>JAHHFK020002860.1:0-616426 GCA_024533555.2 Aedes koreicus
AAAATCATTCTGGAAACATGACCCAGAGTTCGACGCGCAGATGCTACAGTTCTGTGTATCTGACGAATGTGAAACACGAAAATATTTTGCAATCTAGCGAAAACGATGACGAATATATTGAAGATGAGCGATAACTTTAAGTTCGGATGAATTATCTGATGGTAATGGATAATATACTTTTTTTTGGTGGTCCGAAAGGGCCCAGTTAACTTGTTTTATTCCAAAGACATCTGAAAAACGTATGAATAAATGGGCAATTTTCCGAAAATATGGGGAAGTGGGGTAAAATCAGCAATATCTCCTTTTCCCGACTCGTGCAGTGGCTACAACTACTTCCATTCGATTTCCAGGGAAATTCTACATAAGAATAGGCCTATTTTGCGAATGCCAAAGACCCCTTTGAGCATAGATTATACAGTAATACTCGAAAATACGGGGAATTGGGGCATAATAAGCCCAATATATGTGTTTTTCGACCCGTGTGGTGGCTGAAACTACTTCCATTCGATTTCTAGGGAAATTCTACATAGGCCTATTTTGACTACCCTCAGACCCCTCCGATCATAGATTAATAAACAATAATCGAAAATACGGAGAAGTGGGGTAAAATCAGCAATATCTCTGCTACCCAACCCGTGCGGTGGCTGAAACTACTTCTATTCGATTTTTAGGGAAATTTTACATAAGAATAAGCCTACTTTGACTACCACAGACTCCTCCGAGCATAGATTATTCAGCAATATTCGAAAATAAAGGGAATTGGGGTTAAATAAGCCCAATATCTCTCTTTTCCGACTCGTGCGGTGGCTGAAACTACTTTCATTCAATTTCTTAGAAAATTCTACATAAGAATAGGCCTATTTTGACTACCGCAGACTCCATCCAAGCATAGATTACTGGGCATCATTCGAAAATACAGGGGAATTGGAGTTAAATAAGCCCAATATCTCCGTCCACTGAATTTTGCGGCATGTGAGACCCCTTCCATTTGATTTTCCAGGAATTTTCGCATAAAAAATAATATTGTTCACTAACCTTGTGCTAGTTGGAGCTGAATTGTCGAATTTTTTCGCGATTCATGTACTTTTTTTTTCCCACTGTGCGACGTAGTTTGGCAGTGTGATACATATAGTTGATCCTGAATCCCCACCTTATCACCTTCTGCATGGACTCATCGTTCATCGTGAGGACCAGTTCGACGTGATCCCTATTGGGGATAGTCCTCTGGAGAACTCTCCAAGAGTCCGTACTCAGGTCGTTCTGGGTCTCTATGAATGCCATTATCTCCTCATAGGATTTCGTGGCGCTTTTTTGCAGGTAGGCTACCATGTTTTTCGATCTAGGAATATCCTTTTCGTCAACCGCTAAGAGCTCTCCCTCGCACACTTGTATGCTGGGAGTTATGTCCGCTGTGGCCGGTTTTACTGCTGTTCTCCGCTTCTCAACTACTTTATTGATTATGGTGTCTTGAACCAAAGTCAGTTGTGGTGTTGTTAGAGTTGTAGTTGGGTAGTCCTTTGGAATTATTCCTATCCGTACTTGGCTCATAACTTCCGTGTAAAGCGGTTTTTGAGTAGTGGAGTGCGATTCCTTTACCTTATTGCCATGGACTTTCGGTTTTCTGGGTTCAGTACGCTCACCTCCGCTTCCCGGGGCCTTTGTTCCCTTTTCTTTGTCGATCGGACCGGGGTGTCCAGCCTTCTTGAGTTTATCCTGGACATTTATATTCCCGGACCTTTGGTTGTCTCTTTGTAGCCGGCTGTTCACCGAAGTAACGTTGGAAGGCTTCCTGCCGGTCTTGTGTAGCCTGCCCGTCGGCGTAAATGCCTCCTTCGTTTTCTTTGGATGTGGTTTACTCTCCGCACTAGATAGATCAGCTCTTGGCCTTTTCGCTGATTCTGGCTCCGAAGTCTCACGTGGTTTTTGAGCAAGGCGATAGGCCTCCTCCTTGCCGTAGCCTTGATCCAACAGCTTTATTAGACGCTTTTTTCCGGCTCCACTCAGCTTAACCCGGTTTGGGTTCTGTGGTTCACATGGTTTAGCCGCAGCTGATTTGATAGTGACGTTTACTCCATCGTCCTCGCCACTAACTTCCATCTCGGAGATTTTTGGTGTGTCCAGGTTGATTGATGGACAGGCGGACATGCTTTACAGTGATTTGCTATCTAACTGGGCTTCAATTTGCTCCAGAGAGTCTCCCTGGTCTGTGTCCATCGTTTCCGGCTGAGAGAGGCAGTCGGTACCTATTGTTACGTTTATATTGTTGTTGCTCATTTGAATCCCACGATTAGCACGGGAAGCAAAGGTCGACTGCGCCAGAGCCCTGCATTAGCGCAGCAAGGGATCCGATACTGTGGGGTGTGCCCTGGTACCCCACAGGCCCCCCCTCCCCCCATCCATGCATCCATAGGCACGGGTCGCATTACACCGTAGATTCGGGGTAAGACCGTTTAGGCATTCGTGTGGCTACGGTCATCACCACATATATCCTCCTCCTTTACCCGGGCTTGGAACCGGCAGCGATGATTCACATTGATCTTAGACATACACGCTGTGTATCTTTAATATCCGAGAATCATCGCTGGCGGAGTTATTACGTGATTCATTTCACGGTGTACTTTTGCTTGTTCTCGAATTCATGACTGCAGTTCACGGATCTGGGCACAGATTTTTTTTGCCGTGTAGAAAAATAAATCTAGTTGTTGAAATTTAGACCTGAAAAAAAAATTGAACACAGAACCTCACCTGAATCAGTCCGTCATCCGAAAACAAATCTTTACCTCCCGTGTAGTGTACTGTCCAGTACCAATAGCGCGTTAGCTCCAAGTTACGTTCACTGGAAAACATTCGAACCGCCGACACAAACTCATCATAAAACCATTGCCGAAACAAATATTGTGTCATCCATGCCTTTTTTTTTAATTATAGTATGACACCGGAAGTAGTTGGTTGGGAATGAACGTGGCTTGGCAGCAGTTTGACTAAACAGCATGAGCATGAGCATGAGCATGATTGACCGCCCGAGGTTGCTACTCCGTTGTTGCCAGATCAGCTGTTATTACACAGAGAACCAACAGATGATGTTTGGGACTAACATACATCTTCAATGTGTAAAAACTGGTGATCCCAAACTAAGGCAATACCGGCGCCGACCTCGCCCGAATGCAGGTCAAGTAGGGAATGGGTAGGAATATGCTGACGTGATACTCGCTTTATTGGAAGCCGCGGAATCCACTGCACTTCCACGAGAAATCACTGGGATGTTGGATAACAGGATTGAGTGGCAGCAGGGTTCGTTTTGGTTAACGGTAAGCTGTCAAGTGTAATTAGTACCGATTTTCGATTTGAACTGATTTAAACCAACAGTAAGGATGCTATTGAGGGCACTCACAAAGTGTGATTGTGGTTTTCATTGGGAAAACAAAGTGATTTTTAATAGTGCTGAAAAGCCGATTTTGACCGGATTAAAACCAACAGTAAGGATGCTATTGGGGCCACTCACAAAGTGTGATAGTGGGTTTTCATTGGGAAAACAAGGTAATTCATCTCAACGCTTGAGAGCCAACTTGGAGCGATCTACACCAACAGTACGGATGCAACTGGAGTCTCTTACTCAATGGAACAGTGGTCTATTTGTTCCAAGATAGGGTGGCCCGTCGAGCATGGCGAACGAATAATTTGGATCACAATTAATCATGTACCTCACCACCGACCGATCTTACCCGGCGAACCGCGACTTCTGATGCTCACTCGATCACTCGCGCAACGAACAATAGACAAAACACTACGCCCGGTAACAAAATATCGCGGAACAAAGTATCGACGCAACCGATTCAACCGATTCAACCGATGGTCGACGCAAACCTATTAAAAATAAATTTTATTAATATAGATACAATGGGTAACAATTACCTGTCTTGCTCCACGTCTTTGAGAGCACTTACTACCTCACGAGTCGCCTGTACCCAACTCCGTATGTTTCCGTCCAGTTCCCGGTACACTCATTCATCTTTATGCCTAACTGAAGTATTATTACTTCAAAGCATGGTTGACAAACCTGCCAAACCCGCAATCATGAACCTAGAAGTCCTTAGAAAGCTCCGTCCTCCGGATCTCATCCAACGACGCCGGATCTCGATGACCTAGACGACGGTGCTTCCTTGCCCAGCCAGCTCTCCTCTGCTACTTTCAACACGAACAAATTTTCTCGCGTTTCCGCCAGAGCCACTGCTTTGCCTTGCGCAGACAAAGTTTCACGTTTCAAACGACTGAATTCCACGTTTAGTCCTCTCTTCACGAGCTTTCTTAGCGATATGACTCGTCTTTGAACGGAATATCCGCCAAACTATAAGTATTGGTCGTTCACATATTTCACTGTGCCTTCTCAGATTCCAACGGACATCGTCTCTGATCCGTCGGCCAGAACAACCTTCACTGGCGCACTCGTGTCTAATTTGTCGAAGATCGACTTACAGTTTGACATGTGGCCTGAACATCCACCTGGATCTTGATCATAGGTCCACTACACTTTGATTCAGCTACAAAACAAATCGCCGAATCACTCTCGTCTGCCTGCTTTGCTTTTGCACTACCGGATTTCAATTTCGCATCGCACTTCACATTAATGCCACTCGGGCCGCTTCAGGACTGCTGCAGACAGTTTAGGCGTAAATGTCCCGGTTTACCGCTGGTGGCACACTTTCTCACTCTTCATCTTGCTGCACATCTTCATCATCTTCTCACCGCTATCGCCGGAATGCTCACGCTCACCAGCGTGTCCCGGAAAACAATTTTCTCTTTCTCAGTCGCTGGGTTCATTACCTGTTGGACAACAGAGTGGACCGAAGGCTACCCAAATGCCCAGCGGAATACCGGAACAACTCTGGACACTAAGTTTCGTGATAAACGGGTAAAACTTTGCACACACAGAACCGTTTGCTTACATCATACCAGAAAACTACGATTTCAATTGCAGCGAAAAACACGACGACCGATTGTGTCGCTGTACAGTGAACGACCCCGGTCATAACAGGCAACCGAATTACCCATAAACTCAAACTAAAATTCTCAATCTTCCCTATGAAATTTCACTGATTTTAAAATTAAAGGAAAAAACTGACAGCGATAGAAAAACACGTCCGCTTGCGCCCGAAGCTTACTTCGATCGTCTTGGCAGCAGTTTGACTAAACATCAGTTTAAGTTTGTTTGAACCACCGATGTTGCTGTGCGGCATGAATGTGTAGCGCATTTTGTTAAGTTTTCGGCCGTAAACAGTTTTCTCATCCGACGAAAATCCATCCGATGAAGATGGCCGACTCAATACACTTGGCACTTCTGCAGACCCATTTCATCAATTTACGAGGCTAAAATCCCGTGAATTTCGTGAAATCGCTTACGTGAAATCCAAACTGGTTCTTTGAATCGGCGCATCCACCCATCCGAAAATGTAAACTTCTGGTTCGCATATTGACCCCGTTTCTGAAGCTCGTGGATTAATAATTCTGCCTTGAATCATGTAACAATTATGTTGGCCTCCCGCTGCTGTAAAATCCACACATACAAAGATTCCTCCATCAAATGAAAACCTTGCTCTTTCATAGTTTGCCGGTGGATTACTTCGTGTTCTCTAAGTTGATCTATGTTAGTTCGTAGGTCATCCTTCTGTTTTATAAAACGAGAAACAGAAGAAGATCCCAAACCATACTTCCTTGCAAGCGACTCGTGCATTCCTCTTCCGCTTTCGAAATAACAGGAACTTTTTCGACCAAAGTAAGTGTAACCTACGTTGCGTTTTTGAGCGGATCCGGAATCGGTAGCTGTATCCATGGTGATTACTGTAGACGTTTTACTAATTCAGAAAAAATAGCATATCTGCACAATCTTTTAAAATAAAACTCTTACTACTCACACGCACTTAAACCAAACCTTTGAAGCGATAATCCTTTCCGAACAAACTTTGAAACATAAACAAACAAAAATGTGCTAGAAAAACGAAAGGATGAGTTATGTCAGTGACATAACTGCAAAGTTGACGTAGGACTGCTTGATGATGTGAAGAAATTGATGTCATCGAATTGATGAATTTCTACTATATTTTATTCAGTCTATAGAACCATCAAACCCTATGCTATTAGTGTGTGAGGCTCCGGTTCTTCTTCCGCTATTGGTTCTCCACGAAAATTTATAGAAACTGCAGTTCGGCTCGAATTGACTGTTTATGATATTTTGTTTGTTAGATTAGATTAGATTAGATTGGGGCGAATTTGCTTTTGTAAACAATGGCTTTCGTAGTCATTTGCTCTTGAACAAAATGTCACAAATACAAATTAAGCACTATTTAAGAGAGAAGAGCTTTATTTCTATCCGCTGATATATTCAATTTGAAGGGATTGTATTCAACTTCCGATAAAATAGCAGACAAAGTGTTTGTTTACAAAGGCAGATTCGCCCTAATCAAATGTTGGCGCTGAAATGTCCAACGTGCTTCTAAGTGTGAAATGGATCCTGTGTTTACGGAGGGAACATGGTTCGCGGTTGAAATGTTCTTATCAGTTTTCTTGGGCTGCAGGACTGCCTTAGTGTTTGGCGGCACGTGATACTACGATAAAAATTGGCATTTATACCGCCTTCAACTCGAGATTGTACAGACTGAAGATTGAACATACACCCAAAAGTTGAAAAGATGGCAAAAAATGCAATTGCAGTGTTTGCAATCATATCTTGAGAAATCCGCATGATTCAGAAATGGGAATTTTGCCCATTTGGCCCCATGCTCGAAACAAATTTATCGCTGAAGGATCCTTATTCAATCATCACCACTATATCAATATACAATATGGATGAGTCGATATCACAAAATGCCGCAACGCTATTGGCCACTGAGCGATTCCACGAACAAGTGGGAAATTTTTCCAGTTTTTATTTTTTGTATTTTTTGATTTGCATGAAACCTTGCATATAAGTTTTTGGGGAAGAAAAACTCCGTTTTGCATACTTGGTTCGCCATTTTGAATCTAGCCTTACTTATGAGAAGGGCCTATGAAAAATGCACATGATATCTTCAAAAAATTGTATCTCGGAAACGGTTTGTCCGATTGGTTTGGTGTCTTGGGCGAAGTTTTAGACAATTGTTGGTGCTATATGGAGAAAATATGCACGGTAAAAAAAAGTTTGGTTTTTGTGTTTTGAACTAAAAAATAGATTTTCCCTTAAAAGTTTCATGTCAATAATTTTTTAATTATTCTTATGTTATAGCTGACTGAAAATGCTATCTAGTGCACAGTGGGTTGTTCTGGAGAAAAATAGGTTACAATGAAAAAAAACCTGTATCTAATACTTGTTAGCACGTTTTCAGCACAACGCACAAAAAATCACTTGAAGAAATCATTGTTCCTGATAGTGGGATTTTGTAACTTGTTTTTCAAAATACTTTTAAGGCAGAGAACTTCACTCGAATCTTTAAGCTGTCAGTGTCATTTTAACTAAAAATTTTCCAATCTTTCCAAAAAAAAAACTTTTCAAACTGAAAAAACACGGAGTACATCCGAAAAGGGTAAAAACTTATTAAGTTATCAAAAAAATCAATATTAAATCAGAAATATCTTCTAAACGGTGCATCTTAGAAAAAGGTTACCTAAGTCTTTTTTGCTTGCAAATTTGATGTGCTTTCATAAAATTAGGGTGACAAACTTTTTTGACTTTTTTTAATAGCTTTTTTGAAAATTGTAATTGAAAATAAAAATTTTTTTTTCATTGTAACCTATTTTTTTCCAGAACAACCCACTGTGCAATAGATAGCATTTTTAGTCAGCTATAACATAAGAATAATTAAAAAAATATTGACATGTAACTTTTAAGGGAAAATCTATATTTTAGTTCAAAACACAAAAACCAAACTTTTTTTTACCGTGCATATTTTTTCCATATAGCACCAACAATTGTCTAAAACTTCGCCCAAGACACCAAACCAATCGGACAAACCGTTTCCGAGATACAATTTTTTGAAGATATCATGTGCATTTTTCATGGGCCCTTCTCATAAGTAAGGCTAGATTCAAAATGGCGAACCAAGTATGCAAAACGGAGTTTTTCTTCCCCAAAAACTTATATGCAAGGTTTCATGCAAATAAAAAATATGAAAACTACTCGTTGCTGAAATGATATGGAACCACTCCACTGTTGTATTGCCGCCGTCAAGTGTTCTATTTTGGTTCTCACCGATCATCGACAAAGCGTTTTATGAAATAAACAATGCCATGCAAGTGTGTGATAGCGACAAATTGCACATAGCTTGGTGGAAAATATGTCCATTTGCGTCATTACTGTACCCTGAATTACTCGCCAAGTGAACTGTAGGGTTTCTATTCCCTCTCCCTGAGCTTGTCAAAGTGGCTGAATGGTTGCCATCAAGAGCCGCCACGCTGATGGTCACGGTTCGTTCCCCGATCTCGTAAGAATCATATTTTATTTTTGTGAGCCATCGGACTTTCGGACACTCATCTCTTACTCATCAACTATATATCACTGCACCCGTTCAATTTTTCATTGCGAATAGCTGTTGCTATTTTGCCCACAACTAATGTTACATTTTTCATCCAAGTTACGTTCAATAGCAAGAAAATCAAGCGAAATTGTATTAAAATCGTACTTTCTTAGTTTGGGTGTAGAGCGAATTACGAACAACTTAACCTAAAACCAAGTGGACCAGTTAATACATTATCGTTTTGCAAAAATTATCACTGGCTGGAGCGGGAACCTAACCTCCAACTTCACGAGAACCGCTTGAACGACGGGCGACACCGCTAACCCTTTGACCACGAAGATGATGTGGGCGATTGATTTGGCCATTTTTTCCGGGACGCGGCAGTTTAAGCAACGCCATGTTGAGCCGGTACGTGCTAATAAACATTTCGATGAGCTCAAGAGAAATTTCAATCAAACATACTCTTTAGTTGGCAAATTGATTTGGTCGTCCTGAAAAGGACAGATTTTAGTTGTTTACATGATTTACGTCAGCGTCGACGTCGGGCTTCTTCCGCTTGCTTCGTCTAGCGGACGTGCCTGCCACATCAGGCGGCGTCTACTCGATCTCCAGCAGCAGGGCGAAAAACTCGGAAAAGCGTATTTTTTATCACGAGAGCGGGATAAACACGTCTGAACGTGTCGATGATCCAATAATGAATGATATAATGGCACATACCATTACATGACATGAAGGGGGTATCAACGAAGGCAACGCGATAAAAATTTTACAAAAGGGACGGGCCTCAGTTGTTGCGCCAGACAGCAGCGTGGAAATGAAATCATTAGTTTTCATTAGAGCGACAGGGGTTTCCGAGGTTAAATTCGCATCTTTTCAAAGGAAGAACTCAGAACCCCATCCAAAGAGAGTTGAGAAATAGACACACTTGCTTCTGAAACTGCAAAACAGAGTTTATAAATATTGGCCAGAAAAATTATAACTCACACTCTAAAACTACCTGCAACTAATCTAATCTTTTATCTGTAACTAATCCATTATGTACCTATGCACAGCAAGAACTACAATGAACCTAACCTACGCCCTACACTGAATATGTGAAACATATAATTGGTCTGCCGTGTTGCAGTTCGGCTCGAATTAACTGTTAATATTTCGTTTGTTGAATGTACAACGTGCTTGCTAGTTTTAACATGGCAAATAGAGATTTGTATATGGATATTAATAAAAAAATTTGCTCATTTTCTCCAGAACGCGGCTTTTCAAGTAACTCAAGAGAAATTTCAATCAAACATACTCTTTAGTTGGCAAATTTATGTTTTCGTCCTGAAAAGACTGGGTTTTAGGTGTTAACGGAGGGAACATGGTTCGCGATTGAAATTTTCTTCTCGGTCTTCCTGGGCAGCAGGATGGCCTGAGTGTTTGGCAGCATGCAATACTACGATAAAAACAAATATTTACACCGTCTTCATCTTGCATTTGCACAGACTGAACATTGAACATATAACGAATTTCAACGAATAACTTAACCTAACACCAAGTGAACCAGTTTGGACATTTTCGTTTTGCAAAAAGTTCCACAGGCTAGAGCGGGAATCGAACCCTCACTTCGTGGCAATGAACGACGAGCGACGCCGCTAACCACTTGACCACGAAGATGCTGTGGGCGAATGAATTGGCCATTTTCTCCGGGACGCGGGTTTTTCAACGCTATATTGAGCCGGTGCGTGGTAATGAAAATTTCGATGAGCTCAAGAGAAATTTCTATCAAACATAGTCTTTAAAGGGTGTATTCGATAAAAATGGCACACAGAAAATCTTCTGTAACTTTTGAATCGTATGAGTAAAAAACCTAGAAATTTGAGTAGATCTTATCCATAGTGTATTATTTACATCTGCCAAGTTTCATAGTTATACATTCAGTAGTTCCAGTCATGTCGTCGAAACAAGAAATTGTCCGTGAGAAAATTTTGTGCACTCACAATCAAAATCCAGGGGCGTCCCACCGGTGGATTGCTAAAAGGCTTGGAATTGCAAATACAACTGTGTCTCGTGTAATAAAAACCTTCAAGGAGCGTCTGAGTGTCCAAAGGAAGGAAGGGAGTGGTCGTAAAAGTGGTCCAATGGACAGTAAAATGGCCAGGAAAGTCGTACAACAATTCAAGAACCGTCCAAAAATGTCAATTCGAGATGTCGCTAAAAAGTCTAAGGTGTCAGTCGGTTTTGTGCAGAAAACCATGAAGCGTGCTGGGTTACATGTTTACAAAGTGCAAAAAGCCCCAAACCGGAATGAAAAACAAAACATCACTGCGAAAACCCGCGCCCGGAAACTTTACACGAAGCTGCTCACCAAATCCGGTTGCATACTGATGGATGACGAAACATACGTCAAGGCCGACTTCCGTCAACTTCCTGGGCAAGAATATTTCGTTGCCAAGTCGAAGTTCGATGTTCCGGAGGATGTTCGAAAGAAGAAACTATCGAAATTTGCAAAGAAGTTTCTAATCTGGCAGGCGATTTGCGGATGTGGTGAAATAAGTGCTCCCTTCATCACTTCCGGAACAATAAACGGTGCGATTTACACGGAAGAGTGCCTTAAGAAGCGTCTCTTGCCATTCATTAAGAAGCACAAAGGATCAACTCTGTTTTGGCCTGATCTAGCATCCTGCCACTACGCTCGAAACGTATTGGAGTGGTACCGAGCCAACGGAGTCAATTTTGTGCCAAAGGATATGAACCCACCAAATTCACCGGAACTTCGTCCAATTGAAAAATTCTGGGCAATTATGAAAACGGAACTTCGCAAACATCCCAAAACTATAAAAACAGAGCTATAATTGAAGAAATTTTGGGTAAAAACAACAAAAACACTGGGAAAATCGGTTGTACAAAATTTGATGGGTGGAGTGAAAAGGAAGGTGCGGGCATTCGGGATGGGAGACGAAATTGAATAAAACAAATGTTGTAAATCAAAACTCATTAGTAGTTCTTCATTCCCTGAAAATTTCAAGAAAATCCGATAATCAGTTTAATTTTGATGAGTATATATGTGTGTGCCATTTTTATCGAATACACCCTTTAGTGCAACTTGATTTGATCGTCCTGAAAAGGACGGATTTTAGTTGATAACATGGTTCGCGATTGAAATTTTCTTCAGTCTTCTTGGGCTGCAGGACACCACTCTGTGAAATGGTCACACCCGAGACAAGTTTGTTCAGCTCCTCGTCGTTGCAGACGGCCAGCTGCACGTGACGTGGATGATTGTGGTCTTCTTGTTTTCACGGGCGGCGTTTTCTACCAACGTGCTCCGTAAACACGTCTGTCGCATACGGATGCACAACGAGAACTGATGATTGGTCGGTCGTCCACACATGTTCGATAATCGCTGCCACGGTAACTGTGGCAGTATGAACCAATCAGAGCGAGGCGCAAACATGATGTCACTTTCGACCAATAGCTTTGTGCGTTTAAACGTTTTTCTTTTAAGTACATTTTAATTAGTTTAAACAAACGTTATGAATAAAGTTTGCAAAAGGGACTCAGCTTTGATGTTCTACCTTTCGAATGAAATACTTATCGTAAAATTTCTGCGGGCCAGAGAGGAGATATTATCGTTCAAAGTCTCCAAACCCGCGTAACGCTGGCGATTTCAGAAATTTTCGAACGGCGCTCCTATACAGGAATAGAAAAGAGAGACGTAAGTCCTACGTCAAAAAGCCAGGGCAAGAAAAGGCAAAAACGGTCTAAACTCAATGCTCATGTGATTGTAAGCGTCCATCAAACAATCCTTTGAAGTTCCCTCCAAGGTGAATTTAATATCTCAGGTGGTCTATTTTCTTCAGTTGGTCGGGAAGACGGGTGGAGTAGCGGGATATGAAATGAGATTTAGCGGAAGAGTAAGGAGCGAAAGAGTAAGGAATACTCAATAGTGTATTACGCATATAATGACAGTTGTTGATTGCATTTTTTTCCTAGGAGTGAAAAGTTATATATCAATCTAAACGGTATGGGCTAAACGTTTTGTTTACACACATTAGCACGTGCTTTTTATCTCCGAAATATTGGTAAACAAACCTTGCAGCCTGATGCTTTATATCCCATGGCATAGAACACAGGCCTGGCAGTGTGAAACTAATAATCTTCTCAACTCGTTTGATTTAAAATGGAACTGCGAGTTTGACATCAGAGGCACGGTTGAATAGGTGTAAAGGAGACAACTTCAGTATGCCAGACCAGTATTTTTCTTGATATGGATCGTATTAGTTTGCGTTTAAACATGGCGGAAATTCTCATCTACAGTATTGAGACCACCTGCGATATTAAATTCACCTTGGTTCCCTCAGTGTTTTTTGACGTTTGACAAGTCAGCCCAGTTAGCGAGCGGAATTCGGTAACTGGGCTGCGTTCTCAGCCCACTTAGCGGAGTACTGTATTTAGAATATGAAGTCATGGCCCGAGCTGGTAAATCTCACGGCCATCATGCGACGATGACAAAATGGGCCATCTCACTGTCACGAGAAGAAACGAACTATCATGAGCTTTCTTGTCATTCTCAAACCATCATGCAGTCATGAGATTTTTTCTCATAACATTTTGTTTCAGAAATATCTTACTAGTTTACTTTAAATTAGCCCTGCAATAAAATGTTATCGACAGAGTGGAAATTGTTTTTGAAGTTTTGTGATAAAACTGACAATTATATAAATAAATGTGCTATGCTAGGAGCGATGACTAGAACACTGTCACGTGCTGTCATGACGAAAAAATCGATGAGAATTTGAAGAAAATCTTCATCATCGTTGAAATTTTCAGACGTATTTTGGTAAAAATCGTAGGTAATTTTTCATCTAAAATGACATATGCCAGCCCTGGTCATGGCCCCCTGCACGCCTTTAAAGGGTGTCCACGATGAAATTGCCACACTATGAAATTGCTCTAAGTTTTTAACCGTTGGGTAGAATTTAATGAAAATTTGGGTGGATTTAGTTCATAGTGCATTATTTACATCCTGCAAGTTTTAAAGTCCTGTGATCAAAACTCGCGGAAATGCAGTCGAAAGAACAGCTCGTGCGTGATAAAATCTTGCGCATTCATCACGAGAACAAGGATCTCTCGCATCGTTCCATCGCTAAAACGTTGGGAATCGCGAATTCCACGGTGTCGCGAGTGATTAAGCGGTTCGAGGAACGGTTGACCACCGATCGGAAGCCCAGAAGTGAAGGAAAAAAGTATTCCGTACAATACCAAAAATCACAACCGCGTAGTTGGGGCCTTCAACCGAAATCCGAACGCCTCCGTTCGGGA
This sequence comes from Aedes koreicus, assembly GCA_024533555.2. Classification (NCBI taxonomy): domain Eukaryota; kingdom Metazoa; phylum Arthropoda; class Insecta; order Diptera; family Culicidae; genus Aedes; species Aedes koreicus. The sequence continues at coordinate 13,785 of JAHHFK020002860.1, forward strand.
TGTGGCTAAGAAGCTGCACCTAAGCCGAAGTTTTGTCCAGAAGGCCAAAACTAAGGCTGGGCTTCGAACGTTCAAGGTACAAAAGGCCCCTAATCGCGACGAGAAGCAGAACAAGTCCACCAAAACCCGTGCCAGGAAGTTGTACCTCAACATGCTGACGAAAGTTGAATGCTGCATCATGGACGACGAAACATATGTGAAGGCCGACTTCAAACAGATCCCCGGCAACCTGTTTTTCACGGCCAAGGATAAGTTCAGCGTTCCGGAGCATGTCCGCACTCAGAAGATGTCCAAATTTGCGAAGAAATTCCTGGTTTGGCAAGCCATCTGCACGTGCGGGAAGCGGAGTGCACCTTTCGTGACCCAGGACACGATGAACGGACAGGTGTACATAAAAGAGTGCCTCCAGAAGCGGCTGCTTCCTCTCCTGAAGGCCCACAACGTCCCAACAATCTTCTGGCCGGATTTGGCCTCATGCCACTACTCCAAGGACGTGCTTAAGTGGTATGCGGACAATAAGGTCAATTTCGTGCTGAAAATGTTCAACCCTCCCAACACTCCGGAGCTCCGCCCCATCGAGAAGTACTGGGCGATTATGAAGCAGCACCTTCTTAAACGACCTAAGGTAGTGAAGACAGTCGAGGAACTGAAGAAAGTATGGGTTTACATGCAAAAAACGGTTGATTCACAGGTTGTGCAGAATCTTATGGCCGGGGTTAAGGCCAAGGTGCGGGCATTTGCGTATGGACTGTAAATAAAATACGAGTAAAATGGTAAAATGAAGTTTAATAGTTATTTCTCAATCCCTGAAAATTTGATGGCAATCGGATGAAAACTCGAATTTTGCGAATCAATTTTGTGTGTGGCAATTTCATCGTGGACACCCTTTACAATTTGACCACATTCGCCGCACACGCTGAAATTCCCAACACAAACGTCCATCTGTGCCACCACCAGGACATCCGGAACAAAACAGAAGAACGTGGAAAACTGGGTCGGCGAAAAGCATCCACCCTTTCCTATTTCGCCTTCGTCATTGCAGCAGACGAACACACACACTGGCACAGGATCAATCGCCACCGTACCGCGTGGAGGCGAATTCGCTCACCTCTCCGTGTGAAGGTTATTTTTGAAAATATTTACCTTGAGGAAGCCCTCGCATTCTGCGCCTGTGCGGTATGCAACAGAATAACAACACGCTGCTGGCGGGATGAGAGCTGGGGAGAGCGTTCTGCCCACTCAGCTGTTTCGGAGCAATTGTGAGAGATTCGGGGAAAACCAAAGGTAAAAAGCATTCATCTTGCATCGCCGAGGCGTCAATCTGACTGCGAATGTCGAGCGGAACGGTCGTTGGAGGATCTCGCTGCTTCCGGTTGTTTTGGGATATCTGGCTCCAGTCTTCACTGTAATCTAAGGCAAGCAGGAACAGTCCATTCCCACGGGTATTACGTAAAGAAAGTCATACGTGCGTGCTTCGAGGTGGCCCCTGCAGGATAGGCAACGCCGCATTTCGTGTGCGTACGGGTGGAAGATTTTTCCTCGCGATTGATTCTTGCTTTCCAGTGCAGAATTCGGTGTCGTAGTCATCGCCAAGGCGAAAACCGGAAAGAATCGTGCGAAAGTTAATCCCGTTGCTGTGTTCGGGTGTGGAGTGGTTTCAAAGAAGAAAAAAAAAAAAACAAGTGAACGTGAAGGAAGTGAAGTTGATTAAGTGATTTTCCTTTTGCGGTTCATTTGAGTTTCGGTTGCGGTAATTGGTGATCTCGGCCTTGTTCAGGTTCAGGCAAGGAAGACAACGGCGAGTTTGGCGACACGCTTTCTTCGATACGGCGAGGGAGTGTTGTGTTCGTGTGGTCTCTTCTTTGGTGTTGTGCGGGAAGTCTAACTAGAAGGCATAAACGGTGTCGAGCATGACGATGATGGTGATGAGGTTCAAGAGTTTGGCGGTTTTCTGTGGGCTGTTGCTGTTGCTGGTCGGTGCGGGCGTAAACCCGGGAGTCGACGCCAGAGCGGTAAGTGTGCACGTTGGGTTTCAAATAATATTGAATAGCGAGAACGTTTCCAGGGCCATTAATAATAAATTGAATCTACGTCGGTCAAACAGAGAAGACGGAGATTGTATGGCATGCTCAATGTTTTGCTAGGGTTGGCCGAGGTTTGAGTTTGAATATTTTATGGGGTAACATCGGGGATCGTTGAAATTTTGTTTTTATTGAGCAGAGAATGGCCGTGTCAAAGCAGCCGGCACGGAGAAGCTGAGATATTGATTTTCCACTCTTGGAAGGAACGAAAAAAAAGCAACACTAAGTAGAACGGAGTGAAGTCCCAGCGGTGAAGTGGAGTTTTGTGTTCTATTTGTTACACGATTCGGACGTGGTTTGATTCTGGGCTGGTCGAATCTACGGTGGACGATTGATGGAATGTTTTTGTTTTATTTCCTTCTGGGAAGGAGCTGTCAATTCCCGCTGGATTGCGGTCGTTGATTGAGAGTTGAATCCGAATTTCGAGGAGTATCTGTTCTATAGGTGAATGGTTTTATGATGTGATTGACAATAAGATTTTTAATAATGCTTAAAAAAACATTACCTTAACTGTAACTATGCTACGCATCAGGCAAACAGTGTACACTCTCACGCTTTTCTATTGAAGTTTACCTTAAATAACTTCTTATGCTTGAAGAACAGTTTGATACTCTGAGGCTTCATCAATTAGTTCAGATTGTAAGTTACTTTCACCGTCGTTTGATAACGGGTCATTTTCGTTTAACCTTATAACATGACGAATGTTCTACCAGTCACACGTGGCACGCAAAGTTTATCGCGTGTAGACAGGCCGTAATTTTCCCGTTTAGATTGCTGATCATGTGGAATAGCAGACCAGAAAGCTTTTAGAGAATTGGCAGATACTGATCAGTTTAACATCGACCGACAGTCGTCTGGCTATTGAAGAGCCATTAGTAATTATCTCGAACATTCTAGAATAAGTGTGAGGGCTTGCACAGTAGAACTAGTTTTTTCTCTGATACCCTTTTTTTAACAAGAAATACCAAGCAGTATTTCAATCCTATGGAGAATCAACCTTTCAGTACAATCAGTTTCTCGTGCAAGCGGGGCTCCCATCCGGAACAGTAGTGCAAAGGAAATATCTCTTCTTGGTAGTAGATTCCACAGAATCCTAGGATGAGTTCGTCTGGTGTAGGTGGGTGTTAACAGTCTTATAGACACTGACTGGCATGGAGGATAAAATCAGTGTGTAATAATTTCTTATCCATACACAAAGCATAAACTCGGGGTTCTGAAGATGGTTGCCTTCCTACGGCCTATTTCAAGACCAGAAGCAATCTGCGTTCAAGCATCGATATTATTACAATCCATTGCTAATCCACTGAAACTTCAAATGAATCAGTAGTGCAGACAAAATTGTAACGGGATGAACTCGTTGAGAAACGAAACCCAAAGAACATAACGTCAAAGCATATAATAAAATATGCTGATACAGCTGTATGAACTTACCCTTTTTAGAATAACAAGTGGAATTATATATTTTTTAAAACGCCAATTCATAGCAACATTAGCAATTGGTATCGAAATAAGACAATCGAAACAGACAACCGTCACTGACAGCCAATCCTGTTGTCACCTTTCATACACCAAGCAAAAACTATGCCTACACAGAAAAAAAATCTGAAAATTACATATGATGTAATCTAAAACTTCTATGAAAATATGTTGACATAATTAATGGTTGAATGAAATTTTCAATTTAAAATATTATTGAAAAATTTTAAAATTGCCTTTTGTGGAAAATTTTTTTTTATTTTTTTAAATTTTTTTGTTTGTTTTCATTTTTGGAGCCGATAATATATTATTGTTGGACACTCTTTTTTTTTTTGTTGTTTAATGTTTATAATATATTTATTATATCAACAAAACCTCAGTTAGTTTTTTAAGGTGGAAAAAAAAAGGTGGTGCCCGCGTGGTTGTTGTGGGGTGATGATGATGATGATGATGGTCCCGCCACTTACCCCTACAAAGGTTTGAGCTAGACGATTTATCCATTAGATAATTTATTTAAAAGCAATTCAACCAGTTATGCAAAAAACGAACTGATTTCATCTACAGATATAAACTTCTTCAAAAACTGTTCATTTGCTTTACAGCGATATCATTGTGAAAAAGCTATTGATGTCAACCACAAATGTTCGCAAGTATTCCCAGCGATCAGGAAATCCTATTACAATTCAAATCACATAAGGACATTATCAAGAGACAAGCCAATATCCGATCCTGCCCAATGCAGTTCCAACACTAATGGAGCCGGCAGCTTAGTTTTGGGCTGACCAAGGATATCCCTAAACAGGGAAATCAAGAAAATTTCCAAACCGAAAAAATCCTGGACCGGCCCTAGTCAAACTTTTACTTTCAACCACAACAGAATTGGTAAGGAATTCCCCGACAATCAGCCAGACAACCCACTACTATTTCATGGTATCTTCTCAAGCATAAGAGGCCAATTTTTTTTTCATAAATTCAAACAGAAGTCCTTTATACCTGTATACCACGCGCGAGGCTCAAACTTTTGTAGACTACACAGCTCGAAAAAGTAGTGTGAATTTCTGTTCAATATCATGCACATAAATGGAGCGTCACAAAACATAAGAATTTGCGTTATACATCGTTTAATGTTCTGGGACATTCCATACATTGCCGATAATATTGTACGCAAAAGCTCATCTTTGATAGAACTATTTCATGCAAGTGGCTCATTGGTGTGGAATGAATTACAAATTTACATGCTCTGATATTTACATCACAATGAAAATTCAGAGTTTTTTTCTGTGTACTTTCTTTATTTATTTTTTTAACTTCAACAACATGAAACAAATTTCCATCATCATCACCGTGACGAACAAAATAGTTTGTAGTGTTGATAAAAGAGAGAAAAAAAAAGTGTGAAAAAAGAAAATATCCAACTCATCGTAATCCGTTTGTAAAGAACTTCGTCAAAATACAATCTTCATTTTTAAAAACAAAAAAAAGGAACATAACCGTACAAGAAATAGTCCATACAAAACAATCCGTTTTATAACAGTAAAACATCGTCAGTTACAATCTTCATAAATGATAAAAAAAATTTGCTTACTGCTTAGCATACACAGAAAAAAACTCTGAATTTTCTTTGTGATGTAAATATCAGAGCATGTAAATTTGTAATTCATTCCACACCAATGAGCCACTTGCATGAAATAGTTCTATCAAAGATGAGCTTTTGCGTACAATATTATCGGCAATGTATGGAATGTCCCAGAACATTAAAGGGTGATACGGTCAAAATTTGGTCAAGGGAAAACGCGTGTAAATCGGTGAAATCGTTTATTTAAAAAATCAAATTAAATTTCTTTTTCAAGTTCAATTAGTATAAAATTCAGGAAAAATATTCAGTTAGGCTTCCGCTTTTCCAAATCCGAATTGCCGGGCCTTACGCTTGACCCCTGCCATCAGATTTTGTACAGCCACCTTGTCCACCTTCTTCGCCGCAGAAAGCCAGTTTGCCTTGAACTGCTGCTCGTCCTTAGCAGTTTTTTTGGTCTTCTTTAGGTTCCGCTTGACAATAGCCCAGTATTTCTCAATTGGGCGGAGCTCTGGCGTGTTGGGAGGGTTCTTGTCCTTGGGAACCACCTGCACGTTGTTGGCGGCGTACCACTCCATGGCCTTTTTACCGTAATGGCAAGATGCCAAATCCGGCCAAAACAGTACGGAACAACCGTGTTTCTTCAGGAAAGGCAGCAGACGTTTATTCAAACACTCTTTCATGTAAATTTCTTGGTTGACAGTCCCGGAAGCTATGAAAATGCTGCTTTTCAAGCCGCAGGTACAGATGGCTTGCCAAACCAGATATTTCTTTGCGAACTTTGACAGTTTCGTGTGCTTGAAAATATCTGCTACCTTTCCCCTTCCTTTTGCCGTATAAAACTCCTGTCCCGGAAGCTGCTTGTAGTCGGCTTTGACGTAGGTTTCGTCGTCCATTACCACGCAGTCAAACTTCGTCAGCATCGTCGTGTACAGCCTCCGGGATCGCGCTTTGGCCGTCGTATTTTGTTTATCATCGCGATTTGGAGTCACTACCTTCTTGTAAGTCGATAGTCCGGCTCGTTTTTTGGCTCGATGCACGGTTGTAGACGATACACCCAGCTTATTTGCGGCATCTCGGAAAGATAGGTTAGGGTTTCGCTTGAAACTACCGGCAACTCTCTTTGTCGTCTCAGCGGCTTCCGGTTTTCGATTTCCCCCCGATCCAGACTTCCTGGCTGTCGACAAACGTTCCCCAAACACTTTAATTACATTTGTAACGGTTGATTTGGCAACTTTTAGCGATTTTGCCAACTTTGCGTGCGAGTAGCTCGGATTTTCGCGATGCGCGAGCAAAATTTTGATACGCTGCCCTTCTTGCTTGGACGGCATTTTGACAACTGAAGAGTGAATTCCAAAATCAAAATAGGATCAACATTCTACACACACACACCTTCAAAATGAGGGGTGTTCAGGTTTTTTAAATGCAAAATTGAAAGAAATACGTCAAGTTGATATTGACCAAATTTTGACCGTATCGCCCTTTAAACGATGTATATCGCAAATTCTTATGTTTTGTGACGCTCCATTTATGTGCATGATATTGAACAGAAATTCACACACACACACACGAGCTGTGTACAGTTTTAATACATGGTCTTTTTAATTCTGAAAGTGTTGGCGCACGTTTAATGTGTCTTGGCATTGAATTGAAAACATTTATTCCTTTAAAATATAATGAGTTTTGTGAAGCACATGTCAAGAAATTCGGTGTTCTTATTTCATCCGCGTTTCTAGTATTATACCTATGAATATCACTTCCTCTTTCAATTCGATCACACAAATATCGAGGCAGCAAACCATTAACTACTTTAAAAATGAACACCATAGTCAAATATATAATTCTCTGCTTCACCGATAACCATTGCAACGCGTCTAACTTAAAAGTCGAGGAAGTGAATCTGTTACATCTTAAAATCAAACGCATTATTTTATTCTGCAAACGCTGTAGCCTCAGTATTTGTGTTTGATTGGCCAAAAATAAAATGGAAGGGCAAAAGTCCAAATGAGGAGAGATGATTGATTTGTACAGCTGTATTTTACTGGAAGTAGTTAAATCGTTCTTCAATCAGCATAGAATTTCATACTTCTTGGCAATTTTATCGAAGACATTGTCAATGTGAGCGTTGAACTTTAGCTTGTCATCAATAATCACGCCAAGATATTTAATCTCCCGAACGCGATCAATTGCCTCATCATCAATCGTAACTGAGACATCCTCATTTACTCGATTCTGCGAAATTAACCATAAATTTAGTTTTACTTATATTCAATTTCAATTGCTTACATTTCAACCATCTACTTAGAAAACGCAAATCTTCGTTCAAATGGGAAACGGCTTCATTTAAATCCTTAGCTGCAATGAATAACACTGTGTCATCTGCAAACAGATTAATGTCACAAAATCGTAAAACACGTTGCATGTCATTAATAAACATAATAAACAAAAGGGGCCCTAATACACTTCCCTGGGGCACTCCAAGGTCATTCCCCACGGGACTAGAAACAGAATCATTAAAAACAGTCCGTTGAGTTCTGTCAGACAAATAGCTTTCAAACCATCTGTATGCAGTACTCGAAATTCCAAAGCGCTTTATTGTTTTCAACAACAAGGGCCTAGAAATTGTTTCAAAAGCGCGTTTCAGATCCAAAAAAAACAGCAACAATCGTATCTTTACTCTCTAAGTTATCTTTCCATTTTGCTAATACTAAATTCAACGCGGTTTCACAAGAATGGCCTTCCCGGTAGCCTGATTGTTCCGGTATCAACAGAGAATTACTATTTAAATATTCTAGCAACTGGCCTTTCACAACAAGCTCTAAAATTTTCTCTAATGTGTGCAACATGTTGATAGGCCGAAACTCTTCGGCTTTAATCGTTCCAGCAACCTTTTGAATCGGAACAACCAACGATTCTTTCCACACTTCAGGCACGTGCCCAGTTTGTAATGATTCATTAATAAGGTCCTGTAAAATGCGACCAATGACATGAAAGCAATCTTGAATAACTCTAACATTAACATTGTCTACTCCAGCCGATTTTCCTGATGAAAAGCAAATATGTCTTAGTTCATCTATTGTGATGGGGTGATTGTGTACTTATTCCACAAATTTTGTACTACAAAATTGTATGTACCATTTGTCCCTCCTGCGTTTAAGACGCAAAAGATCCAAATTAAACCAGCTGTTCGAGTTCTTTAAAGAAACAAATTTTTGTTCAACTAGTTGATTTGTACACGTTTTCAGAGTATTTGTAAGAACAGCTGCAGACTCATCTAAACTATCGGTCGCGATTGGAAAATCCACGCTTCTTTCTACAAGGTTAGAAACAGCTTGTTTTGAATATTTCCTCCAGCACTTGAATTTCACAAAAGCTTCGCTATTATTTAAGTTATTCTCAATTACGTTAATCCCTACTGTCTCATGATCGGTTATTTTCAAATCAGTGTCGACAACTGAACAAACAGAATTAAGATTAGAATAAACATGATCAATTAAAGTTCTACTGTGCCTGGAAATTCGCGTATATTCATCAACAGTTTGTTTAAAATCGAGAAAATTAGCGAAATGCTTCAAATGATTCGAACCATTATTATCACGCCAATTGATATTAAAGTCACCAGCCAATATATTTAATTTACTCGAATCAAGTACCAGCCATGATACAAAACACCATAATTACCCATCTTCATGCCACGTACAACTGCTATGCCCAAGAACCAGTTACCATCAACCACTTCGTTGAGGCGAAGATTGAATTGAACTGATTCTTTCACGTAAATAGCAACACCGCCAGTATGTCTAGAATGTGATAAACAAGCAGCAACATTATATCCCGGAATGCAATACTGATCAAAGGCTTCAATTTCAACAATGTGAGTTTCTGCTAATAAAACCAAAAGTGGACGTTGTTCTTCAACAATCTGACGTAGTGCTACGTAGTTTGTTGACAACCCCGCAATGTTAAAATCAAATTGATTACGATTCTTCCTGGAACGTGGTTGCTATTTATTGAAACGCAAGCTGCTTTTCTTTTGATCAAAAATTCTCTTATACACCAAACATTGAGAGACAAATGCGGCATGGTTGACGTCCAAGTTCATTTTACGTTCTTTATTCATTTTCAAACAATTGACGCATTTCAATACAGTTTACGTGCACTCCGATGTCTTGTGTTTTTGGCTACACCTAGAGCACGTATCACAGTTTTTGCAATCCATGCTCCTGTCAGGGTGGCCACTCAATTTTCATTTTCAAATTCCCGGTTTTTTCCCGGTTTTCCCGGACCAAATATTAAAAATTTCCCGGTTTAAGACTGGTTTACAGGTCGGAAAAGCGTCACGGGATTTGTGCACCTGTGTGTATTAAGTGCAGCTCGGGATTTGAGTTCCCGTGGTGGGAATTAAGTCTACACAAAAATTACAGTTTTCTTGAAGTGCAAACCCAATTTTACTCTATACACTACTTCTCCGGCGGAAACAAAAAATTTCGATTTGTTTTCGTGCGGATTTTGCAAGTTTGAATTTGAATAGAAAAAAAAATGTCAAAAGAAGAGCCGAGTTCCGAAACAGTTGTTTTTTTTATATTGATGTGCTCGAAGATTTTATGGTTTTGACAGTCAGTATGAAATATTGGATGAAGAAAATATTGACCTCCTGCCCAAAGAAAAAAGAAAAGAAACGCGTAGCCAAAACGACAAAACGGGATAAGGAGATTTCGAAACATCCTTACTTGTACCAAATAACAAGCGAGAAGAATTCCAACAAGATGGCTAAATACTTGATTTAAAGTGGTTTTCGATTATTGTGGTAGTGCTACACTGGTATCTTCTTATAAGTTAAAAAAACGGCTGTTGAAATACGATGAGTGTTGATTCGCAAATAAAATTTGGCGACGAATATGAGCTCAGTATCATCAACAAAGCAAAAATGTGAACGAGAGAGATTAATAATAATTATTAGGTTTTCTGATGTCTAATCCCTTTTCTTTCAAACGAATAGGACGAATATATAATATATTGTTTTCATAGGGAAACGTTTGACTGACAGCAAGTTCTATATTTTCTATGCGCTGGAAAGAGATAAGAGATTAGACGTCAGAACACACGTTTACACACTTAGGCTTTTTGACGTTTAATCACCTTACCTTTTCTGGCACATGCAGAGGAATGATGGTTTGGTTCCAAATGATTTTCCTTCTTACTTGCACTCCTTTGATCTAAATGGCGCTGTAGTGTGCGTGCATTAAACATCACTAAGCCTACTACGCGAATGAGCCAAGATATTTATAGAAGGTAAATCAATTCACACACTCTAAAACTTCACAGATGGATGAACACGCTAAGATAGGTAGAGGTAGAGGTCGATGATAATCACACGCAATCTACATTATGAATTATAATGTGACATAAATTCCCGGTTATTTCCCGGTTTTTTAAAATTCCAGGTTAATTCCCGGTTTTCCCGGTTTTCCCGGTTCTGTGGACACCCTGTCCTGTGTCCAAATTCTCCGCATTTGAAGCATCTCAGCACATTAATGTCAGGATACACAAAGCACCGATCAAAATCTACACTTACCTCCTTTGCCTGTATCATACTATTGTAAGTACCCAAATCGACTTCAATTACCGCACTAAACTTGCTGTAAATGAACCGTGGATTTTCGTACATTCTTAATACTTTTACATCTTTTATTTCGATGCCTTCATTTTGACTTCTCAAATAGTCTATGAAAACATCGGCGGATAATTGGCGGCTCATGCCCACTACTTTCAATCTTGGCACCTACGTGGGAACAACAGCACTATAATTTTCACCCAGATTGCTTTCAATACCATTTTTCACATTTGCTACATTAGCACCGATGGCACATTCAACAATAATGGCACCATCTTTTCCATTTCTAAAATTGCTGATCTTGTGTGTTTTTGGATCTAAATTTGTTTTCAAAAAATTACGAGTTTCAGCACAAGCTTGTTTGGACTCTTTTGGTTTGATCACAATAACCGGACGAGCCTTACGATTGCTTGGTTTACTACTGTTCAATATACTATTACTATTTTGTTTACTTTTTTTTGAATATGGAATGGGGGAAATGGAATTTTTTATATCATCGTACCTACAATTGACATTTTCATTACTTTGTTTGACGACATCCGCAAAAGTTGCGTTGTCTTGAAAAACAGTCGTTAACGCTAATTTGTATCTAGTTTTTTGCGAATTGACGAACGGATAGAGTGAACTGTAGAGACGCGCGCGGGTCATTCATCACAGCTAAATTTGTCTGCGTTATTTAAAAAGTGGACTTGTCATTGGATGAATTCTTTTTTAATTTTAGTTGGGGGTGGGGGGCCGGGGGTGGTGGGAGGTGTTGGGGGAGGTAGTGGCAGGGTTCAACATTATCGACGCATAAAAAGGAAAATGAACCTCCTACGCAATCGTATCGATTCGAGCAAGATCATTTTCATGTATTCCATTTTGATTCTTGCTATCGAGTCACGATGAATATTTTTCCTGTCAAACATGACTTGTCTCTCGGTCATTCTCGTCTTTATGTTCATCAGTTCATTTGATTTTAAGCACATACTTGCGTCAATTGACGTAATGAACTACTCGAAACATGCGTCCTTTGATTATTGGTTTGTTTTCACTTCAAATCGGTACTGAATCGACTCAATCGACTATAGTCATGCGTCACGTCGTTACGTATTTCCTAGTTCCTACTATAAGTTTGTATCGAAAAATCGGTAAAATTGACTCTCCAGGACCATCCAAAACTCACGATCTTTTTCCTTTAAACATGGTTAGTTTTTTAGAGTGGTATTGTGTTTTCCTTCGGAAAAACTGCTAATGGTAACCTTCCTAGGATATTAAAAAAACTGACACATAAGACATTAGGGTCAATATTGACCCGGATTTCAACCCTTTCTAGAATTATGAAATTTCAACCTAGACACAATGCTGCACCCCATTTGAAAGGTTATGGTCTCAAAAATGCAAATAGGTGGTGGAAAAAACACGTTCCAGTAACGTTGGCCACTAGGAATCTGCTACAAAGGGAAGGAGATTTTGGTTTCTATGTGTGAACAGAATTACATACAAAACATTCCAGACTAGTTGTAGAGATTTGCCATCTTCGACAAAGTTTCTCAGTATGTCATTTGTCATTTTTTGACATCATCGTATTAGTTCCAGATCTTGCCGCAGAGATAGCGCTGCAGTCTATCTCTGACAAGTGAAACTCTAGAGAGTTGCCATTTTTGGCAAATTTTCTCATTGTGACATGTGTCGTAATCATATTAGTTCCAGATCTTTCAACAGGGATGGGGCTGTAGTCTATGATTGTCAATTGAGGCTTGAAAGAGTTGCCGTTTTTCGGTTTGTAATATGTCGCCTTTTGTCATTATCGTGTTCTTAGATTTCGTCACAGAGATGACCCTTCTGTTTATCTATGTCAAATGAAGCTCTAGAGGGTAGCGGTCTTCGGCAAAGTTGTTTCGTATACAAAATGCAGTCATTTGGAGGCGTAAGTGTTTTTAACGAGGTTATAACTTATTTTGATTTGAATTCGTACAAATTTTTTTGAAGACATTTTATTCTAACTTAGTTGTGTGTTCTCTGTGCTGGAACTAATCTGATGTCAAAAGACGAAAAATTACATGCTAAAAAGTTTTTCCGGAGACGGCAGCTCTCTACAGCTTAATAACCTTACTTTAAGCAAGATCTGGCAATAATATGATAATAACAAAAGACGAAAAATTAAATACTGAGAGACTTTGCCGAAAACGATAATTCTCTAGAGCTTCATTTGACAAATATTGACTGCAGTGCAATCCCTGCGGTAAGATCTGGAACTAAAACAACGACACATGACATACTAGGAAACTTTATCCAAGACGGCATCTATCTATAGCTTCATTTAGCAAAGATAGGCTGCAGCGCCATCACTGCTGTACTAATTTGATTATTTTAAATGTTTTCATTTTACATTCTCAACTATTTTGCTGAAGACGGCAACTATCTAGAGCCTCATTTGCGGCGTCTTTACGGCACAATTAAGAAATAAACTGATAATCTCAAGTGACATTGAGATTCCCAGGGGACCCTTTCAAATGGTGCATAAACATTGACTCTAAGTTAAAATTTCGAAATTCTACGAAGGGTTGAAATCCTGGTCAATATTGGCCCTAATGACTTATGTGTCACTTTTTTTTGTATAACCACCTTAAACTGATTTAAAAAAATATGTTTATGCTAAAATGAAAAATACCGTAAAATATTAACAGTCAGAAAATTTCAGCCCGATTGGTTTAAAAATAAAAAGATAGCGTATTTTGAAGTTGCGCCATGGGTCAAAATTGACCCCAATATCTTCGGAAGGTTAATCTCACTTTTTCTTGATGAATGGGTCGGGAAAATGGACTTATCGTCGTAAGGCTTTGTGCACAAATTACGTAACGCAAAAAAACGGGATTTTGGACCCCTTCCCTTCCCTATGTAACAATAAGTAACACGTGACCAGACCCCCCTGATTTAATTACGTAACGATCACGGCCCCCCTCCCTTCTCAATTGTTATAAAAACATCACAAAAACTGTTATTGTTGTTGTTTTAATGTTCAATTTTCATTTGTTTCAAAATTGTAGTATCCAGCCAACAGTTCAATCATTTTAATTGTGTAACTTAAAATTAATAAAGATGGCAAACATCAGTCCACTTATTTCATTTGAGTAACATAGCGTAAGATTGTATAATCATGATAAAATAATAAATTTAAAAAATACACAGTACCAAAAAAATGCCGAACAAGATTTTGCTTCCATTCCATTCCATTCCACCTTCTGTAACTTTTTCAATTATCAATATATTTGACTGAATTTTTGACAGCATTATAACTAATGTATTGAATTTATGTGATGAAAATTTCATGTTGGTATGGTTTATAAATTAGAAGTTTTGATAAAATATGTCATAAAAGTCATTTTTGTACATACCAATTTCAAAAATACGTACTTCTGTGAAAAATTTAAGTAGCATAATAAAAATTTCAAATTGGTTTTGAAATTGAAATTAGTGAAATTGGTTCATGGTTCAGATTAGACCGATTTTGCATAAGCCTGCCTTCGATCAAACTCAACATCATGTCAAACGTATCTATTGACATTCTGGTGTATGATCAGAACTTGTCCGGGTATTTCCTCAACTTCGGATAGAGCCGATGGAATTCTCCATCCCTTCACCTGTTCCGATTAATTGGATGCACTGCAAATTTCCTTTTTTTTTAAATTAAAAATTAAATCAGTTGTACGCGGGGAGGCAAAATATTCCTCGTCTGACGAATCCATCTCGAACACAGCGAATAACAACAAAACAAGTCACCTGCATCAATGTTTACGTTCACACTGACGCTCAGCCAAACGCGTGATAACACGCGTTCACTGTGCCATAGCTCGCGTTGCGTTTCGCTTTTGCTCATTTCGCTTTTCCGTAACGCTTCGCTTCGTGCCGCTTCGCGTCTACTATATCATCGGCCTTACACGCAACGCAGTGGGTACAACACCAATGCCAGTGGTCGTGTTTTGGCTTCAGACATCGTGTATGATGTTTCGGCAAACACCACAGCCGAGTTTTTCCGGTTGTGTCCGATTGCGGAATACACGCGTGGTAAATTTATTTTATTTCTACCCATGCCGTGCTTGTTAAACTCAATCAACATAAGCCCATCACCCAACAGCCAAGAAAACAAACCTATAAGTCAAATTATCAAACTTTTAGAATCATCCGACGAGCAATGCTCTATCCGTGGTAACCAGTGTCATACTGGGTGTATGTTGAGAGCTTTCTTGTGATCGTAACCACTCGGCTCGGGTGTTTTCCCAAAAATCAAGACACGGTGTCTAAAGCACAACACGAGCGTGTAGACTCGTGCCGCGTCCATTGCGTTGCGGGTTCATCTGGTGTGTTTGCAGTCAATTTCGGCTCTCGTGAAGAACGGTTTGGTGCTTTTACCAAGTCTGATTTAGGGTTTATCACTAAAACCACCTAGAATTGAAAAAAAAAAACTTGTTCGTACATCATTCCAATTCCAGGTGCTAAGGCACTCAATGATGCCTAAATTTTAATGATGTCGGAAATAGTTTCAAAAACTTAAAATCAAATCTCCTTCTATTCGTGGTCAATTTCATTTTTATTCCCTTTAGGGCTCATTGAAGTAGAAGAGAGACAGACCGCGGTATTTTTGAAAGATCAAATCATGGCGGTGATCCGAAGCTACGGCTTTTCGATTCAGTCTACCTACTTCATTGCAATACGGTGGTAACTTCATTTAACTGCGACACTGAACTGAACACGAAACAAGCCGAAACAAACAGCATGAACACAGATCGAAAGTGGTTCTATAGATGTTGATATGGGATATGCTCGAAAAGAAAGAGCTTGATTTTCGTTTGATATTGATGATGAACAGCTTCATCGTCGCTTGACAATTATCAATTGACGATGACTTTGCCGGGCCCTGGTCACAAGCATCGCCGTACCCTCGGTAAGTGGTGTACACTTGTAATTAAATACACGCACACACTTACCCACACAGGTTAACGGGAGATCAGCCGCAACCATCCCCTCATTGGATGACGAACAAACAACTATTTTATGTCATCTTAATATGTTCTGCCCTCCTCATCTTGTTCTTATGGAGGTGGTTTTTTTTTTGGGGGGGGGTGTGGGGGGGTGGGGTGGGGTTATATCTTTTCATTACACAAATGAAACCGCGACTTTCATCCGTCCTTTTTAGAACAATTTCTCGGAAATTTTTGATTAATTGAAATGTATAAACCCCCCGCGAGATTTATTTGTCTTTCCTTTTTGTTCGTTTTGTGAAAATTTTTGTGATGTTTTAAAAAAAATTATTCGTGATATATTCTTTTTTTTTATATCTTTCTTTCTTTCCCCCCCCCCTTCGTTGGCGGCTTCTCATTGCCTGGAATTGAGCAATGTGAGGGGACCCATGCAAAGGTAATTCTAAATGATCTTTCGACCATCGCACACATCTGCTCCCTTATTTTTGAAAGAAAGTAAGATGAGTGCCTCACTGTTTTCATCGACCGGAGGGCCTCAATAGAACTGAGACTATCCGAGAAGATGAAATAATGGTCTATGGGCATGTCGGAAATTATCCCCAATGCGAAATGGATTGCTGCCAGCTCAGCAAGATATACGCAACAAGATTCCTGATGTTTCCGGAAGGCAGGTGAGTATTCATTGTAAACACCGAAACCAGTGAATCCATCAATGCGCGACCCATCAGTGAATATTCGTCTATTGCAATTGACATGTTGGTACTTTTTAATAAAAATATGGGGAATCAAAATAAGTCGAAGTTGATCTGGAACTCCTTGAATAGCCCGTTTCATGGAGCGATCATAATCAATGGAGGAACTGTGATAAGGGAAGCGAACACTAGGAGAATTATAGCAAGGAAGACTAATATCAGATGACATATAGTTAGTATAGATTCGTAAGAATCTAGACTGGGTACTCAATTCGAGCATTTCTTCGAAGTTTTCAATCACAAGGTTGTTACTGATTCCCCACTTGATCAGTATTCTGGATGAGAGCTCCCAGAAGCGGTTCTGTAAGGGTTTTACTCCTGCCAGAAGCTTCAGGCTCATATTGTGCGTTGAATGCATACAGCCAAGGGCAATACGCAGACAACGATATTGAATGCGTTCCAATTTAATGAGGTGGCTGTTTCTTGCCGAGAGGAAGCAAAAAGAGCCATATTCGAGAACTGAAAGAATAGTTGTTTTATAGAGTTTAATGAGGTCTTCCGGGTGAGCCCAAGTAACAATTTAAGTTTTATTCCAGCCGTATAACACTTCTCCCGGCTCTGTTGATAAAACTACATTCAAAACTGTTTTGTCTACAAACACCTCCTTCATTAAAGCCGAAATTTGTACAAGATGGCCCGACCCACTCTATAGACGGGTGTGAAAACAATTTAATAAAACCTTTATAAGAACATAAAGATTTTGAAAATGTTCTAGTTAAAGATGCTATGACCACTTGAGAACCTTCATAAAACCTATTGGCTGCCATTAAAACCAGAATGCGGCTAAATGGCCACAGCTGTCCAACTTCACTGTGAAATCGAGGTTGTTTTTTGTTGTTCTGCTTTGTTCGATTCTCTGCTCTTCTGATTCATTTAGCAGTCAAAAAAAACGGTCTAGTTTTGTGGGAAATTTTGTTTGATAGCAAAATACCCAAAACAAATTTTGTTTTCTACAGCGTATTATGCTTCAAATTATATGCGCATTTATTTTTATGGTGAATATTGAGGCAATAAGAGACGAAAATAAATGCGCCTCGGAAAATATGTGAATTTACAACAACATAAATCAAATAAAAAAAAAATACATTCGATAAATTTATCATGAATTTCCTGAAAAGTGCTTGGAATTGGATGAGATTATCTAAAATAATGCCGAAATAAGTCTCCGATCTGCAGTTTATTTGCACATCATTGAAAATTTGATGCATTTATTTTTCCACATATCAATTATTTCTTATATTTCAATATGGCGATTGGAATAAAATTACAGTTTTGCCATAAAGCCAATCTTTCTTCCCCATGACTATTATAAAACTATTTGTTCTTATGGCGACTTCCTTCAATGCCAATTTGCCGTTTAATGCATTTACTGGAAAGCAAAATGGTTTTAAAATGCTTTTTCAACAGACCATAATAAGATAATATCAATGAGTCCTAAAACGGCATTTCAATACAGCATTTTACGAGTTCATAAAGTCGAAATAAAACCTTTGATAGGAGTAAAAGGAATTTGAGAAACAAGGGTTTAAGATCGTTGTAAAAAAGCTGTGTAGATTCTCATAAACCTGATTAAAATATGAAACCTATTGGCACCTCTTGGGGTCACAATAAATTGATTTCTAGTGGCTTTGATAAAACCTTAATAAAATTTAATAAAGCAGGGTGGTTTTGGCAATGTTACTTGGGCTGTGATGCTATTGGTGGCACTCTCAAGCGAATAGCAAAGAGAGCAAGTCTTGACCAAATTAAATTTCTGTTACGTATCCACTGGACAGTACATAAAAATTTCAGAAGAACTCGAAGAAATATATAATAACGCCAAAACAATACCAGGCACTCAGAAATTCCACAGTTTTTTAAATCTATTACTGGTGACAAAGTAGAGGCAAAAAGGTATTCTAATTCAGGAGATGAACCAAACATATTTACCATGATCTGTTAAAAAATAGCTCTAAGACAAATATTATAATTTGTGCATATGAGACATTATACATAAATGAATATATAAAAGTGAAATTCAATACATATTGCCATCAAACATTGAGATCCTCCCAAATGATTGAATAAATAGTACAAAATATCCAAACAAATTGAGTTTCATTGGATTCTGGGATGGTAATGACCTTCACTGGTTTAGTTTTTGATAACAAAATACACTGAAAAAAAATCAATGGGACATGAAAAATTTTTGTTTTTAAAACTTTGCTCCCTTAAAAGTGCCCATCTTGTGATCTTGGTAGGAAACATAATAACCTATCTTGAGACAAAATTTCATCGAAATCAAGAATGGTGTTTTTTTAAATCGACTTTGAATTTTAAAAATGATTTTTTTCAGTGTAGGGCTCATTTTGGATTTTTGTCATATTTTTTTCTTAAAACTTGACTTATTTTGTGATAATCACACATACAACACTTTTTTGTAGGAGTAGTCATTTTTTTATTAAACACTTTTGAAAAAAATCGATAAAAAAAAAGTTTCGCCCTTTTCAAAAGACAGTCTAGAAAAAAATTGAAGAAACTAAGTATGCAAAGTGGCTTATCTAGTCCTGGTTTACACACCCAGAAAGTTTCGTTGAAATCTGAGAGGGTACTGCCAACTCCGAATACGATTTGGGGCGAAAACCGGCTATACAGGAGTTGAAAACGTATAGTCAAAGAGTACACAAGTCCGCAGTTTTTTTTACACATCTGACTACCGTATTGGAATCCAGTAAACTCCATCTTAGGGACTCCGAGCAGATCACCTCCGGAGACACGACAAGCGAGCATTGGGCTCGTACAATACAGGATGATGAATTTACCGAGCACGCGGGCTTGCTGCGGCACTGGCGAAGCGCACCGGTCATCGACGAAAATCGCCATCAGTTTGTCCGCAGAAAATAGTTCGGGGTTGTTGTTGGTTGCTGGTTGACTCCAGATTAAAGGGGGGGTTGAAGATCGCTGTCCACCAAGAGGGCCGGGATTTGCTTGAGGGGTAGCTCCCCCACGTATGAGAATATAGTGGACACGGTAATACATGTACATATGAACACAAATCTCGAGTACTTTTTCAAAAAGACGTATCTGATTTTGTAAACAAAGAGGGGAATTAAGACTCAAACGTAAATTTCTCAAAACTCTCAGCACATATTAGGGAAATGTTATTCTCTGTGTTGGTGGCCCTAGTTTGCATAAGAAGTGCTAAGGGTTTTTTTGAAAAAGAATCCGAGAAATAATTAACTGTGAGTCAAAACACCCACAACGTCGATTTCAATGCATGCTTAGATTTATTTTGAGTAGCGGGACCATTCAAAGCAACGCTTCTCAGCTACGGTATGAAAGTGTTCTACGGCTGGTAGCACACTTGCAATTCGGCATTACTGTAATAAAGATCCCCAGCTTGCTCGTTTCACGATTCCTGTATGTTGGTTGGTTTTTTTGAAGCGTCAGCATGCTGAATATCTTAAGTATAAGATACAGTGAAGTTGGTTGATGATGCTCTCCAGTTCAAGAACCTGTACACAGTTCGTTGAATATTTCTGTTTACGTAAACAAATGGATAGATAACGCTGAAAGTGGATGGATCCAGTTTCTGAAAACTGCATTTTCCTCCAATTTCAAAAGAATCCTGAATCCTAAGCTTTGAATCATTGAAGGATAGAACGTACCAGCACTTAACTGCGGGACGATGGGGTACAACGCTCACCCTTGTGAATGATTGATACAGTAAGTTGTTGAGAAAAGAAAAATGGATCGATTCGTCACAGACGATAATTTTTTTTACAGGGTGTCTCACAACAAGTGTCACTAAAACAAAATGGGATTACAGCAAAACAAATCAACCAAATCATGGCATTTATTTTGCATTTGAAAGCTACATGTTATAGAAATAAACCATATAAGTTCAATTCGAATCCTTGATTCGATTTTCCTTAATAACTTAGCGCATACGTTTTGTAAACCCATCGTAGCTGGCACGCACGGTTTCCTGGGGAATTCGGTCCCAAATATCAACCAAATGTTTCTTGCATCGATCTAAAGTAAGCCCTTTCGTAGGGCCTATATGCTGAAGCATAAAACCCCGAACAGAGTAGTCAAGGGGGTTGAGATCCGGTGAAGATGCAGATTCGCTTGTGATGAAATCGGGCAAATTTTCCGCACACCACGCTTGTGTCTTCTTTGCCTTGTGAGCTGGAGCTGAGTCCTGTTGGAAACAATATGGTGTATTCCCATACAGCGTTGAAGCATGAGGAAGCAGATGGTTCTTCAAAACCTGCCCGATGTAATATTCAGTGTTGATTTTTACGTTAGGTTCTATGAAAAGAAGAGGAAGTTTTCTTTTTCGTGAAACGGTGCCCCATACTATGATTTTCGATTCATTCTGATAGCGTTCTACAGCTAGTTTATCTCTTGGAATATTGGCAAGACTTTAATGATACACACGATCATTTTGTTGATTATGACTGTCCTTACGGAGGAAGAGCTTTTCATCTGAAAATAAAATCTCGCAGTCACCGTGCCGAACCAAAAGATTTCTGCTTCTTTGGACCCTGGCTTGCCTTTGACGCTCCGTCAACCCGTGAACCCTTTGTTTCTTGTACGGTTTGCATTCCAAATCATGTCTGAGGAGCCTATTCATTCGAGCAGGGGACATTTGAAATTGTTTGCTCAATTTACGGCCAGATACGGCCGGATTACGTATGGCCTCCCGTATGGCCTCCATGGTAGCTGATAAATATAAACAAATGGAATCGCTTATTTATCTTCAGCGATAAGCTGTCAAAAGAATACACTCCAAACGGGTATAATCAATTCCGATGTTAAAATTACCCAGCTAAAATAAACCAAGACTGCAAAAAGGTGACACCTATTGTGAGACACATTGTTCTAAGTAACTCTTTGTTAAATTTACAATGGCGTTGTAACTTACCAAATAGACTGAAAGAGAAGAGAATCTCTGACCTATATTTGTTATGTGAAATGTGACGACATTAATTTTAGAGCGATCGTCTCACCCCGTCGTCGCCTAGGTAGTCTTGCTGCAAAGCAATGAGAAGTGAGTCAACTTTTCAACCCTGGCGCACTCCATCCGTGCGTGGTAGCAATGGGTGGCCCCTACCTGACCTCTGCTCTCTGTGCCACTTCGCCTGATATTATTCTATACATGTCACATTTATCCTCGTCACTCACCAGGAGAAGCAAAACGGGGGAAGAGCCACGTTTTAGTGAAAACGAATGACGGCACTAGTAGGTCTAGCCGGAATCTAAGCAGGTTGCTTGGACTGAATGCAGTACGTCGCGTGTTTTTCTGTGTGTCTAGGTTAGGTGAAGTAACGCGTCATTCCATGAGTTCGTCCGTCGTTTTTCATAAACGGTAAAAGCATCGTCGTCGTCGTTGTTGTATGAGCCGTACCTACGGCTGCCATCCGGCAGATCTAGCATCAGCAACAGTCAACATGAATTATGGAATATTGTTTGCCAAAGCAAAGCAAACAGAAACAGAAACAGGGACAGAGGAATGTGTGGCTTTTGATGCATAAGTTTTGAAAGGATTTGAGCGCCCGTTGAGAAGGTAGGTAGTTTTCCGGACTGCCTTCTCGGATAGAAGTGTGTTGGTTTTAGTTTCTGTTGACTTAGCAGCAGTCCCCTCAAAGCTATTGGGTATAGGATTCCGTTTCATTTAGGTGTTGCCGGGTGTAAGTCTATCGTAAATCAAAGGATTACATTCGCTTTTTGTTTGTTGATTGTGTCACGAGAACTTCTGTGAAACATGCTGTTTTTGTTCGTGGTTGGGTTAAGCCAGATAAAACACCAAAATATCTCACGTACTTAGAAATAATAATCACTTCAACTTAAATCCCAAATTTTGGTACTTACTATTCGAACCACCCCGAAGGCTGGTGTTCGCGATTGGATTAATCCAATAATTAATTTTAATCTTCCATGTCTGCCAACAGAGAAGATAAATCAAATTACATCCTGCGGTTTTACAGTGCATTCTTCGTGTTTCAATTAAACCATCCCTTCAGCATAGTGGGATTGAGTTCCATCTCAGCTAGGGTAAAATTAAACCCTCGGCATTCCAGAACCGGATTATCGACATTCTTCCTCCATCGGCGATGGTTTATTAATATTGCTACAATGCCATGCCCATCATCCACGTTGTAGTTCAAGCGAAGCTACTCGAGGCACCAGGTGTAATTAATTATTGGAACGTGCTGAAATATTTCACACTAATGATTTTCCCCTTGCGTCGCAGTTCCCTCGATCAACCCAGTTGAGAGAACAATTAAGCCGGATAAATTGCATCGAACCGGACCCATAAATTTGATCTTTTTTTTAAGGACGCATGACACAGCAAAAGGGGAAGTGGGGGTACATTCGGCAGATTTTGAAATCATTTTTTGTAAACTTTGTAATCTTCTGGTGGTGGCTTTTGGTGTGTGAGTCTCACTTTCAAAAAGGAACATTTCCTCTAACCTTCCTTGGGTGTAAACATTTTGTGACGAATAAGGTGTTTCGGGTCATGTTGACCCGGATTACAAATTCATATTGTGGAAAATTTAAAGTCTTTGCAGTCAAAATGCTTATTAGAGTCCCAATTTTTAGTTTCTGGTAAGTACTGCCCTCTTTCAACCGATTGGCCACAAGGAATGTGTGCCGGAAGAGGGCATGTTTTGCCACGATTCCTTAGGCGGGGACAGATACAAATTTTCTTCGGAACATGCTTTTCGACGCCTCAAACTTCATGATTTTTCATGAATCGTCTACTTCTAGCCTTGAAATGGACCAATGACAGTCGCTTTTATTTACATACGAACTGGGATTGAGTGATCTTGGATTGATCTTTACGAGATCGATCCATTTGAAAAAATCGGAAAGTTAATTTTTGTCTTGATCATTTCGATATTCGGAAAATGAACTAAACTGATGAATCTGATTCAAGAAGAAGACAATGAGAGAAAGAATGGTAAATTTGGTAAAAATATCGTAGTAAAAATATGTAGTGTAAAGTGAAGCTGAAGGTGCCAACTTTTCTTTGAACCGTTGTAGTGGCTATATTTGTCAAGTGAACGCAAAAATGTAAATATGTAGTAAAAACTTGAAGCCTTGAAAATTACTTCATGTTTAGTGTCATCCGCATAACCCATGTAACATTCCTAAAACCATACTGCTTTATTAAGTTTTATTAATGTTGTATGAAAGCCACTTGAAATCAATTTGGTTTTATTATGGCACCAAGAGGTGACCATAGGTTTCATATTTTAGTCAGCTTTATGAGAACCTACAAAGCTTGTTTACAACGATCTTAAAACCTTGTTTTTCAAATTCCTTTTACTCCTATCAAATGATTTATCTCGACTTTATAAACTCGTAAAATGCTGTATTGAAATGCCGTTTTAGGACTCATTGATACTATCCTATTATGGTCAGTTGTAAAAGCATTTTAAAACCATTTTGCCTTCAGTAAATGCATTAAACGGCAAATTGGCATTGAACGAAGTCACCGTAAAACCAAATAGTTTTATAATAGTCATTACGAAAAAAAATTGGCTGTATGCCAAATCTGTAATTTTTTTCCAATCGCCATATTGAAATATAAGAAATAATTGAAAAGTGGATAAATAAATGCATCAAATTTTCAATGGTATGCAAGCAAACTGCAGATCGGAGACTAATTTCGGCATTATTTTAGATAATCTCATCCAATTCCAAGCACTTTTCAGGAAATTCATAATTAATTTATCGAATATATTTGTTTTAATTTGATTTATGTTGTTGTAAATTCGCATTATTTCCGAGGCGCATTAATTTTCGGCTCTTATCGTGCCAATATTCACCATAAAAATAAATGCGCATGTAATTTGGAGCATAATACGCTATAGAAAACACAATTTGTTTTAGATATTTTGCTATCAAATAAAATTTCCCTCAACTCAAGACCTTTTTTTTTACTGCTAAATGAATCGGAAGAGCAGAGAATCGAACAAAGCAGAACAACAAAAAACAACTTCAATTTCACAGTGAAGTTTGACAGCTGTGGCCATATGGCCACATTCTGGTTTTCATGGCAGCCAATAGGTTTTATGAAGGTTCTCAAGTGGTCCTATTCCAGTCACCAATCGCTTAGCCGTATTGAAACCGAATGATTTGATTTTTTTTACATAACTAGTGTCTATGTGAAATTTGAAGTCATTTGGTTCTTCTACGGCTGAGTAATAGCGATTGGTGACGAGAATTGGCCCCGCACCCTATAGGGGCTCAATCAGATGACTTAAAATCAGCAGTATAATAAACAGTAATGGGCTAAGATGAGAACCTTGTGGCAACTAGGGCTGATTACTGGTAATTATGATTGCTTTTTTTATTGTTCTCAAATCATATTGAAATATTCTAAATCGTCCCAATGTGCGTATAAATGAGTAAAAATAGTAAACTATGTTAATTGGATCCGTTTGGCTGATTCTGAAAGCTCACAAACTCTAACGTTTGCATTAAATAAAATGGACGTTTTTCGGATGGTGATAAAAAAAAGCTAAGCGGCCTTCCGGCAGTTAACCGGAACATTCGCCATGGCGGACGAAAACATGCGTGTAGGCATGTTTCTGAGCTCTTTCTTCGTTTTATTTATCAATTCCTCCTCAGTTTTTGCGACAAAATTGTTGGAGTAGATCTTACGCTTCAAGTTGGCCCAAAAATTCTCGATGGGACGCAGTTAGAGGACGTTGGGCGGGTTCGCCAACTTCGGTACCACATCGATATTCAGCCGCTCCATCTCCTTCCAACGATCGCTTCGAGTAGTGGGGCACAGCACCGCGTCTTCGTTCTTATAGTATTTCTTGATGTACGACGCAACTTCCGGCAGGCATTTCGTACTATAAATTTCCCCGTTCACGGCCAGTCCGGAGCAAAAGAAGAGCAGCTTTGACATCCGCTTCTCGCTGATTGTCATCCACAGCAACTTGGTGGGTGAAATGAACTTCACTTCGGAGCTCACTTCCTTCGTGGGGGAAGTAATATACGAAGTGCCTTGCCAATCGTTGCCATCCAGGGTGAGATAGGTCTGGTCGTCCATCACCACCGCCACGTCGCGATTCGCCGGGAAAATCGAGTTGACCATCTTATTCAGCCGCTGCCGCTGCGTCATTGCCTGCAGCTCCGAAACCAGTGGACGAGACTTCCGCTTCCTGACATGTATGTTCATGTTCGCCAGGTACTTTTTCACTGTTTGGCCGGTTGAACCGACCTCCCGGCCAAGCCCACGCCGCGATTTAGCCACTTTTCCCTTGGTCTTCAGCATCCCTTGGAGCTTCTTGTCGCTCAGGGTCGTCGGCCGTCCGGAACCAGGCTTTCGTTCGATGCTCTGATTGTTGTCTAATAGTGCCAAGATGTTGTAGATGCCGGAAGGGACGTATCCGGCGTCCACAAAGTGCCGCACCATGTCCGTTTTCGACGCGGCGGGGTGCCGTGTTTTGAACGCACACACTTCTGAACGGAGTTGCTTCAATGTTTTTGCCATCACGGTTAGAGTTCCACTGATAGAGCTGTCAAATTTTGTCTGCTGACTCATGGGTTACTATGATTGATGCAGTTTGGGTTATTAAGTCAGTGTAGGTGGAGGTAAACCCATGAAACATCGGCAATTCTTGTACATTTTTTAAAATGCAAACGTTATTACCGACCTGATTATCGAAATTACTGAAATCCGGCAAATTCGATAAACAGCATGGAAATAGAATTCGTGAGTTTCCAAAATCAAAGAAAAACTGATCTAATTGACATAGCTTACTTAGTTTATCATTTTTACTCATTTATGAGCAGTGGCGTAGCGAGGGGGGCGGTCCACCCGGTTGTTATCCAGACAGTTGAGGAAGTGAATGCACTTTGCCAGCTCCATGGATGTGTTTAACTGAATTTGTTTAATTTTGATACCAATTTAGCGAATAATGAAAACAGCACATGTTGAACATTGACAAGATAGTAAATGTGAAATTGGCATGGTTTCCTTTGACAATGACTCTTAGGCAATGACTGAGTGACCATAGCTGCTATATCAATATCTTCATGAATGGTCAAGTAGCATCTGCATGTTTCGGCGAAAACCCGTATTTGTCTCGTCCTGAAGGGTTCCCTCGGAGTATCCGGTTTGTCCCGGAATGGTCAATATGGTCATTCGTCCATTTAATGACCAGAAGTAGATTGTTTACAAAAAGTCATGAAGTTTGAGCCGTCGAAAGGCATAAAAAAATCCCCGGGGCCATCTGAATTGTCCCAGAATGGCCAATATGGTCATTGGTCTATTTCAAGGCTGAAAAATCATAAAGTTTGAGCCGTCGAAAGGCATTGTCCGGCGAAAATCTGTATTTTTCCCCTCCTAAATGGTTCTTCCAAGGCATCTGGGTTGTCGTAGAATGGCCAATATGGTCATTGGCCCATTTCAAGATTAGATGTAAGCTATTCATGAAAAATAATGAAGTTTGTGCCGACGAAATGCATGTTCCGATGAAAATTTGTATCTCTCGCCTCACGGATCGTGGCAAAACATGACCTCTTCCGGCACAGATTCCTTGAGGCCAATCGAGAGAAAAGAGTAATACTCACCAGAAACTGAAAATTAGGACTGTAATAAGCAATTTGACTGCAAATACTTTAAAATTTAGCCATATATAATTTCCACAATGTGAGTTTGAAAGCCGGGTCAATATGATGCTTATTTAAGAAAGTTATAGCATTTTTAAATCTATTCCAGGTCATATTGACCCCGACACCAAAAGAAGGTTAATGAATTCTTCATAATTTTGTTCAAGGTTCCACTCAAAAGTTAGTCTAATTGGGGTTTTCGAAGTACAACTCATTGACTTAAAAAATCGTAAAATGGTTTATCTGAGAGTGATTTCGGCCAATTGAAATCTCTCGGGCTAAACTGTTCACACCTTCCTTGGAATATTGTACCGCTTTTGCATCTACCTTATTTGATGCTGATCCCAAATCTGCTTTGAACGATTTCTCATTTTCAATTGTCTTCTGAGTTTCCTGTTCCTGAGGTTTTCTTTAACAACTGTCCACTATTTTTCAATTGGGCGCAGCTTCGCCGTGTTTAGATGGCTTTTGACCCAGAATCTAGCTTGGCTTTGACTTGCACGTTGTATAACGCTGAATTCCTGAACCATTTTCTCGTAGTGACAGGAAGTAAGGTCCTGCAAAAACAACAAGGAAAAGCTTTTAATTTTGTTCAAATCTTTTAACGGAATCCCCTATGGAGAGCTCTCAAGTGGTTTGCAAATTTTTCTTTGAATTCCGTTATAATTATTCATCCGTTGCCAGAAATCCGTATTTCATCTATTTTGACGTAGGACTACGTCTTTGTTTTCTAAACTGGGGTACAATTTAAAAAAATCGCATTGCGACCGTCACGAAAAGTGGTCAGGTTTTGAGCATTAATATCTCAGTCATTTCTGAAATGATTTTCAAAATGTTTACACCAATGGATTGGAAGTATTTCTACGCATCAATTTCAATAGAAAACATTGTTGATTTCCGGTCTCATACTATTGAAAAATTCATAAATGTTAAGCCTTGCCTTAAAAAGTATATTAACTCCTTCAGGCCAAAGGGGTCATATATGACCCAAAAAGGATAATGGCTGTATAAAATCACACATAAAAATGAATAAAAGTGTATACTGTCTGCGGCAAATTTTATTATCCATCATTTTTTTTCTATCCATACTATACAAAAAAAAAATGATTATAAGACCTAGTTGACGACCTAGAACATCCTGAATACTAAGAAGTTTAGGAAGATTAAATGAATGCTTTATTAATGGTGTTGTTTTAGAATATTGCACATATGCATACGTATTATTAAATTCTCGTTGATGAACGTTAAATATTTTTGTATCTTTCTGAGAGGTTCTAGGTCATCCAAAATGTACTTGAGTTCAAAACTTCAGATCTACAGTAGTAACTATAGCTTTTTTTGGCTATACAAAGTTACGCTACGTATTCAATCATATTCAGTGCATATTTTCGAACGTAAAAAACCATCATGAGATAAACGGGGATGATTTAGGTCATCCAAACTGTCCTTGAGTTCAGAACATATGATCTACAGTTATAACAGTAGGTGTTAAGAGTGTGCAAAGGGACAATATGAATTTAACAATAATGATTGAATAGTATAGACCTTCCACAACATACATAATGCAACAATCTGGGGATATTCTAGGTATTCTGAACTATCCTTAAGTGACCATATGTATTCAAACATATTCAACGAATCTTTCGGAAAGTCAACAGTCATTATTTTATAACTTTGAGATTCTTCAGGTAATACAAACCGTCCTGGAGTTCAGAACTTGAAATCTACAATAGTAACAATAGCTTTTTGAGCTATACAAAGTAACGTTACGTATTCAAGTATATTCATGAATATTTTCGAACGTAAAAATTAACAAGAAGATAATCTTGGGATGGTCTAGGTCATCCAAACTGCCATGGCATTCAGAACTAAAGATTTACAGTTGTAACAGTAAATTTTAGACAATACAAAGCTACAATAAATATTCAAACATATTCAATTAACATTCTTAAAGTCAAAAAAAAAAAAACATTATAAAGCAATATGACATGTTCTAGGTCATCCAAACTATCCTTGAGATCAGAACATAGGACTTACAGTTGTAAAAAAGCTGTCTGGGCTATGCAAAGCTACGATGTGAATTGAAACATATTCTTTGAATATTTTGGAAGAACAACAGACATTATGAGATAATCTTCGGTTGTTTTAGGTTATCCAAACTTTCCTGGAATTTAAAACAGCTCAGCTGTAGATTTAAAGTTTTGAATTGTAGCTTAAAATCTACAGCTTTTTGGACTAAACAAAGTTACAATATGTATTTGACCAAATTAAGTGAGTCTTTTGGAAGGTCAACCGAGATGATGAGATATCTCGGGTTGTTCTAGGTCATCAAAACTGCCCTTGAGTGTAGAATTTAGAATAAAACCACTGAAGGTGCGCCGATTGTGCACAATCCGTTTTCTTTGCTCGGGAGAAAGACCACGCATTTTCGAACTTCCGTACGAAAAATTGATGAAAATGACAACATCAGTTTAATTTGGATGTAAACAACAGGTCGCAGCCAAAAGTTGGTTGAATACTGCACGCATTTTTAATTGACGGTTAATCATTGGTGTATTTATAATTATCGGAACAGTATATTTGCTCTTTCAGAAGACAAGCTTAGTGATTTTGTTTTCGATTATGCTTTCTGATTCTCCGTTCTTTAAGGTGCCTTTTTCTTTCTACAAGCTCAGATGTTCTTACGCTTGATTATATTTTGCACACCTCCGATATTAATGCTCCGCTTTTTGGCAATTTCGCGAACAAAACACGATTTCTTTGACTTCAAACGATGCACCTCTATCAGCACCTTTTTTCGGTCTGCGTCCGGATTTCAGTAACTTCTTCTCGGTTTTGTAAACAGCAGACTTTGCTACTTTTTCCCATTCTTGAAACGATAACTTTACGGAACACAATTTGTGCAGAATTAAAGCCTACATTTAAAAAAGAGGCAATAGTCACCGGTTTTTCATGCGATTATACTGCCACCTGGGTCCATCGGTGAATCGTTCTTAAATATAAGTAGGCTATGTACAGAACAAAATGACAGCTCTATGAGTTCAATAACGACAACCATGGTAAAAGCAGTAAAGTAACTACACTTCCAGTTCATTCTACTCAGTGACTGTGTAGAATTGTATTCCTTTCTCATTTTCTCACACGGAAATGTTACTCAATTTTCGTAAAAAAGTAGATCTACTCAACAATTTAGTTGGGCCCCTTTTTTTTTAGTTGGAATAACTTTTCCGTGTGAGAAAAAGAGAAAGAATACAGTTCTACTAAGTCACTGAGAAGAATGGAACGGGGGTATACGTTCGGTGGTTTGTAATTACCACCGCGGAGCGCAGAAGTCAGTCATCGTGCTAGAATTTTTTGTCGGCCGGTTGTAGCCACACACAAGATCCAGATGCTTCTGGAGAAGCGCTAGCCGGGTTCCGACCGTCAGACGGTTTTGCGTGAACGGAAGGTGCAGCAAACTCTCAAGAGGAAGACGGAAGGATAGGTGGCAAAATGCTATTGTGCCTTGACCAGTGCGGTCTGTGCGATCCAGGTATAAACAACCCAAGAAACATTGCTAGCACCATCCGACCATTATTAAGTTTTATAAAACTTGAAATCAATTTGGTTTTATTATGGTACCAAGAGGTGCCAATAGGTTTCATATTTTATTCAGGTTTATGAGAATCTACACAGCTTGTTTACAACGATCTTAAAACTTTATTTCTCAAATTCCTTTTACTCCTATCAAAGGTTTTATTTCGACTTTATGAACTCGTAAAATGCTGTATTGAAATGTCGTTTTAGGACTCATTGATATTATCATATTATGGTCAGTTGAAAAAGCATTATAAAACCATTTTGCCTCGAGTAAATGCATTAAACGGCGGATTGGCATTGATGGAAGCT
Organism: Aedes koreicus; assembly: GCA_024533555.2. Classification (NCBI taxonomy): domain Eukaryota; kingdom Metazoa; phylum Arthropoda; class Insecta; order Diptera; family Culicidae; genus Aedes; species Aedes koreicus. The sequence goes on from JAHHFK020002860.1 coordinate 44,750, forward strand.
ACCAAATAACCAAATCATTTTAAAGTAGGCATTGCGAAGAAAAATTGGCTTTATGGCAGAATTGTGACTTTTTTTCGATCACCATATTGAAATATAAGAAATAATTGAAATGTTGAAATAGAAATGCATCAAATTTTCAATAGTATGCAAATGAACTGTAGATCCGAGACTAATTTCGGCGTTCTTTTAGATAACCTTATCCAATTCCATCAATTTTCAGGAAATTCATAATTAATTTATCGAATATATTTGTTTTAATTTGGTTTATGTTGTTGTAAATTCGCATAATTTCCGAGGCGCATTAATTGTTGGCTCTTATCGTGCCAATATTTACCTTAAAAATAAATGCGCATGTAATTTGGAGCATAATACGCTGTAGAAAACACAATTTGTTTTGGGTATTTTGCTATCAAACTGCTTTTTTAATGCTAAATGAATCAGAAGAGCAAAGAATCGAACAAAGCAGAATAACAAAAACCAACCTCAATATCACAGTGAACTTTGACAGCTGTAGCCATTTGGCCAAATGCTGGTTTTAATGGCAGCCAATAGGTTTTATGAAGGTTCTCAAGTGGTCATAACATCTTTCACTAGAACATTTTCAAAGTCTTTATGGTCTTATAAAGGTTTTATTAAATTGTTTTCACAACCGTCTATAGAGTGGGCCATTTTGTACAAATTTCGGCTTTAAAGAAGCATAGGGGAGGTGTTGGTAGACTATACAGTTTTGAATGTAGTTTTATCAACAAAGCCGGGAGGAGTGCTATACGGCTGGAATAAAACTAAAAGTGTTACTTGGGAAAAGGAAGCAGCCATAATTTGGTTGAATACTGCAAGCATTTAGAATTGAACGGCTAATAATTAGTGTATTTATAATTTTCGGAACAGTCTTTAGTTATTCCGCGTGCAGGCAATGTCAACTGGCCTTGAAGATTGTGCGATGTAACCCCGCTAGACTTTTTCTTGTGGAGTTATGTTAAGTCGCAGATCTATGCCAATAAACCGCAAACCACGAATGCCCTCAAAGTCAATATTACTCCAGCCATGAACGAGATTCAGCCCAATTTGTGCGCCAGAGTCATGGAAAATTGGACCTCTCGGATGCACGTCATCAAGCGAAGCCGAGGCGGCCATTTGAACGATTTCATATTCCATACATAAACACAGTTTGTTTTATCCAACTTTGAAGATAGGAAACGCTTAATAGAAAACCGTTTATAAGTATGATAGAAGAGAAGGAAAGCGATTAGCTGAACAAAAAGGTATCCTGATAGTATTTCACTAGATGACAGGTGATATGAATGTTTCATAAAATTTAAGAGACACTTGTTCTGTGTACAAAATCTATGACTTAAAATAAAATATATTTTCAGTGCACAAATAGCATTTTTTGATGGAACAAATCTTAGTTATTTTCGAGTTAGAAAACTTGATAGCTAAAACACAGCTTTCTCTTGCCATAATCAATATCGTTCTTCATACGGAGCCCATTTTACTCGCACCTGCCCCTACAGAGAGAATTCCGACACTCGATCGAAGTACACCCTGAGGGGCGGTGGAAAGTCTAAACGTGTAACTAACAACAACATTCTACCAAAGTAGCCTCAGGTGGCATAAATTTAAATAGTGTCCGGCACGATAATGCTAGGCAACAGGAAGTGCTTGGTTCGAACGTGAGATCCCTACCAACCGGTCAATATTACAAAACTCATCATAATCCTCACGAGCGACATATTTGAGCCGATGTGTTTTATGGTCCGATACCATCTAAAAAAAAATGATTCGCAATATCTAACGGAAACTTTTTCCCTCACATCCGACGAGGTAAATCGATTTTCCTCCTCCAGCACGGAACCAATTCGACTTCATCAAACGTCCACTGATGACGGTGCGTGGATTTGAAACAGCCTTCCTCGGGCTACAAAAATCCATTCAAATATGTTAATTGCGACCACTTGGGAATCTGCCATGACCTTTGGTGGAATTCTCAACTCACCAACGACTGACCGTTCAAATTATTCATAACACACACACACAGCCACACATTGGAGTTGAAAATCCGCCGAGAAAGGTGGAAATCTAACCGTGAGGGACGACCAGAGTAGCTCTTCCGTGGTATATTTAGCAGCAACGTTTCCCATTTCGGCAAGCTACAAATCCGTTCCATTTGCGCGCCACCGCCTACTGAGTGAGCGTGTGTGTGTGACGAAAAAGGACAATTTCACGGCAATATGCTATTTTACTCTCGACTCAGACACATTCGAGAACGAAACCATCTCGTCGGCCGGGTGGACCATTCTAAGCGTGTGGAAAATTCACACTTCCAAATGATTCGAAAAGTCAATTTGTTAATAATTGAGTAAAGTTTTGCCTTGCATGGGGACAAGAACCGGGCTGTACCATCAGTCAGTCACATAGCCTATTGGGTTCGGTCTGACAACGACGACAGCAGCCACGGATGACACCTGGATGTACCGTCTGTGTTTGGATGATGGAAATGTCTCTGGAGCTTCGCGCTGTGTCCCTCAAGAGGCGATATTACAGTACGGAGGTAATTATACATCACACCATCGTCTGGCAGACTGCCGCAGGGGTGTCAAAAGCCGTGACGGTTTATTGAGCTGAAAAGTTACGGTAGAAACTTTAGAAGGGTGATATCAACCATTTGGGCATGTTTTTGATGGATTGGCGAGCCACACGCAATGCGAACATTGTTGTTGATTCTTGATTGAAATAGCCTCAAATATGCTTCTCGAATGGAATTTGGGATATAGTACTCTTTTGAACTTATTCTATTCCAATACTTTTTTAATGTATGGGACATAATGGAATAGGGATATAGTTGCTGAAAAATATATTTCCTTTATATTACCGAATGGAGGGTAGGTCTAACAAATCTATTCGTTGTTTTCTGCAACGAAACTGATCTGTACTTTTTAAGAAGCTACCTTTGTATTCAATGCCTCGCGCACAAGTGTCAAGAGCACGAAGCATTTGTTGACACAGAAAGAACATTCGTTCATTGCACACTGGGCCAGGAGACGAAATTAGCCAGACAAAACCTCTAGCGCTTTGAGCATGCATTTTATCAAGATGATTGCTTCAGTAACAAACAGTATCATTTTCTTTATCCTACCGATTCGATTGTGATGCTGTGAATTCTACTCCAACAGTTTCAGTGAGAGTGACGCGCCCTTCTTAACAAGCCATCCCGTAGAAAGCTTAATGAGTATTGCGAATTGGGTTATTCGATTTGTTGGATCGTATCGTTGGAAGGAGAATCTCATGTTCCCGCGGGTTTCGCGTAAGTGTCTCTGCTTACGGGTCCGCCCCACCGTTTTTGGCCCTTCATACAGCGTTACTGTGAATGCAACCCGGTAACTCAATTTGATCTTGCTATTAAGTGGAGCTGCATACATGACAAGGTCTTAGAAGGGATGGTGGCTACCTTACATACATACATACATGATTGCTTCAGCATTGTTGCTCAGTTTTATCTGCGCCACAATTTGGCAATAAAAATTAGTTCCAATTTTCACCGCAAGGGCGGCGCTGCGATACTAACTTTTTTATTTCGCCTTCTAGCGGTTTGATGTCTTGGGCAAAGTTGTAGAGCATAAAATAATAAGAAAGTTTGCCGAAGACATCAAAGTTCTATGTCTACAAATAACAAAGTTACGATTAGTTTTGTAAAATTTAACTGAAATTTGCGTTTTTTCTACTAATTTTCATATTTTCGTCAAATATGTTATTTTTGGTACCATTTATGTGTTGAACCTTATCATTCGCGTATGGTTTGGAAGAGTTCGTATAGTTTTGGGACATAACAAGCGAAATATTAGCCAAAACTTTGAAAAATATCATGAATTTCAAAATTAATTGTTGCAAAAAATTACTCTTGTTTCAGAAAGTACCATATGTGACCTTTCAATTCTGAAATTATGCCCGATACATATTTTGATATGTTTGAGATATCTGGATTAATTATAATTAATATTTTTGATCTAGCAACTATTTTTTATTTTATATTTACTATTATTTCAACAGGTTTTGTACGGATTCTGGAAATTGATTTTTATCGGTTTGAGGAAACTGTTTTTTGAGTGTCATCACGGGGTCAGAGGTTAGCAAAAGTCTTCTAAATACATCTTCGATGTTCGCCAGGCGACTGAATTGTCGAGAATGGTGCTCCCGAAATTTTCTGATCGATTTGTTCCGACGCTCTTGTGCTTCTTCCGACAATAGTCCAATAGGAATTTCGCAATGACTTGTTATTTCAGATCCATGTACCAAGATCCTGTGAACTGAAGGCGAAAGGGGATAATAATCATAATAATGGACATATAACTTTCTAGTTTCTTCTGCATAGGTTTCGAATGATTTGACGCCGATTTCTAATTTCGATGATAGCGCGCAAAGAAGTGTAGCGACTCGATGAACGATGTCCACCTCAAGTCCTGTAATTCCTGCCGTTGTTTCTGGATCTTGAAAGAATCTTCTAGCAGTGTTGCCATCATTTGTGTTACCTGATGAAAAAATAAAGATAAAGGGATCTACTTCCCGATAAAGAAGAAAAATGCAGTTACCTCCGGATGGCAAAGGTTCACTTATTCTCAGCCCAATCTTCTTAAATTCTTCTCTAATTGCACGTTGCCGTTCAAGAAAGGTTTCGTTTCCTTTATTTATACGCCATTTTTTGAGTGGGATTCTGTACGAAACATTAAGCAGAAGCTCCATACTTCTTATGTAAGCATGCAAAACAGGAATGGTTTCAATTTTATTGCGGTCGTCACATATTTGGGCTTCGATGGGATTACTGAGTTTTTTGCCTGATGCTCCGCAAAGATTGCACGCCTGGGAACTTGTTCCTGTGAAGCTGTTAATAACTTTGCCATCGACCATACTCAAAATTAACTCAGAAGAAACATCTACAGAAATCCTATTTATCGTCAATGTGGTTGCATTCAAATTTTGTATTTGTAACATCATACTCTCCACTTCTCGTTTGATAAGATCAGCAGTTTCTTTTTGAAAAACCATTTTGATGGGGCGGCACAAATTGATGGATGATGGACTGTTGTTGCTCCAAACTTCTTGTCGTTCGCCGGAGACTGCGTTGAAATATATTCGCAAAGGAACCAGGCAAATCAAAAAATATGCGAGTCATTACATGATATAACATCATCGCCAACTTCTTCAAAAAATGTCATTTTATACCGTGAGTGGTTGCTTGAACCATCCAATCCCCATTTTAAAATAACACATAAATTTCCCTGTTCATGAATGTACGGTTCAATATATTTATTCAGTGTCATGAAGAGACGGTCTACCGTATGGTCAACAAGATTTTGAAGAGGAACTTCTGCGCATGATGGCCGAATGGAAATATCTGAAATACGTTCAAACATGCAAACTTTTAAAACTTTATTGTAAAGCTTATTATCATTTGCGTGCCCAAAATAGTTTGCAAATAAACTTTGATACAGCTCACATTCCGCCATGAAATAGCTTCCAAACAATTGGGAATTGTTCCAATTTTTAAATTTTTTGGTTTTATTAAAAATAATTTCTAAACTTTTGAGGAAATTTTTTTTTTTCAATTGGAGAGTTAAAGTAATTTTGAAATAATTTAGAATTATTAAAAAAGTGACTCAAAACCACCACAAAATCCAAAACTTGAAAGAATTATCGATCTATTGGAAGCTGTTTAGACAAGAACATAATTAAATGAATTTGTGCTTACCACGTGGTTAACAAGTACTTTTATTATCGCGGATGTCATTGTATGCTGGATAAATGTCATATCCTTTTTTTAGCGTCATGTTCCTTATGTTTTGGTACTGTTGTTTTGTTAGATCGTTTTCACATAAAAACCTCAATGCATCGTCGACTGTAAATCGTTTCATCTCTTGTTTCTACAGATAGAGCAAGTTTTTTTGAAACGGGAAGCTTTCTCAGGAAATGCAAATAGGTGCTCGACAACCCAAGCAACGGAACGATATCCATCAGTCCTTAATGCCGTTACCGTGGCTGAAACCAATTCTGCTGTGGTGTGTTTTTCTCGCAAATCTTTGGTTTTACGGAGCCTGGTCCTAGGGGTTTCTGCACCAAAAGATATTTTCTTCCTTCCACCAACATTTTTCTTCGGAATATTATTCAAAATTTTAAAGTTTGAATCCAGCCATTTTGAATGTTTCAGGAAAAACAAACTCTTTATGCGGTGGCACTTTGCGTATCGTGATTCAATATTTGATAGTAGCAAACGTAGTGAGTTTTGAACGGAATCAGAAAACATTTTATTCTCAGGACATGTTATTTTCTTCTTCACATACGATGCCACATCACCAAGTGGATGATTCTGTAGGAATAATTCTACTATTTAAAATAAAATAAAATTACTTGAATGAATTCCTACTGGATTGATTAAAATAACCTACCTTGAGCCATAGTGATCTGTAGAAGGCACCAACCACAAACTAGACGTAATCTGCCGAAAGAACCAAAAGGGTAAACCAGCGCTTCCAAACGGTTGATAACTACACAATTATTATGACATTTGACGTTTGAGATTTGAAGTTTTGAGGCGTATTCAAATGTAATGGGGAAAGTCGTGGTTGCTTTGATATTTCATCAACATCCGTGCACTCATGGACATAGAAAAAATTACTGTGAGGCACGTTTTCAATATTCTCGTGGAAATGAGTGAGGCAACACCAAAACACGGCTAACAGTAATATCAAAAAGGCAATAGAATTATGGCAGCGTGCACAGGCTCATGCTTCAACATTTGCTTCGATGACGACCCCTTGGTTTTGACAGTGAAGTAAATAAGTATGTGTGTCAGCGATCAATCGTATTCGTCGACACACGAATACAAGTGCAGAGGAATACTTATTTTCAATTGACTTTTATAGCACACTATCTTTTACAGATTAAAAATAAAGATATTCGAGGTGAAAAAATAATTCCATTTGACATGTTGACATGAAAACATATCAGATTTTGTACAATGGAATGCATATGTATGTATACGCAAAAAGCAATCAATTATAGCATTGAGTTCGGGCTAAAATCATCAAAAGTTTAAAATACGATATCTCAAATATATCAAAATATGTATCGGGCATAATTTCAGAATTGAAAGGTCACATATGGTACTTTCTGAAACAAGAGTAATTTTTTGCAACAACTTGCAATTTTTTGAGAAAATTAATTTTGAAATTCATGATATTTTTCAAAGTTTTGGCTAATATTTCGCTTGTTAAGTCCCAAAACTATGCGAACATTTCCAAAACATACGCAAATTATAAGGTTCAACACATAAATGGTACCAAAAATAACATATTTGACGAAAATATGAAAACTAGTAGAAAAAACGCAAATTTCAGTTAAATTTAACAAAACTAATCGTAACTTTGTTATTTGTAGACATAGAACTTTGATGTCTTCGGCAAACTTTCTTATTATTTTATGTTCTACAACTTTGCCGAAGACATCAAACCGCTAGAAGCTAGAAATAAAAAAGTTAGTATCGCAGCGCCGCCCTTGCGGTGAAAATTGGAACTAATTTTTATTACCAAATTGTGGCGCAGATAAAACTGAGCAACAATGCTGAAGCAATCATCTTGATAAAATGCATGCTCAAAGCGCTAGAGGTTTTGTCTTGCTAATTTCGTCTCCTGGCCCACTGTGCATTGTACGAAAACTACACTAAGAGCTATGAATATATTGTTACAAATTTAAAAAAAAAATCATCTCTCTGGTGGTTGTATGAATGGTACTATATCGAATCGAAATGTAAGTTAAAAAAAAAGCTCAACCACGACGAGTTGTTCAGCAGTGTCTCATATGGGGTTCGATCAAGGGTGAGTCGCTCAGCACAAAACCACTTGTGCCGATTTGTTTTAGTGTGTCTTTATACGTTACGATGAACCCTGGTGTTCCGATCGTGCCCAATTGTGCCACGGTAGCTTGTCAGTTCAATTATTTTGATTTGGCTACGCCTGGCAACCAGGCGATTGTTTTGTTTTGCTTGCCAAATTTTTGCCGGCGATTTGGGTTTTTGTTGCGGAAATCGCGTTTTAATACCCTTGAGTGGAGACAGCAAGTTTGGGTGACAAATGGAGCTTAAGAAGCTAATCGCTGGAAGTAAGTGCTAGGATTCCTATATGCTGTTGCACATTTATGATTGATTTATCCGCTTTCTCAACAGTCCACGTACGCCTGCGAAAACTATGAACGCGACGCAACTCCACTCTGATTAGAAGTCTCCAAAGATGTTCCTCTGTCTGCATTGCTGAGGCTTACGAACTGTGCTGCAGCAGGAGGGTGACTTGTTACACTTGACGTCGTTGTGTCCGGATATGTTTGTCCTCGGTTCATAAGAACATTCGGGCATTCGAAAATGAAGATTATTGCTTAGCCTGATCAGACTGTAAATGGGCCAGTTTGCTCTCTCGTCCATCGAAAACGACAACAGAGATCTTTGCCCATTCATTTTAAAAATAGGGCATAATGTCCTTTCTAAGTGCACCGTCATTCCAGGGGTTTTTTTTTTAGCACAAAAGCATTTTGGCCATGAGCCCGTGTCAATTGTCACGTGACGTTTCATAGATAGCAACACTGGGATCGGTTCCAATTGCGTTACTTCAAATTTAAGTTTTTCCCAAGAGATAGATTGCTAGGGTAAGGGATGTAATCAGATTCATTTGATAACCTCCACAATTGAATAGTTACCGTTTTATGGCGAAGGTTTCCATAATATTTTCAGAAACGACGCCATCCACAAGTTACGTAATTGTAAAATAGATTTTTCACTCCAACTCTCTCCCACCCATACGTTACACTTTGAAAATCTTTGCCATGCTTCTCTCCCAATTGCAGCGTGATAAGTGGTGACCACGCCGTACAATCAGACTGTACAGAAAATCCTAGGAGATATCGTCCATCGCACAGTGATACAATAGCTCTTTGCGAGTTCATTATTCTGAAAGCGTATCTTCAGAAATGTTTTAAGTTTTGTGTGTGTGTGTGGGGGGGGGGGGGGGGGGGGGTAGTATGGTTTTTTTTGTAGGCATTTGACTAAGTGTCGGCGCGACCTTTAACAAATATATTCAATTATTAAGTTTTTCAACTAGGTTTTTTAAAACGATCTAATCTGCTAGTGAGCATAGTGACGTTGAGCATGAGCATGAGCATGAGCATTATTGACCGCCCACGGATGCTATTCCGTTATTGCCAGATCAGCTGTATTTACACAAAGAACCAATAGATGATGTTTCGGACTAACATACATCCTCAATGTGTAAAAACTAGGTGATTCATTATGAAGCAATACCGGCGCCGGCCGTGCCCGAATGCTGGTCAAGTAGGGAATGGGAAGGGACGTGTTGACGTGATACTCGCTTTGAAGTAAGCCGAGAATCCTCTGCACTTCCACGAGAAATCACTGGGATCTAGGATAGTTGGGAAAGGTCAGCAGCAGGGTTCGTTTTGGTTAACGATACGCTGAAAGTATGTAACTAGCACAATCCGACAAAAGCATGGGAACGCTCCTTCAAGCAACAGAACATCGAACGCCAGTTGAACCGCACACCGAATAGTCCGGCATGACCTAATCACCGTAAACTCGTAAATAATGGTGATCGCTTTTTCAGCCTGTGTAGGCAATAGTTAGGCATGAGCAACGGCATGTCCTCTTTTTTGTGAATATCCTGCAAATAGAGATAAGACAAGTTGGGCCACCCCTCCGATTGGTGGCCCATCATAGCATTAGTAACTGGTATTGATTCTATTGATTTCGACGCTCATTAATTTGGTACCAACCGGGGGAGACTTGGTCCTATACCCAATGCTTTCCTTATCACCAATCCGTTCAGCTACTCGCAATATTTTGTCCGGTTTCACTTACATTTGAGTAACATTAACTCAAAAACGTTAAACCTGAACGTACCCTAAATTGAGTTTCATTGTCGCAACTCAATTTGAGTAACCCCCGTTTTTTTTTTTTTGGTCTGAAAACGAATGTCGGGCCCATTGTTTTCCAAGCATTAAGCCTAGTATGGAGCGGACAAGAAAAGACCTGAAGTAATTTATCGAATAATCGAACGGAATATTATTCCGCAAGGAAAAGTGACAGTCCAATTTAGATTACACGGGCAGGCGTTACTAACGTTACGAAGTTTGCCCTTCTTTTTTTTTGCATAAAAAATAAAAAATTCCGCAGAAAAAAAATTTTTTTGGGCTTTTTTTTTTTTTTTTTTTTTGCATTTTTTTTTTGTTTTTTTCTTTTTTTAAAGGGCGATACGGTCAAAATTTGGTCAATATCAACTTGACGTATTTCTTTCAATTTTGCATTTTAAAAACCTGAACACCCCTCATTTTGAAGGTGTGTGTGTGTAGAATGTTGCTCCTATTTTGATTTTGGAATTCACTCTTCAGTTGTCAAATGCCGTCCAAGCAAGAAGAGCAGCGTATCAAAATTTTGCTCGCGCATCGCGAAAATCCGAGCTACTCGCACGTAAAGTTGGCAAAATCGCTAAAAGTTGCCAAATCAACCGTTACAAATGTAATTAAAGTGTTTGGGGAACGTTTGTCGACAGCCAGGAAGTCTGGATCGGGGGGAAATCGAAAACCGGAAGCCGCTGAGACGACAAAGAGAGTTGCCGGTAGTTTCAAGCGAAACCCTAACCTATCTCTCCGAGATGCCGCAAATAAGCTGGGTGTATCGTCTACAACCGTGCATCGAGCCAAAAAACGAGCCGGACTATCGACTTACAAGAAGGTAGTGACTCCAAATCGCGATGATAAACAAAATACGACGGCCAAAGCGCGATCCCGGAGGCTGTACACGACGATGCTGACGAAGTTTGACTGCGTGGTAATGGACGACGAAACCTACGTCAAAGCCGACTACAAGCAGCTTCCGGGACAGGAGTTTTATACGGCAAAAGGAAGGGGAAGGTATCAGATATTTTCAAGCACACGAAACTGTCAAAGTTCGCAAAGAAATATCTGGTTTGGCAAGCCATCTGTACCTGTGGCTTGAAAAGCAGCATTTTCATAGCTTCCGGGACTGTCAACCAAGAAATTTACGTGAAAGAGTGTTTGAATAAACGTCTGCTGCCTTTCCTGAAGAAACACGGTTGTTCCGTACTGTTTTGGCCGGATTTGGCATCTTGCCATTACGGTAAAAAGGCCATGGAGTGGTACGCCGCCAACAACGTGCAGGTGGTTCCCAAGGACAAGAACCCTCCCAACACGCCAGAGCTCCGCCCAATTGAGAAATACTGGGCTATTGTCAAGCGGAACCTAAAGAAGACCAAAAAAACTGCTAAGGACGAGCAGCAGTTCAAGGCAAACTGGCTTTCTGCGGCGAAGAAGGTGGACAAGGTGGCTGTACAAAATCTGATGGCAGGGGTCAAGCGTAAGGCCCGGCAATTCGGATTTGGAAAAGCGGAAGCCTAACTGATTATTTTTCCTGAATTTTATACTAATTGAACTTGAAAAAGAAATTTAATTTGATTTTTTAAATAAACGATTTCACCGATTTACACGCGTTTTCCCTTGACCAAATTTTGACCGTATCACCCTTTACTCGAAAAAAAAAGCTTTAAAAGAAAAGAACAAACAAGAAAATATTTTTTTTTTTCAAAATTTTCCATAATTCATAAAATTGTTTTTTCCGGCTTAGTTTGCAGCTGACAAGTAAAGACCAGAAATAATTCTTGCCATTTTCACCGAACGGAATATTATTCCACGAGAAAAAGAGAGCCCTATTTAGTTTACATGAGCAGACGTTACTGACGTTATGAAGCCGTCTTCAATTTTCCCTACTTTTCGACTGTACACAAAGTAAGAAATTTGCTAAAAAAGTTCAATTCACTGGACGCAGTGGTTCTTCATCTCAACAACAAAAAAAGAAATCTCGACAGTAAAAGCATTTCTTGACCATTACTTGTCATCTGCTAATGCACATTTCTTTTGAGCTGAATACTGGCATTATCAAAGAAATTTTCCTCCACTGTGGACAATTTGCAGGATTTTTTTTAATGATTATATTTTCCGAATTATTGAGAAAATTTCATTGAAGCTTGGAAAAAAAAAGTTCTACGATGAAGCGTTCTTGAGTTATGAATATTTGAATTTAGAGAGGTTCTTGAAAATCGGAAAACTTCAATTTGCGTTTTCGGACCAAACCTGTACGACAGTAAAAAAATTCCCTTATCCTGAAATTTAATCAGTTTCGTGTTGAACTTACTCGTAAACATTAAGACAAAAATTTATGAAAATTAGTTTATTTTTTAATTTGCCTTTTTTTATTTCGCCGTTGATCCTCGGTAATGCCGAGTATGCTCTGTAATATGTAAGTATAATATGTATATTATGTTTTAATAGTAAAGAGTCACTGGATCGATTATTACATTTGTTCCTCACCAAGAAATTTAACCACATTGTATAAAAGCCATTTTGCCAATAAGTCTGGTTTCGATTCAAACGCCAGAAAGAGTTTCGAAAATGTTTGGTTTATCTGTAATGTAATATACCATTAAAAATCAACGGATCCCAGTCAAGATAAAACAGCTTAGCTTTTTAAGATACGTTTCCGCATCTACAGTGGCTGCTATCTGCTCCATGTTGTGACTGGTTATTAATTTTCGAAAACGAATTAGTTTTTAAATTCACTTCCGAAGCACAAATTGACAAAGACGTTATCCGACCACTTCTATATGATTGAAAAAAATAATATGTAGCTTTCTCAAAATTGAGTTTGACCCAGTTTTCTTGCATTTTGAAAAACAATAAATCAAATTCATAAAATACGACTACTCAGCGTTTGACGTTTTACATATATTTATAAAATTGAGTAAAAGTTACTCAACATTGAGTAAGCTCGAATGAGCGTGTATGTGAGAATAATATGACAGCTGGCAATATACTTTACCTTGTTCTCAAGGTACTTTGGTCTTTATTTGCAGAACGAGGGAATGGCATGAGCATAACAAGATCTGTCAACCCGTTTACTGGGGAGTGCTCATTCGAAAGGGACCGATTTTAATTTTGGAAGACGACACTGAAATGAAAAAATATTTGTACCAACTGTTCCATCTTAGCATTCTTCTTTGCTTTTAGTTGGTCATTGATTTTTATTCTGGCAATGTGTATTTCTTATTTCATTTACTCTCACGCAAATGCTAGCCAAAGCGACTGTGACGACAAACGGGATGCTTCGTCTAAAAACATACAAATGCAAGAGACAGCAGACTTCACTTTACATTAGGGCCTGTTCATAAACCACGTAGACTCATTTTTGAAAATCTCAGACCCCCCCTCCCCCCTCGTAGACTTTTTTTCTTACAATTTTTCGAAATTTTGTATGGAGCGTAGACTTTGGTCAAAACCCAGAAAAGTCTACGTGGTTTATGAATAGCCCCTTACCGGTGCACTATATCCATGGTGATCAAAGAAGAGAGGAAATATGGGCTCTCTCAAAAGCAACAGTGATGCCATAGCTGCCGCTCAACAGCGAAGCATTATTTATCGTTGGGTACTATTGGACAGCTCCAAAACATATTTTTTATTGCAGATGATAGAACCAGATGATGGATAATATAATCATAAACATAGATCAACCTCCAAACTGGAAGAAACATGAAATAAATAGTGATTTTAGATTATCTAAATATGTAATAAATTTAACTCAATGTTCAACATCACATTCTGGCAACAATCCTATTTGTGAGAGAGAGAGCTGATGAAGACATGCTCTCCGGTACACGCGATTAAATGCAAAATACACAAAGGCAAACTTTGAGCGAACTTCTTCAGCAGGTAAGAAATTGATTGTTTTCTAGATGATGTATTTTAAATCTTCAAAATGACAGTAATAAACTGGTAACCAATCATGATTCATACATCGTATCATTAGCCCGATAGATAAAGCTTATGATCGTATAATTAAAAGTGAACTTATTTGGAAAATGTAGGAGTTATAGACCTATTTCCTAGCAACTGATTAAAAAAGTGAACCCTGATTAAGCCGTTCCCTACCCTGATTAAGCCGTTCCCTACCCTTTTTATGAGACATTTGTTCTATGTAAAAAGTCCATGTTTACGAACCGAGTGAAAACTTATTTACGAAAATCTATTTTTAGCGTAGAGGTAGTGAAAACATGTCAGGGTTTGTTGTAGTGGATGTGAAGAAATTTTGTATTCTTCATTAATCAAAGCCTACTAGTATATATTATTTGCAGATGCTATGGAACATCCGTCGCAGTTGCAGTTTATATAGATCATCGTACTAAAGGGCGAACACGAAATTATTGCGACACCGAAAATGTCATGCCAATTTTCTTATAATGTTTAGAATCAAACCAAAATTTTAGGGTAGTTTTATACATATATTTATTTCAAAAATCAAAAGTTAATCGATGGAGCCTTGAGTGTAAAATTGAACGCATTTTCGCTTGATGCCCTCCATCAAAGTCTTTACAGTGTCATCCGGTACCAGTTTCTCAGTTTTTTTTTTCCATTTTCTTAACATGTCCTTCTCGTCTTTGACTGTCTTCTTGCTCTTCTGAAGTTCCCGCTTCATCATTGCCCAGTACTGCTCCACCGGGGGCAGCTCCGGATAGTTTGGCGGATTCATGTCCTTTGGAACAAAATGGACAGAATTGGCCTCATACCACTCCAGGACACTTTTAGAATAGTGGCATGATGCCAAATCTGGCCAAAATAGCGGAGCTTCGTCGTGCTGCTGCAAGAACGGCAAAAGGCGCTTCTCGAGGCACTCAGATTTGTAGATCTCGCCATTTACTGTGCCCTTTGTCACTAAAGGCTCACTCCTCAGTCCGCAGGAGCAGATGGCCTGCCAAATGAGATATTTGGAGGTGAACTTCGACATTTTCTTCTTCTTAAATTTGTCGTCCACATAGAACTTGCTCTTGCCGGTGAAAAACTCCAACCCCAGAATTTGCTTAAAATCGGCTTTTATATACGTTTCGTCGTCCATCACACAGCAGCCATATTTTGTCAGCATCTTCTCGTAGAGCTTCCGTGCCCGAGTTTTAGCTCGAGTCGATTGTTGCCGCTCATCGCGGTTTGGGAAGTTCTGTACCTTGTATGTATGTAGTCCAGCTCTCTTATTTGCATTCTGGACGTAGCTCTGCGACATGCCGATCTTTTTAGCCAAATCACGGCTTGAGACGTTGGGATTTGCTTTAATCATCCGCTTCACCTTTCCCTCCGTCTTTTTGTTCTCCGGTCCCGGTTTTCTTCCAGCTCCTTTGCCGTGGTCCAACGTCAACCGCTCCTGGAACCGCTTCAACAATCTCGGGAGACGGTAAAATGGTGAATGTTCAACATTTTTCCCAACTGCCGGTGCGACAGGTCAGGAAATTCCAGCTGTTTGGAAAGAATTTGTTCTCTCGACTCGCGTTGGTTCACCTCCATTTTCCTTGAATCGAAAAACACGACTTCGAGTTTGACAGCATGTAAACAATACACATCAATGAGAAAGTGTGCAAAATTTGGTTGATTTTTACCCAATGGTAAAAAAGTTATGCCCTGTTGAATGTGTCGCAATAATTTCGTGTTCGCCCTTTATTTAACAAAACAAAGACTTGAAAATGAACGAAATATGATGCAAAATAATGAAATAAAAGGGCTCAGATAGGGAAAATGAAGAGGACTTAGCAGGAATAAGTAATGCTTTATGTAACTAAAAGATGTTAACAGTTGCTTGATTTTGTACTTCTCGACAACTTATTTAAATCGACGTATCTGTTTTTGAAAACAAAGATTCAAACGTAAATTTTTCAAAACTTTCCGTACCCCCATTATCATCATGATGCGGAAAAACTATTTAAAATTAATTAATTAATTAAACTTATCGAGTTGGTTGTCCTGATTTGCTTAAAAGTGCAGGGTTTCAAGAATTTTAAATTTGAATCTTTATTTATTTATGTAACACACATCTCTGGCTTTGAGACCCCTCAGCGAAACTTAATTCTATTCTTAAACAGTAATATGCTAGCTTGGCAAGAAACAAAGTAGTTTCCTCTAAAGCTTTGCACATTTCAACTGATGATTCCTTATCCCGGAAAATTTCAAGAATTGCAATCCCGGAGAGGTTCAAATGCGGGAACTATTAGGGAATTCAATGACTGGGAAGATAGAAAGAATGATGAAAACGTAGACTCAACAACAAGAAATGTTTTATTCAACTAAGATATGTTGACCAGTTATCAAGGCCTGCTTGTCTACAACATTTTCTTTAACAAATCTCGACATCATTCAAAACGACGTATCTGATTTGGTAAACAAAGAGGGGAAGAAAGATTCAAACGTTAAATTCTTGAAATCCTTATGGCCCAAACGCAATGATAACGGCAGCGGAAAAGCCCGATCTGAGTGAGCCTGCTTGTCGGAAAGAAAACATGCTAGATCCAAGCCGATTCTAATTTGACATATCGAAGTCATTTTCAACAACTGCCAAACTTGCCGTTGCCGTTCTGTTTCCGTCCACATAGTGTTTGGGCCAATACCACTTTTACGCAAAGTAGGACCACCAACACAAGGACTAACGTTTCCCTAACATAAATTTGTCGAGAAATGTTTTTCGGACGCAGAGATATCACAGTGTAGCCAGTGATTTAAAATATTTGTGCCGAACTGAGTGTGCTAATGCGTGACTATAACTATTTTTTGCAAACTGTTGAAAGTAGGTTCTTCTTTTAGTTATCAGTGATAAGACTAAACTAGTAAAATGTCAAAGTAAAATGTCAAAAAATAAAAATGAGTAAAGAGTACTAACAGCAATCAATATGAAACTAGCGATTTGAAATTGGTTCACTGTTGTAGAACCCCTTGGTCTGAAATACACCTTGCTGGCTGCACCTTGCAATACATTCTTGCGCTTTTCGGTACTAGAATCTTCAGTGCTGTTGTGCTTCTAATCAATCGGTTTTTGATGAGTTTGTCTGTCGATGTCACAGCGATGTAACGCTACTCGATAAAAGCTCACATGCAACCATCATGCAGCTCATCAGGCCATCGTAAGGTGGATAACGGTGAGCTGTTGAGTTGTGCAGTGGAGCAAAAGGAAGAAGGCAAATGTTTGTTTTGACAGTTCTAAGAAGATCAAGAACAAGCTGGTGGAGAAAAAAGCTGGATTGGATCGATGGCTGTAGCGACTTGCACATTGGGGGCCGCCATCGCTGTATTTGGCACATTATAGTCCGCCATACTGGGAGAATTGAGACGCGGCGCGTTAATTGTCCCGACGGCTGGTTGGCCAATTAGCCCACTACTGGCACTAGACTTTTGCTCAGGCATCTCGCGTGATCGTAGTTGACCGAAAACTTCTTCGATATCGCGATTCGCGGTAGCCGTAATCGAGTAATCGAAAATAGATTAGCGATTTAGTGGCTGATCACGTCCGGGTCACCACTTTAGCGTACAATCAATTTCATGGGCTTCTCAAATGGAGAAAATGATGTGCACCGATTGAGTCGTAAGCTAATACTGAAGAGTCTGGTTTATTAAAATTCTTTTCTGGGTACAATTGTTTCTATTGTCAGTGTGGATGAAATGTGGTACAATAGTGTGTGGTGTGTTCTGAGCGGAGAGATAATTTTATTATGCCTTATCGTATGGTGGAGATGTAGCACCTCGATCAGATGCTGTAGATGTCGCACGGATGGATGGTGCGACAAGGTTGATGATGATGATGCTACATACATAATTGCATTGCAATACCGTATCGCTTCTTGTTCCCAAATAAGTAATTGATGTGCCTATTCTTTAGAAACTTCACCGAAATGAATCTTGATGAGCTCTTTAGGACATTACAATTGCGCAAAGAACTGTAAAATTTTCGCAACACAATTTCGTTGTACAACTTACAACTAAAAGATGTCTGTCGAGACCAGATGAACGTGCATGAGAGAAGTATGCCGCAAAGAATTCAACAACCAGAGTGGCACTCGACACTGAAGGAGCCTGTAAGTCGTAGGCGAAATAGGCCTATCTGTCAAAAGATAAGCTTTTTTACCCTTTTTACACCAAAAGAGCCATTCGACTCAGCTCGAAGAACTGAGCACATGTGTGTGTGAATATGTGTGGGTGTGGGTGTGTGTTTGTGTGTATGTGTGTGTGTGTTTGTTGATGCCAAATCGAAGCAATAAAGTCCTTAAATAACTGGTCAAAATTTCATGATGAATTTTTATTTACTGTTTTGTCTTCGATTAAAAATATAACGCACAGACATTGACTTAATTACTATCCCTTATCTTTAATTTAAAAGTATTCTTGCTTACATTAAAATCATACAGGTGGTAAACATCATTGAACAATGCACAACAAACATCGAGAGGGTTATTCTGCCCGTACTGTGTACGATGAACAGAGCGTCGAAGAAATTGCGTTCTCCGAATAGATCTTGAAGGAGCGTTGAAATTGAGCTTTGCCAAGAGTTCGGAGCAGTCAATGTTATGTCCAAGCAGGTCAAACACGAAAAGTTGTTGTAGATTTCTCCGCCTACTTCGTAGAGTTGGTAGATTGATGAGTGCGCAGCGATGTTCATAAGGCGGCAGTAGGAATCGATTTCGCCAAGGAAGCCTTCGGAGTGCATATCTAACGAAACTTTTTTGTACTCGTTCTATGCGCGATCAATCTGAACGGCATGATATGGGGCCCAAACTGTAACCCCATATTCTAGTAAGCTACGAACAAGAGATATTATATATATAATGCCTTCAGACAATACACGTCGGTGAATTTTCTGGTGTTACGTTTGATAAGTCCTAGTACAGCGAAGGCTTTTGCTATAGCAGATGAGATGTGTTCAGCAAAACGCAACTTGGAATCAAGCGTTATTCCTAAGTCCTTGATTAGCGTGACTCGTTCTACCGTGGCAGTGTGCATTGAGTATTCGAAGACTGTTGGTGTGCGTATCCGAGTGAACGAGATTACATTGCATTTCTTAACGTTCACCTCCATTCCATTTCTAGCGCACCAATCCAAGACATTGTCAACGTCCATCTGCAATGCACAGCAGTCCACCAGGGATGTTATGACTCGAAAAATTTTTAGGTCATCTGCGTACATTATTTTGAAAGACTTCAATTCATTGCAGAGATCATTCACAAACAGCACGAAGAGAAGTGGCCCGAGATGGCTACCTTGAGGAACGCCTGATGTGATAACAAATGGAACCGAAAGTGTCGCACCTAGTCGCACAGATGCACTACGGTTTGTCAGGTACGAGAAGATCCAATTAGTCAACCAAACTGGAAAACCAATTCGTCTTAGTTTTTCCACTACCAGATTATGCGGGACTCTGTCAAATGCTTTCGAAAAGTCAATGTAAACCGCATCGATCTGTTGACGTTTTTCAATTATGTCGATCAGCTTTGAAACATAGCTCATTAAATTCGTAGTGGTTGATCGCTTTCTGACAAATCCATGCTGGTCAGCAGTGATAATATGCTGAATTGCAGGGTAAAGAACATCTAAGAGCATGCTTTCAAAAACCTTCGGAAGGCAGCTCAGAATGGAAATTCCTCTGTAATTCTTGACATCGTGCACGTTGCCCGATTTGTGGATTGGCGTTATCAGAGCCTCTTTCCATTTCACAGGAAACACACTTTCAGCAATGGAACGATTGAAAAGCAGAGAAGCTGGTTGAGCCAATGAAGCAGAGCACTTCTTAATAAAGATCGGCTGTAGTCCGTCTGATCCTGGTCCCTTAGAACTGTCGATACCACGCAGTTTTGTGTACACATCATGTTGCGTGAATGAAGTCGTAGGCAGATTTAGGTCGAACGAATGCAGACTACTCAAGTATGATTCTGACAATGGTGCTGATCTATTGCTAAGCACACTTTGGAAGAATGAAGAGAAAAGATTTGCAGAGTCAATCGGTGTCGTTGAGGTATTATCTTCGTAGCTAACCAGCGGGGGAATTCCACGAGATGACGTTCGATTACGTAGATAAGTCCAGAACTGCTTTGGGTCGTCCTTCATGTTGCTCTCAAGCCGGTGAATGTATGATTGAAAACATGACGTGTTCAGAGCGTGGAATTGGGATTCCAAACCGCGCACTAAAGCTTTATGCTCTTCAGTTTTAATCCGAAAATATCGTTTACGAGCTTTTCGTAGCCTATTACGAAGATTTCGCAGTTCCCCGTTCCACCATGGCTGTTTATTGTCGGGCCGACGTGTACGCTTCCTCAATGGTACGCATTGTTCAAAAATTGCTTCCAGTTCAAGATAAAATCGGGTCACAGCATCGTCTAAGGTGCCTAATGTTAAAATACCGTGCCAATCGGTTTGTGAGATTTCAGCATCAAGTTCGTCATAATCGCATTGGTTAAAGTCGTAGAAGATCTCAACGTTGGTATTGCCCGATGAGATGTGTAAAGCATCAATGGACAAAACAAACGGCTTATGATGACGGTCCACTTTCATTAAAGGCAAGGGCGGTTCTAGTATTTCACAAACACTGGAGTTACTCACAAACGCTAGATCAAGCAACCTCTCATTCTCGTTCAGCAAGTGATTCATTTGCGACAAGCCGGAAGCAATAATGTTTTCAACTAGCGATAACTCTTGTTCCGACGAAGCATTGGTTGGTATAAAGCATCCCACGTCGTCATCGAAACTCCAGCGAATGTGTGGTAAGTTGTAGTCGCCAACAATTACAACACTATCCCTGGTACTTGCCTGTGTGTACAACTCATTGACACACGCTGCATGCTGTTCATACAGAGCAGGTTCACTGTTAGGAGGCAGATAGATCGCACACACAAAAAGCGAAGCGGCCCCGTCGGTAACACGAACCATTAACTGCTCAAGTCGACGGGCTTCACTAACGTCCACAATATTGCTCTGAAGGGCCTTTTTGATACCTATTAAAACACCCCCACCGCGGTGGAGGTGACTAGAGGACGGATTGCGATCACAACGATGGATCACGTATTCGTCGGTTAGCTCAGCATTTAGCACATTGACGTTTAGCCATGTTTCAGTGAATACCACAACGTCGTAATCACAAGCAGAAAGAGCCGCAAAAAGTTCGTTCGTTTTGGTACGCAGACCTCTTACGTTCTGGTAATAAACCGTAAGCGAGGATTTAGGTTGATGGCACTTTCCATCTATGGCACAATCGGGTCCTCCAAGTGCCGTCGTAGAGCAGATAGGCAGGCTATTGGAATCAATCGGTAAAAGAGAGGTAGCTGAAGGGTGAGCACTAGGTACTGTACCCATGGTCAAATGAGCACGAGTATTAGTGGAGGGTGGCGGTGTGATTAATTCGACGGTAATGCTCCCGGATCGGCATTCAGCGTGGGTTTCCAAAAATGTCGCGCGCTCGAGTCGTTGTCCATGAATTCACGAAATTCAACACCTTGAGGCCAAGTGGAAGACTCCATTGCCTTAGACTTAAGGTCCTGACTGACACCTACCTTGAACGATACGAACGATAATGTGGATACAGGCCGGCCCTTGGGGATGAGTGATTTGGCCACTACGTCGTCCGTTTGCAAACATTCCTTAGCAAGGTTGTGAATGTCCGCTTCACAAACTTCGGGTGAGATTTTTGTGAGGTATATCCAAAATTTGCTATCCGTCCTTTCTGCTACGCCCTGGGATGCTCCATTAGCTGACAGACTGCTACCACGAAATATTTTTGTTGGACGTGCGGGTCGCTCCGGGTCTTCGTCACGTGTTCGCTTCGGTGTCGATCGATTGTTAAACTGAAAACGACGTGGTAAAGGTGATAAAACCGCAGGAGAGAGCTTATTGAATCCCCCTTGGATCTCCAGTCTCAGTTCGGCGATCAAACTGTCCTTTATCTCCGTCTTCAATTCCTGAACCACTTTTTGGTAAACATCGTTCAGTTCAATTGTTGCCGCATTCATCGACGTTAGTGTGTTCTTGAAACGTGCGTTTCCCATGATATCACGACATCCTTTGCACATCCAGAAAATAGCGGGATTCCCGTTGATTTCTTTGTATAGAGAATCTGTTATTTTGGCGCAGCTAAAGTGAAAAGTTGCTTTGCAGAAACCACTGCAAACAACTTCCGTAGCATCCATGGCTACAGCGCAGCTATTACAGATTTCCATTTCGCGCTTAGGAAGTGAGCAAAATAGTAACGTGTGGACGTCACAGTCTATGATCCACTTACAACAGCAGTACCGCAGCAGAAAAAATACAGGAAAACTAGCAACACTGGCTGCGATAAACCGATAAGGTAGATCTAGATCACTTTCTCTGTCAGTTTGAGAATCCCACGCACACTGACGCACAGCTTGTCCGGTGATTGAAACGAACGATGTTATTGTTTACCTTACAGCTGATCGATGTTGAGGATTGCTAAGCGGTCAACGATACGAGCAGATGATTACTGATGTCCGGCGGTCGTATGTGGAGTTTTCTTGTTCGGATCGTGTAATGAAAACAACGGCAGGAAATAGGATTTTATTTGCTTGCGTGATGAGTACAGTTTCGATAGGAATTATGATAAATCGTGTCGATAATCGATGCAATACACAGCAGTATGTGGCTGGCTGGATGCAGATTAGGAAGCAACAGTGGTGACGTGGTATGTGCGTATTTGGTGGGATGCAACAGTACAGGCGGAGAGCGGCGAGGTGGGAGTTATATTGGTGGGCAATGGCGGCGGGCTTTTCTCGAACCACTCTCAAGCCAGCTCGATAATTTGCACAGAAATTGTCCTACCTGACTGTTTAATTGGAATAATTTTGGATGGTGGTGAAGCGTTAGGCGGCAGCGATGACGATGGAGCGGCTTAGGATATTTTGCAGACGATTCGTTGAGATGAATTTAACTAAAAAATAACGCAGCGAAACAGAGCACAAATCAATACACAGCAGTGATGCCAAAAAAACTATTTCAGATCATGGCAGTCACATCGGTCGAATGTCCGGCAGTAGCTAATTATGCGGATATCGATCGCACAATAACTTGCTCCGAATTACCAACAGAGGATGACGCTTACGTGCCCAGGTAACCAATAAGCAGTTCCAAAGCGTCTTAACGGCTTAAATGCCGCTTTTGGCCCAATATACGGCTGCTTTACTGCAATGCTATGATAATGCTTCGTTAATGCTATTTTGCATTTGAAATGCTTATTACAAGCTACAAGCATTTCAACTGCATCTGAAATTCAACTTTACAACAGATAGCTTTCAAGATTCTGATATAATGCTAATATAATGCTTGTAGCATATGAAATGCAAATTTGGGGTTGATTTACTGCATATGCTAATGCTTATTGGTTACCTGGATGGTAGCGCACGTTGCTGGAGATCGAGTCGTATTTTTCATTGATTCTGGGGCTCAAAGGAATACTATTGCTAAGTCAATATGGGACAAGATTCAATACAAACCATTGATGAATAAGCTGCTCGATGTGTGTTATTCGTCAGACACTACGTTGCGTGCATATGCTTCACAGGGCGAAATGAAAGTCATAGCGACGTTTTCAGCAATATTATATGTTTCAAAGAACAGGCCAGTTTACGTAGAAAAGTTCTACATTGTCAATGAGACTAGGTCACTATTGAACTTCAGCTCAGCAGCACGGTATAGCTTATTAGACATTGGATTAAGAGTCTCCGTTGGCGACTATGGTAATACCTGGCAATGCGAACTAGCTACCGTCATAACTTCAGACCCCGGAGAAGAATTCCCAAAGTTCAACATTCCACCGGTACTAATACATTATAACAAACACATTCCACCAGCTCGAAACGTATATACTCATATTCCAACAGCTTTAAAAAAAACTAGCTCAGCAGAAGTTGAATGAACTTCTAGCATCTGGTATCATTGAACTAGTCACGGATGATATGGATAGATCATTCTGTTCATCTGTAGTAGTACCAAAGGGAAGAAATGACATCCGCTTGGTAATTGATTTAAGAGGTCCCAATAAATGTGTCCACAGAACCCTTTTAGAATGCCAACTTTCGAATCAATCCTTATGGAGCTGCACGGAGCAAAATGGTTTTCTACCATTGATCTGAGAAATGCGTTTTTTTACGTAGTACATGACGAGCAGTCCCGACATTTGACCAACTTTTTCTCAGGTGACCCATTATATCGATGCCGTCGTCTCCCATTTGGTCTATGTAACGCTCCAGACATTTTCCAAGAGATCATGCAGTGTGTTGTTCTAACGGGCTGTAAAGGAACGGTCAATTACTTAGATGACATACTCGTATTTGGCAGAACAAAAGACGAGCACGACGAGAATCTAAGAGAAGTTTTGAAGCGACTAGAAGATCACAATGTGAAGATCAATGAAAATAAATGTTCTTTGAATAAACAACAAGTAACGCTTTTGGGATTTAACCTATCTACTGACGGGTGGAGTGTAGAAAACGATAAAATCAAATTGATTCAACATTTCCGCAGACCAGAGAATCGGGATGAAATAAGAAGTTTTCTGGGGTTAATAAATTATATTGATCGCTTCATCCCTCATCGAGCCGACAAAACGTGGCAGTTGAGAGAATTGGCAAAAGAACACTTCTACACGCAAAAAAAAACCGCAGTAGAAACTACCATTTCGAGGGTTAAATTAAGCGCTAACACCAACAATTTTCAGCTGACTATAAATGCGTTTGATTTTACCATGCCTGCGATTAGATCGACCATGGTGCAGTTGATATCAATATGAGGTCTGTCAAATATACCACAAATGTTGAAGGTTTTACCATAAACGTAGTAAATTTGACTGAAGTTTCATGGTAGTTCTAAAGATAGGCAAAGTCGGGTAAAATAGTAGTTTTTACTACAAGATTTTTTTCTGTGTACTGGTCGGACGATTTAGATCAAGAGTTCAATTATCTAAGATACAACGCTTGGATAACTATCAAGACTTTGGGTTATTACAACCAGTCTGACGAGCCTGAGCTTTACGTTGATGCCTCGTCTCATGGTCTTAGTCCAATTTGACAGTAAATCCAACCCACGGGTTATCGCTTGCGCTTCAAAAGCATTGTCGTCAGCAGAACTTAAATACCCGCACACGCAGATGGAGGACCTAGCCATGGTTTGGGGGGTAGAAATGTTCTCTAACTATTTGTTGAGCACATTTTTCAAGATTAGATCGGATGCCAAATTGAATGAATTTATTTTCAGAGGTATGCATCGAATTGGTAGAAGATCTGTTTCCCGAGCAGAAGCATAGGCACTTAGGTTGCAACCATACAACTTCACTGTTGAATGTGTCCCAGGAGATATGAATAAAGCAGACATCCTCTCTAGATTAGTAATTGATAAAATTCCAGACAGATCATTCGATGATTCCGCCGAAGGACATCTACTTTTCAAACTAGATATAGGAAATATGGAACTGAACTGGAATGATATCGATTGATGCCATTGGAATTCGAGAATCCCTTAAATCAGGGGTATGGAGTAAAGAATTGATAGCTTACGAATGTCATGCTAATTATATACGTTCGATGGGAGCCTTAATTTTCAAGCATGACCGAGTAATACTACCCTTGAAACTACGAACCAATCATCCGTCATCATTTCTGGTGGCCTGGAATGAACAAAGTAGTTCAAAACTATATAGATAGCTGCGAAACATGTCTGAGGCTGTCAAAGAAAAATGCCCCGCCACCAATCTATAGCAGAGAGCAACCACAAGGACCATGGGAGATTTTGCAGATCGATTTTTTTTTACGGATAAGGACTTCGGACATGGGGAGTTCTTGGTAGTTGTGGATACATATTCCAGATACATCCAGGTGATTGAAATGAGAAACATGGATGCAGAAACAACCAATTCGGCATTAAACAAGATATTTGAGGTGTGGGGTTATCCGTGATCAATTCGAAGGGATAATGGGCCACCGTTTCTAAGCGATAAATGTGTCAAGACATGGGGATAAGGAATCAAAGTTCGGAAGTCTATCCCCTTGAGTGCGCAGTCGAATGGCGTCGTGGAAAGGCAAAACATCGGATTCAAAAATACACTATCAGCCGCCAAATTGGACAATGTAAATTGGAGAGAGGCCTTGGAAAATTACGTTCACATGCACAACAAGATCTCGCTATCAAGAACAAGAACAAACAAGAACACACAAACAGAACAAGAAGCTCGCTATCACAATTTGAATTATTGGTGGGATGGAAATTCCGTGGTACCTTGCCTAGCCTATGATACATCTAATCTGCAGATTCATTAGACCGAACTGACATCAGAGAAAAAGATGCCGAATCCAAACTACTCAGCAAAAAGTACGCTGATAGGCATAGTGGAGCTAAGGATTCGGATAACAAAGTGGAAGAGACAGTACTAGTAGCAGTACAAAGGAAACAAAAGTTCAGTATTCCCGAAATGTTTACGACGACAAGCGAGTTCCGGAAATTTTGGGGGAAACATCAGACACACGAAGAATAAAAGCTGTATTAGATGCAAATATTGACAACGTTTCTGACGCTGAGTTTGACGGCATTTTAAACGAGAACGAAGAAAATTTACAACGACCAAGAAGATGTGTACAAAAACCACAGAGGTTTAAGGATGTGGTTCTATACAGCATTTTTGAGTAACATAGGATCTAATAAAACGGCAACACAAAAAAAGAAGACGTCAAATTATTTGGAAGATTTTTTGTATCAACCAAAACCAAAAACTAAACAGGCTTAAAAGATTTTTTTTTAATTTAAACATTATCTGTAGAGAGTAGAGGTCAAAGATACTGTAAAAATCGGAACAATTATAAATAAATTATATAAGATGCTAAAAAAAAAACTTTCAACTAACCTACGATGAAGATTATATTAGTTGCTAAAAAAAACTTTCAGCTAACCTACGAAAAGATCCCTCACAACACCTCTCCTTTTGGTTGATAGAGCGTATGATAGGCGAATGATAGTCCTTGATTGGTGGAGTTGCTAGTTTGCCAGATATAAAAGAGCGCCATTGTCAAATGGAAGCTCATTCAGTTAACAGACGGCATTTCGGACGCATCGGATCTTCAAAGAGACAAGAGGGTTTTTGAGAGTTCCCCTCTGTCACCTCATCTTCACATCGGCTGCATCAAGCGACCTAAATATACCGACTAGCTGCGAGCGGGCAGCAGGCAACCAACCGATGGCATTTCGGACGCATCGGCATCAGATCTTCAAAGAGACAAGAGGGTTTTTGAGAGTTCCCCTCTGTCTCCTCATCTTCACATCGGCTGCATCAAGCGACATAAATATACCGACTAGCTGCGAGCGAGCAGCAGTCAACCAACCGACGGCATTTCGGACACATCGGCATCGGATCTTAGACAAGAGGGTTTTTGAGAGTTCCCCTCTGTCTCCTCATCTTCATATCGTCTGCATCAAGTTAAGCAAGGCCGCGGGCGCACTCCTTCGATCTAAAAAAAGCCATGAAACCTAACAAGTTCGTTCGGCCTCTGGAGGGGCCACCTCAAAACTTCGACACATGGCTCGCCTAAAGACTCTGGCAAAGTCGGGTAAGTTTGAAGCTCTAGAAGCGGAAATGATCACCTACAAGCTAGCCACCTCCAACAAGTGGCCACATCTCAGATCCAATATGCTCACGATGGCGAACCTTTCCTCTGCAAAAGCGATAGATCTGTGTCATGTCGAAGAGATTACCAGCGGGTGGATAGTCATGAAGAAAACGAATATATTTTTTGGCTCAAGAAGTACTAGCACACCGGTCCCAAGCTTAGCTCGGTAGCTCAAACACCCTCAAATATTCTGTCAAAATAACATAGTGAATCAAATTCGAAGAAAGATGGAAACGTTCTAGCAGAGATATACCTGAAAGTGGAAAAGCGTAAAATGCGAGCTGGATACAGGTGCCAATACAAGCTGGATATTCTCAAAGACATGCCTGCCGAGGCACTAACAGAAACCTGCAAAAGAAACTTCTCTCGCTACTAAATTCCACAGATCGTCATCACCGACAACGGAACAATGTTCGTGAACGAAGGGATGCGGGATTCGACTTCTTCTCCTCATCATCAGCAAGGCAAAGGCAAGGCGGAAGCAGCTGTGAAGGTTGCAAAACGATTGCAAAACGAAGGCAGATGAAACCAGTCAGGCCATTTGGTATGTCTTTCTACATTGGAGAAATATCCGGAAAAAAATCGAAAAAGCCCGGGAAAAAGACTATTCTTGCGCAGCACTAAATGTGGAGTGCCAGCTTCCATTAAAAAATACTCTCCACGGATCGTTCACAACGTTCCAGAATCGATACTAGAAAATTAACAAAAGGTGAAATATTACTTTGAACGCAAATCTCGCAACTTACCTGCACTGCAAACAGGTTCACCGGTTTACGTCCAAACTCACCCGGAAAGCAACAAATCATGGACGCCAGCAATCGTGCACGAGAAGCTGAATGATCGCTCGCATGTGGTGTATCTAAATGGTTCCTGCTACCGTAGAGATTTAGTGAACATTAAGTCGCGCAAAGAACCACCAACAAGCCCTTTCGTTCATGCTTCTGGATGTTCACAATCTGACAGCAATACACTCACACCGACACCACCATCACCTACTGCGATGGAACGAAGAAGCCTCCCAGGTGACAATCAGCTGATGACCCGATGTGTGGAAATGACAGTCGGACTTGCAGTCGGAATAGCACCCCCATCAAGAAGACCACAAATACGACAAACAGAGCTAAACGTGAGAGAAAATTTCCAAGCAAATATGATGACTATCTAATGTATGGGTTTTTTCTTTCAAAGAAGGGAGGATGTTACAGTAGCTTTTAGTCGGGTACCCATTTGCTTCACCCCTACACACCTTCCTTTAACTATCTTGATTCCCGCTCTAATTTTGAGTTAAATAAAGAACTTTATTACGAACAGACCCATCGAGCTTTTCATTCTGGACCATATCCATAACAGGTCCATCAGACCACTCTGATTTTCCTGCTTCGCTTTAATTAATGTCTCTTGAACTTTAACTTAATGTACGTTAGTTGACAGCTATTTTTGTTAGAATCTCGGTAAAACGTTATAACAGTGCAGAGTTTCAGCATTCCAGTTCACCGAGTTCGGAGATTTCTGATTTTTCCAGTTTTTTTATGCCTAATATTTCGGTTAATACATTTTGCTGGAAATATTTCGGTAAAATAATATTCATAACCATGGTGAAATGCCATTTTCAATCGAGATTAGATTAAGGGAGGATTTTATTTAAGATCTTTTCATGGCTGACGCCATAATCTCAATCGGTTGGAGTGGACACGCAGAAAAATGTACCGTCTATGCAAACATAGAATTGCTTTATTTTAAACTTATTTCATGTTTCCAATCAAGTTCAAAATAAACGCGGAAGTTTTGAAAACAAAAAAAAAATCTGTTTACCTTTCAAGTTTGCTTCGGGCTTTCATTACATGAAGAGGTTTACGGTAAAATTCAGATATTCGATGTATGTATTGTTGAAATGCACAAGATAGATATTATTGTTGGTAACATTCTTGCAGCTTATTTTAAATAATTCATACTTTTAAAGTTTAAACATCAGAATTTTTAATTAATCTAAATTTTTGTTTTTGTAATTAACTTAAACGTAGATTTTGTTTGCTCCACTGCAGCACTTTTTTCGTATTATTTTGAACTTGATACACTTTATAATTTGACAAATTTTGGCCATTTAAAATCGTTCATATTTTTCTTAAGCCCGGTCATCTGTAATCAAATTTGGAAATTTATCAAGAAAACCAAACAATTATATAAAGAAAAATGTTCCCGATCGACATTCAGTGATCAACATTATTGTTAACGTTTCGATTCAGGCCCCTCTGATT
This sequence comes from Aedes koreicus, assembly GCA_024533555.2. Taxonomy (NCBI): domain Eukaryota; kingdom Metazoa; phylum Arthropoda; class Insecta; order Diptera; family Culicidae; genus Aedes; species Aedes koreicus. The sequence goes on from JAHHFK020002860.1 coordinate 74,577, forward strand.
TATGAATCAGACTTATAATCAAAGAGGTCGGACTTCCTGCTACAACATGCTTGTTTAGCAAATTTTTATAAGTTCTGTTATTACGCCTAATGAAATGCCTAGCCAACCAAACACGCGAATTCAGATATAGCATGGCATTAAACATAAATTTTCTATGAACATTTTGTTAGACTGAAAAACAATGTGTATGTTGCTTTATCTAGATCACCCGATCAGCCCAATATTACCCGATCTTTTGAAAAGAATTTTCAAGTTTGCTTCGGGCTTTCATTACATGAAGAGGTACGGTAAAATTCGGATATTCGATGTATGTATTGTTGATATGCACAAGATAGATATTATAGTTGGTAACATTCTTGGCAAATCTTTTAAAAATTTGAAATTGACAAGGAGGCGGTCATCTTGCGTATCTTCTTCTTTCTTAGCATTTCAAGCTTATTGCTTTCGCAATTGGCTTATTGCTTGCTCTCAACTTAGTGTTCTAAATGCACTTTCACATTTATTAATTAAGAGCTTTCGATGCCAGGTACCATTTTTGCATTAGTTTAATTCTTTGGCAAGTACAATCATACGCTATGCTCAGGGAGTCGAGAAATTTTCCTTTTCGAAAAATTCCTAGACCAGACCGGGAATCGAACCCAGCCACCTCCAGCATGGTGTTGCTTTGTAGCCGCGCCTTTACCGCTTGAGCTAAGGGAGGATCCTTTGCTTATAATACTTTTAATTGTGACCATTTCGTGTATGTAATACTCTTTTCTTTTCATGTTTTTTGTGTGTTTTGGGTTTGGGAGGCGGTTGTAAAAAAACGCGTTTTCGAAAATTTTTAAAAAGACCGAAAAAATTGGGGACCCAATAATTGAAAAATGTTGGGGAAAAGGGTGGGGGAAAAATATGTGTATTTTTTAAAATTGTGTGTTTTTTTTTTAAAAATATATAGAGATAAAAGAGCCACAAACCCCCTTTTGGGTTTTCCTGTATTTTTTTGTGGTCCACTCATGAGGCCAAAAACTCATTTCGTCTTAAAACATAGCAACCTCTCAAACGGCAAGATTTTGCATGCTAATAATTTTGGCCACAGAGAACAGACATCAAGGTTCAAATTTTTGTTTTCTCAATTTACTGTGTAAATTTTTAAAAGCAAACCGTTGGAACATCAGCGTCGCCTAGTCTAGGTTTCACCAAACTAAAATTGACAGACAGTCAACGACTATCACATCTGGAGGCTTGCAGGTGGCGCCATCAACATACGATTCACCAAAACTAACGGAAACGAGCTGTAATTTTAAAATGGCAGTTACAGAAATTTACACACGGAGGGCACTCAAGCTTGGATCTGTATGTGTTTTGACCACAGTTTCTTTGGTCAAGTTTACTGGAGAATTATTTTAGTGAGTTTTATTAAGGAAAAAATTTTTGGGTCTGTTCTCTGTATGTGTTTTGACCACAGTTTCTTTGGTCAAATTTACTGGAGAATTATTTTCAGTGTAGCGTTTTACATTCAAGTGGCAAAACATTTATTATTGGCAGATAAAAGTAAACGTCAAGTTTTCCACATGACAAAACGGTCTGGTAATGGATGAGGAGAGTCTTCCCCTCTATATGGACAAAAATCCAGACACGGACGACGATGATTTCCTGAACGTCGCAAAATAGGTGGTTCGACTCGCCTAATCTGCTGATCTAGACTACTACACCATGGGCTGAATAGTAAAGAAGCAAATGGATATAGTTTTTGGCTCAGGAAGTACCAGAAAATCGATCCCAAGCTTAATAATTCGCCCCTTATAACGTAATACCTGCGACAAACGCAAAAAATGTACCGTGATACCACCGTGATACTTCTTTAATCCAGTACAACAAAACGTACAGTTTGAGGTACAAGAGTAAAGACGTACAACGATACTGTTCACATGTGTGTCATATACCTCTGACAGACATACAACTGTGACCGTTGTTTCAACAATCAATATGCAACTAGCGATTTGAAATTGGTTCACTGTTGTAGAGCCCCTTGGTCCGAAGTACACCTTGAAGCCAGCACCTAACTATACATATTTGCGCCTTTGTTTTGATTTCCTGTGTTATTTTGACAGAATATTTGTGAGTGTGTTCGTGTGAGTTCATTATTAGGGGCGTATTATTAAGCTTGGGACCGAGCTTGGGACCGATGTGCTAGTACTAATTGAGCCAAGAAAAAAATCGTATTTGTTCGGGACCTACTGGTCTTAGAGTTAGTCTATAGTGCTATGGTACTAGCACATTGGTCCCAAGCTCGGTCCCAAGCTTAATAATACGCCCCTAATAATGAACTCACATGAACACACTCTCAAATATCCTGTCAAAATAACACCCACTTTTGTTTGGCGCTATGAATTTCATTGTACATACCTAATCGTTCGGACTATTCTATCAGTGATCCGTCAGTGAAAAACGATTTAGTGGAATCAACTTGGCCAAACTCTGCCGCAAATATCATTCTCTGGTATTCCACGAAGATATATATATATATATATATATATATATATATATATATATATATATATATATATATATATATATATATATATATATATATAATTCAAGCTACAACATTTCCATAGAACGCTATAATTATTTTTTTACTCGGCCATTTCGTTACGGAGATATTAACGAAACAGTATTTTACGCCGTATTTTGAAAAACTTTCGTATATACCTGGTCCTAGAACTGGTTGCGTGTTCACAAAGTTTATTTCCAAACTTTAACAGAAAAGTAAATCGATATAATCAAACAAACTGTTCCAATAACGCCGATACCTATGGCTACGTAAATCCCGATGTTTGGTAGGCTGAGTAGCAACTGAAAATGATAGAAATTAATATTAGATGTATACCAAATTTTTCCTTTTCCTCACCTTCAAGTCACTGGCTAGGTTCTCGTTGAGTTCAGCTGTTTGACGGAACCATAAAACTGGAAGCATTACTTCTGGTATGCCTTTCAGTAGCCTACGAACACAAATTATTTATGGATTAAAGAATTATTCATTGTTTTGTAATATTTCAACTTACGTCAATCCGTATGACTGCATTTGTAGGTTAACCTGTAGCTGAGCCTTCACTTGCAGAGGGACTCCGGTATGAGGCTCTAAGGCAAAAACAAACTCATGCTCGTTTTTGTTCGGGCTCATGCCTTCTACGGCATTTAAGTACGATTCATCTGCCAAATAGAAGTGCGGATAAGACACAGTCGCCGGTGCTCCCATTTTACAACGTGAAACATCCAAGACACCCGATTTCAACAAGGGACACTTTTCCTCGGGAGCAGTGCATTGACACTTGGTATCGCTGTATTTATTACCATTATCAAATGCACGATCATTTCCTTTCCACTTAAACCCATCTACTCCCAAAAGACTGAATTCACCGTCAAACTGCAAACTCATTGCGCTACAAATGTCAGATGAGAAAACTGTAACATTCGGTTGTTTTCCTTCTTGAAACGGAGGCCATAGTTCACCAGTAGATCCATAAACTTTTCCGCATTCATCTCGGTAGAAATCTGTCTGGTTGACTCCATTCCACAACTTCATAAGACCCATATTCGCAAAGTTATCGACTCCTGTTCCGATAGTGAAATTTCCATCATACGTCTCGCTCTCGTTACGGCCGTAGAACCACCCAAATTTGTCAAATGGTGGCACATCAATCACATCTTCGAGTACTGGATTTTCTTCTATAATATCCAGTAGTGATGAGAGAAACTTATCTTCATATCCGTCGAATAGAATCTCTTTCACTCGAATATTATAGAATGGATTATCTACAAGTTGCGGGTTTTTACTGATTAACTGATCCACGAACGAAAATAGTTCACTATCGGCAAGAGTGTATCCAATGGTCTAGAAGAAAAACAAAAATAAATATTTAACAATATAGTCAAGCTCTCAGACAAGACATAAAACCAAATCAGTTCATCTATTTGGTTTTTCGTTTAAGTGGACCATTCTTGCAAGAAGTTTCAACGTGAAATTCTACTAGCGCTTTCTGAGCATTGGGCCAAATGACATCAAATTTTTCATGAAACTCATGAATGATAGTTACTTTTCTTGGAGTTCTAGAAAATATGTGTTCTTTCTTTTCGATGTTGATAGTGAAAACTGCTCGATAAAGTGGTTTATTATGTTTATAATAAATCTTTGTTCTTCTCAAGGTGGTATTGGAGAAAAATGACATACACTATTATGTTCAACAAAATTTGGGCTCTCATCGGATTCTTTTGAATTTCGTAGAAATTTGTAGTTTCGTAGATTTCGTAGTTGAACTCATTTATTTTTATTATTTATTTCACTCGGCTTCTTTTCCCATTTAGCTCATTTAGGATATGAGATTGCTCGACAGTTTTTTTTCCTTTCTCTTGACTCATCCCATCGGTTTAGTCATTTTTATCCAGGTTTTCCGCAATTCTAGCTCATTTAGGATTATTTTGAGATTGCTAGAAAGTGTGGTATTCATGATAGCCTAACATTTCTCAATCGGGCTAAGTTTCGGTGAATTCTAAGGATTCGTGCCTTTTGACACAAAAAGCTCTTTATTATCCCGTATCAACACGTTACTAGCATAGTGGCAAGAGGCAAGATCAGGTCAAAACAGAGTAGAACCCGTTGTGATTCTTCAGGAATGGCAACAATTCGACATGGAGTTTTCATAAGGGCCAATGTCGCAAACGTAAACAATGGCTTCTTCTGCAAATTTCTTGAAAATGCAAACTCGCTCAAGTAAACTACCACTTCTATTGTAAAGGGGAACTCCTCGTCTTTACAATCATCGTGGTAATTCACTATGATTAAGTTAGCATTCTCGAGAAATTTGCGGAAGTAGCCATTATTTACGTTTACGACATTGGCCCTTTTGAAAACTTCATGTCGAATTGCTTTTGAAGACTCTTTTGTTTATATATTTCACCATTTATAGTTCCAGAAAGTTTTCTTGGAAAATTTTGACATTCTCGTTTTCTAATCATCCTCTGGAACGTCAAACTTGGACTTGGCGACCATATATTCTCGTCCGGGTAGTTGGCAGATGTCGGTCTTAACGTACGTTCCGTTGTCCATCACGATGCCATGTGGATTGGTGAGCAGCTGCTTGTAAAGCTTGCGGGCACGGGTTTTAGAAGCGAAATTTGGCTTTGAATTTTTTTTGAATTTGGAAATTCCAGCGTAGGGCCTTCTGTCATTCCAGTTGAAAATCAGAATATCACATCCGACAATGGGTTTTCTCCTGTTCTATACGTTAAACCAAACGTCACGCATAGTGCGCTGTATAGCAAATCAGGTGCACTATACAGCGCACTCTGTCCAACTTTAAGTTTGAAATAATGAACGGGAGAAAAATCCATTGTCGGGTGTGATATATTCCGGGTTTCAAGCGCGACGTCAATATCTTGACATCAACTGGGCCACTTCTGTCACCACCTCCTTCCTTCCATCTGGCAGTCTATCGATCTTTAAAGGTTTTATCAAAGGAACACGGGTAGTAGCGATTAGAAGCTTCTTAGCATTCGGATTGGCAGTATGGGCCTGCTTTAATACATATATGGTGAGTATGGATCTGCATCACTGAAATAAGCTCTTCAAAAGCAGAAAAGCTTTGACAAACCCCCGGAAATCCTGGAAAAGTCTGGATGGGTACCGGGTGGATCCCGTAAAGGGGTTTCAGACACTTGAGAGGCGGTAAGTGCTCTCAAAACAGCGGTTCAAAATAGGATAATTGCCTTACATCAAAATAAAATTTAAGCAAAAAAAAAGGACGCTTTATAACGGTATGAGTGTTCGTAATTCCGAAGCCATGACCATACATACTTAATAGATTCTTATGAGACTAAACAGAAGTAAACAATACACATAGAGCCAGTTAAGCGACGGTTTTCAAAATAAATTAATCACATGGTTGAAAAGATATACAAATGTGTGTGCCTTTTTTCCGCAAATATACCCTTTATTTGTAGTGTAATAGGAAATTTGAAAACGCATTATTACAACACGGACAACAACCCCGCAGAAGTGGTGTTTGCCTCGAATCCGAACGGTACAAGACGCAGAGGAGCGCAGCGAGCTAGGTGATTAAGTGGAGAAAGACCTTGGAAGTGTGGGACATTGGAGGAACTGGAAACAAGCAGCCTACAACCGAGTTTTATGGAGAAATATCGTGACGCAAGTGCGGTCCTAATAGGACGTTGGACCAGGATAAGTAATTAAGTAATGGATCAACAGATCGGACTTGATGCGCAGGGCTGGTTGTCGGGCTATTCTGCTTCCTCAGTGTGGAAGGGTGACACCTTCCAAAAATAGCAAGTGGGCTAAAGGTGCGGCTGCTCCGTCCCGGTAAAACCTTGGCCTCCGGATACGTTAGAAGCACGTCAACAAGCTTGGTGGGTAGTAGGGTCAGATGTAACATTCCTGACTTACGCCGATCCGGCTCAGACCACGGTCCCCATGCAGGACCGTGTCAACCTTCCTGCTTCAAAGATAACCATGGGATCACGATAGGTATTCACTCTGAAATGCAGCAGTAGCACAACTCGAGGGGACAGTGTTGGGAAGAAAAACGTGATGGAGGTAGTTCGAAACCGAGGCGACGAACTTTATGAGTACGTAAAGGACAGGCACAACGTCCACATGGAAATCAAGGAGATGGTGACGCGTGTCAAATCGGCCGTGATTGAAGACGAACGCGAGCAGGACGCACAGAGGATGAGAGCAGAGACTGCCGAAAAAGTTCTGGAGGACACGCAAAGGGCAACGGTTCAAGCACTGAAAACGCCGACGGAATCCCAGAATCTACGCTCGGAGAAAAGAAAAATTGGATACACCAGGAGAAGAGGAGGAGCTAAAAAGCACAAAAACAACGAGGATAAATGAGAAGTAGATGGCGCACTGTTGGCAACCAGAAAGATAAAAACACAGCAGCAAATGAAAACGTCAAGAACGTAGAACAAGCAGATACGTTCTGATTGTTGAGGTGAAAAGTGGAACGGTGAGAAAGTGAGCTGAGGATGGCGCTAAAGGGACACTGCGATCTTGGAGATACACCTATGACAATCCGGCAGAGCAAGGCGTACGGTGCCCGTGGGAAGTCAGCGAAGGCTATCAATGCAGTGGCCAGAATCATGCCGAACAGCTACGGATAGTAGTAGTAGTAGTAGTAGTAGTAGTAGTAGTAGTAGTAGTAGTAGTAGTAGTAGTAGTAGTAGAGAGTAGTAGTAGTAGTAGTAGTAGAGAGAGAGAGAGAGAGAGTAGTAGTAGTAGTAGTCGTAGTAGTAGTAGTAGTAGTAGTAGTAGTAGTAGTAGTAGTAGTAGTAGTAGTAGTAGTAGTAGTAGTAGTAGTAGTAGTAGTAGTAGTAGTATTTCTACACCAAAACCAAAAACCCGACGACAGCGAATATGAAGAGGCCTTTTAATATAATTTGGAGAACTTTGACAGTACATATTAGGCATAGGCTAAGTATTATTAATTGGCAAACGATTTTTAGAAACGAAAAAAATGTCGAATCTTCTGTTCACGCATTTTACAAATTGTTATTCGAAGTTATAGTTGAACATGTACCATTGAAAAGAATAAGGAGACAAAGTTATTCAAAAAACCAAGTTTGGTATAATGATCAAATAAAAAAAATTAAAAAACTGCAAGCAAAAAGCACATAAAGTATACAAAAGAAATAGTAGCAACGAGAATCTGGAAAATTATTTGAATGTTTGCGACCTGCTAAATCAAGCCGTTAATATTGCCTTTGATGAGTACAACTCAAAAACCGAGTTAGAGATAAAATCAAATACAAAAAAATCTTTAACTATGTAAAAACTGAAAGGAAAAGTTCCTATCTAGTTCATATTGTTAAATGTGGCCAAAAATCTGACATATGAAATTATGACGGTATTGCTATTATCTCTTGCATTCCAAAGCTTTTTGAAGCGATCATTAATGAAAAACTGGTAGAATCTCTACCTTGCAACATGGATTATTCAAAGGACGCTCAGCTAACACAAATTTACTCGAATTCGTTAACTATTCGCTGGTTGCAATGGACAATGGAAACTCTCTATACAGACTTCAGCAAGGCATTTGATCGTATTGATATACTCATGCTTCTATTCAAACTGCAAAAAATGGGTATTGAGCTAAATTTTCTTAAATGGCTCGAGTCTTATCTTACTGATCGACCACAAATAGTCAGATTTAAAGGCAAGACTTCAAATCCTATTCGAGTTCCTTCAGGAGTTCCTCAAGGCTCCCAACTTGGCCCTCTTTTGTTTATACTATTTGTAAACGATATTTCCCTCATTTTAAAAAACGTAAAAATTCTCATTTATGCCGACGATTTAAAGATATTTTTAGAATTAAAAAAACAAGGAAGATATAAGACTATTGAAAAATTACTCTTATTTTATAATTGGTGCAAAAAAGCCTTTTGCAGCTTAACGTCCAAAAATGTAAATCAATATCATTTAGTAGACAGTGGAATTCACTAGACTGTACAATCTCTCTAGGAAATCAGGCAGTTGAAAAGTGCGGAAGAATTAAGGATTTAGGTCTTATTTTAGATAAGAAACTAACATTCATTGACCACTATAACACAATAATCAGTAAAGCAAGTAGGATGCTAGGATTTATAAAACGATTAGGTTACAGCTTTCATGACCCATACACAATAAAAACATTATACGTTGCATATGTGAGGTCAATACTTGAATATTGTAGCGTAGTATGATCACCATTTTCAGTCACGCACGAACAACGAATAGAATCAGTTCAAAAGCAATTTATACTGTTTGCACTTCGAAAATTAGGTTGGACAAGATTTCCTTTACCATCTTATAAAGCTCGCTGTATGCTCATCAACATCCAAACATTAGAAGAGCGTCGAGAATTCGCAATGGTCTCAGTTGTAAACGATATATTTCGCATCGTATTGATTCTGAAGAACTTTTATCAAAACTTAATTTTTACATTCCAAGTCGACAACTACGAAATCGAAATGTTTTTACTACAAGCCACCATCGTACAAATTAGGCTAAATTTGGGCCTTTCAATCGGATGATGGCAACATACAATATGCATTGCGAAAACGTTGACTTTACAACGACAAAATATAAATTGAAGCAATACTTTAATGATGTTTGATAAAAAGCTGCCCATAAATGTACTAGAATATAAGCCAAATACTGTAACAAATATATTTATATATATTTAAGAGTGACAAAACATGTAAAAATAACTGTAACTAAAGGTCTACACATGATTGACGTCAAATAAATAAATACGGAGGTCCAGCCTGGGTCGCAGCGCTGAGAACCAAGTGTAATCGGCCGAAGTTGAACAGTAGGTTCAGGCTTAGTTGAACAGTACGTTCAGGCTCATGGCCTATACAGGGAAAGTCACTCTGCCACGTTGTGTTTGTATTGATCGTGTTTCGGGGTGTTGGAAGGTGGCAGAAGGTGTTTCTGTGCTTCAACATATCTGTCAAAACTACATTCGAAAATCTACGCTTATTGGCAACCATAGTTGTTTTGGACGTTTAATCCACGCACACATATGCATCATCTGAATCACATCAGCGCAAGCGAGAGGGAAACAAAACAGTGGGAAAACAAACATTCAATTCATGACAGAGGTGCCAGAAATGATTTTATTCTTTCATGTGGCGGCGCGGTGTTTGAAGTGTGGCGGATAGTGTCGGATTGTGTTTTTGAGGGTTTCAAAACATGATGGCCGAGTGGATCCACTGCCGGGTAATTCTCCGTCGGAGTGGAGTGGATCCACCGTCAGGGACAACTCAATTCGATTACGTAGGAGGTGATAGTTGAATGGCTCAGCCAAGGTGGATGTGAGCAAAACGACTCAGGCAAGGTGGCATACTGAAGTGTTGCTCAGAACACGTAAATATACAGGCAAAATAAAGTTGCCGTAGAAATCACCAGTTTAGGGAGTTAGGTAGACACAAAGCGAATGATACTCTATGCCTACACTAAGCGAACAAATCGAGAGGAATTCATTCGAATATCGTATGGAAATTTGCCACAAGATAATTTCATACGATTCTCTAATGGAAAGAAGTTCATAGGGATCGTACGAAAAAATTTCTCACACACACAAAAAAGTTACAATCGGGATTCGAACCATAAACCTCGGAATTCAAAGACGAGCCACAATCCCACGGGACTACACACGCTTGATAAGAGATGTCGATTGAAAGTATATATGAGGCATGTTTTTCTCGACTAATGCAACAGTAATAATTTCATACGATTTTGAATGGAATGAGTCATGGATCCTTGCTTTGTGGTTCATAGTTCCTATCGTATGAAAATCGTACGGATAATTTCCTGAGTGTAGGAAAGGCGAGAAAATTTCTAACTTAAAAGATTTCCTCAATCGGACCGAGTATCGTAATTGATTCAACTAACATCTGAACATAAGTATAAATAATTTAAGTATTTACCTGTAAAATGGGATTGATGGTTACAACCATATCATTTTCTAAATCTCCATTAGACCGTCGCGGATCATAGTTCCAGGTGCGCTTCTGGTAGAAGGTAACTGTGAAATCGTCATTCCATTCAATCCCAACACGTTCTTTCTTCTCTCGGAAAGTATATGGACCCAGCTGCTTGAGATTAGGTTTGTAGTCTTCGCTAAGATAATCTTCCGTATTTGTCCAATTCCAAAGGTACAGCTCCAGAAAACTATCAATTGGTGGATCGATCCAGGTATCATAAATCTGCGTTCCAGGTTGTAACACGAATTGCTTTTCTATTTCACCCGGAACGACCAATGCCCAAACGACTCCGAGTACAATCGCTATAACACAAATCAAAACTGAAATTCCTATCGACCACCGTCGCTTTGCTTTATTTGAACAGCTGCTACACATTGTCACCGGATGATTATGAAGACAATAACCACTCAAGATATGATGATAATGCCGTCTGGGCAAAAACAACGCTTATCCAATCCTGTAATCAATAATAATAGACTTATAATGGAAAATTTTGATGATTGATAAGTTTTATGATAAGATTTTACTTTATGTTAAGATTAGATAAGAGCATACATTTTCGAAACTCTAAAATGAACTCGATTTTTTCTTTTTTTCTTGCACACTACACAGCGCATCGTTTATACAATGCTACAGTAGCCATTCAGCTTTAAATGAATATGAAAATGAAAGGTAGTTAAAACGAACAACCGCGACGTAGAACTTTTTGACGTAGAACTTACGTCTCTCTTTTCTATTCCTGCATAGGGCGCCGTTCTAATTTTTTTGAAATCGAAAGCGTTACACGGGTTTGGAGATTTTGAACGATAATATCTCCTCTCTGGTCCACAGAAATTTTATGATACGTAAAGTTCTGTCCAGTTAGAATCCGGAATCACTTATTGTGTTACAACGGCACGGAAAGTGACCGCTTCAAGAATTCTTTTACAGCGGTTTGTTTACCTAGGCGCCCACTTTCTGTGGTATAAATTTCACGGTGTTTCGTGCAGTGAGCCAAAAGTTATTCCAAATGGAAGCCGAGAGGAGAGAAAAAATTCTGCACACCCACGTTGATAATCCAACGTGGTCCGCAATAAAAATCGCAAAAACGTTAAAAATCGCCAAATCGACCGTGTATGATATTGTGCCTTGCAAGAAAAATCCGCAAAGAGCGATTATCTTGTTCAGTTGACGAAACTGTCAAAATGTACGCGCAAGGATGATAAAAGACACTTAAATATTACAGCTTCACCCAATTCATAATTTCTTATCAAAAAGATACTGCGCTACTGTCATTTGATTAAGCGACTCCATTCCAGTCCACTCGATTTTGTTTTTTTAACTCCATTCCTGTCTACTCGGTTTTATTTTTTTATTTACGTTTTGATCTGGTGTCGCTATTGGTAGAGGTTTGTTTTGTTGCAACAATTAATTAGTATCAGACGATATGAACTGCTCAGAACTGGGAGAAACGGCCCCAAAAATAGGTGGATCCACTTCGGGATCCACTGAAGACAACGACCCTCGTGGAAACCTGGACCCGAAAGTCAAAGGAAATACCAACGAAAACAACGATGTAACTGGCGGATCGAACCATACGTTTGCCTACAATCAGACCACTAATTTAACTCCTACCTACGAAAACGATAGCGATAGCTCGAAACCGAGTGATGATCAATATGACCAGAGTAATTCCATCGATTACGATGTGGAATATCTTGATGAATCCGAAGGACAACTTGTTTTCCAAGGGCTGAGTTGTGATGATTGTACTGCAGATCCACTTTCGGAACCTGGACCTTCTAAGCCATCAAAACGAGTAAGTAAAGTTGGACATAACATTTTTTACTGGCATAATTGTTTATGAATCAATAATATTCAATTTTAGCAAAAGGTGACCAAATCCGGAAATGAAAGCTTACATACTGAGCTAAGCGAGCTACCGGGTGGATCCAATGAGAACGACAAACAATATCGTTTTAAAGCCACAGTTTTCGAGAAAAAGTTCAAGAACCAGAAGTCATTTGAACGATGTGGGGATATCATGGTTTCCGGAGGCTCTGTGGAAAACGTGCTGGAAAAAATTTGGCAGTACTGCTCGAAATTTATTCATCGTGGTGTTGTTTTACCAGGTGTATCCGATGAAACAGGAGATCTTAAATGGGAGGATCCACCGACGTATGAAGCTCGTGATAAATTCATGATGTTCCACGATAAAATCAGCAAGCGCAGTATTGCTCCCTCCAAGATTGACGGACATACACCTCACAACTGGTTGACAAAGGATGTAACAATAATGTTGTACAAATATTCTGATGCAGTGTCAACTCTTCATAAATTGAACCTCGTCGAAAGCCAATTACTACGCTCACAGGCAACAGACCGAGCAGGTGCAGAATCTATAGCGTCACTCAATCAAGTAAAGGAAGAGCTAAAGAAGCGCCATGGAAGATATCTAAGCGCTGATGACGTCAATTGGGGATGCTGGGCGAATTGGATTTGCAACAAACCTTTGAACATGCGTGTTGAATTGACACGACAAACTCCACCCCAGCATATTATTGGACTTTTCAGTACGGTTCCTGTTCACAGTGATGTTCTTTTTGGAAAAGGCCAGATTGGATTTGCAGGTAGCTGCCACAGTGAATATGGCTTACGTGAAAGTGATACAGGATCTAAAGGATGACCATCGGCAATTGTTGAACATAGTATCAGTGATGGGCCAGCGAATCTCTATGCTACAGGACAAACAGACTGAATACGAAAACATGCTCACTGCAATGAATAGCTCAGTATCGACAAGAGAAAACAGATTTTCCGTAGAGCTGGCTCAATCTGTAACCGATTGCATTGATGTTGATCACCAGTAAGCTTGCAACAATAACAAATGAGTTTCTGTTTTATTCCGAATCGAATAACTAAAATACATAGTACAAGGGATAATCTAGTTTTTATTGTGCGTCAAAGAACAACAATCTGATCTTCATGTTATACATTAGTTCGTTTGTGTTATAAACCCAAACTTTTTCATATCTTTGCCTCAAACGAATACTGGGATCAAAAGTTCCCCCGGGTAGGTATCCACATCTTTTGAATATTTTCGAGCAATTAAAGTATTTGAAATGTCCCAGTGCTTCACAGATGGTAGTCGTCAAATCCTTAGAGCTATTCTCAACGTATTTTTTTTTAAATGCCTTTTGAGGTACCCAAAAACGTACTCAATAGGATTATAAAAAGGAGCGTAAGCGGGCAAAAAAATGACATTGATGCCTAATGATCGTAAATACTATATGATTGCTTTATGGCAATGAATACGGGCGCCATCCATCACCCAAGTACTGTACTGCCCAGGATGTCGTTTGACTGATCCGCTTAATGCAAATGATCGAACGCAATCAAAAAATCTTTGTCGGGTAAAAGTACCTTCAGTAGAGAACGTATCAATTACACCGTTGCATCCCAAGAAACTTAACATTGAGCACCTAGGGCGCCTGATAAATTCCCCACGGTATATCAATCGTTTTCCCAACGGTGCATAATCTTTATTGCGAAGCATGCCACGATTGTCAAAGGATACTTCATCTAAAAATACCAGATTATGAATGTCCCAAGTAATGATGCTCATATCAGAATGAAATCGGTAGATATCTTGTTGTCGTTGTTGTATCATAGACTAACTCTAAGACCAGTAGGTCCCGAACAAATACGATATTTTTCTTGGCTCAGTCAGTACTAGCACATCGGTCCAAAACTCGGTCCCAAGCTCAATGATTCGCCCCTAACAACGTAGCTCACACCAACACATTCTTAAATGTTGTGTCAAAATAACATAGTGAATCAAAACAACAACCAAGATACTAGTACCGGAAGGTACCGAAAAGCGCAAGAATTATTGCAAGGTGCAGACTGCAAGGTATACTTCGGACCTAGGGGTTTTACAACAGTGAACCAATTTCAAATCGCTAGTTACACATTGATTGTTGGTTGTATGGCTCGTCGTTCTAGTACCTTCCAGCTGTAACCTTCTGAGTGGAGGATTCGACTTTAGTTTCGTACAGGTACAGAATCAGACATCCTTTGTATAGGTTTACTATCCAAGATCTTTCTTTGGGACCAAACTCTAGATAAACTTTCGCTCTTTCCTTGCGACTAAAATACTCATTTTCCTCATACAGACGAATCCATTGTGAAACTGTGAAATCCATGTTTAGCATCAATTTTAGCTAATGTACATTTTTTTATGCCCAAGTAAAGGCAATGGTAAAGGGCGAACACGAAATTATTGCGACACATTCAACAGGGCATAACTTTTTTACCATTGGGTAAAAATCAACCAAATTTTGCACACTTTCTCATTGATGTGTATTGTTTACATGCTGTCAAACTCGAAGTCGTGTTTTTCGATTCAACGAAAATGGAGGTGAACCAACGCGAGTCGAGAGAACAAATTCTTTCCAAACACCTGGAATTTCCTGACCTGTCGCACCGGCAGTTGGGAAAATGTTGAACATTCACCATTCAACCGTCTCCAGAGTGTTGAAGTGGTTCCAGGAGCGGTTGACGTTGGACCACGGCAAAGGAGCTGGAAGAAAACCGGGACCGGAGAACAAAAAGACGGAGGGAAAGGTGAAGCGGATGATTAAAGCAAATCCCAACGTCTCAAGCCGTGATTTGGCTAAAAAGATCGGCATGTCGCAGAGCTACGTCCAGAATGCAAAGAAGAGAGCTGGACTACATACATACAAGGTACAGAACTTCCCAAACCGCGATGAGCGGCAACAATCGACGGCTAAAACTCGGGCACGGAAGCTCTACGAGAAGATGCTGACAAAATATGGCTGCTGTGTGATGGACGACGAAACGTATATAAAAGCCGATTTTAAGCAAATTCCGGGGTTGGAATTTTTCACCGGCAAGAGCAAGTTCTATGTGGACGACAAATTTAAGAAGAAGAAAATGTCGAAGTTCGCCTCCAAACATCTCATTTGGCAGGCCATCTGCTCTTGCGGACTGAGGAGTGAGACTTTCGTGACAAAGGGCACAGTAAATGGCGAGATCTACAAATCTGAGTGCCTCGAGAAGCGCCTTTTGCCGTTCTTGCATGACGAAGCTCCGCTATTTTGGCCAGATTTGGCATCATGCCACTATTCTAAAAGTGTCCTGGAGTGGTATGAGGCCAATTCTGTCCATTTTGTTCCAAAGGACATGAATCCGCCAAACTGTCCGGAGCTGCGCCCGGTGGAGCAGTACTGGGCAATGATGAAGCGGGAACTTCGGAAGAGCAAGAAGACAGTCAAAGACGAGAAGGACATGTTAAGAAAATGGAAAAAAAAACTGAGAAACTGGTACCGGATGACACTGTAAAGACTTTGATGGAGGGCATCAAGCGAAAATGCGTTCAATTTTACACTCAAGGCTCCATCGATTAACTTTTCTTTTGATTTTTGAAGTAAATATATGTATAAAACTACCCTAAAATTTTGGTTTGATTCTAAACATTATAAGAAAATTGGCATGACATTTTCGGTGTCGGAATAATTTCGTGTTCGCCCATTAAACAGTGTTTGCGGAAGCATGATGTCCAAGTACGTTTTCCCGAATTCCGGCCATATCACTGTCGTAAGATCCAAGATACCTGATAAAACTTACAAAGCGACGACCTTTCATGTAATTCCGTACCATAGGTCTAATATACTATGATATAAATACAAATGCTAATTATTCAATCGGACACACGATGATTTGTTGACGAATGGAAAAAAAAAACCAAAACAAACTGAATTTTGACATTGAGTTTACATCGCGGGCATCTCATATGCGAGTTATCTCCGCCGCTGCATGCGGATTTCTTATAAGCGCCGCAATATGCTCAAACGTTTCAGGGAGCGAAAGAGCGCGGATCTAGTGTCTCAAGGTAAGCGTCATAGTGGAACATATGACCGCAAGCTGAACCAGAAGATGTTGAGAACCGTCAGAGCAAACCCTGGACTATCAGATAATGAAATCGCACAAAAATACGCTGCTGCTCGCAGTACCGTTCGAAGAATTCGTTTGCGAGCAGGATATCGTTCTTATCGAGCTAGCAGGCAACCAAACAGAACGTTGATGCAAAGTTTCGTCACCAAAACTCGAGCTCGGGAATTGTACCAGCAGTTTTTGACGAAGTACCAAGGATGCCTGTTCATCGACGATGAAACCTACGTCAAAATGGATTTCCAACAGCTTCCTAGCCAAAAATTCTACATGGCGACGGCACGAGAAGTTCATACCCAAGTAACCACAAGCATTATATTATTACACTTATTCAACCCAAAATCAACATCGGTAATGCGGGATCGCATCAATTCAACAGTTGTCAAGTAATGAAGCGTTAGATTAGCTGAAGAATGTTGTGATGCATTACCAATGCAATAATGCTACTTTAGCAATGTCTTATGGCATTACAAAAGATATAGCATTAGTTCGATCTTAGTGGGGCCCTTTACAGCTTTAATCCAACTTCAATGATGCACTAGACGTAATACATATGCCCTATATATGCATGCTATTACAGCCTCGTGGTTACTTGGGTACTGCCACAGTATGCGACATACGTGTATGCGGAGCACGTTGGTAGAAAACGCCGCCCGTGAAAACAAGAAGACCAGAATCATCCCACGTCACCTGCAGCTGGCCATCCGCAACTACGAGGACCTGAAAAAAAACTTTTCTCCTGTGTGACCATTTCACAGAGTTGTGTCCTGCCAATCGTCCTGCGGCCAAAAAGACTGATAATTTCAATCGCGAACCATGTTTCCTCCGTAAACAACTAAAATCCGTCCTTTTCAGGACGATCAAATCAATTGAACGACTAAAGAGTATGTTTGATTGAAATTTCTCTTGAGCTCATCGAAATTTTCAATACCACGCGCCGGGTCAACATGGCCTTGCTTAAAAAGCGGCGTCACTCGTCGTTCAAGCGATTGACATAAAGTAAGGGTTCGATTCCTGCTCTACCCAGAGGAACTCTTCGCAAAACGAAAATGTCCATACTGGTCCACTGGGTGTTAGGTTAGTTGTTCGTTGTAATTCGCTCTATGTTTAGTGTAAATTTAAACACAGGATCCATTTAACACTTACAAACTCGTTGAACATTCAACGAACAAAATATTATTAACAGTTAACTCGACCTGAACTGCAGTTTCTATAAAATTTCGTGAAGAACCAATAGTGAAGCTTCACTCTAATAGCATAGGGTTTCATGCTTCTTTAGACTGAATAAAATATAGTAGACATTTGTTAATTCGATCACATCAATTTGTTCACATCAACAAACAGTCCTACGTCAACTTTGCAGTTATGACACTGACATAACTCACCCTTTTTTTGTTTTCGCATGTTGCCTTTCTTTTTCCTTTCAAAGTAAAGATTTTCGGTGCTCTAATCGAAACAGTCTCATTAAGCCCTTTCAAAAACGATCATTGAAACTGTCGCCCACCCTTTTCCCTTGATTTGTTTATGTTTGATCTTTTCATCGATCTATGTTTCTTCGTTTAACGAAGTACGTTTTTTATTTAACGAAAATTAATGTATACAGCATGTAATATGCACGTGTTTTTGTATAAATCAATATTTTCTATGTTTCTTATTCATTTAGGTTCTATCATCAGCACCATGAAAATGAAAATGATCAAGGCAACACACCACTATCGCTGTCTACGTCGATGAAGCTCAATAGAAACACGAACGAAGCAATGGAAAAAACGATAAAATGCATTGCGGAGCTCTGTATGTGACGTTCCGATGTTATCGATTGATTTTTTTTTTTTAATCTTTATTTTACGTCGGCCTATTTCCTCACATGGTGACAATCACCGACGCCAGGAAGACGACTCCACCACCTGGACCCTACCTAACGACTCATGAATATGAACCGGGACCAACGGCTTTACTTCCCTTCCGAAGGAAGACGTGACTAGATATTTTCGCCTCAGAAAAACCACCGACGTCGACTGGGATTGAACCCAGACCCACTGGGGTGCCAAGTAGCAGTCACGCTTACCACTACACCACCGACGCCGGCGTTATCGATTGATGCTGACGTCTATTTTTGCTTTCGGTTTTTTTGTGACGTCTATTTTTACTTACAAACAATAGGGCCTACGTGGCTTGGGATCATAACGCATATCCTGCCACAAAGACTGAAAATAAAGGGAACATCCATTAGGTACAACGGAAGTTTGAAACTGAGAGGATTCTTATGGCTGGCCCACAATTGATACGTTGCGGATGCGTTTGCGTGAATTTGATTGTTTTCCCATAGGTTTTCTGTCAAATTTACGTCAACGAACCGCAAATGCATCAATTGTACGCCAGCATATACAAAAAGTGTATGATGCCCATTCAGAATATAGCACGAAGGGGGAAGGGGGTTTGAAAATTATTTAGCGTTAACGTACTTAACGGTCGTTGTCTAAGCGAGAGATTTAATTTGACTCCGTCTAAATTGTTACCACGGTAGTATTGCACGTGTCCTACACTTTCAAGGATCTTTTTGGTCTAACTATCTTGCTAACTGTGAACCTCTGCCTGAAGTTCCAGCCCATTGAAACCTTGAAGTTTTAGCTTTCTGAATACTGTGTTCATAAAGTACTGTTGGTGAACAGCATTGTTCTTGGTCTAGTTTGTTTCCGCAGTGCAGTGATTAATTACAATAAATTACGTGTGGAATGAGAATTAACAGAAGAAAAATTTAAAAAAAACATATGTGGCTTCTAGAAATACATAAGAGATCAGCGGAGACAACCAGTTTGATTCCAATTGAACTGCCAATTGTGATTCCAATCAACAATATCCACATTTTGTTTGCTTCATTCAGAGCTGATAAGAGAAGAATAAAGCAAAGAGAAACCTGCATCACGAATTTCGATTGATTCTCAATTACATCACAGTTATAATTATTTGATACTAGATTTGGCTTCATTCTTTTTTTTTCACTTAAAAAACACTTTTCAAAAAACAGTGTTACCAGAGCATTAGTTGACTGATCGAAATTGAAAAACTAGTAAAATTTTAACCCTTGAATTGTTCATTTTTTTAAATAAAAATGTAAACAACAAATCACTTTTTCAAACAACTACTAGTAAACGTGAGTAAATATACTAGATTAAGGGACTGTATCAAAAACAAACTGGCACATTTCTTCTCATAGCATGAAATTGAAAAAAAAAAAACAACCAACAAATTAAACTCTTGCTCTCTTAGTTTCAACAACAAAATGAATTAACGCAACTTAATTTCCAGAGTTTTCTTTACAAAATGAAATATAAAGTGTAAACTTTATAAAATGGTATAAATGGTCGACCAACGTTTCTAATGCAAAATCCTGCCTTGAATTTTATGCCGTGGTCAGGAAAAAAAGTAGAGCCGATTTTGAGATATACAAAAATTTTGATTTTTTGAATTTTGGCCAAAAGTACGTTTACTAAAATGTCAATATCTTAAGATACAGTGCACCGATTCAAAATCTTTTTTTTTATGAAAATGAAGCTAAATCAATTTTCTATCGTTCACTTGAACATTACGTCCTGATTGAAATATTGATTTTGGAGTTATTGAAAAGTTTATTGCATTTTTCTGCCAAGTTTCCATAAAAATCTCGTTTTAATCAACATGTTTGATGAGATAACTCGATTCTATACTATACTTTAATTGGATCTTAAAGCCCATTAAAAAACGATGAAAAGCCTTTAATGGATGAAATCGTTCCACTACTAGGTGTCGTTGTAAGCATCCAAACATCTCATGTAATGTTTTCATGGGAAATTCTTTTCTCTACCAATCAATTTGATTGAGGCACATCAGGATTGGAAACCCAGTTGATACAAAAAATAATTCGGGTATTATTAAAAATGGTTGAGAATCGAATGACTTAGTCTTCGATTTTCCGAACACAAAACCCTTGATAACGACGTTCCATCGTCTTCATTTGTTGGTGAAAACGTTCGCCATGCTCATCACATTCTTCACCAAGATTTTCCGGGGAAAATCCAAATGAGAAAGAAGGAAATGTATCTTCAAGGACATATTCACACCTGTGTTCAGCGAAAATTAAATAAAATGAAGTTAATTAATTTAAATTTTTTTTAACCTATTTTCTCATAATTTGGATACATTCATCGGCAGTTTCCTCATAATCTGGACTTCTAAAATTGCCCCAAAAAGTTTGTGACAATGTGCTGGAACGATTTCCACGCTTCTTCCTCATCTGGTGCCAAAGCTGTATTAGATGCGGAATCGTTGAGCAGTTTTTTGATTTGTGGGCCAACAAATACACCTTTGGAATACTGTTTTCAAGTACTGGAATGCTGGCCCTCTTCGAATTCTTTATCGCTTTTTGCAACGGTTGATTCAACAGAGGGCGTTCGTTTCCACTGGATACTCAACTGTTTTGTGAGGCAAAGGGTAAATGCACCCTTCTTTTTTGGGCAATGCTCCTTAAACTTTGGAAAAATGTTCCTTAGATGCGTTTGCCCGGTATAATGCAATCGAGAGGTAGTAACCTTCTGGTTAGCGCTTGCCGGGTGTTTTGACGAGTCTTAAGTTTCTGCAAGATTGTATAGTTTTGATAAATTAGAACTCGTCAAAATGAAATTTAAACCCGTTAAAACTACCTACAAGATTGCGGAGTGAAGCTCTGCTATACAATCTTGAAGAAACTTAAGACCCGTCAAAACAACCGGCAAGCGCTAACCAGAAGGTTAATACCTCCGATTGCATTATACCGGGCAAAAGCATCTAAGGAGCATTTTTACAAAGTTTAAGGAGCATTTCCCCAAAAAGAAGGGTGCATTTACCCTGCTGCCGTTTTGTGACGTCCTTGTTGCTAAACTTTTGTTAAGCAGAAATAACAATCCGTTGCATGACAGAACGGTCGACGCCATCTGGTGGGCATGTCATAGGATAAATGGCAACTGAGAGATAACAAATAAGTGATTTAGTAAGTAAGACATTAACAGTTATTAAAATTAGATGATGCAAGATAATGTCAACCAGATAAGATAAGTACTACGATGCTGTATATCGTTTATGAGAAAGTTACTCAAGAAATCAATTTACGTTGCGCCTGACATCCACCTAGCCAAGCACGTTTTGCGCGAACTACATAACACTTTTGGAATCAACAGTTCGTCAAAGTCTCCAGGATTAATTTTAAAATAATGCCTATATGCCAGAGGGTTTGCGTCTGACAATTGCTTCTTCCTTGAATTTTGGACCTTCGAAACATGCCTCATTAATCTACCACAGCCATTTCGAAGAACAAAAGTCCTTCTATTCGATAATTTGGTAGCTTATATGGGTAGATTTTGTATTACGATAAATTTATGGAAGAAGCCATTGTTTACGTTTGTCAGTTAAGCCCTAATGAAAAATCTTTATCGAAATATGTAAACAAATCGATCAAGGCCAAGGCACGACAGGCATGACAGAACAAATTAACTAACTCTTTCACACTCGCTTCGCATCCTATAATGACTGACGTGACGATGCTCACATATGAAAATGATGAATGTTAGAAATAACCGGTTGATGCATTTATCCTAACCATATATTCATCACATTGATTCTGAAATCCATGTGAGCGACAGCGAAATCCTTAATTAATAACTGTGGAAGCGCATTTAGAATACTAAGTTGAGAGTAAGCAATAAGCTTATTGTGAAAGCAATAAGCTTGAAATGCTAAAAAAAAGAAGAAGAAGATGGTTAAGCAATGTTGCAGAAACAAGCTGTCAAATTGAGTTGATTGCGTTAGGTTCTCGTCGAGCGGTCTCACAAACACTAGCGCAAGGTACATTGTTGAAAATATCCCATTTTATTTTGCTTGACAGCTGGCAGAGGTTGCAAACAAACTAAAGGTAATGTTAGTAGTGTTTCTATATTAAATGTATGTGAGAATGTATGTCTGCATAAATCTGTGGATGTATGTGTGAGCGTACTCATATACGAGTGTTAAATATTTAATTTTCAATATCATTTATTCCATCAATTTCCATGATTTTAACAAATAGAAGGATTGACAAAGTAGTAATTTTGGTACTTTGCGTGCCAATATCTCAAAGATGTTTAACAATTTTTCAGCTCAATATACACAAAGAGGACATCAAAAAGTAAAACATGGTGAGACTATTCCAATTATGTGGAACACTTTTAAGGTACTTTCTGATATTGAAGCAAATGACAAATAAGCGTTTTGCTTCGATGGTTCATTCGGGATTCAAATTTCGTGAGACAACCGACGAGATACCAGTGGTACATTCGTTATTCAAAAAAAAAAAAAGAGTTGTTATGTCAAGAAATTGGATATTACAACATGTTTTCGTCTTGGTTGATGTTCAGTGCATCTAATTTGATGCTATATTATTTTCTGTGGTTCACTGTGCTTTAAGACTTTCATTTGTTGTGTTCACTTTAAAACTCAACACCCAGATCCAGGCTAAGTTAGATGGTGTTCAGTGCTGTGTGAATATGAAACTTCGCCTCGGTCTTTCCTGCCTCCAGTTTGAAGAGGCGCGTAGCTACTAACTAGATGATTATACTAATATCTGGTGCAAGTCTGGAAACTTAAGTAACTGGAGGCAAGCAGCGCTCAACGGCGAAACATTGTGACGCAGATGCAGTCGTGATTGGTACGTTGAACCAGCAAAAGATAGTGTTTTTAACTCAGGCCTATTCAGGTTAAAAAAAAGTTTGTACAATAGTTGATCGAGATACAGCACACTACTTTCGACTCTATATTCACATCTTATTGGTGCAATTTTCCTATTCATTTTAGATCACATTAATTTCAGAACACTCTTGCAGCATTTATACATGTTTGAACCATTATAAATGTCACCTTAGCATATCGTTTTAGCACAGCAACACCTCACGATTTTTCTACAACTTGGATTCATAACCTTACACCGAGAGATAGACAGATAGAAGAATGATTATGATTTCCATAAAAATAATAAAAGCTAAAAAAAATCCTATAAAAAAAAACATTTTTTGAAGATAAATTTGCTAGCTTGAGATTTGTTGAGCATCTAAAATACTCTCAGGTTGTATCAAGTAACCTGTCTTACCTCTTGTGTTTAATTGATGCAATAATGTTTTCCTGCGATTTCTAACCAATAGAACTGACTTCACGATTGCTGTCAAATGAAAATTCTTATCCAGATTCACACTTAAGAATCAAAACTTTGTTCAGACTACGGAGTTGTAACATGATACAAGACTATCTTGATGGTGTTTTTCTTACCTTTATAACACCCTATTACAAGCAAGGCATAACGTATGCCAGCGCGAACACTCGTCGCTTAGCTTCGACGCTTAATACTGAATGAAATGATCCGCTTACTTCGCTCTTAGTACTGCTGATACATTACTTGTAATAAGCTACATTCGACTGCTTACCAGTTGATAGCATACAAATCGGTTAGTGCCGATCAACGTTGCAGAAATGTCTCTTTCTATCCAATTACTGAAACCGTAGGTAAGAGAAGGACCGTATTTCAAATGTCCTAATTCATTCTTAATCTCATAAACCGTTATTGAACATAAGATAAGGTCTAGATTAATCGATAATCATTCGATCGCTGCTGTGTAATCCTACACTCAGTAACGAAATAAAATCCGAAGAAACGTCATGTTCAAGCATCTGTAACTTAGTCAATTAGCAGTATTTTGGCTGTAAATATGACAACTTTCTTATCACTATGTTGGCACTTTGGCTTTTTTATTTGGCTTCGATATTTCAGCATGGTCAATAACTGGCGAAAAATGAAAGTAGAAGTAGTTGGTGCGTCAACTTGGACACACACTGGATGTTGCCCAAAACACTTGATAATGTTTGTCCACATTATATCCATTTTTTTTTAATGCTAATGTGATATTTTCCTGAAACTACATAAACTTTTTAGAATAATTCGGATATTTGAAATTAGTGCACCCAAAAACGATTTTTTCATGTTAGGCGTTATATTGCGCGTTGCGTGAAAGTTTATTACGCCTAATGTTCGTAATTATGCGTTTACGGGAAATCATTTTGATGTTTTCGGCTCACTAGTGCGAAAGCTCTTTTGCATCAATTCTATCACTTTGGCACTTTGGTCATTTAATGACCACATATCAGTATGTTAAAAATGATTTTTTTTGTTTCAAAGATATTGATAATTGACAAGCTACCAGCAGATTTCACAGTTTCTTGGGAGCGAAATTCTGCTTCTATTTTCCTACTGAATGTATAGCATGTACTTATCAGGCAGCTGCTTAGTCAGTTATCGGTTGAAGTTAAGAGGCTTATCTAACCAAACTGCAAATTCAAATAGGAATTTCTTTATAAATAATAAGTAAATTGTTACGCTGGTTGTTTTGCACGTGGTTTCCTCTTTTATTTATTTCTGACATTTTTAACGTACTATCAAGTATCTTATTGTACAAGGGTGGGTTGATCCACCCAACCTACCTTTACATCCAATGCAGCTGGTTATCAATAAGCTTGTTACCTACCGGAAATCAGCTTAGGGCCTGTTCATAAACCACGTAGACTATTTTTTTTAAATATCAGACCCTCCCCTCCCCCCTCGTAGACTTTGATCCCAAAATTTTTTTGAAAGCTTGTATGCAGCGTAAATTTTGGACAAACACCCCCCCCCCCCCCCCCCCCCCCCACCATAAAAGTACGTGGTTTATGAATAGCCCTTAATTGGAAAAAAAAAACCAAGTTGAGATCTAACAGTAGATGCAGTAGAAGACCTGACTACACAAAGGAGGCTGCACTCTCCTTATCATTTTTCAAGATACTATTATTCTAACGCTGTGTTTGTATTTCAGTCGATGACTCAACTGTTAGATTTCCAAGTCTGGTAGATCCAAAAATCAAGGACGTGTACGTTATCAGATAAGTCGAAAATATTAAAAGGTAGGAAAGTATTTAGTAACCAGCATATAGTACGCGGTGAAGTGTGTACCTAAGTGTGTAGGAATCTCTCTTCGGATTGATTGATATTTGATGGCTTGCACTTCTGCCTTGCACGTTTCTTTAGCGTGACAAAAACGTGTTTTACTTATCTTGTATGGGTTTATTCATTGTTCGTTTTGGAAATTGAGACAATCTTGTTCGTTATATAGCATTGATACTTGATTTCCACCGACATTCTCGTTCCGAGAAATGTTTGATTAGCTTAAGCTGTCCAAATATAGGTTTAAATAGTTTATACATCTTTATAAAAATAAGTATCTCTGTTGTGTGTTTTCCGTCGTTCATATTAAACGAGCATCCCTAGCGATACCATTCCAAACTCTCATCATCCAACAAATATGAATAAAACGGCACATTAAGTCTGGATATTTATCGTAACAAGTGAGCTTTTCAACATTTCTGTAAAAGCAAAGTAGGTATTATATGTAGTTGGTGAACGAAAATGAAATTTCACATCAATTAGGGTAAACGAACCCTTAGTGGAGGCAGTACCAAAATGATCGATATAATAATGATAATTCTGATTGGTGCAAAAAACATGCGATTAAACAAGTTCCAAGTGCTGCCTAGTGAACAAGTGCTTAGCAAACTATTGGAAATTGTTGTTCTGATACTGATTAAATGATTGCGCTACTATAGAAACTAACGTTAAATTTTGGCTCTGCTTTAGGAAATGTGAACCCATTATTAAAACAAAGGATTTTGAATATGAACATTGTTTCAACAGAGGTTTTTTTTAGTTGTTAATCTAAACATTAGACTTGATTCTATCAAGTGATGTAATTAAAAACACATACTTATGAATTTGATTTATTTAAAATTAGGTGGTACTAATACCTTCACTAATGGTACATTTACCTTATGCATTAAAGGATAACACGCAGCTGAAAAGGGAAGGAAAATTTCTTGGCGTTATTCCGAATAGACAATTTGACAGCATAGGGTGATATCTTTCACTTAGCTTTATAGCATAGGGACATATCGTCAAATGTTAAAATCGATTCTACCTCTATATAGTAAAAATGTCAACAAACCACAATTTAGCAAAAAAAAAAACTCAATATTGCTTTACGGTAAGTTCACTATTTAGTCGAGCTTCTCGGTCAGATGGCGAGCACCCTCCGTTGATGTGGGGCTGACAGTAACATATTTGAAAATGCATGGGATTTATTGTTTGTTATTGTTATTGATCAGCCTCAACCCTGGCAGACAACTACCCGCCGATCTGCCTCTAAGCTGAGTGAGAACCTACGCAGCCTAAGCGTTCGTGTATACTAATTTGCATAGCATGCCGCCACTTTCACTAGCGGGCTCCATTGTCCCATTAGCTTCCGTGCATTGGTTAGGGATAGGAGGAGATTGATAGGGAAAATTTAGAGAAAAGAAGTTGTGACTGAAAAGAGGCAAGCATAACGAAAAACAAAACAACAATATTAGATATTGTCTTCAAAATTTGGTAGAAATCAATTATTTGTTGCCTGAAAAGAAACAAAAAAAGAACAAAGATATAAGTAGAATCCTTGTAGTCCCCGGATGTTTAAAGAGCTTAGCCATTTATAAAGAGTTATTGTCTTAGCTGTCTAGTAAAATATATTAAAAACAAAATCAAAAAAATAATTATAGTATATATATTATATATACCGATTTCCGATTTGAATGAACAGATTTATACCAACAGTGAGGTTGCACTCATACCAACAGTGGAGCCACTCACTAAGTGTAATGTTGGTTTTTCATAAGGAAAACACGGTAATTTATATTAACGCTTGATAGCTAATTTGGATTGATTCATATCAACAATAAGAAAGCTATTGCAGCCAATCACAAAATGGGATAGTGGTTCACCTGTTCCAAGATATGGCAGCCCGGCGAGTATGACAAAGGAATAATATAGATCACAACTAATTATAATCCTCACCATCGGCCAACCACACCCGGCGATCCACAAGACCTCTCCGGCAAGCAGTCTTATTTATTTTTTCTGTGCTTACATGATCACTTGCGCCGCAGAACAATAGATAACCGAAGCATAGCAGCAGTTTTGTTGATCTTTTTCTGTATTGACTCGATCACACGCGCCACCGAGTAAAAGATAACCGAAAACTATAGATAACGCGCTATGCCTTACAACAAAATAGGGAATAAGAAACAATCAACGCAACCGTTCACATCAGAAGCTCGAAGCACACTTTTTTTTCGTGAACATTCTACAAACAATCCTACAACTGGAACTCACATCTGCAACAAACGTTGAGTTGAGCGTCCTAAAGAGCAATCTATACCTTGCATTACAGGGGATCTCCGTCGCTGTCAACCACATATAGATGCACCATAGTTCACATGATTTTGACAATTGACATCTGACAACTAAAATTGACAAAGATATTTCAGTAGGGCCTAACTGACAAATTACTTCTTCCTTGAAAATGTCGACCTTGAAAACATGGCTCAATAATCTACCACAGCCATTTCAAAGAACAAGCGTCCTTCTGTTCGATAGAATTTGAAGCTCACATGGGTAAATTTTGTATTAGAAGAAGCCATTGTTTACGTTTGTCGATTAGACCCTAATGAAAAATCTTTATCGAAACATGGCCCATCAAAACAAATCGATCAATGCCAAGGCACGAAAGGCATGACAGAACAAATCAACTAAATCTTTCACACTCGCTTCGGATCCAATAATGATGTGTCGATGCGCACATATGAAAGTGTTGAATGTTAGAAAGAACAGGATGAATACCTCATTCATCCTAACCATATATTCATCACATTGATACTCAAACTCATGTGAGCCACAGCGAAATCCTTAATGATTGCCCTCCTGTTGAATTACGATTGAAGGATTTTGAGAAATTACGCTTTACAAATTACAACTTTACGCTTCTATTGATTTCTCAACTCATCTTTTTCGCACCAACCGGGGGAGACTTTTTTCCATGTCCGGTATCTTCATCACTGCGACCAATTTTTAGATCTATTGTGACATATCCCCCTTTTTTTGCTTTAGATATTGTCAGCATGACGCATCACTATTGCTAGAAGTGATCGCCAATGTTTGCCTTTAAGCGTTGTCCCAGGGCGGTAATAAAGTGTACAACCGTACTGGGGTTTGTTCTCCAGATCTCAGAGGGTTCTAGTAGCCCTTTGCTGAAGAAATTGAATCTTTTGTTGAAGATTACCGGGCAGTGGCATAACAATTGTTCCGAGTCTTCTTTATCCATGTCACAAAATCGACATGAATCATCTTGACGTTTTCCTATCAGCTCATCAAGTGATATCGGCTCGGACAGTGACTAGTTATAAGGCCTGTATATAAGGTTAAATCTGTTTTGATGAGAAAGTCATTGAAATGTTTGGAGAGATGAACCGCTTTGATTGCCTAGCTATGAAAGTGTGGTTCCAGTTTGCCTCCCCTTTTAAGCATTTCTGGGCTTTCATCTCCATTCTCAAACATGCTTGGAATTGCATGTTGCTGACTTTAAAGCATTTAGAGCTGCTTGAGCTGCTATTCCGGAAACCGGATGATTTATGAATGAATTCATAGTTTTTGAGAATTTTATGAATTTAGTATTTATTTTCCATGCTAATAAATCAGCTTTACTACCATGGAGGAGATTGCCACGTGTAGAAAAAAAAAAGCTAGAACTAAGAGTTTTGCTAATCGATGAAACACAGATATGTACCGAAATATGAAGAAATTTTCACAGATTTTTGAGATTTTGAAATAAGTTTCAACAATGGTAAAATTAAGGCATCTCAATCAAGTAGTTCCCGTTATGATTGCAAGATTTGAACATTTTAACAACGTTTCACGTGTTTTGAAATCTTTGGGCTTTGTAAGGCATGAACACGACAAACACAAACAATTCCGAACGAATGTGACAAATATTCCTGCCTTTTCAAACTAGCTTATGCGTTGTTCAAACTACAGAGTTTTAACATGTTGTAACGGTTGTTTAATAATTTCAACAAGAAATTCGTCATCAAGATTGGCTTATAACATGTTATAACTGCTCCGTCTGGCCAGTGTTTTAATCAACCAGCGGAAATCGTGGCGGATGTAAAAATTGCCATACAAACTGAGTTTGTTTAATCTTTCTAATTTTGAACCGTTTGCACTGATGATGTTGAGACAGCGCTGGCGGAAATGGATATCGTTTTTGGAAGCAACTGGAATACGTAAAAGTTGATTGAGCGGATCGAGTCTGAACCAGAACTAGTGTGCACGAACGAAAATGTGCCCTTTTCACTGAAAATTGTACCGCTTTTCCGCGACATCGCTATAGCTCGTAAAAGGCAATATAATTTTCAGCGAAAAAGGCAATATTACCAACACCGCCGATTTAGAATGGTTTGGGCTGAAAGGGGAAGTATTATTCGTTGTTTTGTAAGCTTGCATTGGATGATTGGCAATGAAACCTTTCGTTAGTGCGATGATAGAACAAACAGACAATCCAAAAAAGAAGCCGAAGGACGATTGATTTTATCTCTATCCAGCTGTCCCTATAAACACGTATTTCCAAACAACCAAAAATTGAGCACACTTTGAGATTTTTCTAATCGTCGATAGTCCAAGTTGTGTGAGAGAATTCTACATATACTATTATATCCCTCCTTTAACGCAATCATGTTCTCATTTCATGATGTCAGCATTTCAGCATATCTCTTAAAAAAAAGTGCTAGTTGTGTTCAGCGAGATATTTTTTCAGTCTTTTTTGCGCATCTGTGACGAGTTTTGCACTCACGTTTCCCAGTGTAAATCAGTGTTCTAAATCCACTCAACAGCTTTCGATGCCAGCGCCAATCGATAGTAAATCGGTTTTCTTTTTCTACGTCGTAGAATGGCGTTTTAAAATGGCATATTAACACGTATAAAGAGGGCTTCGATTGATTTACATCGATTAATAAGATCAGTTCAATTAATGATGATCTATGCCTGCGTGTGGCATGCTCAACGTTACTCAATGCCCAAGTTTCAAATCTACAACCCGAAAAATCTTCTCGAAAAAACCGGGAGTGTTATCCACTCAAAGACCACTGTATGGTATTATTTGGTCAATCGGTTTTTGTTAACATCGACCAATTTCTAATTTCGATGTTATTGTGTTCACACCAACGTTTTCCTGTTACACCAACTTTCTTAGTGATAATGCTGAAATAGTGGCCTACAAGGCTAGGACAAGAGTTAGTCCATGTTCCAACCGACAAACAAACTGTAATGTTAAAAATAGAAGAAGTTTACGAAAAAGAAGAAAATTAGGTATAAATTATCACAAATAAAGTTGCATGTTAAAATAATGCAATTTTGTTGCTGCAATCCAAAAAATCATGTTACGGTGGTGAGACCCGTTTTTTATATTCTCAAACTTTCTTCTCTTTTCAGTGAGCGAGTATTGGCGTTAAAACCATAAGCAATATTGGGCTAGGACTATAGTTAATGCTAAAGTCCTAACCATTTGAAGAGAAATGGAGCATCACTTAACCTTCTTAGACTAGATGCTCCCAACGAACGTTTTAAATAAATTTTGTTCTGTACTCCAAACAAGGCAGTCTGTTTAACTAGTCTCTCCCACTATTCAGTTCCCCTTTCCTTTGATATCTACTGAAGACGACGTGGGTTCTCCCTGTCTTATTAAAGTAGATACCAAATCCTCCCTATCTTCAACGGTTGCATGGACGTGGCCAGGTGAGCGATCGAGGAGTCTCTTCGTGGAGATTATTGCGTGAAGAAACGTATCAGTATCTGGTTCCGTTTCATGGTGACATGCAATGTCTTCAACGAATAATTCCTCATCGTAACTCCATCCACGAGGTGTGCAATGCTAATGCTAATAATCATGAATTGCTCGAGAATTGGTCAAAAGTATTGGCTGACCCACAATTGAAGCATTGCGGATGCGCATGCGTCAATATGGCAGTTTTCCCATATGTTTTCTGTGAGCAAGCCTTATGGCTACTCAAAAATGAGTAAAGATATTCTCATTCCAGTTGCAAATCGGAACAAGTCACACCCGAAAATGAGTTTTTCTCTTGTTAAACGTATAACCAACAACCAATAGGATACTAGCGATTTGAAATTGACTCACTGCTTAAGAACCCCTTGCACCTTGCAATACATTCTTGCGCTTTTCGGTACTGGAATCTTTGTTTTTGTTTTGATTCGCTGTGTTATTTTGACAGCATATTTGAGGGAGTTGTTCGGTGTGAGTATGTGCTTAGGGGCGATTCATTAAGCTTGGGACCAAGCTTGGACAAGCGGGTACTTCCTTAGCCAAAAACTATATCCATTTTCTTCTTGACTATCCAGCCCCTGATATAACGTCCGACTGTAGGTTTGACGTATTGAACTGGAGAAAAATCCATTGTCAGATGTGATTTATTACGGCTTTCACGCGCGACGACAATAGTTGGTAGTGGCAAGATAACAAACAGTCAACATCGGCATAAATCCTAACTACCTATCAACATGCCAGCTCCAACTATCTTTACATCCGTTTTTTCAGTTGTTTTCGTAACACATTGCGATAGAAAAAGGTATTATTTAGCATCTTAATAATCAAAATGTTGATGTATGGTTTTATTGCAAAGTTAATAAAGAAAGAGAAACCCGATATTGAGAATCGATCAATGTTTTCCTTAAATCGTATATTGCTTATTGAATAAAACTCATCAACAGACATGCTTTACCTAATCTACAATTAAAGAGTCGTACGTGAAGTTTACTATCATTTAACATATCAACCTAACAAGGAGCAACAAGTATTAAAAAATCGTCGACCGGGCAAAAACACGTCAACGTCGATCAAAGCAACGACCCTTTTACAACCTCTGAAGGCCCTTGATGGCTCCATGCCTGCAGTAGTTGTTACCAAGAAATGGTGAACGAAGCATAAGTTTATATCGCAGAGCGCGAGATGCCACGTTCACAATAATTTGTCCCATAGAGATCGGGCAGTCCATACGACTGAATTGCGAATTGGGCAGTCCATACGACTGTGAATTGCGATTCCAGGCAGTCGTGGCGCTCGTGGAGCACTCGTCCGATTTCTGCTCCCGATAGACGGTACTTGAAGCAAATCCTTCTTCCCCAAACATTTAATCACCGAGCATTTCATCGAGTTGACAATAATACGGTTTATGCTACATCAATCAGCGAAAGCATTTAGCTGTAGTTGGATGCAGCTGTACATTTTCACAATAGCGATATCGTGGTTTGCCGTATCAAAAGCTTGTAAGAAATTACATCGGTTTGAGTACGACATACCAAGTTTTCAGTTATATAGTAGGTTCACATTATCAGATCATGTAGTCGTACGTCCAGAAGTGAAACCATGTTGATAACCACTGATACTGCTTGCACTAATCAGCTTGAATGATCAGCTCGAGCAGTTTAGTTATGCTGATAGGTGCCCAAAAAGTAATTCCACGGTAGTTATTACATTTTTCTCTGAACGAGGAACATGTTCGTGGATTTTAGTTATTCATTTATTCCTATGTCTTCAACATGGGGTTGGCAGACTGTGATTTAACCTATGGTTCTTATTCTATTTTTAAGGGTCATCTTCGTGGTATTCAAATCAAATTTGTCATTCACTTCATTCAAACGTCAGCAGCGGTAATCAATAGGGTTATGATGCCCATAATGTGTACGATCTGTTTGTATGTATAGCAACTTTACATGTCGAAGACGTCGATACCAGTCAAAAGATCGAAACACTTGCTCTGTAACGAAATCCTTCTTGATCCCAGCGTGTCCAAACCAAACATCATGAAGCGGTGCTCATTAGGTGGTAACCTGACACGATTGTTCCACTGTAATCGCCGCAAAGAATATCGCACGAAGGATCGTCGAACGCGCTCGAATCTATTACCTTGCTGTAGATGATATGGTGCCCACACCTGCACTGCGTACTCTAATACACTACGGAACAAGGTACAGAAGATTGCTTTTATTGCGTGAATATCTAGGAAAGACTTGGTGATCCTTCGCAAAAAGCCGAGCAGAGAGAAAGCCTTCGTAGCAGTTGACGCTATGTGTTCGTTGAAGTCCACCTTGTTATCGATGACGATTCCAAGATCTTTCATGGTAGTCAGACGATGATTGAGATCCAACAGAGTAGTCATGTTGCATCGGCGTGTGTGATCGAGTGAATGAAAAGGTTTTACATTTTCCAGCGTTAAGTTCCACTTCCGTTTGTATCACAGCACTTCAGGACAGTCCAAAAATCTCGCTGCAAAACACATCCATCCATACGTGAGAGCACTGCTCTGAATACATTAATTGTTATGTTTGTGTTCTCCGTGCGTGGAGTAACGATTATGATGTAGAAGGAGATGTCTCGCTCATCGCCATGAGGCACCAAGAGTAGACAGTAATGTTTTGCTAGAATGAAAGATATGAAGAGAAAGTTGAAAGTTCCGTCAGTGTACGGTAGGCTAGAAATAGAACAGAGGTATTGAAAATTGAGTGAAAGGGCATGGTAAAGTAGTATTCGAACCACAGACGTTTCATTTGCCTAACATCCCACTATGGGGTAGCTCGAGGAGCAGATAACCCTGCCACCTCGACGAGGCAAAAGAAACGTGGCAGAACGCACTCTAATACTACCGATAGCTTGCGATAGTTTTCTAGCGGTAGATTGCACACACTCTGT
Organism: Aedes koreicus; assembly: GCA_024533555.2. Taxonomy (NCBI): domain Eukaryota; kingdom Metazoa; phylum Arthropoda; class Insecta; order Diptera; family Culicidae; genus Aedes; species Aedes koreicus. The sequence goes on from JAHHFK020002860.1 coordinate 108,746, forward strand.
TTTGATGCATACATGGGTGAGAGGAGACTGTCTCCCATTGGGTTTGTTTTTGTATCAGACGTTGTGTATCAAAAACAAACCCAATGGGAGACAGTCTTTACCATGCCCGTTCACTCAATTTTCAATACCTCTGTTCTATTTCTAGCCTACCGTACACTGACGGAACTTTCAACTTTCTCTTCATATCTTTCATTCTAGCAAAACATTACTGTCTACTCTTGGTGCCTCATGGCGATGAGCGAGACATCTCCTTCTACATCACTGCTCTGAAGATTTTCAGGTCATTTGCATAAAATAGTGTATCCTATTAGATCAAATTACCCAGGTCGGCAATAGACAATAAAAATATCAACGGTCCTAGGTGTCGGTATTATGACGGTAAGCGCATCGACTCGGAACCATGAACTTTAACATGTAGTTATCCACTCTGGAAGGCTCCTGTTCGATCTTACACTGCACACAGCGTCCTTGCCGTTGTGTGACCCGCAACTAGCATGCGTCTTCCCAGCAGTGAGTATTGTTTCCACCCTTGGGGAACGGCTAAAACAAACAGAATATAGTGCGCGTGGTGGCTACAGTGGGCAGCGTGGAACATCACTGTCGGTGGGGTATCTACCATAACGATAGTAGGGGGGGGGCGAAAATTAATTGGGACTTATCGTTTGTGTTTTTGGGGGGGAGTATTTAATTTTTTAAACTATGGGTACCCGAGTAAAGTCTAACATCATAAAGATAGCAATTCGAAAACTTATTTTGAAATCAACATCAAATTGAAATCAAAATTTGATTTCACTTTACAATTGTCAAATTTGATAACAAATTTAGTTTTCATCTTGCTGTAATCTTGAGTTCACTTTTCTTTGAGAAAAGTAGTTTTGTTTTCAATGTATTGTATCAAGTGGAATACTCATTTTCCTTTCAACGGGAAAAAATGTACAGCAAATTGACTTTTCAATTTGCTCTCACTGATAGCAGGATCAGTTTTTAATTTGTTGTCACAGGAATAAATGTTTGCTATCAATTTTGATCTTTTAACCGTTAAAACGACCAAAACGACAGCAACCTGAGTAATCATTATCAGCAACATCACATCATCATATTAAGTTTTCTATTTGATCTCAAACTCTACTTGGGTACCAACCGAGCTTGCACGCTGTCTGGCGGTGGTGAACAATTCAGCAAATTGATGAGAAAATCAAATAGGATGTCGTGGGGGAGGGTGGGGGAGGGGAGTGAGGGGGAGGCATACCGGATCGGCAATATATTTTGGGGGGGGGTGGGGGGGGGCTGGGGGAGAAACAGTCGAGACGTGTTGGTGTATTGTGAGAAGTAGTGGGTGGGGGGGGTGTGAGGTAAATAAGAATCCGCGGGTGGGTGGGGGGGAGAAAAGAGGTGGGGTGAACTATTTTTGGTACGTACCTGACGATAACGTGTGCCAGGACTTCCGAAAAGGTTTGCGCAGCGGCTTCGGTGTCATATGGAGTCAGAATGATTTGCCAATCAAGAGTAGACAACAGAACTGAAATTCTACGGTGGTCAACTTTGCGGAAATCGTGAAATCCAGAAACGAATGAGAAATCAAGCGCCAAACTGTGAAGGGCGATCAGCTATCGAGCTAGCTTTTTCTAGAGCAGAAATAAAGTAGCAGAACTGTAGCTGTCGAGATGCTCTTCTGCTCCCGAGTGAAGAACAGAGCGATCGAACGATTTTCACGTGAAACAGATCGGAATTCAAGGATGTTGAAAACAGAGTTATTTTATTTCTGTTTTTATAAAGCCGACAGGTGGTAGTTGGCATTTTTTGTTTCTGGGCATTCCGTTGATGTTGCGACTCCGAATTAGATCATCCGATTGTTCCGATTGAGGTAGAAAAATTACTGAAGCATATCTAGCAGAATGACGGTTTGACTATTGTGTTTTCGTGGTGCAATAGCATGGCCAACACCATGGCGCTAGGTTATTACTCGAGAAATAGTTGGATGCCTGTTCTAGGTGCTGATCGTTTTGCATTACGATGCTTGTTGAATAGTTACATGCATTTATGAACAATTTTCTGATTTCTTCTGTTACATTTTTTTTAAGAATAACCCTGAAAGCCTACACCGATTTCCTTTGATAGAGGATCTAAACTTCTGTTGAATGTTTTTTTTTTCTACAAGGTTTGAAAATAATCAATACTTACCACAATTCTGAGATAATTATCGGTCAAATCAGTAAAAATAAATGATAAATGTCGAAAAGCTTACTAGTAGCGACAATGTTTTCAACAATGAGTTGTTTTGTTTTGTGTATTTGTATATTATATATCGTACAAATAGATCAACCAATATTGTTTACATCAGACGAAATGCATAGGATCGAGCGTACAAGCTTTGTAAGATTTCTTTGAACATATCATACTTCCACAGTTATACTCATAAAATGTAATATATATCTTCGTTTTTAAATATAATCTGTTATAAAACAAATATTTTCACGTAATAAACCACATTGTCTATGAGTCATCGTTTATTTTCGCACACATAACATGTGTTCAGCTTTAGTGCTTCTCCTATCCGCTACGAGTGACTTTATAACTCTGCTTATAGCCTTCTTCGTAATGTTATTTGTTGCCAAATCTGTCTCTAAGAGTCGATTTAAAAAAATTTGTTATCATTCTTTCTACATTTTTTTTCCTAACGATGATTAAAAATGTTCTGCATTATACATTGTTCAGTTGCAAAGCAAGGATCTTTTCCAGGGAATAGCATTCAGCATCAAATAAAAAATTTGTGTCTCTTAACAGTACAATCAATTACAATAATTACATCAATGGTTCATTTTCGGCTTACCTACAAACAACTATAAACGATAATGATCTCATGCTAGGTGATTAGAAGATGCAACATTGCTGCCAGCAACTTGTTGATCCCCGCTACAAACTACTGCCCCACTAGCTCCTAGATTCTGTTCCTGAAGTTCTATTTTTATCCGTATGTCTTCACGTTTCTGCTGGATCTGCAATAACTCATCACTCAGATCCCCACATATCCGCAAAAGGAGCAGATTTTGTTCTTTGAGATGCTTCAACACATCAGGACCATTGGCAACATCGGTATTTTTAAATCGCACCTGTCGTAAATTATCACTAAGGGCCGAAATGCGCTTTTCGTAATCCAGAGATGATGATTCGACGCTCCTTGATGCCACCAAAGGCGGTGGTGGTTGTGGAGGGGACTGAGATCCACGAGAATGATTTTGCTGCGGAGGTTTTCGGTAGACTTCGAAAGCACTGGGACCACTGACGATGAACCAAGAACTGGACAGACTGCCACGCGGAGTTGTTTGCTGATGTGCCGTGGTCATGTTACCACTGGCATCTAAGTGAATTGTTGTGACGTTGTTTTCGGCGGACACCTGTGGAAGAATATGAAGATGACATTAAGTTGTGCTAAAAAGTTGCTAAACTGAAAGTAAACTTAATGTTTAGAAAATCTGTTTGGATAACATATCTAAGATAAAAGCCACTTTTTTTGTCCTACGTTGGATTTTAACATCCTGTAACAAAAAAATAACTTTATTGTAGTGTGGATGGAGATGTTTCGCTCATCGCCATGAGGCACCAAGAGTGGACAAGTTATGTTCGCTAGAATGAAAGATATGAAGAGAAAGTGTTGAATGTTCCGCAGTGTACGGTAGGTTGGAAATAGAATAGAAGTATTGAAAACTGAGCGAAAGGGCATGGCTAAGTAGTACTCGAACCAAGGACATCCCACTGCGGGGTAGGTTGAGGCAATGTTTGGCAATGATAACGTCCTTGGTTCAATTTTTAATACTTCTATTCTATTTCCAACCTACCGTACACTGACGGAACATTCAACACTTTCTCTTCATATCTTTCATTCTAGCAAACATAACTTGTCCACTCTTGGTGCCTCATGGTGATGAGCGAAACATCTCCTTCTACATCATAATCGTTACTCCACGCACGGAGAATACAAAAATAACAATTAGAGAACTATATTGTAACCCTTAAACTATTGTGTACAGGGATGTATCTAGATATTCCTAAGTATAACAATATGCAAAGCTTTCGGGAAGATTGCAGTTTTAATTAATTAGATTTTTTTTGTAATTCTGCATGTAAAACGATTGAAAACTTTAATGGTTTTTTTTTTCTCAAAATGATGAAAATCGACAAACACTGTTGTGCGAATTGCAGCAGTGATCGATATATGGGGTTTCTTTGATTTTTTGTTGGTTTCTTCAAGTGATATTGACAATATATGACCAGTGTTGCTTCCTCCGTTGTGGAATATTGTCTAGATAGTAAAGGGTGTACGGAATCAAATTGCTACACACACACACATTCGGCAAATTTTCAACCAATCATCTTCAAACTTTCAGGGAGTAAAATAAAATATGTTATGAATCATTTCCCATGTTTGTTTTATTCAATTTCAATTCCATATCTAAATGCACGAACCTTCTTCTTTACACTACTCATAAGGTCCTGTACAACATTTGGACCAACTTTATTTTGCGTGGCAATCCATTTTTTCTTGATATCTTTATCCGATTTCACTTAGGATGCTTCATGATGGCCCAGTACTTTTCAATTTTTCCGCGGTTCCGGTGCGTTCGGGGGGTTGAGATGCTTCGGCACGAAATTGACCTCCTTAGCCTTGTACCAAAACATCTTTCGAGTAATGGCACGAGGCTAAATCCGGCCAGAAAATCGTAGGACCATCATGTGACCTCAGAAGAGGAAGTAGACGCTTTTGGAGGCATTTCTTTAGGTAGGCCTGCCCATTGACCGTTCCAGTTGTCACGAATGGGGTGCTCCGCTTTCCACACGAGTAAATTGCTTGCCAAATCATATATTTTTTGGCAAACTTTGACATCTTCTGCTTTCTAACGTCCTCATGGACATCGAATTTATGATGACCAGTGAAAACTGGAGCCCCGGAAGCTGCCGGAAATCTGTTTTTACATACGTCTCATCGTCCATAACAAGGCAATGTGGTTTCGTCAACATCTGGTTGTTGCACATCCGTGCACATGTTTCACCTACCATATTCTGCCGTTCATCGCGATTAGACGCCTTTTGAACTTTGTACGTGTGTAGTCCTTCACGTTTATTCGCATCTTGCACGAAAGTTTTGGTTAAATTCAGTTTCTTCGCCACATCTCGAACTGAACTGTTGGGATTGCTCTTGAAAGCTTGAACTACCCGCTTGTGATCCTTAACACTATACGGAGATCCATCCACTTTTTTCTTTCCGATCGATGATCAAACGTTCGTGGTACCGATTTAAAACACGAGACACCGTAGAATGTACAATTTCCAGCTTCCTGCTGATGGCACGATGAGAAAGATTCGGATTTTCGAGGTACATGCGCAAAATTTCTTTGCGCCGCTGCTGTTCTTCCGACTCCATCTTTGCAACGATTGCACATCTGCTAGTAAAACTTACACAGCGTAAACAAATACACATTGAACTAATTGCATCCAACATTTCAATACAAAAAGTTAAAGCCATTTAAAAGTGGTGCAATTTGATTCCGTACAACCTTTAGCACTGAACCGTGTTCGTGGTCAGAGTTGATCGAGATTCGTGTTCAGTATCCAACAGATTTCTAGAATTATGCAGATTTGTTCAGTAGATACCATTAAAACAAAGCGTCAAATTTTCAGCGTTGGCCATCAAAGGAACAGGGTGAAGTTCAATCGAAGCGAGGCCTAGACCTTTACTCGGCAGATGCTCTGATTGCAGGATAATAATTTGGTGATCCTGAAAAGTGCCATTCGAATTCAATATCGACGGATTTTGACCATTTTGCACCATATAATAAAACTATGTAGAATTTATAAATTTTCAATTGTTCGAATAAAGATTCACCGAAATCTTATAAACTAACAGTTTCATAATAATTTTGAGTCCTTAAAATGATTAATTATTCTAATTCTATTTCAATAAAATCATTGCCATTAAAAAGCCACGAAAAATTCGCGCCAGCCGGTATGGTTCCTATCCTTGTAAATCGTTAACCGACAAAGAAGCTGAAGCTCTAAATTGTAAAGCAGATAAAATCCGTAAGGCGAACGAATGCGATTTTGCTGTGTTGTCTTCTCATGAAAAGAAGCAACTTTCCAATGACCGTGTTCCTAAAACACGCTGTTTCTATGCAAATGTAAAGAGCACTTTTCTGTTCTTAATTTTCATCAATTCTCAATATGAGGCTCTTGAGGCAAACCATCCCGCGCACCAAGAAAATTTACTATGAATGCCTTGAGCTTCAGATAGCCTAGTCGGTAATGGCACAGTAAAACCAAGCCGGATTTGATTTCCCGGGGAATTCACCTGGGTCGTAGGAATCTTTTGAGTTTGCAATTTTCTCGACTTCCCTGAGCATAGGATGCCATTGTGCTTGCCAAGATTTTTTTCCAAACAATCGCCCACTGCGATATGTTGAGGATTGCACAGTAGCACAGTTCAACCAAACGTGAACGATAGAAAACTGTCGCCCTTCTTTCCCCGACATTTTTTAAACAGTTTAGAAATTTCGAGCTAGTGTATTTGATACCTAGTTAGAAAGTTATTAGTATCCATTCTTATAGGGAAGATGTACCTATATTAATCTCATCACTTTGCAATTCATCCTACATGAAATAAAACGATATACACGTGACAGAATTAGTTAGTAATGTTTGTTGTAGTTATTTAACGTAAGCAAACATTATTTAAAAAAAGGAAACCGATCCTTCAACTGCCCAATTGTTTGATTCATCGTAGGATGAAGAAAGGAACAATGAGATTAATATGGGGGCAGTAACCCTAATTTGATTTCAAATAATAAACATCATATGTACACTAATAAGCAAAATAAAGTGCCCATCTCATCATTTTTTGAATTTCTCTCATTTAAACACACTGTACTCTTTTTTGATATCTTATTTTTTATATTCTTTTCAAGTTTCACTTATGGAATAATAATATAAAAAAAAAGAGTTCGACTTAAAGAACTTAAAAATCAATTTGTATTGAAAAAAAAACAGTGACAAAAAAAGTGCCCACTTCAAAAATCGATTTGTTTTCGATAAGTTTCCGCCGAAAGACCCTTCGATTGTTTATGTTTTGATATTTTGACGTGTTTTGAAGCAAACGGCTTGACCTAGTGCATTACACGTGATCGCGGTTGATTCAGTTGAAAAAAAAGTGGAAAACACAGTTATTTCGAAAGCAATTCTCTTTTATATCTAAATATTGGTGGTTCGTGATGTGCAAAACGGTGAATCGCACCGGGCTGTCGCTAGGAAGTACAGTATTAGCAAAGCAGCGGTTGGGAAAATTCTACTGAAGCAAAAAACGTTCGGATCAATGGTGGATCGCCCAGGCAGAGGCAGAAAGCGCAAAACGTAAACACGAACGGACACCAAGATTATACGCGAGGTCAAGAAAAACCCAAAAGTAACTGTCCGTGAGATCCAGGAAACCTTTCAGCTATCAGTTTCTGGTCGAACTGTTCGTCGCCGTCTTGTAGCACAGGGTCTGATTAACAAAGTTGCCCGGAAGCGCCCATTCATCAGCAAGGCAAACAAAGCCAAACGGCTCAGGTTTGCTATTGAGCATGCTGATAAGCCCGTAGAGTTCTGGAAAACGGTTCTCTGGACGTACGAATTAAAATTCGAGCTTTTTAATCGAAAGCGGCGGGCTCGTGTGTGGTGCAGATCGGGTGAGGAGCTTCAAGAACGCCACATACAAAGCACGGAGAAGCATGAAGGAGGAAATTTGATGGTCTGGGGGTGTTTTTCGTGGAGTGGAGTGGCAGATTCCTACATCAACATCCTGCGAGAAAATCTGGAGGTTTCGCTGATCCAGACGGGTCTTGAAGAGAAGTTCGTATTTCAGCTGGACAACGACCCGAAGCATGCTGCCAAGAAGACCAAGTCTTTCTTCCGATCTTGTCGGATCAAACCACTGGAATGGCCTCCACAAAGCCCGGACCTCAACCCCATCGTTAATTTGTGGGCGATTCTAGATGCCAGGGTTGACAAAACTGGTGTTACCAAAAAATTCAACTATTTTGAAGCCTTGAAGCACGCCTGGGAAGAGCTTGATCCACAGCACCTAAGGAACTTGGTGAAGAGCATGCCAAAGCGCTTGCAGCTGGTCCTGAAGGCCGAAGGAGGACACATAAATTATTAAAATGTATCTTCCCGGGAGCCAAAATGAAGTGGGTATTTTTTTTGTCAATGTTTTTTTTCAACACGAATTGATTTTTTTTGTTGCTTCAAGTCAAACCTTTATTATTATTATTGTTTCGTAAGTGAAACTTGAAAATAATATAAGAAATAAGATATCAAAAAAAGACTACAGTGTGTTTACTTTAATTTGAACCAAATAAATGAGAGAAATTCCAAAAATGATGAGGTAGGCACTTTATTTTGCCTATCAGTGTATGCAGTAATAAGCCAGCAATCAACGATAGGCGATTCAATAGGCGACGTAAATCTATGACGCAACTGTTTTTAAACTGTCGGCTAAATGCAACAGAAATATTTTGTCACATGTAAATAACAGTAAAAACTGTCGTTTTCGCTCATATCAGTTTACTTTAGCGTATGTGCAATTTGATCGTAATGAAAAAAGTTAAATGTTATGGAAATAATTTCAAAATACAGTTCATTTACTACCACTGCTTGCCACGCCATATACAATTTCATACATTGGTGTTGGCATTGAAAGCTTTGAATTAAACACATAGAACAATTGAGAGCAAGCAATAAGTTGGAAGGAAAAAAGCCGGATATGCTAAGAAAGAAGAACAACCAGCTGCTTAGCCACCATTGGCCTTCAACTGACTCACACCGGACGCAGTTTATTTAACTAATAACAACAAAACTATTGCCTATTGCGATTTTAAGATGCGTAGAAAGATTTCTCATCGATTGGTGGATTAAAATGAAGAACGATTCATTACGGACAGAGTTATAAGCATTCAAGACAAGACAGCATACGATACACTTCCGATTTTTAGTTTTCGTAATTACACCCCAGGATAGTAGGGTAGGGAACGGCTTAATCAGGGGTGACTATTTTCAGGTCGAGAACTCCAACTTTTCCAAATTATTCCACAATTAATGATACCAACATTGTCAGTTTGATATAACTGGTTCCAACTTGGTATATATCGTAATCCTGACCATCTAGACGGTCTACGACAAAGCGGTCCAGTATATCAAGGCCTTTTCATTGGTGACTATTAGTTGAGAATTTTATCATGTTTGAATTTCGCGCTAACCGATCTGCTCCCACTTTGCCAGCAGCCTCCTGTTCATGACCTCTCGTTTATACAAAACACTGACAGCCCTGACAGCAGAGCATTCATTCAATAGATCAGTCAGCGCGATCTTGGACTGGACTTGACAACAGGGTAACGAGCGAGATATTACTACCCAATCATCACCATCCGTGTGAGAACCCAAAATTGAGTAATATGAGGTATTCTACAATTTGAGTCCATTTGACATACATTTGTGTAAAAATACTTAGCTTTGGGTTAAAAAGGCTCAACATAAACTGCCGGCGTAAAAGGCAAACTACCTACTATGGAAAATATGGTTAAACCCATACCTGGGTCAGGAAAACCAATTGTACACTAGCGCCGCATAGTGAAAATAATCTGAACTACTGTTCACCAATCAGAAGGTCTTGACCTACTGAACAGCCTTCTAAACACTGAAGACTTGTATTTGGGACGAATCCAGCATATTCCAAAAATGTACAAGCACACTAGCGCCGCGTGGCAGATAGATTCGGACGTTATAGTCACCAATGAAAAGGTCTTGACCTAGTGAAGAACTTTATGGAAGACAGAATAGTTTTTAATGGTCAAAATGCCAAGTTACAGCTTGGTCAGGAAAATCATTAACACACCAGCGCCGTGTAGCGGAAATATTGTAAACTACTGGAGATCAATAAAAAGGTCTTATTCCACTGACAAAGTTATCCGAAGACAACATCTATTCAAATGTTCAGGATCCTCAGGTATGGCACCATCAGGAAATACAGCGCTTTTAACGGCTAGTCACAATTCAAAAGGTCTTGACCCACTGAACAACATTGTAGAAGACAGAAACATTCTATCTGTTCAGGAAACCAGGATACAGCATATTCCTGAAAATAATTAGCCCCCCAACGCCGCGTAATTCGGGAATCCTAAACTGTTCGCCAATGAAAAGGCCTTGACCTACTGAATAACTTTGCTGAAGACAGTAACATTTTATGTGATCCGTATCACGAGATGTTCCCAGAAGGAATGTGTTGTACAAAGTACAACGCGCGAGTGCTGAAAGGTTAAGGACTTATTTACAGATCCGAGGGCAGGTCTGCGAGTGCGAGACAGTCATGGAGCAAAACTAAAATAACCCACTACAAAACTGAAGCCTTATTGGTCTCACTGTGAAGCGTTGCAGCGAGCAGAAATCGTGTTATAAACATTAAGCGCGTGGCGAAATACCAGGAAATGATTGTTGACGTGTGATAAGCCAGGAAAGGCCATCGACGCCGTAGCTATAATTATGCAATATTATACCAAACCCTAGACAGAATTTAAAGGTAAGAAGTCGGAACAAATAACGCTAAACGCTAAATAGTAGAAGAAAATAACGAAAACAGAACCATATAGATTTCTTTACTGCCCCGAATGGCATAAAGGTTGTCCACGTTAACATTGCAACACACAAATAGCTATAACTTTTTGCCCTAACTTTTTACCGTAATTGTTTGAAGCATCGGGTAGTTTTAGTTCCCTATGTTCTTTTTACATCCTGTTGTTTACATGTTAGTTACATTGAAAAGTGCAGAATTTTTTTGATGAAGTTTGTCAGAAGCAGATAATTTCTCATCTTCATGCGAAGCGCTAGGAGTGGACGGTAATTTATTGCTAGAACGAATAGACGAAGAGAAAGTGTATTGATAGTTCCGTATAGGGCAACGGCGGGCTTTGAAATTGAAAGATGCAAGTTTGAAAATGACCGGAGGGCATTAAACCGTCACCGTCGTTCACTCCGAGATCTATAAGTAATAGTATGACGAGAAGAACAAATGTGGGAAATAGGCGGTGCATGCTAAAAATAAACCCAACAGCGGGAGATAATTTCTCACCCGTGTTAGGCAGTATTGGGAGAGGGACAAATCACTAGAACTAGAAAAAACCAATACACGGCCAGCCACTTAAACTTAGTTTTGAGTAGTTTTTGACTCACTTTCGTCAAAAGTGGAGTCACTCAAATTTGAGTAAATGTAACTGGGATTGACAAGTCGACAAATCAAAAACATCCATCTGATTTGAGTCGATTTTTTTGATTTGTCGGCTTGTCAATACCAGTTACATTTACTCAAATTTGAGTGACTCCACTAATGACGAAAGTGAGTCAAAAACGACTCAAAATTGAGTTGATATGGCTAGTGTGGCTAGTAGGTAGTATAAGAGCCCGATCGGTTGCATAACTTTTTACCAGTCAAGGGACTTTCCTCCCCCTTGCCTACCCTGCATGGGGTAGTATGGTAAAGGGTTATGTGCCTGATCGGATACTACCGTTCAATGCCCTCCGCTCGTTTTCAATTTCGTAACTTTCAATTTCAAAGCCTGCCGTTGCCCTATACGGAACTATCAATACACTTTCTCTTCATGTCTATTCGTTCTAGCAATAAATAACCGTCCACTCCTAGCGCTTCGCATGGAGATGAGAAATTATCTGCTTCTGACAAACTTCATCAAAGATCGTTACTTCCGCGCATGGGAAAATACAAAAAACAACAATCAATGTGTAGAATTTTTTTTGAAATGGAGTCGGAAGAGCAGGGATTCACGACGTATTTTTGCGCCCGGATTTCGAAAATCCAAATCTTTCGCATCGTACCATAGCAAAAACGTTGGGAACCGTCAACTCTACTGCACACTGTGTCATCCAACGTCACAGAGACGTCTGACCACCGATCGGAAAAAAAGGGGGCAACATATATATTCGCAAGAGCGCTAAAGACGACAGGAGGGTAGTTGGAGCTTTCAGATGCAAATTCGAAGACGGATTTTTGGAAAAGCGCTTTATGTGTTGCAATTTTAACGTGGAGAACGTTTATTTGTAACATATTTGCTCTGCTTTCTGAAATCTTTGAAATTTTTTTTGAATTGTAACAAATATGCCATTTTAGCTGAGTACACTGAGAGCTTATATAATGAAGAAAACCTTATACAGAGTGTTCGGTTCCTTAATGCAGATATTTTCAGGGGCTACTGATATTTGAAGAAAAAAATTGTTCTACGCATATTGTCAAATCTCAAAATTTACGGAATTATTGAACTTTTAATGTTTTGGTACATGTTAGTCTTAAATTGGCTGTAACTAAAAAATTATGTTACTGAGCAAGATTTTTCGTCCTTTATTCGAAAGCTAAGAATTTTTTTTGCATTACAGTTTTATTAAAACTTTGAGTAATTATCATTTAGTGTCTTTTGGGGGGTAAAATTGTTTTAAACCTCTACGTATTTAAGGGTTTTTTCATGTTTTTTTGCATAAAACACGTAATAAACAGCATTGATTGATATAACAAAAACATGGCTTTAAAAGTGTTCTACAACTCTTTCTTTGACACATACTTTCTATCTCGTTTAGTTTTTTGCAATACTGTTTTGAATGCGACATGTTGTGCCTCCAATTAGCAGATAACAAAATCTCGAATTCAACCCCGCCGTGGTAATGTCTGTGCGCAAGACGCACAGCACACTTAATAGTTCAATAACTCCGTAAACTTTGAGATTTGACCATATACGTAGAACATTTTTTTTCTTCAAATATCATTCCCTATCGCCCCTGCAAATATTTGCACTAAGGATCCTAACACCCTGTATAGGCTAGCCGATAAAAGTAAATAAATTTTATAATTTCACAGGACACAACATTTGAACGTCAATTATGAAATCCATAAGCATGAGTAATGTTTAATATTTGCTCACATACCTTAGAATCTTCTCGCAACACTCAAAGCTCAAGGTTACATCCGCTAACTGTTTCTTTTCTTTTCTGAATGCTGCTGTTGTATTAGCATGACTCTCAGCCTCTTTAGTTTGTTCGTTACGCCAGGGAGACGACCTGTACCCTACATATCGAACCCACCATCAACACATGTGTCGGCACAAACAGCTTTGCTTCCCTTCCGCAGGAATAAGTGACCAGAAATGTGTCGTATCAAAACATCTCAACGCCGCTGACTAAACTTGATACCAAACACACTGAGAAGCATCCACACTTACAACCACACCACCAACGTACAAAGAGGGAAAGGGGGACCCACTTAATTAAAGGTTGCTACATAAAAGCCCTTAAAAATAGTGAAAAATGCTAACTATCAAATGGTGCACAGTATCCTTGCTAATTAGCTACCGTAGAAGGCAACGACTTGACTACAAAAGGCTATTAACCCCCTCGTACTTTGTGGGAAATGGCGGGTTCAAGTCTCACCGGTTACCATGGGTTATTTTTCGAAAATGTTCTCACACGTATTGATAATTCTCAGTAATTTGCTAATAAATTTTCCAAACATATTTAAATGACTTAAGTCAACAATTCAAAATATTACATACATATAAGTCTTGCTAGGAATTCCATTTTATCAAAAAACAAAAATGTTGCGACTTTAGTCAGTTTAGATAGGTATTTTGTTCACTCACCTTTCTTCCTCCACCCGTGATAGGCGCTTTGGGGAAATGTGCAAAATCAGCAAATCCGGTTGCAGTAGGATTTTCGGCCGTTGGTGTGACGCGCGGTGGAACCTCCGGCGGCGGTGGCATGCGCATTTGATCTTCTATTTGCTGTTTGGTTAGTGACGCACTCCCACTGGTGTTCATTTTTAGTTTGTTTAGATCTAAGCTACTACTACGGGTGTGTCGATGCTGTGATGGCCGTGGGGGTGGCAATGGCGGAGGAGGTTGATCCTTTTTACTGGCACTGTTTGTAACGGTACTGATAACTGGATGACCAGCCGTACTGTTGATGACACTGTTGAACGTAGCCGTATCGAGCGAAGTAGCCATCGAGTCAACGCCTGACACAGCGGATGAAGACGTTATACTAGGTTCTCGTTGCGGCGGTGGGGGTATTGCTCCGACACCTTTAGAAGGAGGTTTCTTCGGTTGAGGTCGCTGAATTGCTCGAAGATCTCCACTTGTCAGGGAATCCCTTTGTATTGAATGTGACGGTAGCGGCTGCATTTGTTGCTGTTGCTGTTGTTGTTGTACGGTTTGTGCTTGCATTTGCTTTGGGCTGGAATCATCCCGTTGAACTATTAATATACCGCCACTCCCGACCGTCACGTCACTGTAGACTAGATTACTATTGTCAGCTGCTTCGGCACCTATGAAAAAGCGATCAGCAAACATTACTTTTTGATAAAATCAACCGGATACCCTTTTTTCCTTTGAACGGGAAATTAATCCGCTCTGATCAGAAATTTGGTATACCAAGGCAACAATGAAATATCGGCTCCGTGAAGCTAATGCGATTGAATGAAATGAATTAATGGAAATCTTTTGAAGTTGCATAAATACTCTCATACATTAATCTCATAGTTCCAATATTACACCTTCCTGGGCCCAATGGCGCCCATTTGGATTCATTGCCAAAAACGCAAACAATGACACCGACATTCACCAGCCATCAGAACCCTAATCCTAACACCTTCAAAGTATAAAACATCAAAAAGAAGATGAAAACATCACATAGATTAAGACTAATCCACGTTTTCTTACTTTCGAGAACTAGGACTTTAAACAAGCCATAAAACGATTACGAAAAATCAGTTTCCCTAATTTGAAGGAATCCGGACTAGCGATCAGTATAAATACTGCCGGTGGAAGCATAACTGTCCCATATTATAATTGGATATTTTTGATTTTTTTATGCCAACCATAACACTTATGTGTACTTTCAAAATATAATTCAAACAGGTGCTGTTAATTCTAGAAAAATCGTAAATACGGTGAATGATTTTTTACCACCTGAAATATGGACGCATAATTGTCCCACTAGGACAAATATGCGTCCAATTTTCAAATGGGACAAATCGACTAGGCATTTTTCCGAAATTGATTTTTTGTAAGATGGGACAGTAATGCGTCCACCGGCAGTATACCCCATCATATACCCCATAAAGCATCACGAAACAGAGGTCGGCTCGCATTACGCATTACGGAATTCACTTACCAACGGGAGTAACGCGTAGTGGCACAGGATGCAAGATTTGAGGATCAGATACTATTGCCTGCGTTGTACGCTGCATATCAAAATTAACTGGCTTTGGACCGGGACTAGAGACGTTTGATGTAGGAGATTCAGTGAATTTGGTCCATTCTTTACTAGCCGAGTTCCAATCCTGAAAATAAAACCTTGAAAACCTGATTGGTGTTTAATTTCATGATTTTTACCTTATTGTTATTTAAAGTATTTGGAGGCGTTAACGGGGGTTCATTCGATGGTTTCTGCTTTTGCGAAATGTGAGGAGGTGATGCTAAACTCGTGGGTGTTTTCTTGCCACTAGTCGTATTTATTATCTTCGAACTATTACTTGTAGCAGAAACCGTTGGTGGACTATCCGATCCAGCAACTGCGACTAATGTGGCAATCACCGCGTTATTATTAGAAACCGAGTTACCGGGCTTTAACGGCTCATTAAGGGAGATAATACGTTGATAATCTTTTGCGTCGGTATTCGTTTTGTTGCTGCTATCGATGTTATCGTCACTCTCAAGATGCAGCAAATCTGCTTCCTCTGGACCAATTCTTTCTGGGACACCGTTGCCAGATTCCGTACCTCCTGCACTTCCCGTACTAGCAGCTCCTGCCGAACCACCACTATGCTGATTCTGAAGTACTGTACTAGCATTTGCAGAAAACAACGAATGCTGCAACAGACTGGGCATCAAACAAGGCGGAAGTGAAGTAGGAACGGGAATATTGTTACGCCGAAGTACCACAAGGTGCATAGCTGCTGTAAATTCGGCTAAGTTTAACGCCCCATCACGTGTTACATCACACATCTGCCAAATGTGGCGAAGTTCCTCGATAGGAATACGAGATTTTTCGAAAAATACCCTTGAAGCAGACACGGTTCGAATTATTTCGATTAGTTTTATATTAGAGTATAAAATAGGGCTTACCTCGCTAGTTGTCCACTAACCAATCCATGAATATCCGGCTGAATTGTACGAAATTGTTTTACGTAGTAGTCTTTCTGCGTCTGAGAAATCTGATAAAAATATTCAAGATCTACTTCTTGATCTTCATCACTACTGTGCCGATCGGAAGATTCTTCTTCTGTACCTAATAGCTGCCGTTGTTCTTCACAGACCAATCCTTGCCATAGATTCTGATTGGCCCAAGGCCGTTCCGCCACACTATTGGTTGGCGTAGGGCTATCACTAGCAGTGCTCCATGCTTCTGGAGAACCACCAACACCACTGCTTGTTCCACCGGCGGCTCCTCCTACTAATTTAATTCCTTTATGGCCTTTCACTCCGACCACGTGATGCCGTTCAGCGGAACGTAGCATCGTATCGTCATTGTGTTCCACCTCGGAATCCGTACTCGGTTGATCCGAATTGGTCATATCACCACTGTTCGAGACTATATCCACCCGTTCTCGACTACTACTACTACTAGCAGCCGTCAGCTCGATGAGGTCCCTACTATTCTTTACTTGCCCTCCTAGGTATCCATTCCGTTCGGTCATGGCACTGGTGGAATTGATGATGCCGGATGTAGATGACCCACTGACTGATGGCGGAAGACCGGTCGGAGAGTCTATCCAGCTGAACTGAGGCAGAGGAAGGTTCATTGTAGAAGTCAGTATCTCTTCTCGCAATGGAACCGAAGCTTGATAGGCCGCTATTAACTTTAGGCATCCGTAGAACTGTTGTCGAGAAAGGTGAAGCGCAGTTTGTGGAATTCCAACCAGAGAGGTTATCTGGAATTAAAAAAGAAAGATGAAATAATCAGAATTAATGCGAGTTGAAAATATAATAAGAGGTTCCCCATAATCTAGGAAGATTTGTTTAAAGTTTTTTTTTATCGTGCACACAATTGTAAATGTATATCAAGGGATGTATTAGACAAAATTGTTAAAATTGTGTAAACTATGACAAAAGATCAAACTATATGTTACGCAAATTTGATAAAGATGCGACAATTTAACAACGAGCAGAAAAACGACTCGTTTTTTTTTTTAATTTTACCCTCGGATCGTTTGTTTCTACCATGGTTTTTCTTTCTATTTAGAAGCATTTCATAGACAAAACATTTATCTTCAAACTACGCCGTATTCTGTCAGTTTGAACGTAATTTTCGCGTGCATAATCTTAGATTAACTTCTTGTCTTGACTAAGAAAGGGTGCAAACTTCTATCAGAACATGCTGCTAACCCGAGAAATACACATTTTGTGTTTAAGTTGCCTGGATGATTCTCATGTTTGGTTGAAATTTCTGTTTTATTTGTATAAGAGACCCTCCCCTTCCAGAGAGGGGAGGGGTCTCGAACCACCATGGAAAAAATCCTGCCTCCAAAAAACCTCACATGTCAAATTTGGTTCCGTTTACTTGATGAGTTCTCGAATTATGCAGAAATTTGTGTTTCATTGGTATGGGCGCCAGAGAGTGAAGGGGTCTCGATCCACCATAGAAAAATACCTGCCTTCTAAAACCCCTAGATGTCAAATTTGGTTCCATTTGCTTGATTAGTTCTCGGGTTATGCAGAAACTTCTGTTTCAGTTGTATGAGAGCAGTTTTAATAAAAGTCATGCTCGTTAGGTTCAAAAGCAGCGATTTTCAGGCAACATAACATTGACTACCTATAAGTTCCATACGAAAATTAAATGATAACTCATGACAACAAACGTAACCAGAAGAATGAACGTTCGATTTTCAAAATGCTTTGATATTCATTTATGTAAACAGGTTCATTTTCAATATGAATTTCGAAATGTCAGAAATGAAATTCAATAAACCACAATGGATATCAATTACCCGTCGGGATCGGAAAATATGCAAGGGCAGCCCAGTCCAGTGTATTCTTGCTCAACATTGCTAGCATCTATTCTTCTGGGACGATGATGACCTGGTTGTTACATGTTCGTATTAGGATTCAAAATCACCTTTATAATAAAAAAAAATCATCACAAGAGATGATATTCAGATTTCGGCAAATGAAATTCATGCTTACCAGTTGATAATCAAAACAACAGTGACAGCAGATTTTTGACCCTCACTTAGAGCCGACTTCATTCGTTGCAGCAAACAAAATTCAGTTGGCATAGAAGTGATAGCGGTTACCATGAAAACCGGGAAAGTAAACATCATCATTACACTTGGATAAAATCATTTTCACTTCTCATGGATATTTTATGAGAATCCAAGGCACTTTATAGAGATACCACCTGTTTTCTAATCCCTCCAATTGGTCAAACTTTTCACCATGCCGATGGTGAGAGGGCTTATCTCATGCTACCAATTCGCCTTTGAGACCAAGAATTTGATCAGTATTGAAACACATATTCTGACCATTTATTACACTGCTACATCGTAGGACGTTTATGGCGAATTTCACGCTAACTCGTCTTCGTGATTGGCAGCACCCTCTCAGAATCCAATGAAACTTTGTGGGTGGGTAGACTATGTCTTTTCAAGCAACTTTGCATACTTTGTTTTTTTCAAAATTTATCTAGACTACCATTTGAAAAAATTATAAAATCGATTCTTACACGCTAAAAAAGTGTTTTAAAATTTAAAGTCAATTTGCAAAATATGGCTATCTTAGAATAGGACGAAATTGTTTTAAATATAGGCAATATAAATGTCTAAAAGTTCGCCATACATCGCAAGATGGGCACTTTTAAGGAAAAAAAAATGTTCTAACAAAAAAAATTTCATGTCCAATTTTTACCGTGTATCGCGCCAACTCGTCTTATAATTTGGTCCTAAAAACTCACAGAAGCCAATTAAATTTAATTTTCATGACAATTTGGATTTTTTAAGGGTCTTTGAATGTTTGGAAAATTAAGGCTACTATTTGGAAAGGGCTTATTTTTAAATTATTAATAATTTTAAATTTTAGTGATTATACAATTAAATCAGGTGGTTGATCCTGTTTATTACCAAACCTTTGAAATATATAACAAGAAGGACAATAAATTGGAAAACAAAAGCTTTATCATAATATTTGAAGTATTGACCCATGACTCAATAGCAGTTCAGTTGTTTATATCAAAATTGCTAGATTTCATTAAACAAAATTCAATATATTGCTCAAAAATTATGTTCATGTCAGATGGAGCAGCGGCCCATTATAAGAACAAAAAGAACTTTGCCAGCATGTGCAACTTCAAGTCCATGTATGGATTGGAACGTCTCGTGGGAAAGGTCCATCTAATGCTATTGGTGGTAATCTCAAGCGAATGGCAAAGAGAGCAAGCCTTGCTCATGATTATGGAAACACAATCAAAACTCCTCGAGAACTATATGACTGGGCAGTTGAAGAGTCAAATCAACGTATTACAAAACTGAATTTCTGCTTCATATCAGCTGAACAGTATGCAAAAATGTCAGAAGAACTTGAGGAGTTCTATAGCCATTGCTTTGTACCTATTCCAGAAAATCAAATTTCAGCTAAAGGTTTTCTGATTCAAAGGATAATCCAAAGAAAATCACTTTGTATGTGAAAGATTTATAAATTTAATATATGAAGCTATGTTAATTACTAATACGTGAAGATGTACATATGAAAAATAAATTAAATAAAACCCTTACCAATAAACCTATGAGTTTTCATTGACATAAACAGTATTTCGAAAATTCATATAACGTCATCTTTAAATGGATATGCATCAACCATTTAAAGACGACTCAAATATGCTATTTTTTTTTTAGATTTATCAGCCCCCTCTATCACAATTTTTCCCATACCTTTTACACATTCTGTAACAAATCTTGACCTTCCTTCCGCCAGGTTCACGTTCATTGTGGGTCTGGATTTGGAAATAAGCTTACTTCATAACAACTACCTGGAGGAGGAGTCTCAAACACAAAAAGGATTTTCAGACACTTGAGAGGTGGTAAGTGCTCGCAAAAACAACGTAACGCAACGTGAATAAAGCAGGATAAAGCAATTGTTATGCATTTCATCAGTGTGGTATATTTCAGACATTTGTTGTCAGTTGAATTATTGTGATAAATAAATAAATAAATAAATTATATTGCCAACCATAACCAAATTACTTTCAGCCAAATTTTCAAAAGGTAAGCACATATATAACGGGGAAAGGGAGGGACCATCAGGGCACCACAGTGAAACTATTTGGATAGGGCGCATGGCATGGGACTGTCTCCTGCAATATTTCGCGGAACGGGGGCGAGCTCTTCGACTTCGACTCTTGGGTTTATTCTGCCAATCGAGGGCTCGATTGTGTGAACTTGCTTTTGGAAGGAGATTCTCTTCCTTATATTCGCAGGATTCGCGTAAGTGCCTCTGCTTACGAACCCGCCCAAACGTTTTTGACCTTTCGTACAGCAGTTTCATTATCAGAATCCTGATCATATCGTTTATTCCACTGCTATGGATGGTTACCTTGCTACAATACATGGTAGTATTACATAATCATCATCACAGACACGTTTTTTGTTGTTGAAGAGCTTGTACTCATCAGTTAACATTCTTTCGGTTTGTCTGCATGCTTCTGAGCAAATTTCAGCCTGCAAATTTTGATTTTAAACCATGTTCGGAGATCTTCCGACGAATAATTCGATCAGAAATCGACAGCGGAACGGTTTCTTGTATTACCCGATGATGAACCCGCCGTTTTTCTTAACTTGCTTTATGATTATGGCATTGATTCGTGCATCCATTTTGCGTTTCCTGCCTCTGTCCGGGCGGTCCACGACAGATCCAAAAGTTCTGTATTTCAAGCAAATTTTTCCAACGGTTCCTTTGCTTAGACCGTACTTTTCGACAATAACCAACTGCGATTTGCCATTTTCGACAACTCGAATTATCAGTTTACGTAGACACAAAGGAATTGAATATGTACACACCGTGTTTTCGACCAAAACGATTTTAAAACAATGAGAAAAACACATGAAATCAACCGTTTTGTTTACAAAAGTGAAAACATAAAAAATCGAGGGGTCTCCTGATGAGAACTCATAGGATTCATATCGATTTTAAATCTGAGCAGGGTGCGTCCAATCAACAAGCAATGGTCAAGGCAACGCTTATGAAGAAGGAATAAATGGCTGATTTGGTGGAAGTTTTAAGGATTAACTAAGATTTCAGGAGAAGATATTACAATCAAAAGATACTTATCAAAACACTCAAGAGTCAACAGTGGTGATGCAATTTTCTAAGCGCCTGATATTCAACACATTTAAGTACATACGAAGACGGTTATGTGACTACCCGCCAAATTGTATGGTAGGGTTTGAATGAAAAGGTTACTCTAGATCAGGGACAAGGTGAGAAGCCTGTTTGCTGTTGTAGAACAAAGGATGCAGATAAATAAACGATGCTACATCTGAAAATTGATTTACGAATATAGAAATGATGTTCTAAACTTTGCAGGCTATATCTGGACGATTCAGGAAGCCCTTGCACTCGGTAGGCCGTGCCAAAAGGGTTCAACAGGTGTTTTGCGATTTATATGTTAACATAAAGGGTGTCCACGATGAAATTGCCACACTATGAAATTGCTCTAACTTTTTAACCGTTGGGTAGAATTTAATGAACATTTGGGTGGATTTAGTTCATAGTGCATTATTTACATTCTGCAAGTTTTAAAGTCCTGTGATCAAAACTCGCGGAAATGGAGTTAAAATCTCGTGCGTGATAAAATCTTGCGCATTCATCACGAGAACAAGGATCTCTCGCATCGTTCCATCGCTAAAACGTTGGGAATCGCGAATTCCACGGTGTCGCGAGTGATTAAGCGGTTCGAGGAACGGTTGACCACCGATCGGAAGCCCAGAAGTGAAGGAAAAAGTATTCCGTACAACACCAAAAATCACAACCGCGTAGTTGGGGCCTTCAACCGAAATCCGAACGCCTCCGTTCGGGATGTGGCTAAGAAGCTGCACCTAAGCCGAAGTTTTGTCCAGAAGGCCAAAACTAAGGCTGGGCTTCGAACGTTCAAGGTACAAAAGGCCCCTAATCGCGACGAGAAGCAGAACAAGTCCGCCAAAACCCGTGCCAGGAAGTTGTACCTCAACGTGCTGACGAAAGTTGAATGCTGCATCATGGACGACGAAACATATGTGAAGGCCGACTTCAAACAGATCCCCGGCAACCTGTTTTTCACGGCCAAGGATAAGTTCAGCGTTCCGGAGCATGTCCGCACTCAGAAGATGTCCAAATTTGCGAAGAAATTCCTGGTTTGGCAAGCCATCTGCACGTGCGGGAAGCGGAGTGCACCTTTCGTGACCCAGGACACGATGAACTAACAGGTGTACACAAAAGAGTGCCTCCAGAAGCGGCTGCTTCCTCTCCTGAAGGCCCACAACGTCCCAACAATCTTCTGGCCGGATTTGGCCTCATGCCACTACTCCAAGGACGTGCTGAAGTGGTATGCGGACAATAAGGTCAATTTTGTGCCGAAAATGTTCAACCCTCCCAACACTCCGGAGCTCCGCCCCATCGAGAAATACTGGGCGATTATGAAACAGCACCTACTTAAACGACCTAAGGTAGTGAAGGCAGTCGAGGAACTGAAGGAAGTATGGGTTTACATGCAAAAAACGGTTGATTCACAGGTTGTGCAGAATCTTATGGCCGGGGTTAAGGCCAAGGTGCGGGCATTTGCGTATGGACTGTAAATAAAATACGAGTAAAATGGTAAAATGAAGTTTAATAGTTATTTCTCAATCCCTGAAAAATGTGATGGCAATCGGATGAAAACTCGAATTTTGCGAATCAATTTTGTGTGTGGCAATTTCATCGTGGACACCCTTTAGGAAGAATTTTGTAGTTTGACCTAGTAGGTTGCGTATACTTTTAACTGTTGTATCTTATAGGTCCAATTATCATTATGATCCCTTCTTCTCCTCTTGTGATTTAGAAGTGTCAGTTGCCTTGAATGCAGGAGGTCGCAACGGAGTTGGTGATAGGCTTTTGCAATTATTAGTGAATGTATTTTCATTACCGTTTTGCAAATGAACATTTTACCAAATTCAAGCGGATATGATTCATACAGCGCTGTATTCATTTAGCTTGTGTCTGATTTTACAGTTCAATCCTTGTCATAACTTTATCATTACTCACAATATTATTATATTTGATAATTGTGGTTTTATTGATTTTACTTCAAAGATGAGGTTATAAAAACAGCATCAAGTAGCAAATAGTGACCAGTAAATAAGAGTAAAATAAAATGATTAAATTTCAATAGATGTAACAAACTTTTTCAGGATACCTCAAATCAAGATTTTAGTGAATTGCTGCTATCGCTGAAAACGAACGAAAACGTGCTTAAAAGCGGAACCACAGAACTCTACACTTTAACACTATACAACATTTCTTGCATTTCAGGATCAACCGAACGAAGATCATATATAATAGATACGTATGCTTGTAGTATTTTTTCATTTACATTAACATAAACACTATTATATAAATATTTCATGGGAATGGGAGGGACCATCAGGGGACCCGATTGAAGCACTATGGGTGGGGAGAGTGGGAATGCCAACTCCCCATTGGTAACAGTTTGTGAATGGAGGGCGGGCTCTTCTCCCCGACCATTGGGGCATCATCGTGTTAGATAGCTTGCTCTTTTGACCAATTGTTCAATCTTGTTGTTGGAAGGAGATTCTTTATATCCCTGTGGATACGTATAAGTGATGTTGCATATCGATCCACCCAACCCCTTCATACAACGGCATGATTAGGATAATCAGTGGTTATTAAAGCTTGATCAAGTCTAACAGAGAGGAGAGCCCATTGCTGTCGGACTTAGTTTCCGTGCTACAATGGGTGGTAGTACATATCATACATCATCATACATCATACATATCATACTACAGGGTGCTTGTGAATTTTTGCAGTAAATGGCATGTTTTAGAAAAATTACACCATATTTGCAAAGAGTGTTTTGTGTTTTTTTTTTTACTTTCGTGACATATGTGAATTGAAAACTATTTCATTCAAAAAAGTCACCATCCCTTTCGACGACTATAGTTAGACGCTTCTGGAACCTGCCACATGCACTTTTTACAAGTCATTATCGTTATGATTTTAGCTTTGAGTGACCTAAGTGTGGTGTGAGGGGTTTTAACGGGGTATAACCAAAAAATTAGATTTTTTTTTAAGGGCCATAACAAAAAGATTTGTTTATAGAAAGGTAAACTGATTGATTTATTTTGAAGGCACGTCTCTTTACTTTAAAAAAAAATTAATGGACATTTGAATACGGTCCGTCATCAGCTGTTCGACGAAGCTGTGTCCTGATGTTTGAGCAGGAGCGTTGTACAGCATCTTTATCGAGTTGGCGAATGCATATTTTGATTCTATTAATCAGTTGTTTACAATCTTTGGCTCTCCAGTTGTTTTTGTACACCAGCGAACTCAAATATCTAAATAAATCTTCAATAGGGCGACCCTGGATCCAATTTGTTTGATTGTGGTTTTTGGTACATGCGGGGCGTTTTGGCTTTCCAAGAAGGCTTGTGTTTGTCTCGCATAATGCAACGACGTTTTATCTGGCCAAAATTCGTTATTTCCATTTGCATGATATGTTTGAAGAAATGGAATCAATATTTTCTTCAAACATTGATTTTGGTACACTTCTTGATTATTAGCAAAACCACTGGGCTTGAACCATGGTTTGGAAATTCCTCTCTCAGATATGGGAATATAAAGCATCACCTTCTGCTCAAACTTGATGATGATTATAATACCATCTATTGTAGCAAGGTAACTTTCCATAGCAGTGGATAATCTGAAAAACGATTTGATCAGGATCCTATTGTTTTTTGTGATCATCAAGCTCCTGTTTGGGCGGGCCCGTAAGCAGAGACACTTACGCGAAACCCGCGAATATAGGGAAGAGAATCTCCTTCCAAAAGCGAGTTCACACAGACAGCACTAGAATCGAGCCATCGATTGACAGAATAAACTCAATAAATGGGGTCGAAGAGTCCGCCCTCGTTTCGCGCAATGTTAACAATAGGGAGGAGGCAGTCCCATGCTTCCTATCCAAATCATTTCACTTGGGTGCCCTGATGGTCCCTCCCTTTTCCCGTTATATGTTATTTAATATTTAGTATATCTTGTACACAAAAAAAAATTAGATATCATAAAAAAAAATTCTAAATTTCAAACTTGGCATTCCCTTCTGCTCAAACTTATGCTTAAACTTATATTTCACGTTCGGAGATTCAATAGAAATTATATCAGAATAATATCGATCGTTTCCAGGGATGTGGGTTTTTGAGAGAGGGAAGTAGCTTGCATCATCCAAAACGAAATATTTTCCGACGTTATTTCGGGTCATCCAGCGGCATTGGGATTTTACGGTTGATATCTGTTGTCCTGTGTATTCTAGTGCGCTTGATTTCTTGTGGCAGACTATTCCTATCTTCTTCAACGGCTTGCAGATGTAAGGTTGCGTAGCCTTGAACTTTTTTGCTGCATCAGATTGACCAATCGAATCCTTTTTGTTGAAAGTACTATGGAGCAATCTAAGTCCTCTCTAGTCCATTATTCAAGTCGGTCTCCCACTACCACTCCTACGAGCTGTTCCTGAGGATGCCATGATATGATAGATGGTTGAAACTGGAACATTCTCGGTTTTAAAATGGTTCACAGTGAACTTTTTCCCGTGATTTATGATCGTTTGATAGAACTGTACAATCCGCTCGCGTAATGCTTCTTGCTTCGACGGCATTTTGAACACAACTGAACAAGTTGGAACAAAACAAAACATGCAATTATGTTGGGGAGACAAAGAGCAATGATTCACATAATCTCTCTTTTTTTCTGTGCACGTTTGTGGTTTGGTATGAGAGAGTTAAAATCATTCTCATTTTTTAGTTATACCCCGTTATTGGTATCCCGCTCGACGGAGACCCACACAAAATAATCTAAAGAACTTATATCGGGACCGCTAGTTGAGCAAATTTGTTTCTCCAAAAACTCTGGAACATTTTCTGAAACCCATTTCAGTGTTTCTTTAGCAATATGAGCTATATCTTGTTGGAAGATGAAATGACGACCAGCAGCAACCATCTTCATCAACGGTACAACAACATCCTGCAGAACCTTTCTGTATACATCGACTGATACCTTTAGTCCTTGATCAATGATATACGGGAGCATTACAACCCTTCTCGCTGGATCACTCGAGTCACATGAGTCATCACATGAGTCGGAAACTTGGTTGACATGACGATAGGAACCTGACTACGGTCTGGTGTAACGCACCTGTCATTCCTTCGATTCACCTTTTGATCCTGGTTAAAGTTTTTTTCATCAGAAAAAAAGATCAAAGCATTGATATGATGTGGATGCTCCAACTGACTCAGTCGTTTCTCCAATCGCCGTGATTTGGCCACAGCGTGCATAAATTGGCCGTTGCGCATACAACTTATAACCAAGGTTTTAGCCATTGCTCGCTAAATTTAGAAGTCCGAACACCCGATTTCCCGTGTCGTGACTCGCTGGATACATTTAAAGGGTGTACGGAATCATTTTCAAATGCCTGCAACTTTATACCCATTGGGTAGTTTCTTTTCAAATGGTGGCTGAAATTAGTTCTATGTGTATTGTTAACACTGTATTAATTACATTAGTAGCTGTGCAATCGCTGCGAAGATGAAGTCGATTGAACAGCAGCGACGCAAAAAAAAATGCGCACGTGCCTCGAAAATCCGGATCTTTCCCATCGGGCCATCAGCAGGAAACTGGGAATGGTATAATCTACGATAACTCGTGTATTAAATCGGTACAACGAACGTTCGACCATCGATCGGAAGAAAAAGTGTGGCCAATATGGATCTCCGTATAGTTAAAAGAATCACAAGCGGGTAGTGAAACATTAAAAGAGAAATCAGACTACACACGAAGCCCAAAAGGCGCTGAATCGCGATGAACGGCAGAACACGGTAGGGAAAACACGTGCGCGGAAGCTCTACACCCAGCTGACTAAACCGCATTGTCTCGTTATGATTTACGAGACTTAAGTAAAAGCTGACTTCCGGCAACTTTCGGGGGCTCCTGTTCTTTACTGCTCATCATAAGCTAAGAGTCAGTTCCATTGTGGAAATATCACATCAAATAGTTTTTCCACCTGCTACAGAGTATCGTGTGCCTGGAGGTCACATTGAGAATTTTACTACTTATATTAGGTTCGTAGTTGCAGCGCGCTTTGGGATCATCCTTGCCTTAGATCCATTCTAATAACATGGAAGGATATTACGGGAAATAGAGGCAATATACATTTTTTATCTTTTTTGTTGTTATGATATTGGTTTGCATGATACCCAGGTCATCTAGGTCATCAAGTATTGTTCAATAATTTAAAATTTAAAATTAATTTTTTTTTTCTCATGATTATCATACATTGTCTAAATTTTCTGGTTCATAATGGATGCGCAAGTTTGTCTACAATTGCAACAAAGCAGCAATCGGCACACATGTAATTTTCAGTTCATACTATAATATCCCTTCACTATATATTTTATCTTATATGACATTGTTTATTCATTACCATTACCATTCATCTTTATCATCATCATTACCATTTTTATCATTATTTGTGTTTTCGTGATTTATATATTGTATGATGTATGATGTACGGTATGTACTACCACCCATTGTAGCACGGAAACTAAGTCCGACAGCAATGGGCTCTCCTCTCTGTTAGACTTGATCAAACCTTTATAACCACTGATTATCCTAATCATGCCATTGTGTGAAGGGCCAAAAAGGGGTTGGGTGGATCGATAGGCAACATCACTTTTACGTTTCCACAGGGGTACAAAGAATCTCCTTCAACAACAACAAGATTGAACAATTGGTCAAAAGAGCGAGTTATCTTACATGAGGATGCCCCAATAGGCGGGGAGAAGAGCCCGCCCTCTATTCACAAACTGTTAGCAATGGGGAGTTGGCATTTCCACTCTCCCCATCCAGAGTGTTTCAATCGGGTGCCCTGATGGTCCCTCCCATTACCATGAAATATTTATATAATAGTGTTTATGTTAATGTAAATGAAAAAATACTACAAGCATACGTATCTATTATGTATGATATTTTCATTCGGTTGATCCAAAAAATGTTGTAAAGTGTTAAAGTGTAGAGTTCTGTGGTTCCGCGCTTAAGCACGTTTTCGTTCGTTATCAGGGATGGCAGCAATTCACCAAAATCTTGATTTGAGGTATCCTGAAATAGTTTGTTAGACCTATTGAAATTTTACAAAACTAACATTTATGCATTTTAAAAACAAAAAAAAAAACCTTGTGTGAATTCTCCGAACGGGACAAAAATGCTTCACAAAACATACTGAACTGAACTACTGATAATGGTCCACAAAAGCTGTAACACTGAAAAAATCGGCTCCGAATACAAACGTAGGCCAGGGAAGCATTTGCTCATCACCGTAAGAAAAAAATTACCGACGAAGGAAAGACAGTAACAGTAACAGTAACAGACAGTAGCATTATCTGAGGAAAAATGTTAACAAACCTTTAGCAGTCAAAGCGCTACAGAGAACAAAAAAAAAAGCCGAAAAAAGGGACAAAAAACATGCCGTAAATGCGGCAAAACTCAAGAAATCTAACCCAACATCTGATCTTTTTAGATTACTTGAGTTTTGCTGCTTTTGCGGTATGTTTTATTATTTCCCGCCTTTTTCAAATTCCTCGATTTGGTGGCTGCTCCAACCAGTTAATTTATTGTGCAATTTTACTGATGGGGTGGAGAACTACTTTGGCAGTGGACACATTTCCGTCAATCATCACTCAAACCAAGCCGTACTTAAACCAAACGACTTGACTTTTCAAACATAGTGCCACAAATACACTTATCATATGCAAAAAAGTATTGCTCCTCTATATTGATCAATCACGGAGTAGCAACTATTGTTATGCGCTATCAGAAAATAACGAGAGGGATTCCATACTTCTCAATAAACAAACGCAGTTGAAACTTGATATCATGTATGTTAATGAGATTGTTATACCAGACCCCATAAAAGTAGGTTTAGACTATATTACGACTTAACTCTGATATGAATAAGATTTTTGAAATCCCAATGAGTGGAACTGGGACTGAAATCTAGGAGACCGGCATCTGCCCCACAAAAGCCCCTTAGTAAATCCGCGCCAGCAAGTATATATCAAAGTTATTCTATCTTAAAATTTTAGTAACATCCTAGCTGCATCACTGTTCAATTTGTCGGAGCGAAAAACTATCGTTTGGATAACAAACAAAAAACTCGAATTGAATGATTCGAATAGGTGTTTTACACAAAAAATTACAAAAACAATTTTTGAGACAACGGTGTCTCATAGTTGTTAACAGTAAGAAAAAATACTGCGGAGAAAATATATAACGACAATAACCATAGACAAACGTTGTCAAAGACGATTATGTATGTGAAGAGCTATCTCGCACTAAATGCCAGTAGATATCTAGGTGGGGACTTTAGCATCATTAGCGCACAGCTTGCGAAAAAAATAAAAACATACGAAAAGGTCACAACATTGACCCGCCTCTTCTCTCTCTCTCCCATTCTTAATGCACCCAGCTCGTTGCCGCTGATCTGTTTCTATCTTCCCACTTCCGTTACGTTCCTATAGTCATCGATGTTTATTGCTGCATTGAACTTCCCCGTTGCCGTAATCAAACAGTTAGAGATGAGAGATAGAACAACACGGACGATTCACTTGGTAAGCATTAGCCGACATGCCGACGACTGGTGGTGGCTCGGTGACTATCTGAGAGCGCTCTCTCAGCTTCCTTTTTCATCATCGCACTGAAGCGTAGTGTTTACGCACGCAGGAAATGATCCTCATCATAACTATTAGGTATCATGTAAGTGTTACCGAAAATCGATTTTTCTAGTTGCTGCAGGTATTATTATCCACTACCAATTGCGAACCTGTCTGTCATGTTCTGACTCTTATTTAGTGCTCCTGTGCGCTTTCGCATGTGTTTCTTTGAACGAGCGTTATCTTATCTTTGCCTGAAACAAAATTTCTTCATGTGCCTAAATCTACAATAAGATGTAGAGTCAATGGCCCAAATTGCTCTGTACAGAATTTTCGAAAGAAATATATGTTTGGTAAACTTGGCAACAGTTGAAAGATATCCCATAACCCATGGCATAAAAGGCCTATTTTTTTTCAGCCTGTCACCATTTGACCGTAGTTGGTCAGATTGGATTGGAGTCATTCAAGGACCATCCGTAGACTGGATTCCCATCGTTTTCAATTTAAAAACAAGCAAGGGAATGTTGACGCAGTCAAAAGCAACGTTCGGAAGCATCCCAGTATGTTCTTGATCAATTTTTCATCCCCTCTACACGCTTAGAAATAAGTACCCAGCGAAGCAGTTAAGTGTGAGAAGCCAACGTTGGGTATAATTGTGTTTACCTACCGTTGGGTACAACTTACTTACTTTTGGAAATTACTTACTTAGAATTTTATTTTTATTTTTTTTAAGTAAGTTATTTTTACCCAACGGTAGGTTAACATGATTATACTCAACGTTGGCTTCCTACACTTAACTGACTCGCGGGGTATTTTTTTCTTAGCGGGTAAGCTAGCCAACTTTTGGCGCCAGTTTCGTAGTTCACAACTGCACCGCTAGGGCAACGCTATTGCTACAAAATGTTAGATTTTCTGTCAAACTGATGTCAACGGAACGCAAAAGTATTTACAAAGAAGGGTATTGCGACACTAAGTACCCTTCGTGTTGAGTGGCTCCGAGCCAAGAGATGCTACCAGAGGTCAAAAACCGAATCGGAGAGAAGAACGGAAGATTGTGTTCCGTGTAGCTAGAGCAGCTTTCAAACTGGATATCAAGATTAGTAAATCGATCTGCTTCAAACAGCTGTGCCGAGAAGCTGATGCCGATCCCTGGGGCAACGTTTATCGGATAGTAATGGCGAAGATCAAAGGTCCAGCGACACAGAGTGAAATGTGTCCGATTAAATTGAAGGTAATCGTTGACGGTCTTTTCCCGCAGCACAACACAACGGAGTGGCCACCTACACCATACGACGAAGCAGAAGAAGCACGTGCCAGAGAGATTCAGATCTCAAATGAAGAGCTGCGGGCAATTGCAATGGGTCTGAAGTTGGGAAGAGCTCCCGATCCGGACGGAATACCCAACGTTGCATTGCAAACCGCAATCGTGACGTTTCCAGACATGTTCAGAACGGCGCTCCAGAAATGTCTGGATGAAGGTTGCTTTCCGGACAGATGAAAGGTCCAGAAATTGGTGCTGCTGCCGAAACCGGGAAAACCACCAGGGGATTCAACATCATATAAACCCATATGCCTGCTGGGTATCTTCGGCAAGCTCCTGGAAAGAATCATCCTTAACAGGCTGACGAAGAGCACGGAGAGCGAGAGCGGTCTATCCAAAAGGCAGTTCGGATTCCAAAAAGGAATCTCGAAGGTGGACGCAATCCGAACAGTCGTTCAGAGCGCAGAAAGGGCAGCCAAACAGAAGAGACGCGGCAATCGGTACTGCACCGCCATCGTCAAAGCGTTACACAGAATGGGAGTCCCTGACTATTTGTGCAGGATACTTAGGAGCTATTTCCAGAACAGAATTCTGGTATATGAACCGGAATTGGGGCGGAAGTCGGTTGTGGTCACGGCAGGAGTGCGACAAGGTTCCATCCTCGGCCCAACGCTCTGCAACGTGATGTAAGATGGAGTACTAACGCTGAAGCGGCCCAAAAGTTTTAAGATTGTCGGATTTGCGGATGATGTCATTCTCACGATAACCGGTGAGACGTTGGAAGAGGTAGAGATGCTAACAGCAGAAATGTTCGATATCATCGAAACATGGATCACTGGAGCAAAACTGGAGCTGGCCCATCATAAATCGGAGGTAGTTCTGGTCAGCAACTGAAAGGTGGTTCAGCATATCCCAATCAGCGTAGGAGGGCATGCAATTTCGTCAAAGCGTGCCCTGAAGCATCTAGGAGTGATGGTTGACGACCGTCTTAATTCTAACGCCCATGTAGACTACGTCTGCGACAAGGCGGCGAGGGTGGTCAACGCCATATCAAGAATCATGCCGAATGTCGGTGGACCTAGGAGCAGCAGGAGGCGTAATCTGGCGAGTGTGGCAAATTCGATATTGAGGTTTGGAGTCCCAGCCTGGGCTGCAGCATTAAAAACGCAGCGGAATAGAAGGAAGCGTAATGTCAGACGTAAGGAGAGAGGACAAAACTGTGCTTGACGTTGGGTCGTCGGGGCGCCGATGAACCGGAAGTCATTGTCCAACCGGAATTGTCGGACCGACTTTGGCACTCGATTGCAATTGAAGAAGAACGAAGAAGTGTTTCGAGTAGGGCCCCGCCAGTGCGGACGTCATCTCCACACCGGAACTGTCGGACAACCTCTACAACTCGGATACGAAGACTGTGCTCCCCTGCGACATCCGTTGGTAGTCGGGGCACCACCAGTGCGGACGTTTCCTACACCGGAACTGGTGGACCACCTTCAGCGCCGAGGAGAGTCGAAGGGAGAGACGAAGAGAAGCGAAGAAAAGGCGACGATAGGAGAGCAATGGCAGAAAGGAATGATACCGAAGTAGCAGCAGTGGAGCGCCGAGGGAATGGCTCGAGATGGAATTTAGTCGGTAGGGGACATGAAGGCATAGAGCCCAAAAAGCAGAGTTCTGGTTTTCTCTGGCCGGAGTCCGACACTCTGGTCCCTGACGGACAAATTCTATAGATAGCCAAAACGTTAATAAAAAAAAATAAAAAAAACACACACACACTAAGAGCATACGTTTTCATGGTACTTTAGACTGAAAAAAATTTAGTAGAAATTTATTAATTCGATGACATTGACTTCTTCACATCAACAAGGAGTCCTACGTCAACTTTGCAGTTATGTTAGTGACATAACTCTTCCTTTAGTTTTTTTTTTTTTTTTGTATTTTCATTTCTAAAGACCATAGTTCTGATTGTACCACGCAACTACTACCACGTAAAATATATTACTGCTGGGGTAGCAGTGGAGGTCAGCTTCTTGTATAGCTTAGGCAATTTTGCCATATCGATTTGGTATGTTCAAATGCATTTCCATAAACATTTGCTCAATTCAAATTTGCGTAATTGGAGAGGTGGGCATACTAGATACATATACTGAACTACTAACAGTAGTTCAGTACATGTATTTATTTCAGCTTAAATATCTTGGATAAATTTTAGGATGAGTTTGAGCAAAATGCTCAACATTTGCGATAGACGCCCTCCGTTAGCGCCTGTACAGTCGTTTAAAGTAGGTTTTCCTGAGTTTTTTTTTCCACTTCCTCATCATTTCCTTTTCGTTCTTCGCCTCTCCTTTGGTCTTCCGAAGGTTGCACTTTATCATGGTCCGAATGGTTTTGATCGGACGGAGTTCAGAAGTGTTTGGTGGTTTCATATCTTTCGGTACCAAATGCACAGATTTAGGCGCATACCACTTCGGCACGGAGTAATGGCATGAAGCCAACTCGGGTCAAAACAACGGTTTTTTAGAGGACCGTTTACCCCGTTTGTCGACCCGTTTGTATATGACCTGCCAGATCAGGTACTTCGAGGCGAATAAGGAAAACGGTGAAATTTTCCTGACTCAACTGCTTAAAATCCGCTTTGATGTAGGTCTCATCATCACCGGTATTTTGTTAGCAGCTCCGTGTAATTTCAGGGCCACGTTTTGGCAACACTCTGCTGGCATTCGTCTCGATTTGAGCAGTTCCGTACTTTTTCAATCCGGATCGTTTCTTGGCCCTCTGGACGAAACATTCCGAAACATGAAGTTGTTTAACCAAGTCCCGTGTCGAAATGTTCTGATTCCACTTCAAAAGAGCAATAAGCGCTCTCTAATTATTATTTTTTGCGTGTTGTTCCCGGTTTTTGTGTAGCTCCTGGCTTGTGGTCGACTGTCATCCGTTTCTGGAACCTTCCGAGGATCCTTGAGACCGTCGAATAATGTATATTCATCTTTTTTTTCAAGGCGCAATGCGACAACCCACGATTTTGCATGTGGATGAACAAACTCCTTCAGGGTAAAATCAGCCATATCTCCATTCACAGAGCCGTGCGGTGAACGAAACCTACTTCAATCGATTTTTCTGGAAATTTTACATAGGACTAGCATCATTTTGTTGATCTTGAGTCACACCGAGCAAAGAAATTACTGAACAACAAGGAAATATTAGGGGAACCAGGGTAAAATGTTCTTTTGCTCCCCAAGCAGGTCCGTGCGGCCAATGAGACCAAGTCCAATAAATTCCTTAGAAATTTTCCTTCAAGTTAAGGTAACATTTACAGAAATCGTTCCACTCCGAGCTGAGATATAGAATTCTTTCGCGTTTCGGGCACTTTTTTTCCCACTGTGCACTGTTTGGTTTCCTTGCTCGTGTGAATTTCAGCGTTGGCCTGCTGAAAAGTAAAAATAATTGCGTCGAAATTTGCATGAGAACGGTAGAAGATGAATTTTTAGCACCTGGATGTAATGATCACATTTAAAAAGCGATTATTTTTGGATGGTTGGTAAAAAAGAGCGGAAAAATATATTTTAGCAAACCAAATTGCATTTTATTCATTAAGAAATTAAAAACTTCACAAAAATACTTCTAGTCCCTTGCGACAGTTATCCGGAACCTTGGCCATAGGTGAAAAAAGCTTGTAGGTAGATTCTTCAGTTCTTTGGTCGCCTTTTTGATCAAATCATCCGTCGTTTTGGCCACGAAATTATTTGAATATACTCTCCTCTTCCTCTCTAGATCGTTATTCAAACTCATCAACAAGGCCTAAACTATTGTTTTGCCGTAAGTGGTGTCTGTAACTTCTTAAGTGGTGACTATGAATTTAATACAGATGACAAATCAGGTTATTTCAAACCTGTCCAAAATTCCAGCGCAATTACTTCACGGAAAAATGGAAGACAAACCTCCAAAATTGACAATTTTGTTTGATACTCGGACTTTGCTCTTATTGTATTGTTTGTCACTGTGTGGACTTATGATTCTCATGTTCCAGCTTTATCTGCTTCAGTAATTTTTGATAGTAAAAATTAGGATAGGAAACGATTTCACTTCTTTAGGAAAGTTTCGATTTGCGATTTTCTTCCTGTTTTCACCATATTCTGCTGGAATTTTAAAATATGTTAATCACTTGATGCGACCACCCTATTTACTGCATTGAAAAAAAATGTACTAAATCATATATTGAAAAATACATTTCTTTTTAATATGACTAACAATCATAAATTGAACGAAGCTGTCCACTAGAAGGAACCCGTGTAAAGTTAATAGGTGTCTTCGAAATGAAAGTTGAACATTTATTCATGAGTTAGGCTCATATAGAAGCTACGTAAAGGTGGCCAGATGAACATTTCAATGGAAGCTAGTTTTGTATTAACGTCAACATATAAAAAAATTTACAGTTTTTGGTAGGTGCTACAAATAAGGCTTGATCCACTTAGTATTTGGCCGCTTCTTTTTAATTACTACGGTGCCACTGGTATCCATAACGAGAAGCCAATAACAGCGCAGTGATCCGGAAGGTTTGTTCACTTCGCTGTGAAAGTTTCAACAGTATTGATAGTCACGTTCAAAAGTGGCATCAAAGATGGAGCGCAAGAGAAGGGGACAAATTCTGCATACTCACGTTGAAAATCCGACGTGGTCAGGATGAATGATCGTAATGCATCTTAAATTCGAAAAACAACTGTTAATACCGTGCCGAAACAACCGTAAAAGTGGAACAGAAACTACAAGACAAAATCCGTATGACAGTCCAGAACAATCCTGGGATCTCCTTGCGTGATTTGGCGAAAATGTTCTTTGCACCGTACAGTACAGTTAGACGAATCTGTCGGCGTGAAGGTTTCCAGTCGTACCATGCCAGCAAGTACCCCAACAGGACCGCGAAACAATACCTGGTTTCCAAACGCCGCGCAAGAATACTGCTGTACGAGCAAGTTCTGACGAAATACAACGGATGCAATCTGATGGACGATGAAACATATGTTAGATCGGAATTTGGACAACTCTCGGGACATAAATATCACCTTGCCAAATGCAAGGACGATGCTCCAGGAAGATTCAATTTTGTAAATACAGACAAGTTTGCTCGCACGTTGTAGATATGGCAAGGCATCTGCAGTTGTGGAAAGAAAACGAAGCTTTTTATCAATGGAGCGACTATGAATGGGCAGGTATACAAGAAGGAGTATCTTCAGAAGCGAACTTTGCCATTCGTTCAATCGCACGAAGGTCCGGTGAAGTTCTGCCCTGACTTAGCCAGCTGCCATTACAACCGGGATGTCATGCAATGGTATAATCAGAATGATATAGATCATTGCACCGAATGTGTTAATCTCACTTTTTTCACATCTCAGGGAGGTTTTTTACAAGGTGTTAGAGTTTAAACCGAAGAAACGAAATTTTCCATTCTCTTTTTGCGGATTGCATACTATTCGATTAAGAAAATTATGTGAAAATATGCATTGGTGTATGTTTTTGGGCATTTTTTTTTCAATCGCAAAAATTTTAGAGCACAAAAACTCAAACCGAAAATTTTCTAAGTCCGCATAAACAAGCTCCCTGAAAAGTCAAAACTGCATCGACGACGGCATGTTGCAATGATCTATTGAGGTTATAGAAAAAATGTCCACCCATCAATTTTTTCAAATTTTCGGCCCCTCGGAAAAATTTTGGGGTTTTGTAAAAAAAAAAGGAAAAAAAGGGGGCACAAAATTAAAAAAACCAGGGGGTGTGGAGGGGGGGGGGAAAAAAATGGCAGACAGGTTGGCGGGTCTGGTGTGGAAAAAAATAATGGTGGATTAAGGCCTGTACTCGAAAAAAATGCACCATTTTTATCCGTGTGTAACTTTTTTTTGTCCGTGGGTAAAAATTTATGAAAATCTGGGTATAACTAGTTTAGAGTGAATTGTTTACATGTGCAAAATTTCATAACAATCGGTTCAATGGTTTTTGAGATGCCATCGAAACAAGAAGAAAATCGCCGGATAATTTTGCGCGCCGTCATGGAAAATCCGACTGCGACCATGAAATGGATCGGAAGACAACTGGGAATCACCCATACAACTGTGTCTCGGGTGGTAAAATCGTTTAAGGGGTCCCAGACGACCGAGCGGCAGGCTGGAAGTGGAAGAAAATCAAAGACAGCTGACCCTGTGAAGGCCCGGAAGGTGTGGGATTATTTCAAGTGTAATAGGAACCTGTCGGTTCGGGGCGGGGGTGGGGGGGGAAAGGGCCGCGTGGTTGGTTGAGAAAAGGGAAAAAGGGGGGGGGTTGGGTAGGGGGGCGGACCGAACGGGGAAAAAAAAAAAAAAGGCCCCAGGCGGGGGGGGGGGGGGGGGGGGGTAGAGGAAGGGGTGGTGGTGGGTGGGGGTGGGAAAAACAAAAAGAGGAAGAGGAAAAGAAAAAAGAAAGGGGAGGAAAAAAAAATAAATATAATAATTATAAAAAAAAATAATTTATTTTTATTTTTTTATTTTGTTGTTTAAGAAAATAATATATATTAAATTTTTTTATATTTTTTTTGTTGTTTTGTTTTGTTGGTGTGTTCGCGATAGCGAAATATTTCCGGCCATGTCATCGTCACATCGTACCCAGCATCGTGCGACGCGATAACCATGCAACGCAACAAAGCCGAAACGCATATTTGTTTTATTTTCCTTACTTCCTACTTTCCTTCCACACACACTAACCCCGAGAAGACTGCGGGATATCGGTCACCCACACTAACCATTCTTATTTTAAGAACGCAATAGCTTCTGATTGGTGAATCAATTCATTGCTAGACTGAACGAAACGTATTTAAAGAAGGTGTCATTCACAGTCAGAGGCAGAAGTAATTTGTATCCTAAACAGTGAAGTAGAATAAACAGTGATAACAGAAAAACTTGTGAAAATTTATTTCCTGCGGAGCCTTGAGGGTTGCAGCTATCTGCTGCTCGTCTGCATAGCTGAATCGAGTTCTGCTGCTGGTCGTCGCCGATGATTGGTGTCATCGTTCGTCCGTTTTGTTACTGCGTAGTTTTCCTGCTTGCTGTCTGCTATCGTCCTGCCACAATCGATCGCTACCTAATCCCAACCTTGAAAGAGTTGAGCGTTAGTTCTTTTCAGAACTAACGAGTGGGAAGGTAGACGATTGT
This sequence comes from Aedes koreicus, assembly GCA_024533555.2. Lineage (NCBI taxonomy): Eukaryota > Metazoa > Arthropoda > Insecta > Diptera > Culicidae > Aedes > Aedes koreicus. The sequence continues at coordinate 147,180 of JAHHFK020002860.1, forward strand.
GCAATACAGCAGTTGAACATCAGTGTCCCGCTATCAGAGCGGAGTGTTGGCTAGTGGAGTCATCACAGGCCTTAAGCGAAATATCCGAGAATTCATTCGAAATGTTGATGAATAATTTTACATTGTATTTTCCTTTGAAGTTCAATAAATTTTCAGAAGAATAAAACCTTAACCGCTTTTTTTATGTACTTTTTGGTCGAAGAAATTTCCCAATTTGGGCGGCCAAATACTAAGTGGATCAAGTTTTAAACGATGGAAATTAAACCCATTAACAAATTCTTCTTACATCATACATTTATTGGTCTTTTAACAAAAATGCTTCCACTGACGAGCATTCTTACGGGTACGAGTAAATTTACTAAATGCCAAGTATTTTTCTATCACAGACTTCAAATGTAAGTAAGCGAGATCTAATATGCACTAGTGGACGATATAAAATGCTTCATTCGCTCGACAACCTTGCAGCAGCTCAGAGCGGCAATGAGCCAGTATTGAATTGGCAGCTGGCGAGCAACCATTAGTCAGGTAGCTGATGGCTCTATAGCTGTTGACCAGGCAGCCGTTGCTATGCAGCCTTTGGTGAGTTTGTAGCCAGCCGGTTGGCCCAACCCCGAGCGAAATAAAGTACGATCTAGTTGGCTGCCACCTTTTGGTAAGGCGGTTGAGTGGTATGAACGGTATAAGCCAGCCACCATGATCATAGCTAATGTGTGAAGAAAATGTATTAGCTAACAACATTAGCATGACCAGTTACTAGTAATCGCCATTACTAATTATGTTTTTATTGCGTAAAGTACGCTAATTAAATTATAATGCTTTGAAATTGACAATATCTTCCCATCATCATGGGATCCCAGTGGTGGACAGCAGTTTCTGCTAGAACCAAAGATGTGAAGAGAAAGTATCGATAGGTCAGATAGCATTCGGCAGGCTGTAAAATTGAATAGAAGTAGTTTGAAATTGAGCGTAGGGTTTTTGTTATGCAGTATTTCGAAGCAAGCACTCAAACGTTTGCCACATATCCCCATGCGAGGTAGGTCAAGGCAGGAATGAATCCGCCACCTTGACGCTATCGGACCTATCGATACTTTCTTTTCACATCTTTGGTTCTAGCAGAAATTGATGTCCATTACTGGGAACCCAAGATTATAGGAAGATATTTCCAATTTCAAAACATTATAGTAAATTACCAGAAAATGTATTTCAATTATCTGCTAACAACAGTTGGCAAATATGACGCTACTATTGCTGGCTAATGAATTGTCGCAGAATATTAGAAAAGATGTGAATGGGCCATACGACAGGTCCAAATAAAATCTATCAAACATGGACAATTTAAAATCCATGCTTTTTAGGACGCACAATTTGATTTTCCCAGCTAATAAGGTTGTTTGGATATGAATATATCTAACATACCGTTCGAAATTCTTGTCAATTGGAAGCCAGCGGTGGCTAAAAAAGTTTCAGCTTTCCCTTCGCCGCATACCTGAAATCTTTTGTACAAATTCAAATACGGCTCGGATTTTAAACGGTCGCTTTATTATTCCGAGGCGCAAATATAAAGCAAGCTTATGCCAAGAGCAGCATGCCAAAAAGAAATTTTATAAACAAAAACCGTCACGAAATATTGAAACAAATGACTATAACAAATATTAGACCAGTGGTGCTCAGCCTAACACAGGTCGCGGGCCGAATTCAACTTTTTCAGTAACATCACGGGCCACACTGTTTTTTTTTTTTTTGTATTTTATTTTTTTACCCATAAGGTTTTGTTTGATAAACAGATGTTCGTTAATTAGTCACTGAACATTTCGTACCCAATGATATTGAAACAGATCAATGAAACATTTTTAAATCATGGCATTTTTATTCTATAAATACATCACTGTGTAAGTAGCAAACAAACAATACCTCAATGTGAGATTTGCTTAAATTTATCTTCTGCTAACTTATCTAAGTTCGCTTTGATACCTGACGATTCTCCAAGTGTTCATCAGATAGCTTATTTCTGGCTTTTGACTTAATGGTTTTCATGAGAGAAAATAGTTGTTCACAAATATACGTTGAGCCAAAACAAGAAGTTATAAAAAGAGCATGGTTTCGCAAATCAGGAAAAGATTTTTCCGAAACGTATTTCGAGTAGAGTGTTAGAATGTCATTCTCCTTGAATTTTTCATTCAAGTCGATGTCGCATTGCAGTTGTATAAGCTCCATTGGAAAATTTTCCGGAGCACTTTTAGCATCAACACTGAACGGTGTTGCAGAGAGGAAACTGCACTGGACCTGATTTCATCGCATTCTTTGCACGATCCAAGCGTAGAGAAATGAGAAAAATTTCTTGATTTAAGCTGCGTTTCCCACAGCGTCAATGTTGAAAAGATTGTGAACAAGCTTATTTTTCCTCTGAAGTTGCACATTCAAATCATTCAGATGTGTCGAGATGTCAATCAAGAATGCAAATCCACCATCCATTTTTGATCGTCGAACTGATGAACTACCTTTCCTTTTTGTTTCATAAACTCTGCTATTTCCGTCTTGAGATCGTAAACAACACGCTTAAGAACTTTTCCTCTGCTGAGCCCACGAACTTCAGTATAGAAAGGTATGTCTCCATATTCTGCGTCTAGTTCCGACAAAAAAGCTTGGAAGCTTTTTTTTTTGTTTCTGTATTATTGAAATTTTCAGCCATGGGCTGGTTCATCTCCCGTCGTAGTTACTGAAACACCTCTTTGGGTGTTTTTCGTAACTTGTCCGGGGGTGAGATTTGAACTCGTGACTTTTGCGTGAGCGGTATGGAGGTTAACCACTACGCCGGGGTCGCACCCAGCTTGGAATTCTCGATGATTGAAAGCATTTGATCGAATAAAATTAACGACCTTAATGACATCCTTCATAACGTTCTTGAACCATACATTTTTAGCACACAAATTTTCCTGGTGTATGATGCAGTGGTACTGCATGAATCACTCGCTAACACCATCTCGTCGCCGGAGATGAGCAATGGCACTTTCATGCTTTCCTGTGGAGCAAAAAATGTTGCTTGTGCTCCTTAAAACGAAAAAAAATACACTTACCAATCATAGCTGGGGCACCGTCGGTGATCGCACTCGCCAGTTTCTTCAAATACATGCCGAATTGGTTTAGAATCGATGAGAGAGCGTTGAAAATATCAACACCTTTTGTGGTGCCTTTGAGCGGAAATAAACGTACGAGCTCTTCGGTAATCTCAAATGTCTTGGAAACACCCCTGACGAAAACCGCTAGCTGAGCGGTGTCTGAAATGTCCGTACTTTCATCCAGTGCCACCGAAAAATATGCGAAGTTTGCAGCTCTTTCCTTCAACGTATTTTGCATATCGTCTGCAATTTCTTCAACTCTACGAGTAATTTTAGCTCGCGACAGAGAAATCAACGAAAAAACTCGACTTTGGACTGGACATACCACGTCTACCACTGCCTTCAAACAATCTTTTACAAAATCGCCGTCCGAAAAAGGTTTCAAGTGTTTTATTATTTTTTCCGCAACAATGTAGCTGGCTTTAATGCACATTTCATTTTCAACTTTTCTATTATTAAACACGTTTTGCTGACATCGCAGTTTTTCATTCAATTTATTTCCCGAGCAAGAGACAACAACATATGAATACCTAATTTTGATCTTGATAACTGGCCTTGGTATTAAAGAGCTCAGATTAAGAGGTAAAATACCTGAGGATAATACCATAAAATTGTTCCCACAATGTTATGCGAATACCAAATTGAGGTAAGACAATACCAAAATAGTAGCTCTAAGGTAATCCCAGGTAATCAAAATAACAAGTTTTGTTATTCGAGAGATGTTTTGCTTGCAATTATCAAGTTATTCGCTCCTGCTTGGGTTGCCTTCTCTGAACGACATTTGCCTGAAAATTTGTGCATTTTCGATGCATGCTTTAACTCGTAATGGCGTTTCAAATTGTACTCTCGCATTACCGCTACTCATTCATTGCAGATTAAGCACACTGGTTTTTGATTGATTGCAATAAAAAAGTGCGCTTTAGTCCACTTTTCTTGAAAAACTCGTCCTTTATCTCCAATCACTCGTTTTTTACTAGCCATTTCGAGAATCACAAACAAACTTCAGAGCGAAACAAAAACACTACCGAACAGTCGCACGCATGATTGATTAATGGGAGTAGAATTAAGAATAATTTGGCTCTCGTTCATTTGACTCTAGCTCTCAATTCATATGAGAAACGAGAGAAAATTAAAACTCTCCTCGCTGAATACTTTGCACGACGAATGACTCAAATTTCGGTAAGAAAATGAAATGGTTTTGTGAATAAAGAGAGAACTGCGACCAGTGTGCGAAAAATTCAAATTCAATAAGCAGTATCCCGTGAATTTATCCAACATCCCTCTCGTCATTCACCGACACGGTGCAAAACTGAATATTCAGAAGGGCCAAAATTCGGTGCAAGCAAGAACACATTCAGTCACTCTGTCAGAATGTTTGCGATTATGGTGTTTTGTGTTGCTCTCCTCTTTTTTGTTTTGACTGATTAAGCCGGAGATCTGTATAGAAAAATGTGTCGGTAGCACCCTGTGTGAATGAAGGCAATCGGTGCGAGTCACCTTTTTTGGAGGGGACCGAATGCTTGTGTTCGTTCGTTCATTGCCTCTTCTCTTTATAAGTAATTCGTGTGTTCAGCAAAGGGGCCTCCCTTAGCTCAGTCGGCAAAGGCGCAGCTACAAAGCAACACCATGCTGGAGGTGACTGGGTTCGATTCCCGGTCTGGTCTAGGAATTTTTCGTTAAAGAAAATTTCTCGACTCCCTGGGCATAGTGTTTAATTGTACTTGCCACACAATCATACTAATGCAAAAATGGTACCTGGCATCGAAAGCTCTCAATTAATAACTGTGGAAGTGCATTTAGAACACTAAGTTGAGAGCAAGCGATAAGCTAATTTTGAAAACAATAAGCTTGAAAACGCTAAGAAGAAGAAGAAGAAGTGTTCAGCAAAGACCAAAGAATTGAATAATGTTGTTTTTCACACTCATTTCGGGCTGTCATTTTTTTCACACACTGGCTGCGACAACATGAGTATTAACTAGTGTGCCATTAACATGCTTTTTAACGGCAGACGTGAGAACAGCATTTGACTGCATGAACACAAGCAAAGCAGCGTATGTTGAGTACAAGCATCACAATCGAGCTCGCGCGAAGTTTTACGAGACTAAAGACTGGCCCACAATTGATACGTTTGCGTTCCGTTGACGTTAGTTTGACAGAAAACCTATGGAAAAACTGTCAAATTCACGCAAACGCATCCGCAACGTATCAATTGTGGGCCAGTCATAAGAATTCTCATTAACGGAAACATGTTTAAGCAGGCAACAATATGTGTTATGTTGCTTGATATTTATCTTTTCTGTCATACGATTCAAAATTTCCAAATTTATTGTCCATAACAAATATCACCATATTCAGAAGCAGCCCACGGGCCGCAAGAAAACATCTGGCGGGCCGCATGAGGCCCGCGGGTTCCATGTTAAGCATCACTCTATTAGACATTTCTTCGTAGTCCTACGACACCTTTGCGTACAACCTCATTGGGCTGTCCCTTAGAGCTTTTATTTATAAATCTAGTGATGATAGAAAGAGGCAAGAAACAAATGGCAAGGAAGGGGACGGACTTGGCATTGAACTCCCGACCATCGGCTCAGTCAGCAGAACAGATAACCACTGAGCTACACAGCCACATCGTAACCTCGAATATTAAAGAGCATTTACCCTAACTTTATTGATTTTGGCTCTGGAGTTCCAACTCTGGTAAATGATTAAATAAAGGTACCAGTACTCTGGCAGAACACATCATCTCACCACCTCTCACAAAGACTGTACGGCTGCTGTCATAAATTGAATTTGTTTATTATCGGGGTTGGAACCTGGTCTCTCAACCCAGTGCGAAACCAAACTTCAAATCAGAGCGAACCTTTAATTGAGCAGGGGTTTAAACAAATACAAATAAACTGATGTTTGTCAAAATATTACACCCCCAATTTTGATACCCGATCCACTTAGGAACTGCATCAAACACGAATTCGCTAACAGTGTCAATAAATGTAATTCTTATTTTGCTTAAAATCTTTTTTTTTTTTTTTTTTTTATCCCCATAGGATTGCAATGATCGGGGTTGGTTTTTGAAAATTTTCAAGTGATTATGCCGGAAGGATTAGTCTATGGTGACCAAATAAACACCGGGCTTTCGAAATCAGCTCACATAGTCTTCTTGAAATTTTTTGGGATTCAGTATCAGTCAGTGTACGCGTTTTGTTGTCCAGGTATTTGTCCGTGTTTTTGTACTTGTCCGTGTCATTATATTATATTGTTAGTGATATTCTTGTCAGTGCAATTATTGGTATATACGCAATTTCATATAGTACAGGTGTGGCAATGTAACAGCTATCTCCCTTATTCTACGCTCCCAAATGGAACAAAGTATTTGACGTTAAACTCATCGGGAAAATAAGCTGCTCTGTTGGACATGGATATTTGTGGACGGTCTTTTAATATATAGTTATGTATGTTTGATGTGTATGTAGTTTTGGAAATGTTAAATGATTCACTTACCCACACTGTTGTTATTATTATTAGCTTTTGATTTGTTGGGAACATACCGCCTTAGATGATACTTGCATGCATGTGATTCTCCCACGTAGGTCTTTCTTGGGCAGCTACTTGGTCTTGTTCCAACCAGAGACCCAGATGTCTGACTATCCAGGTTGCGTCGCCATGAGACTCGGATTTGCTTCCACTGTGACCCTACCAGGCTCCAAGCCTAGCCTTCCTGATTCTTGTATTGTTTCTTTTTTCGTTCTAAAAGTATACAAAAATATTCGCTCCTCTGCCAAAAACAGCCAAACCAAACGTAGAATCTGTGTAGTGATGCTTTCCAGAAAATTGCAGAACCATAATAAAACTCAGTTATAATGAAAGTATTGAAATTAATAGACGATTCTTTGAGTAGTAGTAATATTATTGAAATTATACAAATTCTATATTGTATGAAAATAAGGAAAGTTGTCAAATCAAAAGTGAAAATGCTACTACTAGTGGGTTCAAATGCACTTCTGGTCCACATCACCCCTGGAAACACTGGTTTGCATCTTTCCCGTTTGGGTAAAGATCCAGTCCAAGCCCTGGGACCTGGTAGTTTTCAATCTACCACAAGGTTTTTCCAATGCCCAGGGACGTAATATCCATTATCTTTTGCTGACAAACAAAACGAGTGGTGGTACTCTCGCTGTACTTTGGGTACTTTCTCCCTTTATTAGGGATGCTGCAGTGCGCTTAATTTACACTCGTTTTTCTTCTTTCACGAGGCTGGTTTTCTCAGCTGTTTCAGCGCTACTGCAGTAAAACATTCACAACGCCCGAAAACACCTTTTTACAATAGTTGCACCTCGTATAATAATTATTCGGGATTGATTACATCACGGACGCGATGACGCTTATTTTTAGCACTACGAACCGTTTGTTGCTGGCACAAACAGATTATTTTTATGAGCAACTATTTTTTTAGAAATATTAATTTATATTCCTTTCTGCTTCCACCTATTAGTCGAACCGCATACACTTGGACACTAAAGCTGGTAATTTCCTTCTTCATTCGTGGAGCAACTACACCAAAGTGACCACGGAGTACATTTTTTTGTATTCTTTAGAAATTTAGTTTATGGTCAAAAAAGCTACTGAAATATTTTACACCATCAGCGAAGAACAAGACTGACGAAAATGCACGACATTTGCGAATGGAAACGAAAAACCCTTCTGATGACAAATTTGATAGACTTTATTATTCGAAATTATTTCGAGAAAAATAAAGGGATAGGAATGACAAGGCTTCTGAAATGTTGCACACGATCGTTTATCTTCACGGTCGTAGAATTCACCCTAAACTTGGTTATTGGTTAATTTAACAGAAACTTATATCGAATTCGTTTTTGAACCTACTCTGAGAAAAATTTCATCGCATATAATGGTTTCAATAACCATGAAAATGGTCGAATTTACCACGTTCATGGCACTTTTGACTATGATCATGGTAACAAGGACTATTTCGACATTATGGAAAATGTTGCATCAACTATTTTTAATGGTAGTTTTGACCGTAGTCATAATTGGTTCAAAAATCACTATACTGCAATAGTCATCCTAACCCCCAATAATGGTAAAATTGACTATCAAATTCCTCTGTGTATAGACACTGTACGCACGGAAGAAAAAAAAGTACCCATTTGAGCAGTTGCGTGTAGGAAGCCAATTTTAGGTATAGTTGTGTTAACGTACCCGTTGTGTATAAATAACTATTTTTTGGGTGAAATTCTACCCAAAAAGTGAGTTATTTATACCCAACGGAGTCGATTAACATAATGCCACCCCCAAAATTGGCTTCCTCCAGGCAACTGCTCAAATGGGTACTTTTTTTCTTCCGTATGTGGAACAAGAACATGTTCCAGCCTGCGATACCCGAACTTATTGTCAGTGCAAACTTCAATTCGATACGAGTTACAAATAAAATCATACACACTGACGTTTTACAAACAACAAGCCAATCCAATTTTGATACCCGGTCCAGTTTGAAACTGGATCCAAAATGAATTCGCTATACGATTTGGTTATGGGTTAATTTAACAGACACTAACAGCAATCGATTCGGCATCTGGTGAGTGAATATATCAAACACAAAGAATGAGCGCCGATTTTTTCAACTTAATTGTTTATTTATAAGGCTTAAGTGCCATAGGCATAACGGAGCCGAGTTCTTTTTTCATTTTTAGGAGCGATAATAACATATTAACTAGGTTAGTTTTGGAAAGCCGAAAAACTCGCGGCTTGGTCGAGGTTAGGGATTACAATGATTCGGGTAGGAATGGGAAGTAGGAATCGTCACGTTGGCTTTCAACAGCAGATTGGCGATGCGATGTTGTTGCTGTTGGTCTGGCATAGATGTTGAATTGCGTTAAGCTGTACCGATACAATAGAAGTTCCTAAGTAACACCAGAAACATCTTCTTTGACAAGAATATAAGAACTTTGTTGTAAAGAAGTCATTGGGATGAAATACCAACTATTTCTAGTTTTGAAAATGTTTTGAGGATGTTTTTGTACACATATTTGGTTCAAACGTGGTACCAGGATAGTGAATACATTTTTGTTCTATGGTTGTTCGATCAACTTAAATTTTACTTCTTGAAAACATCGGTGACTGTTTGTCATCCTACTACCTACGAACTATATTTACTCACTTTTGAGTAAGCCATACTTTTGACTGATTTGAGTCAAACGTACTAAATTTTGGGTTGTTTGGAAATAGTGTGTATGCTAAGTTGTTTGTAAATATGTTGCATTCAAGATGAACTTTAGACATATTTTTAACATCCCTCATACAATAGTGAAATTATTCAGGAATAGATTGTGGATCCAATACAGTGACGGCTGAAAATATGTGTATAACGTTTATTTGAAATATTGGAATAAAGGAATTAAACACTATCTAAATGTAAGATTAGTGGTGCAACTCACTGATTTAAATAGTAGCCGAATTGGGCATAGGGATTTATTCAACTGTTACGTAAAACAACAGTTTGGGAGGTTGTTTCAGCGCTGACATTTGAAAAGGGCGAAACTAACATTGATGTCATCCCGAGAAAAACTCAATCTAAGATTCTGAAACGAAAATATAAAATTATTTCAAATTAGAAAGCAATTACGGTCTTATTATTGTACTATGCCGCTTGTGAGGAACCTTTCTTGTCAATAAATAGTATCAATTAAGCATTTTTCTATCCGTTTTATAAATAATAAAACATAAAAAAAAACGAATTCTACCTTTGATTTTCTCAAATTTTGCTTAAAGCCCTTTCGGTTTGGAAAATCCTTTTGTTTTGACAAACTGTCAACCTATTGGCCCCACTGATGTCGCCTTATTGTCGTTTGATTTCTAATTTCGCCCTTATACCGGTAACAGTACATCTCATATGGAACAGAAAAAGTAAATAATAATCCTCGTACCAACTATTTGATTAAAGCTAAAATTGTCTTGTTTTATTTGCAGCGCAGTTAATCGAGTTGAATGGATATGACTTCTGTTTACAGCATAGGACACCTAAGCCTGAATGATAAGGTAAGTTTTTATTTGTTACTGTTCTCTTTCCACATTCTACAACTAACAAAATTATGCCTTTCCTAGTGTCTGTGAATTAAAATTCAAATGACTCATCATCATTGTGCGATAGCAGAAAAGGTCAAGCCTGCAATCAAGGATTCAATCAGCTTAAGTTGGTAAGTGTAGCCGTATTGACTAGGATTACTTTAATTCATCCAAGTTGGTCAAAAACATAAAAATGGAAGGAAAAACTGTATTCGAAGGATGTATTCGTTTCACGCTGGCAGCAAGAACATTTTTTCAGGACCATTCCCTGGATGCCATCCAGGCCAAATAAACGAAAATATTTCCACGAGTGGTGATATCTCATAGTCGAATCGAAAAATCAATAGCAACACAAAAAGCTGAAATAAACATGTATTAGCCAGTGAATAACAACCAGGGGGAAAGTCACTCTGCCACGTTGTGTTTGTGTTGACCGTGTTTCGGGGAGTTGGAAGGTGGCAGAAGGTGTTTCTGTAATTCAACATATCTGTCAAAACTACACACTCGAAAATTTATGCTTGCTGGCAACCGTAGTTGTTTTGGACGTTTAATCCACGCACACATATACATCATCTGAATCACATCAGTGCAAGCGAGAGGGAAACAAAACAGTGTGAAAACAAACATTCGATTCATGACAGAGGTGCCAGAAATGATTTTATTCTTTCATGTTGCGGCGAGGTGCGGATTGTGTGGTGGATTGTGTGGTGGATTGTGTGGTGGATTGTGTCGGATTGTGTTTTTGAGGGTTTCAACACATGGTGGCCGAGCTAGGGGCAAGACACTGAGCAATCCTGAGTAACTCTGAGCAAATATGAGCATCTCGTATTCACTGGATTCATATTGTGATATTGAACATTCCTACCTTTTGTAAAGCTTGGTTTTGACAGTGAAATTGCATAACAAAAAAACAATACAGTTCTGTCGTCAAAAATACCATGTCAACATTGTGGATTTCCTCACCCGGTAGTCATTATTTTATATTTCTTGGTTGCGAAAATGGGGAATGCAAATTCCTCAGCGACATCTATTAGCCTAAAACGCGTTTGGTAAGTATTTTCTGATGATGTTTGTATCACAGAGAACAGACATTGATGTCCATATACCTTTTCTTGAAAAACGTGTGTAAAAGTTAATAGGGGCAGCCGGTATAAGAAGCAGGTACAGAGAAAAACAAACAAAAAATTTCAGGTTATGTGCGATATTTTGTTGATAAACATTTACATGGCATTTATCGTACAACTGCAGCGCCGCCTACCAGGAGCATAACGACCTACATTTGAAATGTCGGTTAAAAGTTTTACACAAGTTGCAGACCGAAGATGAACGTCTGTTCTCTGTGTTTGTATGATGAAATAATTGAATAAATATAAATACATTTATTGGATACATATATCATAGGAGGTTGGTAATGTACTGGTGCAGATTTAAAATGTCAAAAAGTCTACACTGCTGTGGATGCTAAGCGAAGAAGGCAGGCACAGGTTATCTACGGATAGTGTTGGCTCCTCATGCCAACGTTTACAGCGGAAACGACAGCAGCAAACGGCAACGATTTGATTTTCGACATTAACAGTACCGAACAACTCAGGGGACCTGCTGCCGAACCATATACTCACAACGACGGGCTGAACTACCTGTGTATGATGGCCAGTTATGGAAAGAACTATGGCCTAAACCAACCCTTCAAATTGGAAGGTAGCGAGAGATTGCAGCATTAGACAGCCGGCAGATCCTCTGAGTGGCAGCGATGAACGGGGCAACAGCGACATTCAAACAACAGCAGAGTTTAAACAGCAACACGTTTAGTTGCAGATTGATTACACCCTACAGAGCTCGATATACAAATGATATAATCACTACTTTTTACTAATTGTTTATTGATGTTCCCTTTTGAAACTACACAAAACTTCTGCTCTAAACTGCGTCAATACACGTCTTTTTATACTCTATGTGGAGTAAGATACAAACCAAAAAGCTCATCGGATTGGTCCATCAATCGGTGTGAATGGCGTTCCAAAAAAAGGAGCAAAAAATGTTACACTCCATGGTAGTAATGCGGGGCGTGAACGGTTGGGCTCCTCAAACTTCGTTATCGCGAACTGCGTCAACGTCGAATGGGTTGGGTCAATAAATCCGTACAATAGGAATATGTGGTATTTAGTGACTGCCGAACGGATCACCTCCACAAAGAAACCAAGCCGGATCAACCTATCGCGAAACTGGAGTTTTCAATATTTGCGGTTGGTCGAACTGGCTTGGTCTCTTTTTTGGAGGTGATTCTTGTGTCACTCGATAAATTCCACGTATTCTATCTGTGTTTCGTCTTCCTGCAAGAAAAAACAATCAAGCAATATTAAATAATCTACTTACCGTAATCGAGTCTCAATTTCTCCTCCAAATACTGCGACCTATATTGCTTTCTTACGAAACCAAAATAAATAATTTTCCCAGACAGTAAACATACTGCTGTTATTGGTTGTCAAGGTTGCCACCGTCGTCAACAACAAATTCAAGCCAGTGCTGCCAGTATACTTTAAAGCGAGTAATAAATTGTACAAGTTGATGGGAGCTAGTGCATTCTGGTGGCCGAGTGACTTGCCCCCTGGTTTTCACACTGTTTTGTTTTCCTCTCGCTTGCACTGATGTGATTCAGATGATGTATATGTGTGCGTGGATTAACCGTCCAAAACAACTATGGTTGCCAGCAAGCATAAATTTTCGAGTGTAGTTTTGACAGATATGTTGAAGCACAGAAACACCTTCTGCCACCTTCCAACTCCCCGAAACACGTTCAACACAAACACAACGTGGCAGATTGACTTTCCCCCTGACTGCGACAGCATTAAACAGTTTCGGAACTTAAACTGCTTAATAAATAAATGCTTATTTGAAAATGGCGTCACCCCCAAGTCACGAGCAGAGTTAATTTTCTTTTCTCAGCGGTGCCTACTTTTTACGCTTTTTTTTTTTTTTGTCTCCGTAGACCTACTTGAAAAGGCGTTAAAAGTACTCTTCATTACTGTATAAAAACGAGTCACTTTTTGACGTATCAAATACACTGATAAAAAAGCAATGACAATAGGCCATATGAATAAAAACGAGTAATTACTCACAAGCAACCAGTTTGAGGCACTGTTTGAGTACAGTAAACTGTTTGAGTATTTGCTCAAATTCGTATGAATAAAGTTGTACTTTCTCGGAGTAAGTTCGAATTTCGAACATAGCATTAGCTCTGTCAAAAAAAATCTTGTTTTTCTTAGGTAGAAAAAAGCATTGGTGATAAATAAAAAAACAATGGTCTAAAATATCAATACGGGAAGTCTGTCGATTCCTTCAACGAGGAGTATATGGAGGATGAACAGAATCACAGTAAGTCTATCCTATTTACCAATATTTCAAATATGCTAACTATACGCTTTTTTCTTTCTTTTCAGATGAGGATAATGAAAATGGAAATCAGAATCCAACAGGCAGCGAAACTACGATATTCTGGTATCCTTTGGAAAAGCTCTTCTGGGAAAATCTCAAACGCCGTCAGCGAAGCAGAAAAAGACATGTCCGTTCAGCTAGTGACGAAGAAAATAAACAACACGAGGCAAAGAGTCAAAGTATAGTCGGACCGGAAGCAGACTGGAAACCGAGAAATGGTTCTGAACGAATTGGAAACAATGTTTTTCCAGTTGTTGGGAGGCGTTGTGTTAGTAGAATCGCTATGAACTTAGTAAGTTCTAGGAACATTTTTCAAATTGGCTTTTCTGTTGTGATGTGAATTTAAACAATTTTTTGATTGTTGTGGTGTAAATCAAACAATGCAAATAAATCGTTTCCACAAAAATATTTATTTGTTACATGGAATCCGGGATCACAAAAATCACTTCATCCTTTGTATATATGATAATGCTCCTGCTCGGGTTTCAGAATCATCTTCCAAGCATGTTTGTGGTAGAGTTGCTAGAAGATATCATCGTCTCCTTCTCGTCGCGTTGTATAAACTTGCACTGAACGTTCAAAACTATGATAAAAACTGTTTACGTCAACAACCATTTGAAATGATTAATGTACAAAACCTCCCACGTATATTTTATGTAGTTCCTTCCAACGCAACATACAATTCTGTTAGTTCGATTTAAACTGAGTATGCTGTACAGGTGACTCAAAATTTTGTGAGCATTTACTCAGATTATTTGTTTTATTCATATGGATTTGTATGTTCGAAAAGTAAATACTCAAATTCTTGCTTTTGTCATATCGACGTGAGTAAATGCTCAAGTAAATGGTTTGACGTACGCATTTGAGGAAAGTAAAAGCTTTTACTCACTTTATTCATATGACCTAATATCTGTGTCCCACGAACGATTTTTTTGCAATTTGATCAACAAATGATATCTATTTGTAACCACACATGTTCAGACGCAGAAACACCTTCCAACTATAGACACTGTATATAGACCGGACAACGCAAAATCATACAATTTGCCAACCCTGAAAAATGTCATAAATTTGAGCAATTGATCTGGCACCACTTGTATTTGTACAAACTTGAAGTAAACAGCGCAATAGGCTAAAAAGAGATTCGGTTTCGATGTTGGTAGTTTGTTTTGATTCCGTTTGACGATATTCATTAAAAAGCATTGTGAAAATGCCGTGTAAAAAATGAATTGTTTGGAGCGAAATTGTGGCGATAACTCGCGATGTGAAGTGAATTCTGTGGGTTTCTTCCGGTTTCCAAAGAAAGATAATATAAGGCAGAAATGGCATGCTCATAGCATATCCAAAGTTTACATAGATTCTGTTGTTTGAATTTTGTTTGATTGATGTTCTTCACTAGTTTTGATCAAATTTTTCATGCGCTATGGCTAGAACACGTCGCATTTGTATGTCGGGTCCTGATGCAGTTCATCGTAGATTGCGTTCAAGTATCATCCGATGCTGAGGGCCAGCAGGCTGCAAGTGGTTTTCCGGTATAAACTTCAAGTCTTTTCGCTGGCCATTTTCTGGTACTCGTAATAACCTCAAATGATGCAGCCATAGCCTCAACAACAGCTAAAATGGTTTGTACTACAATTTCGGGAGTAAATATATCATTTGTAAAAACGATAATTGATAGTGCTGTGAAATACACGTTGAAATGGTGGTCCTATGCTCGGCACTGTGTAGAGAAAGAATTTTGTTTATGTTTAGTAATCCAAACGGCAATAAATAATACACTGAAAATACTTACATTTACTGAATGTGGAAGTAGAAAATCCCTTATTTATTCATAATTGGTTTTTGTCAAAACAATACTTGATTACAATACTTGCTCCTTTAAAGTGAATCAAAAGTTGACGGTCCGTTTGGCTGCATTTTTTGGCAGATCGTTTGGCTGCATAAGACAATTGTTGTCCGGTCTATATACAGTGTCTATACACAGAGAGGAATTTGATAGTCAATTTTACCATTATTGGGGGTTAGGATGACTATTGCAGTATAGTGATTTTGAACCGACTATGATCATGGTCAAAACTACCATTAAAAATAGTTGATGCAACATTTTCCATAATGTCGGAATAGTCCTTGTTACCATGATCATGGTCAAAAATGCCATGAACGTGGTGAATTCGACCATTTTCATGGTTATTGAAACCATTATATGCGATAGTCATCCTGACCATGATTTAATTGTCGGTACAACGATGAAATTTTTCTCAGAGTACTTCCAACACCCAAAAACACACAACAAACACAATCAACACAAACACAACATGGCAGAGTGACTTACCCCCTGATTCAACCCCCAAATTTACTCTTAATATATTACACACTTACATTTTACAGTATTCGGTAATTTTTTACCGAACTTTCAACAGCTTCGGTAATGCGATTTAACGGATTTCGGTAAAATTTGACAAGTTCCGGTAATTTGTTTAACGTAATACCAACAATCAATATGCAACTAGCGATTTGAAATAGGTTCACTGTTGTAGAACCCCTAGGTCCGAAGTATACCTTGCAGTCTGCACATTGCAATAATTCTTGCGCTTTTCGGTACCTTCCGGTACTAGTATCTTGGTTGTTGTTTTGATTTACTAGGTTATTTTGACACAACGTTTGAGGATGCGTTGGTGTGAGTTACTTTGTTAGGGGCGAATCATTGAGCTTGGGACCGATGTACTAGTACTGACTGAGCCAAGAAAAATATCGTATTTGTTCGGGACCTACTGGTCTTAGAGTTAGTCTATGGTAATACTGTAAAATTTCACCAAAATTCGGTAAATCGGATTACCGAACGTTCAGCTGTTGAAAGTTCGGTAAAAAATTACCGAATACTGTAAAATTTTCTAAGTGTGTACCAGGGTGAAAACAAACATTCGATTCATGACAGAGGTGCCAGAAATGATTTTATTCTTTCATGTTGCGGCGAGGTGCGGATTGTGTGGCGGATTGTGTCGGATTGTGTTTTTGAGGGTTTCAACACATGGTGGCCGAGTGACTTGCCCCCTGGTCGCAGTATAGAAAATGGAGCAATTATTTAATACGTTGGATTAAGACGCATTCACAAAATTGACAGGTAATTTAAATATTTGCTATTGTTAGTAATTACACATATTTTATTGTTTTAAAAAAAACAGGTTTCCCGTGCCCTGTGGTTGGATACGGTTATTAAGGATACATTATTTGGGCTGAATCATTAAGTTTGAGACCGATGTACTGGTAGTTCCTGAGCCAAAAACTATATCCATTTTCTTCTCGACTATCCAGCCGCTGCAATAAGGTTAAAACTATTAGTTCCAGAACGTTTGCCTATCAACTCTGTAACAAAATGCGTGAGTCAATTTCTGCGCAAAGCCTTGACAGGTGTTTGTTGTTTTTTTTTTTCTTCCAATTAATAAACATTCCTGTGTTATTTATTGATGGCTATTTCACTTTCGAATTCAAATTACGGAACTGATCCGTTTTCAGCAATACTCGAGTAAAATTGATATTCCGAAACGCGTAAAAAGTATACATCTCTTATGTTTGGAAAGGAGTAAAAAGTATGCATGTTTTACTTTTTTGCTAGGAGTAAAAAGTATGCACATTTTGACGTATATTCGGTTTACGCAAAAGAGAGTAAAAGTAATATACTCTCCAAGTAACCACGAGGCTGTAATAGCATGCATATATAGGGCATATGTATTACGTCTAGTGCATCATTGAAGTTGGATTAAAGCTGAAAAGGGCCCCACTAAGATCGAACTAATGCTATATCTTTTGTAATGCCATAAGACATTGCTAAAGTAGCATTATTGCATTGGTAATGCATCACTACATTCTTAAGCCAATCTAACGCTTCATTACTTGACAACTATTGAATTGATGAGATCCCGCATTACCGATGTTGATATTGGGTTGAATAAGTGCAATAATATTCCTGGTGCAGTTGAAAACCGGAATATAGCAGTCGCGCCAATCGATTTTACTCCCGTTCTATGAATTCAAACAGTGGCGCATCTAGTGCGCTGTATAGCGCATCAGATGCGCCATACAGCGCACTAGATGCGCCATTGTTTGGACTTATGGAACGGGAGTAAAAACGATTGGCGCGACTGCTATATTCCGGTTTTCAACTGCACCAGGAAATCAGTGGCCGCTATCATGCTTTGGTCCATTCAAGGAACGTAACTGTGTGCCGAATTTCATCGAAGATGTTAGTTTCGAGGAAATAAGGATGATGTACTTGGAGGCAAAAATGCAAAATAACATTCCCGGCCACCAGATGCAACTGATGCAGATGATTAATGAGGCAAAACAAAAGATGCAGTGGCTTACGACAACCAACAGAGACATCATGTCTATCTTGATTGAAATCTACAATCAACAAGATGATTCATCGAAGACTCCCGCAGCAGCGGGAGGAAATCCCTTTGCGGCCCCAATAGGAAGTGCAACTTCTGCTGCAAGCATCTTCGGAGGTGCGAGCGGTAGTAGTAGTGGTTTTGGAACGGGAAGTTCTGCATTCGGAGCTTCCAATACAACTGCCGGTAATATATTTGGCGCAGCTCCGAATCAGTCAGCGGCTAATATATTCGGAAGCGGACCAGCAACTCCTATCGGTGGAAATATTTTCAGTAAACCTCAAACGGCGACAACTACTCCAAACATCTTCGGAACACCCACTTTAAGCCAACCACAACAACAAACCAATAGTGTGTTCGGTGGACCTCCAGTATTCGGAGCAAGTGGACCATCACTTTTCTCTACGCCTAGTCCAAATCCTCAAGCGGCAGCAGGTGGTTCCATTTTTGGAAACGCAAGTGCAAATACCAGTTCCGGAAATCTATTCACGCAACCATCCATGTTCGGACAACCAGCTTCTAATCAGAACATGTTTGCAGCAGCTGCGCAATCCCAACCAGCCGGCTCGCCCTTCACCGCAGCTCCAGCGCCAGCCAGCAATCTTTTTGCGAATACAGCTACATTTGTAGCTTCCACGGTAGCTCAACCGCAGCAACAGCAGAACATGTTTACCTCAGGTTTCAGTGTTCAACAGAGTGGTGCGCCCTTTGGTCAGTCAGGTCAACAGCAACAGCAGTCAACCCAAGGTTTATTCCTGCCAGCGCCACAAACAGCAGCTCAACCACCCACTATGGCATCTACACAACCTCCTCCCTTTGGAACAACTGTCGGGGCGTTTGGAGGAAATACGCAACAGTCGACCATTCCAATGACTAATTCGTCGGCCACGGTCTACAGCCGCGTAGAGGATTTGACCAAAGAACAACTGGACGCATTCAGTGCTGATCGTTTCGAGCTGGGTAAGATTCCAACAATGCCTCCGCCTCGGGAAATGTGTAATTAGAGTTTTTAGATATCGTTAATAAAAAATAATATGTATGATTTCTTCGTTTGTTTTGAACGTGTATGAATTTTTGTATTTAACATAGTATTGGTGGTTTGGGGGACAAAACAAAACAAGTTATTTTACATGAATAATCGGTTCGACCCTAAACGAGAACTCCGCGCAGGATGCTATCAAGGATGTATTGTTTTACGATGCATTATTGAAAATCTTATTTCAAATTCCCTGTTAATGCCCACGTTGCTTTAAATGTGATTGTCAACCACAACAAAAGCATGCTTAAAACTATAACAAAACCAGTAGACTTTTTGACATACACGGATTTTTACCAAATTAATCGGGCGTATCCTGAAGGCTTTTTAAACAATATTGCTGAATATATGCTCATAAACCAAGTCGAGGAACAACAATAGGCGTTTGTCAAATCGAATAAATTAGTACGAAATGTGAATCTCAAATTTTCGAAATTTACTCGCTGCCTTCTGCAGCAATTGAACTACTCTGATGATCTGGCTGGCAATGTGCTGCCTCTACTGTCGTTGGACTTTTACTCTTGTTGCCTTTGTGTTTAACCACTTTCCAGGCGAAATCGAACGGATACTCAACTGGTTTCAAGTGATCCGGAGTGTCATCGTCGATTCCGTTGACCTTGTGAGCCGGTTCGCCCTTCATATGAATTCGCTCCAAAATTGTGGCATTGTGAGTCAATGGATCCATTCCGGTGATGTGGAAAAATAGTTCTTCTTTGCTCTTGACCCCACTCACTCCACGTTTGTTGAAAAACTTTAAATGAAATTGAAAAATTATTCAATATTTGTGACAAGCCTACGTTACTTACCGTGCTAATATTATCGCAATCTCGCATCAGAAACTCCAACGCCCCAGGATGACCAGGTTCCACCGACTGTGCCACGTCGATAATCCAGCATTGTTCGTCGTACCATAGAATATTGTATTCGGACATATCGGCATGCACCAGCCTAGCCTCGTTGTACAACTTGTACATGATGTCAACCATTTCTTCGTAAGCACAAATTAGCTGCGCATCATTTAAAATGGCTTCCTTCAGTTTCGGAGCGGGTACCATATTTTCCCCAATGAAAGACATCACTAGGACATTCTTCTTCAGAGCTACAATTTCAGGGCAGCGGATGTTATACTTTTTCATTCGATTCAAATTATGCAGCTCTTTTTCTGCCCACATATTGATAACAACTTTGGCATTTTGCTTCGAATATCTACCAGCAAATCGAAAATCATCTTTAATGTAACGATCTCTTTGCTTGAATTCGTTCAACGTGGTACTGAAGATTTTTATTGCTACCTCCTTGGGATGCTGCATGCCTTCTTCCAAATCCGGATTTGACGGATCTGTCTCGGCGTGTAGAATAACGGCTTCTTTTCCAGTTGAGATGATACCATCAATTGATTCCAGTAACTGATTGTTGATCCATTTGTACAGAATCATTCTTGTCGGTTCATCCAAACCCATTTCCGTCGTAGCAATATTCTCTTTCCGATCCTGCGCTTTGTGTTGTTTTTTGGTTGCCTTTTTAGAATGTGTTTTCAGTTGATTGAACACCTTATTGGACAGTTTCATATCGAAACCTGCACCGTCCCCGGTAGAAAACTCCGGTGGAAATGACATCACCTTGCAGGCATTCTTTCTCCCTGTGATATCCTGGTTGTGCTTCGTAACCATTTCGCCGTCCTCATTTATCTTATAACCAATCTTTGGAATAGACTTTTGTTCCTTCTCATTTGTCTCGAAACGATCCCAATGTGCTTTCGGATCTATTGGAGTGTCCTGTATCTCATCATACACCAGCTCTTCCGGTACCATCCGATAGTTTTTCAGTGAAATTTTCACGGTAGAGTTCTTGTTCCGGTGGTCTTCTACTCGTTTTAATTCCTCATCATACTCACAATCAAATTCGGCCTGCAAAAGTTTCGCGATCACAGCATCCGATTCCAGCTGTTTCTGATCTGCTTCCTCAATAGCTCTCAAAATATCTTCCGGAATCGATGCTTCTGAACATGATCCACCCAACGCTCCACCACTGAAAGTAATGAAAACCCAAAAATCAACTACTAAAAATAACTGAAAATAACTATAGCATTCGATTTTAAAACTTCACCTTCGCTCGTCCATCAATACTCCTGGGTCTATTACCCTGGAACTTCCGGCAACGGGTTCATAATCTTCTACCTTTATTACCGGTTTCTTCGGCTTCGAAACTTTTTTCTTCGGTATCTCTGATCTTACGGGGATATTTTTGTGCTGCTGCAAGCCGCGTGCAAATTCCTCGGACATAATCTCCTGAAAATCGACAGCTTCCCCCTTTGCCGTTGCACCCCACGGAGAAAACATATTATTTCGTTTTGTTAAAACCAAAAATTAGCGTGTCTCCAAACTTTATTTAATCTAATGGATGTTTACTGTTGACGGTATCTTTCCAACTATTTTTTTTCGGTTGAAAGATAGTGTTTAAAAACAAACAAAGTTGAGTGGGTGGGGTGGGCAGTGCTGATATCTCTAATTTATTGCACAAACAAATGTAGAACCAAAAGGAACGAGTGCTGCTATTATTATTATTTTTTAATATTTATGCTTAGAAAGCAAGCCGGGGCGTATTTGTGGGGGGGGGGACGGGTTTCTTTTTTAACGTTGGGTATAATTATGTTTACCTAACGTTGGATACAAATTACTTACTTTTGGGTAGAAATTTACCCAGAAGTAAGTTATTTGTACCCAACGGTATAGATCATTGCACGGAATGTATTAACCTCACTTTTTTGACAGTTTAGGGAGCTTGTTTACAAGGTGTTAGAATTTGAACCGCTCAAACGAATTTTTTCAATGGCTTTTTCTGGATTCTGTACGATTAGATTCAGGAAATGATGTAAACATAAGTACTGGTGTCTGTTTTCCGGCAATTTTACTTCAATCGTAATAAATTTTGAGCACAAAATTTCAAACCGATCTTACCGAACATATTCTAAGTTCACGTAAACAAGCTCCCTGAACTGTCAAAACCGCCTTGATGACGCCATCGTGCAATGATCTATACCTATGACAGCTCCCATGTTAAAGTATAGGACGAAACTTTTAAAATGCTTCTAGAAAATTCAAATTAAATTCTAATTAAAAGTGGTTTGGTATATGATGTAAGAAAAAACCAAAACTACTAAATAAGGACATTATCAGAAAAATAAAAATATAATTAAAATAATGCTCCTATGGTGCAGTTTTGGATTTTTGTTACATCATACAACAAACCGCTTTTAATTAATATTTCATTTGAATTTTCTAGAAGAATTTTAGAGTTTTCGTCCTATACTTTAACATGGGTGCTGTCAGATTTATCACCACTCGAAGTCTTCTTCTTTTTTCAAGTTGGATTCCTCTTGGAGGCCAGTATCGACTTGAAAAGAGAGGTTGGAGCAAGGTGAATTTAATATCTCAGGTGGTCTCAATACTGTACATGAGAATTTCAGCCATGTTTAAACGCCACGAGGCTATAATAGCTTGCATATATAGGCATATGCATTACGTCTAGTGCATCATTGAAGTTGGATTAAAACTGAAAAGGGCCCCACTAAGATCGAACTAATGCTATATCTTTTGTAATGCCATAAGACATTGCTAAAGTAGCATTATTGCATTGGTAATGTATCATTGCATTGGTAATGCATTATTACATTCTTAAAGCTGATCTAACGCTTCGTTACTTGACAACTGTTGAATTGATGTGATCCCGCATAAATGATGTTGATTTTGTGTTGAATAAAAGCAATAATATAATGCTTGTGGTTACTTGGGAGGTTTCTATTTGTCTCAATCCATTAAAAAGTTCTAAATCAATTCAAAATTTAATTCAAATCAAACCAATCAAATTATTTGAAGTAATCACCGCTGTGTGATACTCGTTTAGATTATATTTGATTTATAACAATCACATTTATTTTAAACTTCGTTTTAAACAAAAATGCTTAATTAATTGTTTTAATAAAATAATTGTATGAGCGCACATTTCGTAGCAGCCATATTGCTACCTCTGCTTTCCTAATGTAAGTTTAAACATAATATATTATAATTTGTAAAACAGATTATCAACGAGTTATTCTCTTTGCAGATAACTGGAAAAACAGCACAACTTCCAACGGAAGACTATTTTGCAAATAAGCTGCCATTATGACTGCCTCTCCCCAATATTTCTTCCCGAGTTCAGCATCCAACCACATGCACGATGCCAACTCCTGCAAAGTCAAATTCTTGCGTTCCAAAACGCCGTTATGCTGTCGGAATATGGTGCGGTAATTGTTGAAAAAACAATAAAACACGACTTTCAGTTCTATAAAGCATGAAGTTTTATTTCAATTAAATGGGTTTATTATATTAGTTCATCAATGTTTATTATTTCAACAAATGCGTTTAGTTGATTTAAGAAAACATTTTGTTTTGAACAATAAAACACGATGTTCAATTTTATAAAGCATGATGTTTTATTTCAACTCAAAGGTTTTGTTGAATTAGTTCATCAGTTTTATTGGTCCATATTCAAACCAAAATTTTAGTTGAATTGATTCCTCTTTTGTATTGGTATAACAACGTATTTTTTTGCGTGTACATCGTTGCTGGCACACTGTTCTAAGCGACTTACCCTTGGGATTACCCTCTCGAGCACCTTACCCTCTGTATCCAACAGACATATAGGTCTATATGCCGAGGGATCCCCTGGTGGCTTCCCTGTCTTTGGCAGCAACACTAGGGTCTGAATTTTCCCGGCTTCCGGGAAGACGCCCTCGTTCAGACACCTTTGCATCACCACCCTGAACATTTCGGGAGCCAGCAAGACAGCCGTCTTGATGGCCAGGTTCGGAATACCATCCGGTCATGGCGCTTTGTTCACCTTTAGCGACTTTGCTATCGCAATGAGTTCATCATTCGTCACCGTTGTCTCGTCGCCGGTCCCCGTTGTGCCGTTGTCAATGTCCACGTGATCACGGGTGTTCGGCTGAGCCGCCCACCCTTCCGTCGCTATGACAGCGTTAAGGTCTGAGATACTGGAACGCTGGTCATGGGACCAATCTACGGCGGCGGGGGCCATGGACTCGGGTCATGGTTCGGAAAGAGTACCCCAACGATCACCTGCAGCAGCTCTGGTGATTGCTCGGTTAGAGCCACCGATCCTCTGGTTTTGGCCATTACTACCCGATAGGCGTCACCCGACGGGTTCGTATTGGCCTTCTGACACAGGCCCTTAAAGCAGGCTCGCTTGTTGGCCTTCATCTCCCTCTTTAGTGCGGCCTTCGCGGCGACTAGCGCCCCTCTACGCTCGATTCTATCGGCGTCTGACCGCGCTCTTTGCACCCTCCGTCTTGCGTGGAGGCATGTTCTTCGGAGGTCGGCGATCGACTCTGTTCACCAATACACCGGCGATCTTCCATTCCTCGGTTTGACTTCCCTCGGCATGGTCACATCGCACGCTCGTGTAAGTGCCATCACGAGTCGTTCGCCGCAAGGTTCCTGGGTTTCGCGTAAGATTCGTTCCCTCTCAGGCGCCTCTTCCGCACGTTGCCTTGTTTTGTGGACGATACAATTACAAACCGCCAAGTAGTCGCTATGGGTGTAGCCATCATCCACCCTCCAATTACTAAGCAGCCCAAGACTGATTGGGAAACTAGGAGAATTTAAAATTAACACTTCATATGATCACTTTAAAAAAAATAAAAATAAAATATTGAAGCACTTTTTCAAAATTATCACTAGTAAACGCGAGCAAATTCCTTTAAATTCCACTAGAGGAAGCTTCTCTTTTGACAGATAGGCCTATTTCGTCTGCGACTTACAGACTTCTTCAGTGTCGAGTGCTCGACTTGAAGGGAACATCACAGTAGGTCTAGTATTTATAGTAGGTTTGTTGATACCTGAATGTATGAGGTAGAGTGTGTGAGGGGGTATACTGGATGTGTTTATGTTTGTACCTCAAAGGTTGTTTGGTACCTCAAAGGTTGTTTGTTGAAATGAAAAGATATTAATTCCTACTTCGTTTGAAGGTAGTCAAATTGGCGTTGTGTTGTTTTTGTGATGTTGGTAAAAATTTAAACAGCCACCAATATCCGTTTCCTTGATCTTTGTTAAGATTTTTTTTGGAATTTTGTTTGTGGATTGCTATGCTTTCCGCTACATTTAGTTTCCAAGGGTTTGTGATATGCCTTAAAATTTGTATGTTATTTAAGTTAAAAAAATGTTCTTCGTTGAATATATGTTCAGCTACTTTTGATTTAAAATGGTGTATGATCCCTTTTTCATTGTCTTTGTTTGCTTTAGTGACTTTAGCGCCGGGGCCTCTCTCTTTGCAGCGAGCCGAAGCTGGTCGTGAGGATGGACCCTCAGACCCCGCCGCCACGTTCACGTAGGTTCACTTCCCTGCGGGGGCGTCTGACACTATCCGCTTCTTAGAAGCGCCTGGTGCCGTTTCGCCCGGGACTGCCTAGCCCGCTTGGAGGTCCCCACCGAGACGGATTCTTCCGTCTGGCTTTGCTTCGAGGCTATCTCCCTCGCCTTTTCGGTGGCTGCTAGCCATGTCAGCTCTTTGGCACTTTGCTCAGCTAGGAGCTTGGCCTCCAGCTCTTCCCTCTCCTTGACTGCAGCCTGCACTGTCATGCGTAGCCTAAGCAGGCTCAGTTTGAAGTCCTTCGCAATGTTGTTACGCGATGACGTGAGGTCAATTATCGCGTCCAACTGCTCGGACACCTCCAGCACTTTAGGAAGGGTTTCCCGCATCCTATCCATGGCCCGGATGAGTCCTGGCCCATCCATGGCCACGCCTAGCTTGGTGACACCTGCCTCCGATGCCGTAGCACTACCGCACGCGTCGCTCACGCCAGATCCCACCGTTCTTTGTGGTGGGGACCTCACTAGGCCGCCTATTGCGAACGGATTCGCCTTCTCCTGGGTTTTTTTGTTTTCCTCCATTTTGTTGGGTCCCCCTCCAGCCGCTATCCAAACCAGCGTGGAGTAGTCGCTATTGTGATCCCATGGTTGTCTATGCAAGCTTGAAGACGAGCAGGGAGGCCATGCGAGGGTTGTCACGGCCCTTCATGGGGAAGACAGGTATAGGGTCATCTGAATCTACTCCCACCCGACTGGCGAGGTCGGGCGGTGGAGAATGGAACGAACGTACTGGAGGCTTGCCAAGGTTTTAATGGGACGGAGACGACCTGTGCCGCGGGAACCTCGCCATAGCTGCTCGGTGTCACCCGGCTGTACTTAGGGAGACGAAACAGGCGCCAGCCCGAATACAACGGTACCACTCGTAAATCTTTTCGCAGCCAGTTGCCATAATTGGGGTTTTATTGGCATCCAGCCCAATGCGCTCCCTCCGTATTCCGTTTAGCCGTTAAGGGGAGCTTAACGCTTCCAAAGTGCACCGCACCGCGGGGAGGCGAACAACATTCACACCTCGACCTCAACCTCGCTGTTTTTTTTTTCTTTCATTTTTTTTTTTGACGGGATGGAAAATCTGCAAACAGACTCCTGAAGAACTCAGGGTGTGGGGATGAGGGCGCCAACTCCCCGACCCACTAAAAACCCACCCGTGCCTCGAGCCCCCGGCCCTCCCCGGAACCACCTTTCGGTATTACTTCAGGGAGGGGACTAGTGTGCTTTACGCACCCACTATGTCTAACTACATAGGTCTTTTGTAGTTAGCTTCGCTGACCTGACGCTGATTCGATCGAGATGCTCCTGGATCCAAGCAGGGTTCGGGACGTCTGGTGGCCGTCCAGATCGTCCGCGGTTTCCCTACCCGACCATTTACGGTACCTGCCGAACCTCGCGTCGTATGGTCCCTCCTCCGATCGAGAAAGCCAGGGCCAAGACTGAGGTTGGAACGTCTGGGAGTGCTGCATTACCCCAGATCGTCCCTGTTCCCTATGTCACGACTACTTACGGCTTCCTGCTGGATCCCGCACCGTATGGCGCTTCCTCCGTTGTAGTTCGTTTAGCCGTTAAGGGGAGCTTAACGTTTCCAGGGTGCATGAATGTGTGTATGTGTGCTGTATGAATATGTGTATGTGTGCATGTGTGTATTTATGAATGAATAATGTACTCGATTTTCCAACTCCGGCCCGATATTGGTAAGAAATAAATAATTCCAATAACTCGAATTTTAATCAAAGGTTAACATTATTGAACATGTATAACCATACCACAAATAAAATATTGAAACTCCAAGGTTAAAAAACCCTTTTTTTAAGGAATCCTTTTTACCCAATTTCCATAAAAACTACATTATATTAAAATGGGTAGAGCTAACACAAAAACAAATAAATCGGTATTTACCCAAATTTGGGTTCATACCCGGTTACAAAATTCTGAGTAGTTCGAATTTTTATGATTTTGGGTTACCTTTACTCAATTTTGGGCAAATCCGGATGAGCGTGATGGAACGAAATGTCACCTTCACTCAGGGATGCCAGATATACAGACATGTCTGTATTTATACAGACATTTGATCATGCATACAGACCTCATACAGATTACAGAAATTATACAGATATTGCGATAAAGCTACAGATTTCTACAGACATTGATATCAATCAATGAAATGAAAATGATTCAGAAACGATTTCATTTTTCATATAAAGTTGGAATGTTTCGTTTGTTGACCTAAAGCATCCTATATTTATAAAAAAGAGTATTTCGGAAATGTTCATTTATTTATTTATTTATGATATGATATGATTTATTCATATGTTTCAAAGCCTAGTATTGAGGCTCCTTTTATATTGAAATAGACCTCAAGTTAAGTCATGATTAAGATTTTGAAAATTTGCACAACGTTTTTTGAGCTTTACCATACCTTCTATTGATAGCGGACTGATAACTAAAGAGTTATTCAGTTACCCAAATTGTTACGAATATTATTCGCAAAACTACATTTATAATTTATTCGTTTTAAAGATGCCAACGCATTCACTTCAAATCTATTTTACTTACTGGAAAATCCCATAGAAATTCAGGAAACCTATCAGATAATCAGAAGAAGAGAGTATTTGGAATGTAGCGGTTCAAATATTATTTTCAAAGAACTTTTAATGATTTCTACTAACTTTAAAAATCGAATAGTTTAAAAAAAACTTCTATTTAAATTCTACGTGTTGTGGAATTTACCTGTGGAATTTATCAGAAGTTCAATAATATTTAAAAAAGCAGATTTTATTTTTAAAAAAAATTAAACTTTAAGAAGCATGGAAGCAATTTTTCTTAAGAATCCTTAGAATCTTAACCGATATTCAACGACTATTTTCTTGCGAATCAGGATTTTTAATAATACTATGTGCATTGAGACATCTATTGACAAGTTTAGCATGCATTTTTGGGAATGTATTGAACAAACATATTGATATGTTACTTAAATTACCAAAGGAATTCGAAAAAGCTTCAACTAAATAAAAGACAAACTTGGGAAAACTTCAGATAATTATGTAAGATTTCAAAAAGCAAATTAAATACAAAGCATAGTTACGGAAGGTTTGGTAAATGAGCTAAAGTTAAACTGGTCTTATATTTTCTAAAACATTTAAGAAGTCTTCGATACCGTTCTGAGAATAAAAACAAAAAGTGTTTCAAGACTTAAGTACACACTTAAATTCGATTTTGCTGTTCGGTAAAAAAATTGACGAAATATTTCGGTAAACATAAAATATTACCGATTTTTCGGTAAATATACATAATTTTACCGTAATATTGTAACACTTTACCGAAAGATCTGTAATGCTATATTTTATTTACCGTATTCGGTAGAAAAAAATACAATTCATACGGTAAAAACAAACAATTACTGAATACGGTAAGCACTTTACCGAACAAAACGTAAAATGGACTCTGAAATACCGAAGCCCGGTAAAGTATTATTAACTGTCAAACTGTCAGCCATTTTCTATGAAATCTCGTGGTTCCAGTGATCGGTTGTGTTCCAGAAGGTTATTTTGAAATTAGTTAATTTTAAATATTCCATTTAAAACAATTTACAACTATTTCATCAGGCTAGCCATAAATGTTTTTAATGTGCTGATTACACGATTCGATTTAAAAGTGGATTTATATACGAAATGATACACATTCAAAATATATTTTCTTTATTGTATCCATCCACAGGTAGAAGACAACTTCAGTGATGCATCCAGTGCAGCCGACACTCATCGTTCATGATCCCATTCTTAACGTATTCCGTTGATTGCGCCATATGCTGAAAGTACCTCTAGGTCTAGGTAGGAATCGACTGAATAAAAAAGAAAATATACAAATAACAACAAATATACTATTGTTTAATGAAATTTTGATTGTAGTTTTTTGTTTTTTTATTAATGACAACGATAAAAGCAAAACAAAAAATACCGAAACGGTTCGGTTCCAGACTACACAAATTACCGAACTGTACGGTATTTTTTTGACAGGTCTTAAAAAAAATTCGAGTACCGAACGTTCGGTAATTGATTTAATTACCGAACAGATTACCGAACGTTCAGCTGTTGAAAGTTCGGTAAAAAATTACCGAATACAGTAAAAATTTCTAAGTGTGTATGTTACATAATTTTAACGAACTCCAGTACTTTTAAAAATTTACTTATGTATAAAAAATGGATTAATTTCGAATGGCGATTCAAAAAAAATACAAGACGAAATTCTATTACACAAATTTTCGTAACAGAATACGTTTATTGAACTTTCTACCAAAATGCTTCTGCCGAGCGGCCCTACAGTAGTGGACCGAAACCTCATCCATGGCCTATAAATAGATGAATTTCGGCAGCTCTTTCTTGGTCTTGGCTTCTCCGTTTTGGCCACGAAATTATTGGACTAGATCCTCAATTTAAGGTTCTATAAAACATTTTCTATTGGCCGCAGCTTATGAACGTTAGGAGTGTTAGCGGTCTTCAATACAACGTTCATCTTTATCCGGTGCATCTCCTCCAATGGACCTTTTAGCATAATGGGCTGAGGCCAGGTTCGCCCAAAAGGCCACATTCTCCTTCGTGTGATACTTCTGAATGAAGGAGGCAACTTACGGCAGGCACTTCGTACTGTATATCTCCTTGTTCACCGCAAGCCACGATGGAAAGAGAAGTAACTTGGACATTCCCTTCTCACTGGTCTTCAGCCACAGAAAGGCCTTCTTCGGGAATTGAGAATGGAAGATATATATGATGTCCAGCGACAAGTAGGCCTCTTCATCTATTATGAACACGATGTCGCGCTTTACCGAAAAGATGTATTTCACCAGCACCTTCAGCCGCTCCATTTGGGTGATTGTTAACGCTGCAGTTTTTTTAAATTTTTGTACCCTAAAGGGTTGCTACGATCGGCGATACACAGATGGATTCACCACCAGAATAATCGCATGCAGAACCGCTAAAATCAGTCCATTTTTTAAATGCATACGCTAATTGCTACAAAATAAGAAGGACCTCAAAAATATGTGTAAATTTGAAAAGGCCAAGAATCCTTAAAATAGAAGAGATTCTCCAGAAACTTTGTGACAGTTGAAAAACTGAAAAAGTAAATGAATAAGGCTCCCGAAACGAATGTATTGAAGAGTATGAGTTTACCTTATTATTGCGAAACAATTGCTTACCTTGTTCTCGAATAGAATACTTTCCTCACCCATATTCTTTACGTACATTTTTGTCAAAATCCTTAATACAGATATATACAGACATTTTTCAATGTTCCCTACAGATATTTTGAAAAACTATCTGGCATCCCTGCCTTCACTCTCTGAAAAAAAAAATCTATCGTTGGTTATACCCTGTTTGGGATAGAAAAAGAATTTTCTTTCGAATTTTGTAAATAAGAAAGCATAAAGGCGAACAACAACAACGTCGTGTAAACAAAATCCATTCATAAGTCAACCTTTTGAAATTTAAAGCATCGTTCATAAGATGAACCTTGTGAAATTCTTAAGATTATTTGGCTGAGTGTTGAATAACTGGACGCAATTAAGTTTTTCTTCAAGATGGGCCAACAATAGGGGAATTAGACTTAAGCATTTACCTACACCCTATATTGATGTGGTACGTATTTATTTTTCATCAGGCCCACTCCAATGTCTGAACTGCACACTAATGCATTTGTTTCATTATGAAAAAGGTGATTCGATTTTCCAGTAAGATCAAAATGGCAGCATAGGCAGTACTACACTACTACCTAGTGATGGAGCAAAGCAAATGAATAACGTCTTTAGAAAATCCAACCAAATAAATCGACTTCCGTTCCGTTTGCTGCATGCCATACACAGCCAAGCAAGACAGGACATAGTAACGATACGAAATGAAACGCATACATCAAGGCTCGTAGTTGTGCAGAGCAGTTACGTTTACGTGTCCATGGTAGGATTGGTGCTCGTAGAAAACTATGCTGAACCATCTCGCTTACACCAACGGTACTGTTTTCGGGCGTTGTACGTGATTGCTTCATAGTGTACGTGTGGGAGAACGATGATGGCTTCTTTTCATCCATCTTTGACCGTTTGGTGTGTGCGCGCGCCCCGCTACTCAGTCTGATTCAGGAACGCGATGAGTAGACATCGATGTAACGCGTTGTCGTCGTTGTTTCCATATGAAAAACCATCCAAGCTGCAGCAGAAATCTACCCGGAGCAATCCAAGCTGTGAAAGAGTGAAAGAGAGCGAGTGTGCTCTTTTCGAGTCTAGTAACTGATGAATATAGAGGAACGAGAGCAAAAGAAGGAAGAGGCACATTTTGTGGAAGAAAACCGAAAAAAAGTACAGGAAGAAGTGGAATAAAGTGTCTCTTTCGAAATAGTAAGTGTGGAAAAAGTGCTGCAATTCGAGTCGAAAATTGGAAAAAAGTGTAATTATCTGAAATTGGTGGTACTGACTGTGGTTTCAGTCAATCCTGATTACCTCTTTGGAGGCGATAACCTCCCGAGAATCGCATTCCTGCAAACAGTGTCCCAGATGATGTTCGTCACGTCAACTTCAAGAGTCTAAATTGGATTAAAAAAATATAATTTCCGTTTCCCGAATTCAACTCGTCTGGACGTGAAAATGTACTTTTTCTCTGTAGAAAAGTGAAGAAAACGAAAACATTTGTACCAAGGACATCTACGGAATTTTTTGGACGGCGTCCGATCGATGTCCAGTGATAGAGGTTTGTTTTCCTGTTTGATCAAAACCCGAGTAGAAAAAAGAAGGATCAGACAGAAGAACAAATTCTGTTGGTGAGAAGTGCTACAGTGAGTTATAATATTTGTTTTTATTTTTTTATTTTGTAGGATTGCATAATATAAATTGTTAAAAATCAGGATTGTTAAGTGTTTTGAATCTACGGTTGAAGCAAAATATAAAAGGAAAATTACGATAAATCTATGCAAAGTGCAAAGGAGAAAAAGGTAATTTGCAACAGGAAAAATAAAATTCAGTGAAAAATTTCATCTTCATTCAAATTTAAAGAGTTCGTTAAGTTTTCTCCGCGTTCGTCGTGTACGTCGTTCCCTTGTAAATTGTTTTTGTAAATAGTTAACCCGCTAGCCAAGTGTGCAGTACGTGCAGTACGTCCTAGCGAGCAAAAGTGACTTATGATTCCCTACTAAAGGAAAGGGAAGCTCAATTATCCTGAACGGATTTGGAGTTTCAATTTATCGTAAGATTCCGGAACCCCAGTATCGTTAGGAGGAAACGAGTGTGAACCCAATACGAGCTTCCCCCTTCTAGGGGATGGAATCCGGAGTCCGTCTGCTGTTGCTAGACCACTCTGAATTGTCCGGATGGTTTTAGGGAAGAGTGTTCCTTTCTTGTGAACAAGTGCTGCACATCTGGAATGCGGAAGTCCGTGTTCCTAGTGGAAGGTGAATATTCCTCGCGAAAGGAATAAAAAGGGTTCATTCAGGAGCAGTGCAGAAGTAGAATGTTCTTAGAATCCGGATTGTCAACTTCCGGAATACGCGAATATATTTTCGGCTGAAAGAGATCTCTGGATCTGGAATTTGTATTGCTAATTTTCCTATAGTAGATTGTGCTTGTCTAAGTGTGTTCATATATTTGGTGCAGTGTGCAATTGCTGTGTACGTCTAAGGGGCCCAACAAATTGTGTTCCTTTTCACGATTTCAATTTCTCCTTAGCCAACCGAAATCCGTGCGATATTCGTCGTCCGGAAAATGATGTAACAGTCACAAACATCGCCGTATGTGGCCGTCCACAGTCGTGTCGCAGTCGTCCGGAATCTGGTCAAAATCACCTTTGATCAGTCGGTCGGTCAGTCGAGCGAGATCGTCCTTTTCTCCGCGGTGCGTCTTGCAAATGTGTTCGCGAATTAAGTATTAGAGAGAAAGGAAAAATCGTGTTCAGTGAGAAATTGTTCCGATCCCGATCGGTTCCCGGTAAGTGTATCCCGAGTGTAGAAGTATGATGAAGGAGGAGTGCTGACGGTGGTGGAAAGAAAGAGAGCGAGAGAGAGCGAGTGCGAGAAGAAAAGAATTGAAAATTTGTCAAGAATTGGGTTGACGGCCCCCAGACCGGAAAAGTCGCCTCCATGAAGCACCTGAGGCACAATGGTACGCGAGACTCGACATCTTTGGGTTGGAAACTTACCCGAAACGGTACGAGAGGACAGAATACGAGAGCATTTTAAAAGGTGAGTTAAGTTGACTTTATTTTTCTTGGTAAATTCCCAAAAAAGAAACAGGAATATGGCGTATATATGAAATATAGTAAATATGGCGTCTATCACATTATCATATATAAATATATGAAAGTCCTCAAAGCACTGTGTACATGTGAACGCCTCCATTAGAATGATGATACATTTGAAAACCTTACTCCACAGTACTTAAACATTTTTAAATTTAATCCTCATTAGGCTCCTAATGTCTGTACACAATGAGTTTGAAACAGACTTCGCAAAACCAATTTGAAGTTTGTTAGGGAATAGGTGGGGGGCATTTAATTGTTGGTTTTGCATTCCTCTGGCGCGGGTGGCGCGGGGGAGCCTTTTTTGAAAATGTTCGGTGGTTTTAAAAAAAAATTTATTCTAAAAATTTTGTTGAAATTTCTTTCCCTCTCGAAGATCATGGTTGTCACCTTGTCGTAGGTGAGAGGGCTTATCTCGTGCAAAATGCCGTCATGGAAGAACATGATCAGCAGTGATAGTATCACACTCTGCTTTCTTTAAATTGCCACGTCGTAGTACGTTTATTTGAAAGCACTGAAAGAGGTGTAATACTGGCGGGTTTAGCGGCAATTCACTCTTAGACGAAGCTAGGAACAATCTACAAATACCTGATAACAAATAATTTAGGGAAACGACAAAAAGTGCACTTTTCATTTGCTGGACAATTCTTTCATTGTTGTTTATTCTCTAATTGTCATTGATTAAACATCAAATATACCTATACAGTTGGTATCATTTATAATCTTATTGTTCGCTTCATTATTGAAAAGGAAAAGGGTTGTGAGCAACTAATAATATGTCCTGATGTTTCAGGTGCCGAAAATTCTACATTCAAATATTATAATTTAAATGTGCGTTATATACGACAGCCGGATCAAAGCTTCAGCTATGGAGCAGACCTTTCGAATTTAAAAAAGATCATCGAAAAGTGTTACTTAAAACAAACGCTGACAAAGAGTTAAAGGCTTATTTTTTTTAAAAAAAGGGGGGGGGGGGGGGGCCCCTTGGGGGGGCGGGTGGCTTTGGGGCCTTTTATTTTTTTTTTTTTTTTTTGTTTTTTTTTTTTTTATTATTTTTTAAAATAAATTAAAAAAAATAATAACCCAACTTAAGCAATCGCGACAGTCAAACGTGTCTGTAAGATTCAAACATCATTTTTGTAACATTTCTGTTTTAGTAGTTTCTTGTATTACTGCAGAAAGATCAAAAAATGACTTTATATCGTGAGAATTCACGATCTTACTCTCTCTTTTCAGGATATGCCATTTTTCACTGTAGAGCGGAATTGTGATTAACTGATTTTAGGGTTTTCTTTTTGCAGTATTTTTTACCGGTCCGAAACGTCTAACCACCCACCATACACATTTTTTTTGCATACTGTAATTTCTCGAAAATTCTCCATCCTTTATGGGCAGTACCCGTTCAGTTTTGGCAACAAGCCTGTAGATTTGCAAGATATTTTTGCAGCAATTAAGCGTCATGCCAAATGAGAGATATTTGGTTTCGACGAATGGTTCTGTACTATTGTTTTGAATCGATTAACTGGTTCCGCGGATGTTGCCAGAAGATGTTTTGAAACACGTAGATTTCGGGAACTGGTTCGTATTTCTCAACAACCACTTAACCGAATAGCCAACCCAATAACTGCCAAATGAAAGGTATTGCAGTCCCATAAATGTCTTATGCTTTGGAATCATTCACTTGGAATATGGCTAAAAAAAACACGGATTCAATGAAAAATGTCATATATCTCGACAAGTACAGAATCAAATTTGCAAAATTCCAATGAATTCTTTTGGAAAAAAAGTAAAACATAGAAAAACATAGTTTAAAAAATCGTTTGACTTTCACACAGCTTCCGAACGGGTGCTGTACTTTATTAGCATTTCTATCCTCCCTGAATTTTAAATAAATCCTGAGAACATTGCAGAATATACGAAAATCAATTGCAGCTCCCAACCTTGCAAAGTTGATTAAACCTCAGGCAATCTAAGAACGGAAGAAAGACTAGTTGACTTTATACATATAAATGGAGCACCTACTCCAGAGTATGGAAACCGTTAGGTCCACCACTCACGTTGACGTTCTATGGTCAAAAGTGGAACTCCACATTTTTTTCGTGAAAAGTTCCCAAACTTCACGCGGATGTTGTGCGATTATATTACGAGAAAGGCGCGGATTGGGTTCTAAGTTTATCCGATTATATAATTTACTGGCTTTAATTTTAGTAACCTCAAGTTCCAGAAATGGTCTGTCGACCTATTAGTGTCAATCACTTTGCTTGGTCTTATACCAAAACGTTTACTTGTAGCAATGTTGTGCGTCAGCTGCATCACACAATCTTTTGCAGTAGTTTTTGCGGTTGGAAAACTAAAGAGAGCTGATTGCGATTTATGAAAAGATTACAGACATTAATGTTGTTGAATGATTAGTTCCGAATTGAATGTATTATCTATAGATACATTTTATTTGTCACAGCGTCTCGTTCATATGTGCTATCCCGTTACCTTTCACAATTCGAGTTAATATCTTTCAGCTTTAGATCTATCATCAGTATGCCGTCTTCTTCCACCTTCTTTTGGCGTGTATTGCAGCATCTCAACAATTGCCATTAAACTGCTTACCCGATAAGGCGCGCACACAAATTCTTCATGAAAATCACGGAAATTCTTATTTTCTTGATCTTCTTCCTTCTGTATTAAGTGGCTTTCAGCCTTAAGCTGGTTCACCACAAGAGTGAGCCACCTCCACACTACATATCGCACTCATCAACACATAAGCCGGGACCAACGGCTTTACTTCCCTTCCGAAGGTAGATGTTATCAGAGATTTTTTCGCCTCAGAAAAAAACGCATCGACCTCGGCTGGAATTAGACCAAAACGAGCTGGGGTGCCGAGTAGCAGTCACGCTTACCACTACACCACCAATCACAGAACTGACAGTCTATAATTCGTACTAAATTGTCGTAGCTTTAGCGTCATTGTAAGGCACTGTGCCGACACTGACAGCTAAGATAACAGATTCGTACCACCACAGAACCAATAAAATTTACATATGGCAAAGTTGCATAAGAGCCGTACATCGGTTTTCGGCAATTTACTCTCAGTATTTGAATAAATTAGCCCTAAGACCGCCGGAGGGACCCCGGTGTAGTGGTTAACATCCCATACCTTTCGCGGATAGTCACGAGTTTAAATCTCGGTGATGTAAATTACGTTAAAAGGTAAGTTCTCAATTAAAACGGAATATGTTCACTGAAAAATTAACACCGATTAAGTTCGAGGATCAATGAAAACATTGGAATAAGGTTTACAGGTAGATCAGGAATCAAATCAACAATATGGTACAGTGGATGATTCTTATGGAGATCTACAGAGACCATCCAGAAGTTCTAAAAACAGAAAATCTGGCAGTTCATAGGAAGAATATATGGAAAATTCACAAGAAAGGACGCTTCGAATAAGTCCTTAAAAAATGTGTTGGAAGTTCGCATAAAGAGCAAGGGCATTTGTGAAAATTCCGTAGGATGATCTTAGAAGTCAATCTCTGAAAGATTCTTGAGCACGCAAAATAATAGATCGAGAGAAGCTGACATTTAGATCCAGAGGAATTGCAGGATGTCCATAGGAACATTTTAGGACGAAATTTTTAAACAAGATATGAGTGAAGTTTACAAGAAGGTTCAAAACGAAGATCTGATGAATTATCAAAGATGTTAAAACTCAAATGTTAGATCTTAAGAAAGTTTTTTTTTTAAACGCTTACCTCCGCTTCTTTAATGACACATCGAGAATCTCACTTCGCTAGTTGTCAAAACTTTTTTTTTATGGAAGCATTCGTTCAAGCGATGACATGGAAACTTCAACTAGAAGTCTTTCTATCTCACTTTGTCACTGAATGCCTCTTTTGTTGATATAAGGTTTAATTAATCCTTCTACAGATTTGCAAACTTGTTCTAATGACCTTTTAAGCTTAAATAGCCAAGAGTTTTCTAGAAATTGTATCCTTCAGATCTTCCTACAGGCTTAAGGGCCGGTTCATAAACCACGTAGACTCATTTTTGAAAATCTCAGACCCCCCTCCCCCCTCGTAGACTTTTCTCCATACAATTTTTTGAAATTTTGTATGGAGCGTAGACTTTGGCCAAATCCCCCTTCTCCCCCCAAAAACGTCTACGTGGTTTATGTATAGCCTGCAGAACTACCTTCCAGTGTTTATTTTCAACCAATGATCTTCCTCCAGATGATCTTTTAAGATAGATTTTCGTTGGAAACTGTCGAAAGTCTTCCAGTTAATGAATTTTTACTGTAAATTTCATCCAAATGTGTCTACTGACTTGCTCAAACCATCTTTATAAAATTCTCACGTTTTCTTGATAGCTCTAGCTACGAGGCTACGCGTGTGTTACAAAAGTAACAGTATACTGATTCTTAATTACTGCTCAGGGTCACCGGGTTGAAACCAACCCATTATGAGATGCATTTTGCCTGTCAGATAGAATATTTTTAGTGACGGATACTAAAAGAAATTGGAAGCAGAAGTTTGAAGAAAAATCTTGAGTTATTTCACAGACGAAATGAAGGATGTTTACCGGAAAATGCGGGCTAATTCCATATGAAGATTCTGAGAGTATGGATTGATATATATATATATATATATATATATATATATATATATATATATATATATATATATATATATATATATATTATATATATATATGGAGTTTTTTTTTTACAGAGAAAACTAACAAGAGATCCAGAAGACGTTTTGATAACGCCGGTGGTGCAGCAACCTAAGGCCGCAGTCCACCCAAATAAAGAAACGGAAGACATTCCTCAAGAAAATTTACAGAAAGTTTTTAGGAGCGTCTAGAGTAAGTCACTTAAATTTCCTAGATACTTCAACAGTAAAATCCATAGAATCTGCAAGATGGGTGGAATTTTTTAAATGATTTAAATTATCTCAAATCTCTTAGTTTTAGCTTTTTCTCGCATATCGCAACACTCCTCATGGCAGTAAAGCTGATTTTTTAGTGCAGGAATAAAATATTGTCTCATCAAATTGCCGAAACCTATGTACTCAGGTGGGCAAAAATCGTCCAGTATCCCTGGTTTCAAAATTATAGTTATAAATAGATTGGTTTTTCAGCAGTCGTGAAAAAACGGAAAATCTCCATACATTTTCATTTTGAATGTTGATCGCCTCCTACCGGCAGAAACGACTGCCATCGGTTAATTTGATTAGAAAGAGCTCTCTTGAAGATCTCGTGGATTTTTATAGGAAAGTATCTTTTGGAAGGTTTGCAGAATTCTTAGCAAAATCTGGAGGACCTACTCAAGGAAATACTATAGAGTGACCTCCAATAAGTTTCTACACATATACTGATAATGTCTAATCGCAGACCTGGCCAGGTGATGAGGAAAGAGAACGATCGATGAAGAGCCTGTCACACCCAAGGCAGCTCTTCATCGTCTATGCTATACAGGGTGTTAGGTTCCTTAGTGCAAATATTTTCAGGGGCGATAGGGGATGATATTTGAAGAAAAAAAAATTGTTCTACGCATATGTCAAATCTTACGCATATGGTCAAAGTATAAGGAGTTATTGAACTTTTAATGTTTTGGTACATGTTAGTCTTAAATTGGATGTAACTAAAAAAATATGTTACTTAGCCAGATTCTTTTTCCAAATTTCGCAAATTTCTCCGGATGTAAGATTAAGACACTCTTCTTCTTGGATGCCCCATCAAGCAGCGTGGTGATCAAGTGTGCTGTGCGTCCTGCGCACAGACATTACCACGGCGGGATTGAATTCGTGATTTTATTATCTGCCAATTGGAGACACAACATGCCATATTCATAACAAAATTGCAAAAAAAAAAACTAAGAACGTTAGAAAGTTTGTTTCAAAGAGAAAGTTGTAGAACACTTTTAAAGCCATGTTTTTGTTTAATTAATCACTGATGTGTATTACGTGTTTTATGCAAAAAAAAAACATAAAAAATTTTTTTTTTTGAAAAAAACATGTTTAAAACATGTTTACCCCTAAAAAGACATTAAATGATAATTACTCAAGGTTTAAAAGAAGCTTTTATGTGGGAAATTTTCTTAACTTTCGAATGGAGGAAAAATAATCTGGCTAAGTAACATAATGATTATTATGTGCAGGAATATTGACTGCATATTGACTATGTGTAATCGCAGAAATTAAATGAAGAATCCTTAAGAGGATCTGAGGGAATACGAAATGATCTGAGGATCTATAGAATCCGTAGATCCAGAATACCTAGTCACAAGATCGGAAAGATGTATGAAGTAAGAGTAGAGTGAAGGCAAGATAATTCATCAAAAAGTTTGAAGAAATTCCGAAGAAAAGTTTTGAGACAAGTTCAACACCCAAAAAATGTTCTGAAAAACGTGTTTCCTACGATGAAAGTTCGACAAACAAATTTTTAGGAGCTATAAAAAATTCTAATATAATCAAAAGGAGGACTTAGACTGTAAGCAGCAATGGCTCTTTTCGAGATCCAAAACAGACTGTAAACTGTTTCTGATTTTTTTTTTTAGAATTATACACTATATTTCCCAATCTACCGGGTAAGACAAACAATGTAAATACTTGAATTGGAAACATGATCGCGCTGGTACAGCTGCAGTCTTCTAACGAAATCCACGATGATTAATTGATGAACATGATACGACAATAACGAAAGCTCTACATATAAATTACGTTAAAAGGTTATAGCTATCGTAAATTTCGAATCTCCCTCTCGTGGGTCAAATTTTCCACCTTGTCGACGGTGAGAGGGCTTATCTTATGCTATAAACATGCATGTGAGACAAAGAATTTGACCAGTAGTGAAAGTATCACATATGCTGCACATTTATTTCACTGCCACGTCGTAGAACGTTTATATAAAGGCACTAACATCAGGTGTGATACTGGCGGGCTATGCCGCAGTTCACTCTAAGACTTCTTAGTTTCAATCTTAGGGAAACGACTAAAAGTACACTTTTCTATTTTTGTGCCAACTCATGCTGTTGTTTATTTATTAGTTTTATGGAATAAATAACCAAAATACCTGGTTTGCTAATGGTATAATAAATAAATGTAATTGCAACATCTTCGAAAAGGGTGAATGTTTTGATCGGAGGAATTATCTGACTGTTCGAAGTGCAGCACATAGTCCCAGAAAAGTGTTACTTAAGACAGACGATGACAGGCAGGTATATTAGAAATAGGAAGCGGAGGGCCCGCTTAGGAAACACCAATTGAAGCAGTAGAATAAACCTTTCCATGTGGTTTATATCTGTACCAGTGTTTGGTGAGTCATGTACAATATCCTAGGGTTATTATTTTACCATTGCAATTGAGGGTTGCCTGGAAATATCATTCGATGTATGAATAATAAATATTATGCATACTCTTGTTGCAATAATTCTTTGGGTTGACCTCAGTAATACTAGTTGTCAACATAGACTACATCAAAGGCCTGAATGTCGTCCCTAAGAAGTATTGTTTGGTAATTTACATATCTTTTTGAAATTTTAAAAATACTACGGTCCAATACTAAATACTTCAACTAGTGCTCAAGCGGCCAACATAGGCTAGTGCTTCTAAGGTATTGGTAGTAGTGACGTTGGGAAAGGGTCTAGTCTTGACAACCAAGCTGTCACGCAGCTCCAGCTAGACACACTAAAAAAAAAAAAAAAAAAACAAAAAAATATTTCACATCTAAAAAACCCATTTATTTTTTTTTAAAAAAAAACAAAGAAAAAAAAAAAAAAACAAGTTTTTGTGACAGAAAAGGGGGGGGGTTTTTAAAGAGTTTTTTTTTTTTTTTTTTTTTTTTTTTTTTTTTTTTTTTTTTTTTGGTGTTTTTTTTTTTATAGTTTTGTTTTTTCTTTTCTGTAATTTCTTTGTTTAGTGCATGTCGAGTTACTTCATCGCGATGATGACACAAATTATGAAGTATTCGGTGTTGTTACAGTTGCCATTGTTTGTTTTGTTGGCAATGAATCGACTTTTATTGAAAGCTTCCGCTATTTAAACCCTTTGAGGAGTGAGAGCACTCTTCAAAGGCGCGCCCCTTTATCAGTCAAAATCAGATTCATTGCAAAGAAAACAAACTATGACTCCGATACTGACCATGCATCAGAACCCTAGTCATAACCAATTCAAACTATAGAACATGAAATAGAAAATGAGATTACACATAAATGAAGACTAACCATGTTTTCCTTATTCCAAGCTCATCCTCGGTGGCTAAATCCGAGTATTGTCACTTTTCACAAGACATAAAATGTAATAAAGACTAAGATATGTTCCTTTGACTACAAAAAACAAATATGTTCCCTAGTTTGAATTAACTAGAACTAGGGTTCGGTGGTGGATCTGATACCCCGTAACGCACCACGAAAAGGTGATCTACCCGCATTGCGGGTTATTTAGATATTTCTTATGATGTATAATATGAACTACCACTCATTGTAGACCGGATCCTTAGCAATAGGCTCTCCTCTCTGTTTGGTTTGGTCGAGTTGTTATCACCTTTTTTTTTCCTTATTATTGTGTTGTGGGGGGGGGGGAGGGGGGGGGGGGGGGGTAAATAAAATATATCTTTTATTTTTATAGGGGGGGGGGCAACAACAAGGTTGATCAATTGGTCAAAACAGCGGGGAGTTAGCATTCCCACTCTTCTCATGCAGTCTGCTTTAATCA
Organism: Aedes koreicus; assembly: GCA_024533555.2. Taxonomy (NCBI): domain Eukaryota; kingdom Metazoa; phylum Arthropoda; class Insecta; order Diptera; family Culicidae; genus Aedes; species Aedes koreicus. Next base: position 189,626 of record JAHHFK020002860.1, read on the forward strand.
GGTGCCCTGACGGTCCCTTCCATTCCTTAGTACTAGCATAACATATTCAGATAATTATGTATATATTTATAAAATTGACAAACACTACAAGCACACGTAGTTATTGTGTATGATCTTCATTTGGTTGATCCTGAAATGAAAGAAATGTTGTATATCGCTTCCCGAATAGTATTGGTATAGCCTGAACAATCTGGAAGGTTATTTCTATATTCTTTGATAAACTAACTATACTGAATTTTTAATTTTTTTTTTTTAGTTTCTTGATTATCGAGATTTTTAGCCCTGGGCTGGTTCATCTCCCGTGGTGGTCGTCGCTCAAATACATTTTTGGGTATTTTCGTAACTTGTCCGGGGTGAGATTCGAACTCGTGACTTTGGCGTGAGAGGTATGGATGTTAACCACTGCGCCGGGGTCGCCCCCATACTCAAATTTTAATTTTCGGTTGCGAATCATTCTTTTAGATATTGCGTTCAACACAGGCAAATGGATATAACGACAAATTTCTTAAACATACCAAAACCATAACAAGTTTATCTTCGCGAATGATCAAAGAACATTTCCTTAATTTACTATGTTATAAATTGAAAATCTTATGTAAAAATATATATTTTGGAAAATTATATGTGATCAATATTCATTGTTGAAATATTCTTCTGCGAATATCACGAAAAAAAAGTAATATATGTTTATTTTAAACAATCCCTTTGGGGAGCCAATAGACTATTGGAAAACAGCTTCTCTCACTCTCACGATGCACTCTCGTGTCTTTTCACTTGGTCCCAAGGTGGAAACTCACAAACGTTCACGTGTTTCTTTTAGTTGATTCAATCAACAAAAACAAAGTAGATGTAGATTGAAACCAGCTTGAACATATTTTTCATAATTGGAATGGACTCACATTAGTTGTACAATTCGATGAAATTTAACTTTTTCCATATCCCATCTAAAATCTTCATGAAAAAATTGGTCCAACTTCTTTGACTGTGGACGCGTCAGTTCCAATATTTCTGGTTTTTTTTTTATCACGAGAAGTTTCTGATACATCTGGGAATCTTTTCTAGGACTACTGTAATACTCTTGAAATTTTATTTAGTGCGATTTTTTTTTATCATGGATCGTACTCATTTTTTTGCGTTCTGCAAAGACCATAGTCGGCCCTCTCGGCAAATAGATTGTTACTAACAATGAGGACTATCAACTAAAAAAGAGCATTCATTTTCTCCAACTCTATCTTAAAATATATGTTGTACAGAAAACGTATCAAAATTCTCTTGAAATGAGAAAGAACTGGACAACCTCCTACGTTGTCAAACATCTTGAGGTAGTGGTGGCGGGGCCACTCGTGTGCACAGAATGAGCGGTCGACCATTCCCGGTTTGTTTCCCAATCCAGATCCGGACCATCACGATTTTTTTTTCCAATTCGGTCGATCCCACTCCAAAACTTCTTCATCATTACCACCAACCGTTCAAAGTTCCAGAGCCTCTCTCCGGATGATGGTATTCGTGAGACTATTATCGTCGTCTTCGTGATCTGCACTGCTGTTCTGCTGGATGGGAAAGAAGTTCCACCATCGAAGAACATACCACACTCCACTCGGAGCATAGCCTGACTCTGGAGCGCACAATAAAAATCCAGCAATAACAATACCAATAATAATAATAATAATAATAATATCATGCTCTACCGGGGTCTTTGAGAGAAGAACAACATCGATAATAAGAAAAAGGCATAAGGAAAGTAAAATAAGACCACCAGCAAGAAGAATAATCAAGAGCTGATGTACAACGTCGAAAGAAAGAAGAGGATTAGTGCCTGTCGGATGACGAGCATAGGAGTGCTAAAGAGGATGAGTGGGGACAGGGGAAAACCAAACACACCGAATGGTAGAATAATAAGAACAAGGCAGTATATAACCACGTACAATTCGTTGGTATGGAATGATGATGATGATGAAGCAAAAAAAGAGCGAAAGAGAGCAAACAGGGGAGATGGAATCAAAGACGGTCAGGAAGAAAAAGAACATAACCTCACCTCGGCTACTTGATTGCCTGTTTGCCATTGCTGTTGTTGTTCCGCTGCCATCTTCAGCTAGCTCGTATGAACAGAAATGTGTGTATAATAAAAAAGTTTCCCTCTTCCCTTCTGCGGGTCGCGCACAACACCCGCATTGCCTCCGCTCCTTCTCATCGATCCTCTTGAATCGTTTTTGTTCCATTCAACTTTATCTCTCCCGCACACGTCACCGTGGTGTTCACAAAAGTATCCATCCGTACATGGCGAGTGCCTTCTCGCTCCGGCAGCCTAGATTCGGGTTAAAATTTTCCATTGCCGCTGACTAAGTTGAGCAGCAGCTCTTTATAAAGCACAAAAAGATAGTACTTGTATTGTGTTGGTGTGTATTTTGCTCCGTTGAGACAGCCAGTCGGAACTATAGTGTACCAACACATGGCCTCCCTCGCGCTCTGCACTGCATTGATGATGTGCCTGCTTATGGGAAGAGGAGCGCGCTGTGGCTGCTGGGTGTAATATCGTTGTGTTAGCAGGTGCAGAGTTGCCAGATTTAATCCGTCTTGCTGCGTGGTAGACTGGGGTGGAAGTATGGTTAAACATTCATTATACGACGAGCTGCCATCAGCTGAAGAGGTCGTACGACTGCTTTTATGATGACGCGAATGGTTGGTACCTCCTGTTGGCCCGGTGTGGAGGGTGTACTAGTTTGATAATAACCACTCACGTTGCTAGATGTGAACGATCTTGTGTCTCAGAGAGATTTATAAGTGGAAGACTAGATAGCCATAACAGGCAAGAAATGAGATAAATTATCATCAAATATTTTAGAATATACAATACTAAAGCTTCCTTTATGACATTCAATAAACATACTTGCATAGGTTTTGTTACTGTTTTTTGTACTTCCGGAAGTCAATGTCATTTAAAGATCTTTAAAGTATATAAAAACAGAAAATATGCAAGACGAATATTAGCTTGTTCCTTCGAATAAATCTCAGTATTGAAAACCCATAATTTAATATTTCAAGCATTAAATATCAAGCTCATTTTTCAAATAGACGTATCTAACATTTGATAGGAATTGAGAAACATGAGGTAGTTCCAGATGCTTTCTTTTTTTCTCAGCATTTCAAGCTTATTGCTTGCTCTCAACATAGTGTTCTAAATGCACTTTCACATTTATTAATTTAGAGCTTTCGATGCCAGTATGATGCTGTGGCAAGTACAATCATACCCTATGCCCAGGGAGTCGAGAAATTCCTAGACCAGACCGGGAATCGTTAGATGTGTATATGAACTATTTGCTTAGCATTTAAAAAGATCAGATAGGTCGCTTTTGAAATTTGGTGCACACAACTGAATAATTTTGATGATAGATTTTGGCAATTGCTCCTATATTAAGCGTGTTATTAATGACAGGGTAGAATGAAAAGCTTGATTTTTTTACTTTTGCGACATACGTCCTTCTGAAAAATTATGCTTGATTTGCTTAAATATACACATTTATTTTCAATGTTGATAATCGATTACTTTTTCCAAACTGGTTAAGTTTTAAACTAATCTCTAATAACATAGTACAGAGTTATCTAGATCAGTTGCGTTGCCTTAATCTCAATCTACCTTTGCACTGACTCTCTTAAATCACAACTATTTATCAAAATATTATCTGTAATGTAAATATATCATGTGAACTAGACAATTGAATGCCTTTTCAGCCGTTTTTGCAGTGAATTAGGCATTCAATCCTAATTTGCATATTGTTGCATAGGTAAAAAGTAAGGTTACGCGGCAACCATGACCTAGATCGTAGTTTTTGAACAACAATTGTTTTAGCACCTATGAAAAACATTAAAGCCCATTAGCCTGAAAAAAGGCGTTAGAGAACATTTTTGAAAATTGTTTTAGAATCTGCTTAAAAAATCATGTATTTAAGGAGACTTCGAAATGTATCCATATGTTACCAAGACCATAAGACGGTTCTCAGGACCATAATGTTCCTTCCGTTATATATGTTACTTTCCGTATCTTATGTCACCAGTCAGTTTAAGGCAAATTTACAAACTTTGTTTGGTTCATTATATTAAACACTTTTTAACACATTTTTCGAGCTCACATGTTTCATGCTTTATTTAAGAGATTTTGCTCGGATATCCATCAACCGTCAATAACCTTCAGCCATAGACGTCTTAACTTACAAAACCGTGTTACAACTTGAGATAAAATTTCGTTTAATTTATGTTGGTCCTTGGATGTTAGTTGTGTTATAAGCTCTGCAATGCAGCTTAGATTGAAATAAAAACTTTTTCAAACAATCGGTTGCTCAACAGGTACGAAAAATCTAATACTCGATTGTCGAGAATTAACCAAAGAAGTCCAATTATTAATTATTATGTTTCTAACTTTGATAAATTAATCAACAAGGAGGAATTTAAAATAGTGTTATAACTACTTAAAAATCCCTTCCAATTTATTTACTTACTTTACTGTTCGTTACATCAAAAGGCTCAAACTGGCCTCAATGTTGAATCTAAGTGATCATAACATTGTTTTCAATCTTGCAGATAATTGGCTTAGCTCGGCAATAATACATGTTTGTAAACAATATTAACATTTCCCGAAAGGACTTCTCATAAATACCTCGCTCATATTATGTGAAATACCCAAGAATTGGAAACCACTGGCAGCAAATCGCTTGGTGGAAAGGGGTTTGTATACACAATTCGAACCAAAAGTAAACTACACTAGCGAATTCCGATGTCGAGTGCCTGAAAGACCATTGAATTTATTATGACGAATACGCCGTGAGCTTTTTTCGAAGCGAAGTGAAACAAAAAAAAACTTCGAACCACTCTTCCCTGGCCCGGATTTGTCATTGCACTCGCCCCCGCCAATAATACCCCATCAGTGATACAGAGGAAGGGTATTATGGATGGGATTCACAATCCCACCAGGGAAAAGCACTCGAATGGTTGCGGGGACGGATGATGAGTTGGGTGTCAGTGACGAAACGGAAAAGTAAGCAAAAGCCGCGATCAACTACTCTCGCATCACCGTCATCATCAACAGCGGCTGCCTCAGCACTAGCAGTCGAGAAATGTTTATATCATAATGGTCGCGCGAGCACAAACACCCCGATAATGTATTGTATATGTAATACCGCTTTTCTCATACACATTCATAGCTTCTGCTTTCTGTACTGCTGCCTTTGCCAGTCAGCCAGCCAGCCATGGCTTGAAACCAGCTTCAATTAAAATCAATAGACTAACCTTACGGGAAACGTCGGTCCGCCTGGTAGTCTCTTTCTCTGTATGTATATAGAAGTATTTTTTTAGCTTTTTCCTTTCCGCACACTCTTCTTCGGGCTCGTTCAGTGCTCTCCAACAGCAAAAGCAACAACGACACAGTCACTACTTTTCAATGCTTAGCAGCGTGCGACCAGTTAAACTTTTAACCAATACATTCACCTTTATGAACGCTGATCTCGCTTCTACTCGTGGTCTAAATCGTGCTACACTGTTCACTCTAGTTTGAAATGCGCTTCTTGAAAGACCTAAAAGGTAAACCCATAGTAATTTCAGTTATTTTTTTGACCTGCCTTTCTGACAGGATGAGGCCGTAAGTTAGCCATCTCGCTTAAATTCAACGTAGATTTTCCATTACTCCCCTAGCAAGAATTTAAGGAATGGCTCCTGATTGAAAAGCGGATTTTATAATCGGTTCCGATTTCGAAAAATAACATTCAAACAAACATTATTAAGGTATTATAGTATGGCAACACTGGAACTTCGCAATAATCTTCCATGCAAAGCAGCAGCCGCAGTAGGCAGCGATCGAATCGAACGATAGACGTCATGCTTTTGCGGCCCCGAGGAATAAGCAGCAACCCTAGCATGAAAAAAAAACCCAATAACAACAACAAAGCCGACGAAGTAACGCGCCAACTCACCGGGCGCTGAGCAGTGGTGTGAGCGAAAAGGCGCCTCTTTTCCCCCAGCGGAGTGACTGCATAAGAGGTATTAATATTTCCCAAAACCAACACCGTAGTCGTCGCCGTGGTCGGACATCGGTCTGCTGTATGGCTGTTCAACGGGGCTTCAATGTTTCTCTGCTGTCTTGTGTCGAAGTGTTGGTATGTTTTGCGATTTGTTGACAGTATGCGTAATGTTTTGCTGCTGCCATTGATATTCCGTCTTGCTTCGGCTAACTGTATCCCACTCGGGCTGCCCGAAGGAATAAATGAAATAGCATCATCCGATGATGCTGATACAAATAAAATCCAACACGGCCCGACTAACCTTACGGGAAACGTCGGTCTGCATTATTACGTTTTTTTTTATTCAATTATTTATCGATTTTCAACTCCAAAATTAGTAAAATTGTATAATTTCAATATTCCCACTAGCCATTTTAGAGAGAAGTAAAAGAGGAATTATTAAGCATGATGGATGTGAGGGAATAGTTTTCGGATTAGGCCGCTCGACCAAAAACGGGGGTTTCCCTCAGTTTTCCTACCGTTTTGCCGGGTTCGTTTCCATGGTTCGCGCACCATCTACTCTTCACAGCAGACACACGGGGTCGTGGCTACGCTCAGAAGGCAAAAAAGCGGAAGCGGAAAGGGTTGGTGAAGAGATACTGCGAGGTGAACGAGGCCAGCAACCCCCGGGGATGCTGGTGTTTGTTGTTCTGCGCTACGTTGTTCGGGGGGAAAAAATGATGATGGAAGACTCTTGTGCGGGTGACTTCCGGAACGAATGGCCGGAATTCCTTGACAAGTGCACACACAAAAAGTCCGTGGTGTTGGTAGACACCAAAAACAGAAAATAATAAGCCTTGGTTAGGTCTGCAGATTTAGATAAAGGATACTTTTAAGTAGTTTTAGGAACACAACAATGAACTGTTGAGAGCATTATGAATAATAGAGCTTTTTCAGTTCGAAGTAACACGTGTTCGTAGCATGTTTTTAGCAGAACTTTTTGAGCTAAGTTTCATTTAAATGGCTATCACAATGGTATTGCAAACCTCAGGAAGCCCGTGCGGTGCAGTAATTGTCTCGATGCGGAAACTTTCCCGAATGAATTTTTCATCGAAAAGATTTATTATTCGTTGCAATTTGCTTTATTTTCAATGTTGTTTGTTAAACCTCGAGTTGAAAACGGTGCAAAGTCTTTTCTTTATTAATGTTAATTTATGTCTTTTTAATGTTTACAATCTTCAAAAATTGACATTATTGTATTTTATTCAAATTGTAAATTTTATTCAAATTCAAATTCAAATTTTATTTATTGGACAAAAAATTATTATTACTTTCTGTTCGAAATTAGTCTTAGAATTCATTCGATCAAAATTAGTCTTAGAATGCATTCGATCGACTTCTTCAGCTGATCAAACTGCTCTTCGGCTTCTTTATTAGAATTTTTCGAGTACACTGGGATACGTTCCACTTTTACTATGAAACCGTGTAAAAAAAGGACTGAATAGAGTAGAAAAATTCACATGCATAAACATTTTAAATTACTTTAACTTTGTTTGCATGGCATGCAATGGTCAAAATACAATGTTTGAAATTTTGAGTATTTACACAAAAATTGTGAATTTTTGGAAAAACTAACATGATTACTTTTTGCCCAAAACGAAGAATGTGATTCGAATTAGGTCGATAAGTTGTTTCGTTCTGGAGTTATCGCCGAAAACAAACCGTGTCAAGAAAAACCTTAGTGTATTTTTAGAAATCCCTTTTAACGCGTTCAAATTTCTCGATCTTGAAATGTTTCTAAAAAATCATTGAAATTTTCTTCAGAACCCAAGCCAAACATTTGAAGTGGTGTTACTCAAAGGTTTTATATTATCGCAATTAATTTCCATCTGATTAATTTGTACACACGACATAAATTTATTAGAACCCATTTTCGATGGTCTATAATCAATAATTGAAAATACTATTCCGATAGGCCTTAGAGGATATAGAAGGAACCATGTTTTTAACTGAATCAATATCAGCCCTTTGATTGTTCAATTGTTTATTTGGTTTCTAAAAAGTGTTAAACGTATTATTTATTCCAATTCACAAGTTGTGTGACCTAAAATTACCCTATAATGCTTAACAGAGCATGTAAAATAATGTAGTATTAATGAATTAAGATTTAACTCAAAGGGCCTATATCAAAACTTGATAAAATCTGTGGCCTATTTTCAAGGCCTATGTCCAGCTGAACTTTTGATAGGGTCTACGTTCATGGTAATTTATATTTTTGCCCATTTTAACCAATATTAATAAAATATTTACCTGTTAATGTTGATTTTTACTATGAGCACCGTTTAAATAACACTATGAAACTACAAGACACTGAACAACTGCACTACTGACGAAATAGGATTACAATGTTTGGTGCGAATCTTCGGTTGCAAATTACTCAATGTTTACATGTTGGCACATAGGCCCTTTTTACATGTTTGGCTAGAACTGTTTTGAGCCTGTTTTTTTTTAAATTTATGTTTTACCAAAATACGAAAGGTTTATGATGTTCGACTAATCATTTTCATAAATTTTGTGGCGCTCTTGATTTCATATTAGGACTCTTGGAATTGTCGTTAAAATTCATTTGCTGTTCAACTTAAAATTCCCAGAAATTTTCCCAGTCAACAATGTTCCTTGGAGCTTATCGCTTGTATATCTTGGAATGCTTCCTCAAACAGCTTGGAATTTAATTGTGTATTGCCTTTTGTATGTATGTATGTATGATAGCCACCATGCCTTCTAGCGCTTGGCTTGGATGCAGCTCCACTCAATAGCAAGATCAAATTGAGCCACCGATCTGAATTCACAATATCGCTGTATGAAGGGCCAAAAACGGTGGGGCGGACCCGTAAGCAGAGACGCTCATGCAAAATCCACGGGAAAGAATCTCCTTCCAACGATACGATCCAAAAATCGAATAACCCTATTCGCAATACTTATTAAGCTTTCTACGGGATGGCTTGTTAAGAAGGGCGCTCCACCCGCACTGAATCTGTTGGAGTAGAATTCATAGCATCATAATCGAATCGGTAGGATAAAGAAAATGATACTGTTCATTCCCTCCTAGATTCAGGTAGTCAATCAAACCATCGTCCAGTTTCAGCTTGAATGATACCCTGATGCTCCCTCCCAATAATGTAAATAATATGTAATAATATGCATTATATGTATTATGTAATATAGCAATGAAATATTCAAGAATCTTTAATTACAATATGTGATAGTTGGAATTCGTCATCCTGTAATTTTAATATGGTTATAAATAAAATAATATGATGAAATAATAAAAATAGTAATAATGGGCATATGATAATAATATGCAGCTTGGTGCTTCTTTACAGCTCAATCAGTGGAAGATGAATGTAACTCTGGAATGAGAAGGTCATTTTGCAATTAAATAAAACATAAAACATTGAAACAATAAAAATTATGTATGTATTCATGACATATGTATGTAATTATTAAAATGAACCGTGCATCAATAATCAAAATTCAGATCTTCAAATACGAGCATCCTTTATGGAAATCAAAAAGTGGTCTTATTGTTTTGTCGTATGCGGTGTCTGTTACTTTAAAAGAGGTGAATGAAAAATGATGGATTTAATGCAGATGAGAATTTAGGCTACTTCTGGACCACAACCGAAATTTCAGCTCAATTGGTTCTCGAGAAAATGAAAAGCTAGCCCCCTAACATGACCATTTTGTATGGAAATCCGGCTTTGGTCTTATTGTATTGTCCGTCACTGTATAATAATGACATCCAGCTAATTGTCTTTTCCGCAGCGGTGTTAGTTGATTGAAACTCTGAAATAACGAGAATTTCCATCGTGATATAATGAGCGAAAGTTGATCACCTGGCAGCCTAGTAAAATAGCAAAGAAAATTTAGGCAAACAATCAGGCGAAATAAATTTCACGAGTATGATTTTTGCCTAAGAACGGAAAATTAATAAATTAATAATAATAATAAGACTTACAACGATACATAAATGCGAAGCTGAAAATAGTATTTAAAATATTGTGAAGGTTTTGTTATAATATAAAATGACAATAACAATTATATTTGTAATGTCTGCAGATTGTGGTCCTGTTACAATTATAAACAGACTTGCATTACAATAGCCACAAGGGAAAAATAATCTAAAATTATTATACAACACTTGGGAATTCCATGGATGATCTGAAATAAGGACCGTAGGGCCGTATAAAAAAATGTTTGTGGTAGGGTAAGATTCAGCATGCTACCTTACCGGGTCGCGCTGCCTACATTGCGTTGGTGGGGCTGCCATTTAAGGTAAAGTCGACGCGATTCAACGTTTCTTACTCAGCCGCTTGATGCCAGGACAGACGCTGTTTGAGCCGCAGCTACTTGGTGGACAGACGCTCGGCACGAACCTCCTCAATCTAGCTGAAGTCAGACGGACAACAGTGCCCAGGCTGCACTACCAGCTACTGGCTACTACCACTACTAGCTCATTTATGGTGAACATCAGTAAATGGTCCATTTGGCTCGTTTTCCCCTCACTTGGTTAGGAAATTAATTTTCATCCAGAATGAATTTGATGCTTCTGCCATGCTTCTTTATGATGAACAAGTTCGGTAAATGATTAAAGACGTGGCTGGGTAGCTCAGTGGTTACCCGTTCTGCTTACTGCGCAGATGGTCAGGAGTTCAATCCCAGGCCCGTCCCCTTCCTTGCTATTTGTCACTTGCCTCTTTCTATCACCACTAGATTTAAAATAAAACAAAAAGCAGTCTACTGCGCTTTCATTGATCGTATCACTTACCACAGTGAATCCATGATCTAAAAATAACCTGCCTTACTAACACAAAACTATCCTTCCCTTGAAAATCGTGGAGACGCAGAGATAAAAACGGTCTCTAACCAATGATTGCCAAACTAATCATCCTTCCCTCCTCCCCGAAGACCGTGAGGACGTGGCCGGCGCTGGAGCTGATCTATAAATAGAATGAACCAGTAATTCAGCCATTATTCCGCTGACACTTTATCAAACTCATGTACAATATAATATTTCAGATTCTCATTTTTCATGTGGGTGTTTTTAACTACATTTAAATTTACCTCAAAACTTTATTCAAGACTGATCCACAGCCGATGAACGATCTAAGAAGTAATTAAACGTTTTTTTTAGACAGGAAAAATCCGTAACCGATATACTACTATATACTTCGAATAAGCCTGTTTTTATTCACGTATGCTTTAAAAAAAAAAAAACCATTTCGTTCTACGCCTACATTGTCAACTAAAACCGATGACCTTTGTTCATAGTTTTAGACATGAAAAATCATTTCAAGATAAGTTAATTTTGATGAGCCTGAATCCCCTTTTCTTTTCTATGCTTAAGAGTTTATTTATGACTGATAAATACATTGTTTCAACAACCCCCACTGAAAAATGGAGAACTACGGGATCTCTATGCTTATTCGACAACATGTTTCCTAACGATGTGTCTAGATACGTATGTATGCTCTTCGGAACGTTATTATGTGCTCGGCTTGGACCTTAATGCTTCAAATTATATGTATGAAGACGTAATGTTGTATGACAGCTAATTGTACAGATAAACGAGGTGTTGTTATATCTGATTTCGCCTTGTTCTATTTTCAATCAATTGGAAAAAGAAGTCCATTCTCAAAATATAAAACGCGTTGTCATGTTCGGACTCAGTCCAATTAACTAAACTTATGCCAACTGCTTAAGCTTTCGAAAGTGCCCCATCCTCTTTCCTTTTCCAATTAAAACTTATACTCACTTATCGCATTACTAACTCCAATTATAGCTGTACAATAATCACCACTCTTACTTGAATTACACTACTTCCATCGGGTGAAGAGTTGGACTATCAAATGAATCGCACCCTCCTCTTTCCAACATCTGAATGACACAAAAGAGAGCTTTCTTATCTATGTCCGCAGACGCCCAGCACTCTCCGGGTTGCTACCTTCAAAGAATTCAATCCAGAGATAGACGGTCGACCATGGTACACTTGAATGAGTTATAAATTTTATCTTAATTCTCTAAATAAATACAATCTCCGAACGTTTCGAGAGTATCTGGTGTCTGGGCTTACAAGCATATCGAAAATACTACAGGAAGGGAGGGTGATTTTGAACCAGAAAAAGGAGTGAGAGAGCAAAAAAGTGATTCACTAATTGTGGTTTTGACTTCTCTTTCGTTCCTCTTGGTGACCAAAATGTGCTTAGACGTGTGTATTCTGCATCGTAAGGCGTTGTTTTCCTTGGGTATCGAGCCAGAGTGCATGATAAGATCGCCTCCACTTCTAGAGCCACCAAACATTTCCCTGCTTCTGAGCTTTGCCGGCTTCTTCACATTCCAGAACATCCTGCGGTGGCCGGCTGGCTAGCTTGTTCGTATGGTAATTTCTGACGTTATTGTTCAGTACACACGAAAATGTGAAAAATTATCGAGCAAGATAAAATTTTAATGGATTTTCCGGGGATGGATACTTCTGATGCCGAGGCTACAAATTGTGGTCTTTGAAATGAGTCCAAGGAAAATTCTGCATAACAGCTTGACACAAACATTATATTGCCAAAGAAGTTCCAGTTACGTTGAATATTGATCACAAAAGTGGCTTATGGTGTCGCTCGCCAGAATGCAAGATTATGAGTTGTATTTCTTGAAATGTGTGGTAAAATTGACAATAGTTATAAACTTCCACCTCTATTACTAAAATCTATCGAACTTTGACAGAGATGCAGATAAGGTTCCATGATAACTGTGACAGTGGTAGATGGATTATTTCAACATATCTGAACCTAAACTAATGTTTGTACTAACGACTGTTTGCTGACAACAGTATCTGAGGTTCATATATCCCGTTCAATTCTCGAAGTACCAGTTCTAAAAGTAATGAAACTGTTTCCAAGATACTAAAATCTTAAAATACCACCATAACTATAAACAAACATTCTATCCTGAAAGCTAATATACTGAGGAGCGAGTTAACTAAGTGCTGTGCGCATTTTATTAGGTTTAGCTCGGCCCTTCAATCTATCACAGGCAATTTTAACAACTAGCAAAGCTTTTAATCCCCTGCTACCATATAGATCGTTGATTTTCGCTTTTTTATTTTTTTATTATACCGCCGAATTTGGCAGTAAATTGTGCGCATCGACACGTTACCGGAATTTTCTCTACAGATAACGAAAACGAGAAATGCGAACAAGGTGAAGCGGGATGGTATTTAATTCCAAATGTGATATTTCAACTGAATTCTGATACTAGTGCAAGCCATAACCCTTTTCCCTGTGGTGGGAGCTGGGCAGGTGCGGTAAAACTTTTTTTTCAGCAGAATAGATTATTAAATGTAGATTAATAGCAAACAGCTGCAGAATGCCCGAATGCGGTAAAAATATCGCTGCCTGGAGCTCGCACGAAGAAGGCATGATGACATCATCCAGACTAATTTAAAATTGCTTCATTCGATGGCGGTGGCTGTAGAAGCAGGATCTGAGGTTTTTGGCAAAGTTGTCCAGTCTGTCAGCCAGCTCGTGTCTCCTGCATGACATTATGAGATGGGAAGGAAGAAAGTTGCAAACACAATTTGAAACCGCAATTTTTCTGGAGTCACGTTAAAGTGCATGATCTCTTTTTTTTGAACCAGATAGATAGTTGTGGTGTTTGCATAGCCAGGATTGGGACTGAACGATTTGCGTGGGAATGTACATGTTGAACATAATTATAGAGATGTCTTTAAAAAATGACATGCCGAACCTTTGTTTCCAATGATGGTTTGAGCTGAAACCCATTCCACAGAACTACACATATTTTACATTTTGCGTTTGAAAATAAGTAAATTAGTCTGCAAAATAATGTTGGAATGTTTGGTTTGAGTCTTATGAAATATGAAAGTCTTATGCCATAGCAAATGAATCTCGTTGTGTAGTTTACATTGACAATATGAAATCGGTAAAATATGAAGGAATATCCCTGATTTTTGTTGGAATAGATAGATATTAACGTTCCTCACTAATATTGGATGATCCATACGAAATTTAGGGACTGGACCACATTTCTATAATAGCATTTTGTATCAACCTTTCCAACACCAGTTTTGTGTCTAATGGTCACTCCCAAAAATGTCAGCTTATTTAGTAAGAAGTTGAGATAGAGCATTATGTTTGATTTTTTTTTCTGAAATCGATGGACAAGATACATACTTGCACTCTTTTTGTAATTTAAATTTTATCCGTCATACTATGTAGTTCAGAATTGCCGGATATGTTATTCAAAAAATCATGAATATACTGGCCAAAGAAGACGCTGGCCTTCGAGAAACAAATTTTCGACGTTGAAGTGAAGCAGAAAAATCAGCGGTCCAGTGACTTTTTTATTATATTTCTAACGTGGCTAAATAAATATGGGAATCGCTGTTAAATTCTGAGAAACCATTGCTAGAGGATGCCACTTTTCCCAAGTATATGAAACTTGACAATCGCGATTGCACGATTGAGCTTTGAACCATTTTTGAAGTAGTTAGGGTTTTTTTCTTTGTTTTGCTGTGTACTACTCAAGAAGAACTTCTAGAACATATGCAGGTTCGTTACGTGTACGTGGATTTCGCGTATAAGGCGCGAATTTCGCGATAGTACTTATACAAGTTACATACAACTTGCTGATATTTTTTTTTAAATCATAAGGAAATCTAAGTAGGTTAGCGATAATCTATAATATTAATATAATTTAAATCGCCTTTTTCGGCGAATAAATCGTTTTTTGATTCACAAAAAAGTATAGTCAGTCTCAGAAATTAGTATTTAAAATCTCTGCTTGAAGGTGAGACATAGTTCATTGGTGAAAGATCTTTTGATGAAATCCCTTATTCGGTGGAACAACTTTTACGAAATTTCTTACTCGCATATAATAAGTTTTTAAGCTTTTACATACCTCAGAACATTCGCGAACGGTTAAGTTCTCAGAAAATCAATATGCCTGTATAACGTTGTCCTACCGTTCTCCTCTGATTCTCCCTGCAATTATTGAAAATCCTAAAAAGTTTGGAGAAGAGAGGTTATTTTTAATCTGAAGTTGAAAGAATCTTAAAAATTAGATATTTTTAAGGTAAATTCTTCAATAAGTTATGTTGCTACGAAAAATTAAAAGTGCTTAGTGAAGTCCATCAATTGCTTAGTGCTAATGGAGCATGATCATCTGCTTAGTATTTGCTACTTTATTCTTACGGAAATTTTTATTTTACAGAGAGTTAGTAGATGGCGCTAGGAACTGACAGTCAATGTCACCCAGTGTTGAAAGCCTCTTTACCTTTACATTTACCTAGATTGTCTGATAAATATGAGGCTACTGTAGGGAATGTTTTTTTGTAAAGCTTCAAGCTTCAAGCTACAAGCTATATTAAAAAAAAAGTTCCATAAAACCGGTTTTTAGTCTCACGAGGTGCCACTGGTGCTTACGATGGAGGTCCTGTAGTTCTCACCCTTCCTTGAGACCAACTTGCTGCGAACGACTTGTAAACTTCTTCCAAAGCCGTTTTTACATTAGTAGCCATGAGCTGAATCATTTTACCATTTGTGACACCCAAAAGAGCTTATAATAATCAACTTCTATTTTCAAGTCATCAGCAAGTTTTCTCATCTGCCATAGCACTTTGTCAAGAATAAAATAGATATTCTCTACTCTAGATTCTACTCTATACTCCTTCGTTAGGAAACTTCCTGCAGATTTTTATGTGAGTTTCTCTAACCTTCCCTAAGAATCTGTCCTACCAAATTCTTCAATTTACTTGTTGGATTGTTTTGATTCATCGGTTCTTATTACTGTGTATTTGTTATCCTATCGAAAATTCCCGTGGACTTCTTCTAAGGTCTAAGTATAGGTTGGATGTACACAACGTGAGATTAATACTTTTTTTTAGGTTCTCAAAATCGTCCTAGATCAATTTGTATTTTCCTCTAGATCCTTTCAGAGTGATTTTTTTTAGGACAATTTAGTTTAGCGGAATGAGAAATTCAATGAACTTAATGATATCTAAAGAAATTGACCCTGACCTTTACAGGTTTATATAAATCGGCAGAAGACATCCTCTTACAACATATTAACCGTAGTATTATTTCGGAACTTGGAGCCCATTTGCTTTAAGAAGGACACTCATGTTTGATGCTCTATGCTCAAGAGTGAAAATATTTGTGTTTGTACATAATTTTTTAACTTAATTTCAAAGTAAAAAAAAAATATTTGCGCAGATTTGATGATGATTTTATTTCAAAGTACGTGTGATAACTCTACATATGCAGAAATGTTACTATTATATGGGGTTTTGGGTTCAAAGACGACTTGAGTTCATGGATGGCTGTAGAACATCTCCATGTTAACATCAATTTCAACGTTAGGTTTGTTCTTTTTTTTTTTCTATTCGGGACGCAAACCACTGCGACCAGTTATGTGGTCTATCATAGTATATCCAGTATCCTTTGTTCCGTGCATTTCGATTTACTTCATAACTTCTGAGAAATAATGGAGAACTCGGTTTTGTTTCAATTTTCATTGTTTGTTTTGATGGAAACGAATCGAGTTTTATTGAAAGATTCCACTGGTTGTGTCCATGGATTCGTTGCAAAAAAAAAACCAATGGCTCGGATGCAAATCATGCATCAGATTTCAAATATCGAATAGAAAATAAAAATTAACATAGATGAAAACTAACCAATGGTTTCTTGTTCGAAGCTCATCATCGGTGGCTCAATCCGAGTATTGTCACTTTTAACAATAAAATGTAATAAGGGATCATCAATTAATTATGTTACGAAAAAAGTTATTTTGTATGGATCTTCACATTTTTTTGTATGGATTGTCAGGTTTTCCCAAAAGCAAACCCCCCCCCCCCCCCCCCCCTCATACTCCCTTATTACGTTACATTATTAATGGACCTTCCCTAAGGACTAGGACATGTTCCTTCGATTACAACAATCTGGTACCTACTTTGAAAAGTAAATCGCATTAGAATTCGGTGGTAGATCTGATACCCAGTAACGCAAGGTGATGTACCTGCGTTGATGTAAATTCTGATGGTGATGAGGGCCTGTTCATAAACCACGGAGACTCATTTTTGAACATCTCAGCCCGCCTCCTTCGTAGACTTTTCTCCATACATTTCTTCTAAATTTTGTATGGAGCGTAGACTTTGGTCAGACACACCCCCCTCCCCAAAGAAAAGTTTACGTGGTTTATAAATAGCCCGTGATGCCGCTGCTTGGAAAAATAGTAACGCCTGTTTGTTCCCTAAAAATAAGAAAACATTATTCTACTATCATGACACAACCGTAACGTGCTCACTTCCACCAATAGAAGCATAATATATGTATATATATATTTTTTTTTAACCCTCCACTAACCCCCACACCAAAGAGCTCACAGAGAGAGCCCCCTGGTTATGGACACATACTAACATTACTTAAAGAAAAAAAAAAATTAAAAATAAAGTAAACGCGGAGATAATAACTACAAAAACAAAATGCAAAGTAAATCCCAGTGGAATTTTATTCCTTTTAAGGGATTATCAATAAAAACATTTAATTTATATTATGACAACGTTCTTTAATTATTATTTAAAATGCAGGAGAAAAAATCTACCTGGAGCCAGAAAAAACCTACGTATGCAAAATGGTGTTGACACATTTAGAAAATATATTAATTTACGTTCCTCAAAATGTGCTGCTTCAGCTTGCTTTTGAAGAGTATGTTATTCGTTATTATTTTCAAGTCATTAGGTAGTGAATTGAATATTAATGGACCGTGATTTGAGATGCATTTTAGACCCACGTTCGTACATGCTCGGTTTATCAGTAATTCATTTGCATGCCTACACTGATAGGCAAAA
The DNA here is from genome assembly GCA_024533555.2 of Aedes koreicus. NCBI lineage: Eukaryota > Metazoa > Arthropoda > Insecta > Diptera > Culicidae > Aedes > Aedes koreicus. The sequence continues at coordinate 207,533 of JAHHFK020002860.1, forward strand.
TAAAGTGCCCACCTCATCGTTTTTTTCATTTTCTCTCATTTTCTTGGTTCAAATTAAAGTAAACACACTGTATTTTTTTTTTATTATCTTATTTTTTATATTCTTTTTAAGTTTCACTTTTGGAATACTGAAAAAAAAGGAGTTTTACTTAAAGTAAAAAAAATCAATTTGTGTTGAAAATAAAATAGTGACAAAATAAAGTGCCCACTTCATTTAGGCTACAGAAAACATAAATTAAAGTAAAATAAAAGCATTTCAATAATTGATGTGTCCTCCTTTGGCCTTCAGGACCTCCTGCAGGCGCTTCGACATGCTCTCGACCAGGTTCTTTAGGTGCTGTGGATCTAGCTCTTCCCAGGCGCGCTCCAGGGCTTCAAAATAGTTATTTTTATTGGTAACACCAGTTTTGTCAACCCTGGCATCGAGAATCGCCATTTGTGGAGGCCATTCCAGCGGATTGATCCGACAAGACCGGAAGAAAGACTTGGTCTTCTTGGCAGTATGCTTCGGGTCGTTGTCCTGCTGGAATACGAACTTCTCTTCAAGGCCCGTTTGGATCAGCGAAACCTCCAGATTTTCTCGCAGGATGTTGATGTAAGAATTGCCGTCATTATCCCGTCGATTTTCACAATGCTTCCCACTCCTCCCCACGAAAAACACCCCCAGACCATCACGTTTCCTCCTCCATGCTTCATCGTGCCTTGGATGTGGCGCTCCTGAAGCTCCTCTCCCGATCTGCACCAAACACGAACCCGCCGCTTTCGGTTAAACAGCTCGAATTTTGATTCCAGAACTCTAGGGGCTTATCAGCATGCTCCTTAGCAAACTTAAGCCGTTTGGCTTTGTTTGCCTTGCTGATAAATGGGCGCTTCCAGGCAAGTTTGCTATTCAACCCCTGTGCTACGAGACGGCGACGAACAGTTCGACCGGAAACTGATAACTGAAGGGTTTCCTGGATCTCGCGGACAGTTACCTTCGGGTTCTTCTTGACTTCGCGCATGATCTTGGTGTCCGTTCTCGCATCCGTTTTCCGCTTCCTGCCTCTGCCAGGGCGATCCACCACTGATTCAAACGTTTTAAGCTTCAGAAGAATTTTGCCAACCGCTGCCTTACTGATACTGTACTTCTTAGCGACAGCCCGGTGCGATTCACCGTTTTGCACATCACGAACGACCAATTTTCGGATACACAAGGGAATTGCTTTCGAAAGCACTGCGTTCTCCATTTTTTTCAATTGAATCAAATGCGATCACGTAACAAATGCACCAGGTTGAGCCGTTTGCTTCAAAACATGTCAAAATATCAAAACATAAACAATCGAGGGTTCTTCCAATGGAAACTTATCGAAAACATATCGATTTTTGAAGTGGGCACTCTATTTTGTCACCGTAAAACTCCTTCTTTTTCAGTATTCCATAAGTGAAACTTAAAAAGAATATAAAAAATAAGATAATAAAAAAAATACAGTGTGTTTACTTTAATTTGAACCAAGTAAATGAGAGTAACGAAAGAAACGAAAAACGAAGAGGTGGGCACTTTATTTTGCCTATCAGTGTAGTATTCTGAAAATTAGTTCTAGTTGTAAAAACAATAGATATTTAAAACAGGCAACTTTCTCAATATGCAAGTTTCCGACACATGGATCGGGCTGTAGCATGATTTTTTACCTTGACGAATGGAGAACCATGTACTTAGTTTTAGTCAAGTTCAGAGTAAGGTGATTGCCGTTGAAGTATTCTATGAGTTTTCCTGGATCTAACTCGATATCTTTAATAATAGATTGGACATTAAAACGAGGATAGAACAATGCCTCGTCATCAGCAAAAAGCCTTGGTGTCCCATGTAGCCTTAAATTTCCCAGATCGTTGATAAATAACAGAAATAACAGAGGGCCTATGATACTCCCCTGAGGAACACCAATATCAATCGGACGTAAAGTACTACGGACACCATTAATTTCTACAAATTGTTTCCGGCCCGATAGATAGCTGTTTATCAAGTCGTTGGCAACCCCTTTTATTCCATAGCGATCAAGTTTTTTCAGAAGTATATCATGGTTTAATGTGTCAAAAGCTTTTTTTCAGATCTATTAACAACCCTCCCACGAGCTAAAAGTTTTTCAATAATTTTGTTAAGGACTGACACTAGCGTAACTCTAACGATTTTTAAAATGTTAGGATATGATCCAGTTTATATTATTTTATTGAAGAGCTGAGCAAGGATCTTGGAAAATGGACCTATGTTGGTTTTCAACAAATCTGCCGGAAAATTATCATGACCTCTGCTTTTGTTTTATCAAGCTGACTTATTAATATGCTAACTTCGGTCTCACTGGCGGGTCTCAGAAAAATAGCATTGTTAACACTTTTAACAGGTTTGAAAAAATCACAATTGTTCTTTGGAAGTTTATCAGCAAGATTCTTACGTAAGATAGAAAAAAAGCAATTGAACACAACAGTTACATCACGAAATGAGTCAGTTTACTTCCCATCGATTTGTAATTTAATTTGTTCACTAACCTTAGTGCGACCAAAGATTTCATTTAGCTTTTTCCACTTGTTGGAATGACTAGAGCTTTTTAGTTAATTTTCATATTATTCTCTTTAACATTGTTTTTTGGCAGCTTTAACTTTTTGGAAACATGAACCAGCATTTCACCAACATGCCAATTATTAGGATTGCTTTTCAATTCTCTAATTGAAAAGCAATCCTATTTTTTATTTGTATAAATCCAAGAACAATGCTCACCTTTTACCCTAACAATTTTGGTGAAAGACCTGGTACACTCTATAACCAGATTATTATAGGTTCCAATGAGTGTATTAAGGCTAGCTTCATCATCATCCGAAATTTGAAAATCGGTTAAAAAGATAGAAAATTGATTTTGAAGTTTGACACGATCGACCACATTAATTTTGAGCTCTTGTTGCTTTTTTGCATCGCTCAGCGCGAGAGATGAAATAACAGGAAGATGGTCGCTAATATCACTGAAGATAGTGTGGTTCTGTAGACATTGAACGATAGTGTGGTTCTGTAGGCATTGAACAACTTACAGACAAGGTTTGTTTGCATAAATCTGGCAAAATGTTTAGTCGGAATGTTCGAGATTTCGTTCCCCATATGAAGTTTCACCGAAGTCCCAAAGGATTAAATTTTTGTGTTGTTGGAAATCTTGCTAAAATCATCAGCATGGTTATCTGCAACAGTAAAAACTGAGGAGTGTGAAAAGAAACTGCTTTTACTATCATAGAAGGTGCCATGCACTTTCAAAACAGAGGTACAAATACAAAATACCATTCTCACACCAGTGGGTCTGGTATTAGTTCCGGTCAGTGTCGTAGGGATTTTCTGAGACGAAGAATCTCTGATCAGGTCTTCCTTCGGAAGGGAAGTAAAGCCGTTGGTCTAGGCCCATTTGATGATGGGGGTCCAGGACGTCTCACGCCAGAGCATCAGGCTGAATGACAGATTAATACGAAAAAAAAAAAATTCTATGAAACATTAAGCACATCTCATCGAGTATTTTTTAGGCCCTTAGGAGATTGCTGGAAACTAACAAACAAAGCTCTAACTTGAAAAATCTCTAGACGCGATGAGCATGATCAATTGTATAAAGGATCAGATCTTACCATATGTGGATGCAATTTAGAGTGTGCTTTATTTGTATATTTAAAGTGTCGATTTCGATTGGAAACATTCCATGAAATAATTTTAAATGTGTAGGTGGTTCGTCAGTAAACTTCAAATGTTAACATGCCTTGATAAAATGCAAGTTTATTACCTATATCTTATACGTTGGTCCTTTGAATAAAGAGCAAAATGGATATTACTCCCCCAATGATCATAAAACGAGTGAATGGCTTTTCCGTACTTTCGGTTTCCACCATACTATCCATCACACATACACATTCCAACAGCTACGGCTTCTGCTGTTATTCTGCTGCCAAGAATGGCTTATTCATCAAAAAGTTATTCTTTTTAGAAAAGATGGCACTCCATATCTTTTTCTTCAATCAACGCATGTGGGAGCTATAAATTACGCATTTGTTCTCTCATCTGGGCACAATTTGCACTAAGAACCAACAGCAGAAAATCCCACCGTGAAGTAAATATAATTTCGGTTATATATTGTTAGATGAAGCAGGCAATAACAGCTGCTCACCGGGATTCTTGATAAGTTAAGAGAAGAAACTTGCAAAAGTCATTTGGGTAACCTTGAAATGATGAATGGTCATAGTGGCATTCGTCTGGCCTATGTGTGTGTGTTTGTGTAATGGAATTTTATACAGCTCCACTATCGGACCTACCGATCAAAGATCAACGGGTCGTGTGAAATAGTATTTGCTTGGATTATTGTTGTTTGCATTCGTCATTTCGCTGAGCCAAACATCCGTGCCCCCCTTGCAAGACAAAAGCTTCCAACGGATGTGTGAAATGATGATGATGGTCCCGCCCTTACCCCTACAAAGGTTTGAGCTAGACGATTTTATCTCTAAGATAATTAATTTGGTAACAATTTAAACCAGTTATGCAAAAAAAAACGAACTGATTTCATCTACAGATAAAAATTTCTTCAAAAGTATCCATTTGCTTCACAGCGACATAATCGTGAAAAGCTTTGATGTTAACCACAAAAATTCGCAAGTATTCCCAGCGATCAGGAAATTCTGTTGCAATTCAGATCACAGAATCCAGTAAAAGGACATTATCAAAAGACAAGCCAATATCCGATCCTGCCCGTTACAGAGCCAATGCAGTTCCAACACTAATGGAGCCGCCAGCTTAGTTTAGGGCTGGCCAAGAATATCTCACCAGGGATGTCAAGAATGTTTCCAAACCGAAAAAATCCTGGACCGGCATTAGTCAAACTTTTACTTTCAACCACAAAAGAATTGACGAAGAATTCCCCGACATTCAGCCAGACAACTCGCTACTATTTCATAGTACCATCTAAAGCATCAAAGGCCAATTTTTTTAACGAATTCAAAAAGAAGTACATCATATCTGTATACCGCGCGCGAGGCTCAAACAATTGTAGACTTCTTTCTTTATTTTTTTTTTTTTTTAACTAATACAACATTATACAAATTTCCATCATCATCACTGTGACGAACAAAATAGTGAGTATTGTAGTATTGTAAACGTGAAAAAATAAAATTTAAAAAATAAAATAGCCAATTCATTTTAATCCGTTTGTAAAGAACTTCGTCAGATACATTCTTCATTTTTACCAAAAACAAGCAACATAAATGTACAAGAAATGGTCCACACAAAATAATCCGTTTTATAATAGTAAAACATCGTCAGGTACAATCTTCATAGATATTTGAAAAAAAATTTCGCTTGCTGCTCAGATACAGTTTTAACGTGTGAAATACATAGTCTTTTAAATTCTGAAAGTGTTGGTGCACGTTTAATGTGTCTTGGCATCGAATTGAAAACATTTATTCCTTTAAAATATAATGAGTTTTGTGAAGCACATGTCAAGAAATTCGGTGTTCTTATTTCATCCGCGTTTCTAGTATTATATCTTGAAAATCACTTCCTCTTTCAATTCGATCACACAAATATCGAGCAAGCAAACCATTAACTACTTTAAAAATGAACACCATAGTTAATACACAATTCTTTGCTTCACTGATAGCCATTGTAAAGCGTCTAACATAAAAGTCGAGGAAGTGAATCTGTTACATCTTAAAATCAAGCGCTTATTTTATTCTGCAAACGCTGTAACCTCAATATTTGTGTTTGGTTGGCCAAGAATAAAACGGAAGGGCAAAACTCTAAATGAGGGGAGATGATTGATTTGTATAGCTGTATTTTACTGCAAGTAGTTAAATCGTTTTTTAATCGGCTAGAATTCCATACTTCTTGGCAATTTTCTTGATGACATTGTCAATGTGAGCGCTGAACTTTAGCTTGTCATCAATAATCACGCCAAGATATTTAATCTCCCGAAGCGATCAATTGTCTCACCATCAATCGTAACTGAGACATTCTCATTTACTCGATTCTGTGAAATTACCATAATTTAGTTTTACTTATATTCATTTCAATTGCTACATTTCAACCATCTACTTAGAAAACGCAAATCTTCGTTCAAATGGGTAACGGCTTCTTAAATCTTTAGCTGCATGATAACACAGTGTCATCTGCAAACAGATTATGTCACAAAATCGTAAAACACGTCGCATGTCTTAATATACATAATAAACAAAAGGGCCCTATACCTTCCCGGGGCCACCAAGGTTATTCCCCACGGGACTGGAAACAGAATCTTCAGTCTTGATTGTCAAAACTCCTCTTCGTCTCGAAATTCCAAAGCATCACAACAAGGGAGTGCAAAAGCGCGTGATACAGCAAGTTCCCATAACGCGGTCCAAATGCCTTCCGTAGCCAGATTGTTGAAATCAACAAAGATTACATTCAAATATTCAACAACGCCCACACAAGTTCTAAAATTTTCTCTAATGTGGAAAGTTGATAGGAGAAACTTCGGAAGAGAATGAGGAAAAGTTAAGGGTGAAGAAAAAAGAGGGAAGAAATAAAAAAATATGGTTAAATGGGGGAATAAATGGAAGGAGAAAAAGGTTGGGGGGGGATTGTTTGTTGTTGGGTGGATAAGAGATTATTTACAATAGACACAGAAACACGTTCATAACTCAGACATTGCTAACTAATCGCTATTGTTGAACATGTTTCCCTACGAATTTCAATAGTTTATCTGCTTACAATTGATCCTCCACAAAAGATATCGATTGTATAGTTAGAATGCATCCGAAATGCACGTACAAGCTTAAGCGAGCCTTTATTTATAAGAGTATTGCCGGAGATTAGGAAGGTGACTTTTTAATGTGTCACCATCATTGTTCAATTCAAGTCTCTGCCTTTGTATATAAAACCATGCTTTGAATAGAACCTCAGATAGCTCAAAAGTTGAAGATACAGTATAACCAATCCAGAGGCAGTTGTTTTGATTCCCGGACCTGCCCAGCAGATCTTTGAGATTTAAATTTAGATTTCACTGGGGTTGGTGTGCCTGCTTTGTAATATATGAATGCATGCATTGACATTGGTATCGGCAAAGCTAAGGATGTTCATTGTTTTATTGAAAAGCTCTTCTACATTTTGCCAAGCCCTTTGTATTTAATCAAAAAGCTTTGAACCTTCTGCAATCCAATACAAGATGTGTGTATTGGTTAGGTTTTTTGAGTTGATTTATTTTATAAAATAAATAAAAAAAATTTAATTGATGAGAAGAATTTTATTAAACATCTAACCATTTTCTTTTCTTATATTTTCAGGTGAGTCATCGAATATAAAAATAAAGTTCAGCATTGTGGGATTGTATTGATTTGTGTGTAAGTAAATCTTAAAAAAATAGAAGATGATTGGTCTTATATATAAATCATGTAGATCTGAATGTTTTCACATTCAATTCGGATCGGATATACGAAATTTTTATTTAACCTCTTCCTTTACTCATGGCAACTTACGATTCTATTTGCAAAGTTACACGAACACTTAGACTACTTCCACACGTGACGTAATTTATTGTTGTTAACCATTCAGTGGCGTCTGGTTCATATGTGGTTCACTTCATGGGCAGAATTCATCGGCTACCAACCCAACTGCACCAAATTCGTTCACGTGTAGTTCCACCATCAAAGCAATCTAGCTAGGTTTACAGTGTTTAACTATTGATAGTTTTGAAATCTAATTGTTTTAACTAATTCATTCGATGAGATCCACGAATGAAGAAACGAAATACTCCTAGCAAGTTTATTTTATCTATACACGAAAATTACATTTTTTTTAATAATCCTTTGAGTGCATTGCACAGCTTACAGACAAGGTTTGTTTGCATAAAACTGGTGCAATTATATTCCCTCTCCATGGCAGTATTTTATACCTGGTGGGAGGGCCCAATCTCATGTTAATGATGCATTGGAGATAGCTGATTTATGATAAATGTCGCTTGGTCATGTCATTGTATGACCTTCTACTTTAATAAACCATTCATGGGAGAGCCAAAGGTCCAGCCACACATAGTAGTGATAATATCACACTTGCTCCTCTTTCTATTTAATAACCGCGTCGTAGCACGCATGTAAACAGGCACTAAAGTTGAGTGTGATATCGGTGGGTTGGGCCGCAAATCACTAAACATTTAATCACAGATAGATTTATTCAATTTTGAAAACGTTTACTATTCAATTTGGAGTGGAAGTTTGAACTGTGTCATAGAATTTTCTATGCAGTGAACTTCTAGACCGTGGCCATAAGTATTGTGGTTTTGTGAGATGTGGAGGGCCCGTTTAGGAACTCAGAGTATCGTATCACTGGGGTTTGTTCAGAATGAAAGAGGTGTGCTACCGGCAGGCTTTGCCGCAATTTACGCTTAGACGAAGCTAGAAACAGTTTGTAGACGCCTGACATCAAGTAAATATGGGACACGACAGGAGGTACATTTTTCATTGGCGTGGCAACTCTTTCATTGTTGTTTGTTCATTGATTGTCACTAACTAAACACCAAACATACCTAAATAGCAATTCTAATTCTAATTCTAATAAAAATTATAATTTAAATATGTGCGGTATACGACAGCCGAATTTCAAATTATTGCAAATCATAGAGAGATGTTACTTTGATATAGCAACTTGCAGCGTAAAAACAACATGAAATTTACAGTGGCATCCCAAAAATACTGGTCACATTGATACAAACTACAGGGAATCACTCTCTCTATCTTTTCGGGATGTGCCGTATATCATTGTAATGCGGAATATTAAATTAACGATCTTATGATTTTCTTTTTGTAGTATTTTTAACCGGTCCAAAATGCCCTACCTTAACCACCTACCCTAACCTATCCTTGTTCCTTTCCATGGAGTTCATGTGGTCTGAATAGACTAGTTCGCCATTACCCCCCTTCATCATCGGCTTTGGATTGACTTGCGCTCTTATTGCCCCACCAAACGCTGCAAAATGAAAATGAAAAATAAATCTGGTGCAATTGTATTAGTCGGAATGTGAGAGATTTCGTTTCCCACAAGAGGTTTCACCGAAGTCCCAAAGGACGTTTCGTCTACGGAGTGCTGTTTTAAATTTCTTCCTGACGATCACTGGACTTTCTTTCGAAGACTTCCAACCCAATTTCGGGCTTCGACCGCATGAGTCTTCAATATATCAACCTGTGAACTTCTTCTGGATCTTCTTGTGGACGCTTTTTAAGACCTTCTAAAACATTTTCCCAGAACATCTCAAAGTTGTTCTTTAGTCCTCTTGCAAAACTACCCATGGACTTCTTTGAGATGTTCTTCTTGATTGTTTTATAAACATTCTTCAGATAATCTTGGGGATTAACTGTACCAATCCTTCTGTTAGCTTTTCATTATATCCTGTCCACGTTAAATTTCGGACACTAAAATAATGTCAGCAAAAAAAAATCTTGACATACACTGATAGGCAAAATAAAGTGCCCACCTCTTCGTTTTTTCAATTTCTCTCATTTACTTGGTTCAAATAAAAGTAAACACAGTGTAGTTTTTTTCTTATTTCATTTTTTATATTCTTTTTAAGTTTCACTTATGGAATACTGAAAAAAAAGGAGTTTTACTTAAAGAAAAAAACAATCAATTTGTGTTGAAAAAAATATCAGTGACAAAATAAAGTGCCCACTTCAAAAATCGATATGTTTTCGATAAGTTTCCATTGGAAGACCCCTCGATAGTTTATGTTTTGATATTTTGACATGTTTTGAAGCAAACGGCTCAACCTGGTGCATTTGTTACGTGATCGCATTTGATTCAATTGAAAAAAATGGAGAACGCAGTGCTTTCGAAAGCAATTACCTTGTGTATCCGAAAATTGGTCGTTCGTGATGTGCAAAACGGTGAATCGCACCGGGCTGTCGCTAAGAAATACAGTATCAGTAAGGCAGCGGTTGGCAAAATTCTTCTGAAGCTTAAAACGTTTGGATCAGTGGTGGATCGCCCTGGCAGAGGCAGGAAGCGGAAAACGGATGCGAGAACGGACACCAAGATCATGCGCGAAGTCAAGAAGAACCCGAAGGCAACTGTCCGCGAGATCCAGGAAACCCTTCAGTTATCAGTTTCCGGTCGAACTGTTCGTCGCCGTCTCGTAGCACAGGGGTTGAATAGCCAACTTGCCCGGAAGCGCCCATTTATCAGCAAGGCAAACAAAGCCAAACGGCTTAAGTTTGCTAAGGAGCATGCTGATAAGCCCCTAGAGTTCTGGAAAACGGTTGTCTGGACGGACGAATCAAAATTCGAGCTGTTTAACCGAAAGCGGCGGGTTCGTGTTTGGTGCAGATCGGGAGAGGAGCTTCAGGAGCGCCACATCCAAGGCACGATGAAGCATGGAGGAGGAAACGTGATGGTCTGGGGGTGTTTTTCGTGGGGTGGAGTGGGAAGCATTGTGAAAATCGACGGGATAATGACGGCAGATTCTTACATCAACATCCTGCGAGAAAATCTGGAGGTTTCGCTGATCCAGACGGGCCTTGAAGAGAAGTTCGTATTCCAGCAGGATAACGACCCGAAGCATACTGCCAAGAAGACCAAGTCTTTCTTCCGGTCTTGTCGGATCAATCCGCTGGAATGGCCTCCACAAATGGCGATTCTCGATGCCAGGGTTGACAAAACTGGTGTTACCAATAAAAATAACTATTTTGAAGCCCTGGAGCGCGCCTGGGAAGAGCTAGATCCACAGCACCTAAAGAACCTGGTCGAGAGCATGTCGAAGCGCCTGCAGGAGGTCCTGAAGGCCAAAGGAGGGCATATCAATTATTGAAATGCTTTTATTTTACTTTAATTTATGTTTTCTGTAGCCTAAATGAAGTGGGAACTTTATTTTGTCACTGTTTTTTTTTTCAACACAAATTGATTTTTTTTTCTTTGAGTAAAACTCCTTATTTTTCAGTATTCCATAAGTGAAACTTAAAAAGAATATAAAAAATAAGATAATAAAAAAAATACAGCGTGTTTACTTTAATTTGAACCAAGAAAATGAGAGAAATTGAAAAAACGATGAGGTGGGCACTTTATTTTGCCTATCAGTGTAATTCAACAAAACATAGTATACAATAAAAACAGTTGATGGGATGTTAATCATTCTGTAAAGTTCTCGAAGCGGTGGAGTTCCTACCTTCTCTTGACATCATCGATCCCATTTGCTTTCTTCTTAGTTTCAAACAGTTTTCGATTAACCAGAGCCCAGTGTTATTCTATCGGGCGAAGTTATGGACAGTAAGGCGAATTGGCTTTTTTTTGGCACGTATTTGACCTTTTGTGCCTTATACCATTCCAGGACGGTTTCTGCATCGTAACAAGAGGCCACATCACGCCAAAACAGAGCTGGAGAGCCGTTCAGAAATCTCGTCTTCTTATAAACGGTAGCCGCTTTTGCAGACATTCTTTCTCGCACACTCTTCGTTGATAGTGTCGAAAGAGACGAAACTTTTGGATTTTCAATCACAACTACATATGGTCTGCCAAACCAAATACTTCTTGGGGAATTTAGACTTCTTTGTCCGAAAATACTCGGTAACGGCTTTTCTTTGCATTGTGGTATTTGTGGTATGGTGTTTTGAATTGTACCCGAAGCTAACAGATCAAGCGTCAGTGGGAGTTTATTTGAGTGAGCGTTTTTCATTAAATCGATTGAATTATTGTCTATCAGAAAGAAACAAAAATTTAAAACTGTCAACGGAAACACAGTAGATGGGCATCAAAATAAGCTTAAACATATTTTCAATTAAAGGAATGGACTCACCAATTTCTTCAATTCGATGAAATTTAACTTCCATTGAAAATCTTGAACCGAAAATTTGTGAGCTTTGAATGCATCAGTTCCAATATTTCTTTGTGTTTTTGAAAAAAAAAACATACCTTCTGCCGCTTGCCGCATTTGAACATATTTGTAAGTTCACAGTCTTTTCGAATATTGAGTTAGTGGAACAGGTTGAACTTTTGATCACGAGACGCTTTTGTTCAAAATGTCTCAATAAGCGAGATTCGAACATGGAGGGAACGGCCAAAAATACTACTTCAGTTGCTGTTGATCTCCCATGACTGTATCGTGTCGTCGAAGTTGATTAGAAAAAGTGCTGTTGCTTAGCCAGGTTTCAGTGTATGCTGGATGCTAACTGGTTCTCAGCGAGGGAACTGCCTAAAAACGGAAAACCGTGGATTAGCCGGCAATGATCTGAAAGTTGAGGCAGTTTCAGGCTGGGACACGTCTTGAGAAGAAGCATATTTGCCGTGGAGGTAGCTTCGAAAACCCTGCCCTCAACTTGACTCAGGGCCAGGACGGCTATGACGGAACTTGCAAGTGCAGTGAGAGTCAGTGTGAGAAATAATGTTGTAGATTAGAGAATTCGATGCCATTTTTCCTAGAACTATCATACCCTCTGCCCATAAAGCCGAGAAGTTCAACATTACGAAAAATTCCAAGACCACACCGGGAATCGAGCCTAGCCTCCATGATTTTGCTTTGTATCTCCCTCCTTATCGACTGAGCTAATTAAGGACCTAAAAACTACTCCTACTGTTTATTAATGTTTTGAACTAAGTTCAATGCAATTACATAAAACAGTCGAGTGAATTTGTAAAAAAATACTATTCCTACTCACCTCAACCAACAACTTCAATACATTCATTAAATCTTCCGAATTGCATTAAACATCAGTAGCGCTCGACTGGTAAACTTCCACTACAACACGGCACCGCACTTGACAGGTTCATCCATTACAGAATTGAAGTGAACAGGTGTAATAATGGGTCGTATAATTTATTCATGGCGATTCTTCATTTCCGAATTCCTAGAACATGCCAACACTTCTGGGATGCGGTAATTGTTAAAATATTCAGACAAATACATCAACCTTTGTTCGTTTTCGCTCCCCGTTTTCCATCTGAAATGGATGGTGGGATCGCTGAAGCGCTTCCACTGAAGAGAAAAATGCGCCAATTTAAAATTCTAACAGCAATCATCAGACAGCACTTTCTCGGTGTTGTGTAAATGTGTAAACATAAAAACGTTTCATACTTACCTGGAGTGTATATGTAAACTGCTGTACGGCCTACCACATGTAGTATAGCAGATATTGATTTCTATCATGCGCTTCTTATGTTCCCTGGAGAATGTATAAATCCTCGAGCGCATATCCGGCCAAAGATAATCTTTAGCTCACAGACCACCAGTCAGACGAAACACCCATCAAGGTGTGTCCCGTTGTTATTCCTTTTTTCAGGTATCTTAGCATGAGCAGACGTTCGTCGTCTGGTTAATAATAGTGCCGGGTGTGGCAGGTGTGTGTACCAAGAGAAAGTTCTCCACTGGGGATTGGTCCTTGGGCAGGAAATTCCACGAACCTTTCGTGCTTTGTTATGTAAATTTGCAGTGGTTGTTGTTTTGTAATGAATGGATCGTATTATGTTCAGCTGTATGTTTCGAATTCATATAATTGTGGGGTTCAAAGAGTACACATTTTTCTAAAATTGTTCCTTTCGGATTGATCAACGTTCCGATGAAAGTGTGCTTTGAATGTGTAGCATATCTAATTATTTTTTTTCCTTTACTGCAACTAAACAAGGCTTGTTTGTCAATGAATCAAATGATTTTTACGACATATTGTCCGTGAGGTACTAATCCTACTCCTACCAAGGTTGTCACTAAGCTCTCAGGTTTCTCATTCACCCACCAACGCATCAATCATACAGACACTACGTGTGATAAATATCTCTCTCTATGAAGCAATGGAAATATTTACAGCGCATTGGTTCGATTGGACCCGCAGTTGATAGAGTCATAAACCAGTTTCATCCCACCCATCAGTCGAGTGTACAGTGCTTAAATTAATACACAGTGCAAAACAGTTTTTTTAAGCTCTGGCGTCTCTGGAGGAGACGCTATAGTAGATGACAACGTGCCAAATCCGGTTCGCCACCGCGCCACTCGAAGCAACCCCGTTGGGTGACTGTTAAGGAGATCATGAAATGACCCTCGAAATAGTAGTGCTGCTATGAGTCGCTATTTCCTAGACGACTTGAACGATCGAAGGTTTGCTGCGGCTGCCAAGAATGCGTGGGATATCTGTGTGGCCGGTTTGACCTAATAATGATTGTAAAGTATGCTCTCAGTACTAGACTGGACGTAGCATGAGCTGTCGTTGTTGTTGTTCCAGACTGGCGTATGATGTGATTAACTAGTTAAATCACACTTGGCTGAGCGCCCCCTCATCGAATTGTCATGTTGTGGGTGTTTGGAGAAACAGAGTGATGGCAGTTTAGACTTTATGGAATATTGCTCGGATACAAAAAAGGAAAACTTATTTGTGAAAAGATCATTTCTTGTGTAACGAGTAAAAACGGAACAGAACGAAATACCAACTAATACCAATAGCTTGTTCTACCAAGTAATTTAGTCAGTTTCCGTGAGACGCGAAACCAATCAAACAAAAACATAGTTACATTTCGAGTTAGGCTTTTCTGATTTGTTGCTCTTGATCTTTTTTATTAACTCGGTGTTTGACTTTAATTATGTTTTAGTCCATGTGGTTAACATTTGGTAGTGTTATTGATTGCATCATTTTATTGCTTGCTCTCTGTCCAACGAGTTGACAATCGCAACAATTGCTCAATCATCAGTCGCATGGGCCCAGGAGTATATGCAGTCCGTGTACGGGCATTCTAGACGTGTCACACAATTTATCATCCAATTTGAAACAATAATTACCGAGGAAAATTACACCCATTACATTAATGACAGATGATGGGACACCGACACACGCACCTGGCCTTCCCGTAAGCTATTGTGTGATTGGTATTTAGATAAGATTGATCATGAGTTGGAGTTTAGATTCACAAGTGGCCAAATTTGCTAATCTGAATTGTGGTTCACCACCAATTTCAGAGTCTTATGCTGTGCCAAACAATTGAACATAAATGTGACATAATGCACAATAAACGTAGAATTTTTCGCGTCAGAATCAATTGTACGCAACACATATTAGTTATTCATCCAACTACCATCGAATTCCAAGTCTAGATCTTAGGTAACGACCAATCCCGGGCTCACGTCAATAGCGACCGACGATGTCAAACAGTTGGAAAAGCTGTTCCATAACCGCAAGCTGGTTTCCGGGAGCCAAAATGCCTTTCCTTTTGGCACAGAACGGATTATTTTGCTTGGCACTACCCAGGAGATCTGTGGAGTTTTCTTGCTCTTATATTGCGGCAGCTTGGTTTCCTTTCTCAAGTGTACAAAAAGTGCTATAATTTTTCACTCCAGTGAGACAACCTCACCATCAGTCACCACCCTACTACTGCAGTCTACACCGGCAAACATTGTTGGCTTGGTTTCACCAGAATAACAATCGCCGCTAAGGAAAAGGGTAGAAAAACAACAACATGCACACGACGGGAAAGAATGATACGTACCCTAAAAAAAGTTTTGAATTTTACGCACCGATAACTTTTGGCTGACTGTTTTTTTTTTTCGGCTCAGTTGCCATACTTTTACTACAGCAACTACTACTACTAGTGCAGGGAAAACATTCCGTTTATTCTGCTCACTCATGTGTTCTCTCGACATGGTACGATTACTTTTGGGCGTTAATTTTCTAGATTTCAAGATTGTTACGTCGTGCGAGGAGATTTTTTACCTTCTACCGAGGCTCACGTTATGCAATGATGAAGAACAGCAAAGAAAACAGCCAGTCTGGTAAGAGGTTTGCAGCATTTCGAGATATGATGTTCGTTGGTTAGTTTTTAGTACATCGTAAAAGTGAGGTTATTCAAAGTAACTGATCTCTACTATCATCTTTTGTGAAGTTCCTAATCAAGAATGTCGAAACTCAACATTGCAAACGTAAGCAATAATCCTTTGGAACGTTTGAATCTGTAGGGAAGAAAACAATCTATAAACCACAAAGAACCTAAATTCATCCACGAATAGATCTTTCGCATACATTTCAAAGGGACTTCAAAACTCCTATTTTGTTTTTGTTTAATCGAATATGGCTGTTGAGAAATACGCCTTAATTTGTAATAGCACAGAAATACACGTAGACACATTCTAACCTCTTTGAGTCAAGTAATAAAAAGAAAATAGAATAATAGTTGTATGTTTATTTATTTTATGTAGACACATTTTAACCATAGTTGGTGATTTGTTAGTCTTGCTTTATGTTACAAATGATCAAAATTATGAAATCTTCGAGAGCTATATAAATGTCAACTTTATCATTGAAGGTTAAAGTATTCAACCTGTATAAACACGCTTATTTGTTTTTATTACCTTTCAGTTCTGCTAAAAAATATCATCAAATTCTTCTCAATCTAAAAAATAATATAATGGTTACCTCGAATTTGTTTTAACATTTGTTTAAATTCATTGAGAATATTCT
Source organism: Aedes koreicus (assembly GCA_024533555.2). Taxonomy (NCBI): domain Eukaryota; kingdom Metazoa; phylum Arthropoda; class Insecta; order Diptera; family Culicidae; genus Aedes; species Aedes koreicus. Next base: position 223,966 of record JAHHFK020002860.1, read on the forward strand.
CTCAATGGTAGCCCTCACATTTATGTCGGAAACACTTCAAGTTTTCCTCGCTTTCTCTAGCTAGCAATAGCACAATCCCAGCAAAATTCTCCCAAGAATCACCTAGAAAGTTCTTTAAAGCTTAAAGAAATCCAATAAAACAATTATAAAAATAACTTAAAGCTTAATCTGCTAAGACATTCTTCAAAAATCTTCTCGGAATCTCCAAGGAATTTATTTCAGGATTATTTTGGAATTTTTTTTTAATAATTCTCCTAAGATCTCCCGTATTTCCAACTCAATATTTCGAATTCAATTCCAATCATTTAAATTTTTAACTCTTCACTACACTACAACCGTAAAAATCGTGAAAAAAAAACCCTTCATAGTACTTTAGTTTAAACGTTAAAGAAATTTTAGATTTCAAATTATCATGTTTTTATACTTTAACTCATATAACAACATTACAAAATATATTTTCCCATTGACGAAAGGAACCATCAATGCACCCGATGGAAACAATTTGAATAGAGAAAGTGGGAATGCCAACTCCCTATTATGAACATTTCGTGGATAAAGGGCGGGCTCTTCTCCCCGCTCATTGGGGCATCCTCCTATTTTACGGCTTACTTCTTGACCAATTGTTTGATCATTCTATTGGAAGGAGATTATTTTCTACCCCGTGTATATGTTTAGGTGACTTTGCCTATCGTCCACCCAATCCGTTTTTGTTGTTGTTTGGATTCGCTGTGTTATTTTGACAGAATATTTGAGGGTGTGTTCGTGTGAGTTACATTATTAGGGGCGTATAATTAAGCTTGGGATCGAGCTATATCCATTTTCTTCATGACTATCCAGCCGCTGCCAATATCATCATCTTTATATGATTGTGTGGCCAGTACATGTATAAGTCGATTTATTTTCCTTTATCGGAAAATTCATATAACACAAAGAATCCATCCCAGCCAACTCCATCATAGGTTTTTTATTTTTTATTTATTTACTTTCTTGTCCTCTGCTTTACACAGATCCGCGTGATTTGTGTAAGACGTAGTGAATGTAATCGACTCCCTCCCAAAATGTGTGATGTTCGGTAATTATATTTTTTTTTGCGTTTTTGTGCTTCGCCCCCGCATCCGGCGAATGAGGTGGCCTTTGGTGAGATCAGTCTGATTATTAATATATAACAATAATTCTGTTTTCAAATCATACTATATACATGCCTGGTTTGGCAATTTTACATTACCAAATCTGTAAGTGTTTCGATGTACCCTTATAGAAATAATATCGGTAAATTTTACTTGCGGGGCTTATTGTATGTACGATCGGAATGGTCGTGACTCTTCAGACATTCTGAAATGAGTTGCTGGATCTGCAGTAGAGCTGTCACATTCTAGCTCTCGGATTAAAGCTGCTTTCAATGGTCACTTAAACGATTGTCGCAAACAGATTTCATTCATAATACAATTGCCGGCTAATGAGCGTATCAAAACTACATATACTCTATATATACTTATTTCCTTTGCATATTCCATATTTGACATACATTGTATGCACCTTACTATATTTCATTGATTTAAAACATTTAAATGCTGGGATGGCAGGGTGCATCAGGGAATCATTGCATTGGACAATGGAGTGGACAGCCAATCAGAGTCTAGGAGGGGATGTGTCTATCATTTATGATTGGTACATTCCACTCCAACAATTGTAATGAATTTGACGCGCCTTTCTCAAACAAACCTCTAGTGGAAAGCTTAACTGAATTGTTATTCGTTTTATTGGATCATACTGCTGGAAGGAGATTCTCTTATTCCCGCAGGTTTCTGCTAAGTGTATCTGCTTACAGGCAAGCCCAACCCTTTTTGGCCCTTCACACAGCAGTATGTTGAATTTAGAACGGTAACAAAGCATGATCTTTCTGTTAAGTGGAACCGCATGCAGGGCAAGAGCCACGCTACGATGGTGGTTTCCTAAATACATACATACATACTTATCCTCTGCTGTACACAGAAGTCGTTTCGCAATCTGCGGAGAGTCCGCATGTCGCTTTCCACGCTGCCCGTTGCGCGGCCTTCTGTCGTCCGACATTCTCACTATGTGCCTAGCCCATTGTAATCGACCAATTATTGCATTGTGGAGAAAATTTGCGAAGGTGTACCCCTTATATATAGTCCATTGCTAGATATGAGACCTCCCTCCCTCACATTTAAAGCTATATCTGTGATAGGAAAGTACTGTGCATTTAGTAAATTAAGCCTGCAAAACAAAATGATAAGACATCACCTTTTATTACCGCTATTTTCAACAGTGTACAGTTTTTCGATAAATTTTGATAATTGAATTGATGCGCGGGAAAATTTCCAACCGATTGATCTAAACATCTTGAAAATCTATCGAGCATTAATTAAGTTTTAAGTGTTTAATTTGTAACGATATTTCGTGACGGTCGCTATTTCCAGATTTTCATTTGACAGGGTAGGCAGTATGAACCAATCAGAGTGTGGCGCAATCATGATGTCATTTTCGACCAATAGCTTTGTGTGTTTAGACATTTTTTCTTTAAAGTAGATACTTTTTAATTAGTTTAACCAAATGTAATGAATTAAGTCAGTAACGGGGATTCAGCATAGATGTTCAACCTTTCGAATGAAATACTTATCGTAAAATTTCTATAATTAGAATGGTCTCACCAAGTGCCCTACGGTTTTAGATGTTTACTGATTCACTCCAAAGGATTTTTTGAAAATGGAACTCATTGCACAGGTTGAACTTCTGGTCACGATGTTCTTTTGAGAGTGAAAGTGGATCGTAGGACCATTTATGAGTGTACCATCTTCAAAAATTGTCGCTAAATTGAACTAAATTGTTTTCCAAGAGCTGAATATCATCTTATATGCAACAAAGTAGATGATCAGATTCCACATTCCACCAAGGAAATGTTTCCGGAGGCCTGGTTTGAAGTATCAAATTATGGTTTCCAGAATATCCCCATATCATCTTAAAAAAATGCTGACTGCCCCTCAAATTTCCAAGAGCATTAATATGGCAATATTGTGCATACAACAAAATATACATTGAAGCAATTTGCCCATGGTATTTTGTTTTGTTTTATCACTAATGTTTAACAGAAAAAGCTAAGTAAACTCAGAGCAAAGGCTTCTATATCGTAGCACTTTAAAAAAGGATATTGTTTGTTGTCAGTCCCAACGGCATTTATACATGATAAAAGTTCCGTGGATTGGTAGCTGTAGTCTTGTATTTCATTTAAGAAGTCACGAATTTCGCGGATCAAATTTTGGGAATTTTGTAGCAGCTCTGCATTTTTCTACAAAACCCTTAGCGTTGATATCTGGAAATTTTAAACACTAGCAACCAAATAATCTAACATCATTGTCTTCATAGGGGAGATTGTCGTTTCTGATAGTAAATTGAGAGGAAATGCTTATAGCTTCAAAAAATCGAATTTGAATCTTTGTTTATAACATCAAAATCGTCCTTCTGAAAATTCATAGCAGACTATTAGGTTTCAAGGCATCGTGGCTTCTCTTACATGTTGTGTTGTGTATCATGTTCTGTATTTTGTTGTTCGTGCTATTCTTGTTCTCACATAATTTGGCATGCCGTGCTACATTTTTAATGTAATAATCAAAACAAAAATTTGCTCGGTTATCTGGAAAGGAATTTTATTCTACATTCCGAATTATTGCGGTACAGACATTTTAAAGTAATTATGTATGCAAAACCGCCATTTGGATGTTATGTTACATTTCATGAAAATTCGTTATTCTATGTTTTGCCATCAATGTTTAATGAAACTTTGACTCTGAATAGAACAACGCAAGAGCCGATTAAATCCTCATTGAATACAACTTTTTTTTTCCTTTTCGAAATATCATCAACATGAGGTTTTAATGACTCCCGAAGGCCTGGCGTTTAACGATCACTGGAAATGGTCATTAAAATAAGGAAACCCTTCAGTATTTTGTGCCATGTGTGCGAGGATCTGAGTAACGTGCTTTCCTTCTTATCGGTAAATAAGGATGGAATAGCAGTAATGATGAAGGACTGCTGTACGAAGGCGCTCTCGTAGGTAATCTAAAAGGGTCGTAAAGTCTCGTACCTCTGCATATTGAAGTTTGGGCTGTATCCATGACACTCTGTGAGCCTAAGCAAACGATAAGATAAAAACTCAGGAATCAGACAGTAATAGCGACATCCGCGTCCAGAAGTAATTTACGAAATTGCTAACGAGCAGTACCTTATCTTTTAAAGTTTATTACTACCGTTTTTTACTTGATAAGGGTTCCAAAAACGTTTACGTTTTTCTTCAATTTCAGGAGCGGTCAGATAGCGTGGCGACAATTACAATTTCGGGAAAACGGGCTGGTGGGATGGGATCCTTCGGTTGTTAGCATGATTTTATGACTAAAATATGTTTCTTTAGAGGTGTTAAAAGATAAAAATGGCATTTGATGTTATGCTACATTTATGGTGAGAGAATTTAATTGTGGAAATTCCCCTTCAGGTGTGGTTGACCAGTGACTGCTTTTTATTTGAGAGTCAAATAGTTTCTTACTGCACACTTTTTGAGTTAGCATACTTATGTTTTAAGGCATGAAATTCAAAGTAGGTCCAGGTGATATCATTAAAGTGCAAAACTTGCACGTTCCTAAAATATTCACCAAATTGATTCGTTTGTAGCCTGACTAAGATAGAATCAAAATAATTCATAGTCTATACCGTCACATTGCAAACTAACCTCAAAATGCGTATAAGAACGGTTTGTGTGCGTATCGTTCTTCGTGCATGCACTTTTTGTTCGTTGCGACTATGCGTCAGTTGATATATTTGCTGTTGAATGGTGACTACTCCGCCTACTAATAGAACAGTAGAAAATCAGAAAACGCGATTCGCGCCGGAACAACATTCAGGTATCCTTGAATGAAATATGCAATTAAAAAAGATTTATTACAAACTTTATCAGTAATCTTGTAAAAATAATAGTTCAAGAATTTTTCTGGTTAGAATTATTTGAAAATATTGATCTCATATTGTGAACATAAGCAGGTTCCGTTCATAATATACGTTATCTTATTCCATAATTATATCGTAGCTATGTCTGGACCAGGTGACAGAAGCTGCATTCATAGTTAATAGTGTTTCACTTTCATTCGCACTAACTACACGCTACGTGTGCAGTTTTGCAGACCGACGGCAATAAAAGTTGTTCTTTGGCCTACGCTACAAGTTTTTTCGATGTTGTTGTCAGCCAAGGTAGTTGTCGGGTACGTTGAAGACAGGTTTGGAATCGTAATTCTCAGAACTTCCGTGTAAAGCTGCTCTTGACCAGATTATCGGGTTTTATTTTATTCAAGATCTAGAGAGGAAGCCTTTCATGTTCTCGAAGGCGTTCTGTAAATTTTGTCAGTGAATATTCAACAGCAATAATAGGTTTTCCTAATTTTGTAATTTTGTAAGAGTTCGGTAAGATATAACTACAGAAAGTTTATGCAAAAACGTAAGCAACTGAAAATATGACTAGCAGTCTTACTCTGTACAGAGTGTTAATTCTTAAACTACACTGAAATACAATTTTCCTAATGCATTCATGGAACGCATCATGTGCGTAATATACACCATTGTGAAAACTAATTGCGAACCTGGATAGCGAGACGAAAAGTTTTATTTATGTTTTCCAGCCGGATGATTCGTAAAGACGGAAAAGAACCATTTCGCAGAAGTTCTACTCAAACTTGTTCTTGCAGCTAACAATTAGACTATGTCGTTCACTTCTTAGTTCATCAAAAAAAAAAAAAAATCACGAGTAACCAAAGTACAACAGATTCTGTGGTAAAGTTCATTTGTTAAAATGCTCGTAAATTCATGAATCACTTTTCGGTACACTTTGCTTGGTCGATAAAGGCACGAAATTCCGTGTTGCGCGATGCCTATAAAATAACTGACCTGAATGTTGAGCAAGATCCGCTATCAATATCGAACAGAATTCAGAATCCCGTGAAAAAGTTGTTCTTAGTCCATCGAAACATCTGAACATGGTTGTATAGAAATATTACGTGAAAACGAGTTGGAAAACGGTTTGCACTTAAGTTTTCACATTCCTCAACAAATTTTAAGAAAAAACACGAAACAAATTATCCGTTGCGGTTTCGAAGGAATTCTCGAACTTTTCCCTAAGTACGATCCATCAAGCGGCGCATAACGTCCACTCTTTGGCGATTTGGCGTCCACCGTTTTGGCGATCTTATCCCATCACCATGAGGCTCCAGGAGTGGCCAGTAAAGGTGGGGTATTCGTTCCTGCATTGGGTAGCCTAGTATAAGATTGTGTGCTTGCTTCGAAATACTACCTTACAATGCCCTCCGCTCAATTTCAAACTACTTCTATTCAATTTGCATAGCTTGCCGTGCTCTACCAGATCTATCAATGCTTTCTCTTCACATCTTTGTTCTAGCAAAAAATGCTGCTCACTCCTGGAGCCTCAGGGTGATAAGACATTATTTTCTTCCTAAACAACATCATCATAGATCGCTACTCCGCCTATGGGAGAACACAAAAATAACAATCATAATCCAATTTTTCATCTGAGCTGCCGTTTTGATGACTGTACATTTTACCTTCAGTTTTCTCTTCATAATTGCCCAGTAGTTTTCAATGGGCCTAAATTCGGGACAAGTGGGCGGATTGAGAGTTTTCGGAACAAACTGGACTCTGTTGTGTTTCCCGAATGTAGTGACTGACCACTCGCAAGATCCGGGAAAATGTCACCGGAACATCATGTGACTGTATGAAGGACAACGCTTCTTGATACATTCCTTTGTCTTCTGGCCGCAGCTGCAAATTCCTTGCTTGAGCATATATTTACGTGCGAATTTATCCGCAAAAACAGATTTGAATCTGACAGGGACACCTCCTCGAGCCTTCGCCTTGTAAAATTTTGCTTGGACGCGGACCACGATGGATTTTCCAGGTGACTGTGCATGGTTTTTTTTTTTCCTACGCTCCTTTTGTATCGTGGCTGTCTTAAAAACGAGGGCAAGAAATAGAAAACTGCCGAAAACGTCCATTACAAAGTGGGTCATGCTCTAAGGTTCTGGACGAATCTTCGTCAATTCGCAATCAATCCTGCTAATGATTCTCAACAAATCAGCAAACATTGAGCAATTTATCAGGAATCTGAAACAATCCTGCCCGGCATTCTGAGCGAACACCCTCAAGATTTCAATTCAATCCTGCCAAGCATTCTGAACAACACATTTTTAACGAATCCGGCTTAAAATTTACAGCAAAACTTTCCCATTATTCCGATAGAATGCTGCTCAGTATTGTATGTATGTATGTATGTAGGAAGCCACCATCCTAGCGTGGGCCTTGCCCTGCATGCGGTTCCACTTAACAGAAAGATCATGCTTTGTTACCGTTCTAAATTCAACATATCGCTGTAGGAAGGGCCAAAAAGGGTTGGGCAGGCCCGTAAGCAGACACACTTACGCAAAACCTGCGGGAATAAGAGAATCTCCTTCCAGCAATATAATCCTATAAAACGAATAACAAAATACGCATTTCAGTTAAGCTTTCTACTAGATGGTTTGTTAAAGAAAGGCGCGTCAAATTCATTACAACTGTTGGAGTGGAATGTACCAATCATAAATGATAGACACATTCCCTCCCAGACTCCGGTTGGCCGTCCACTCCATTGTCCAATTGCAACTTCAATGATGCCCTGATGCACCCTCCCATCCCAGTTATGTTTTAAATCAATAAGGTATTAGGTTTTTACAATATATATCAAATATAGAATATAATAAAGAAATAAGTATATATATAGAGTGCGTATGAGTATATATAGTGTACGGAAAATTGGGTAGCCTGGACTGGATAATGTTTTCGAATTGTACATCTTGCATGTCAAAATTTCCTAAATGATTTTTATTTAAATTACATGTTTGCATACTGCTGGCCTACTGCACTTGTAGAAAAACCTGCAGAAAAACCTGAAAATTTAGACAATGTATCGTAACCATGAGAAAAAAAAATGAATTAAAAATTATTTTACATAACTTAGTAGTTCCATGGATGACCTGAAATAATTTTTATATAATAGTATAACTTAATTTTCGGCATCTTGTTCCGTTTCCTTGCATCGCAATAATCATTTGTAGAGGATCTCATAGGTACTACAGTGATTTTAAATAATCAAATTAATTTAAATGTAATAATATACTTTCATATCATAACAATGACGTAACAAAATGATAACATGAGCACGACAGTTATCGATAATAGAATGTATATCTGTGACTAAGCTGTTCATCCTCTCGTCGATAGACTTCAACTTTTTCAGCTAGCATTAATGTCAAGTGAGATTAATATTTGTATCTATAATAATAATAAGAGAATATAATTTATTAATGTACAAAAAAATATCTGACATCCAACGATCCAAGCACATCTAATGTGAACGTTATGCTGAAATAATGAAAAACAAATTGAGCCTTTAATGCTTGTAATGTTGCTCCATGCTCATAAGATAAGTGATTTTAGAACGAAAATATGATCCCAAAGCGTAGTGAATTTATAAATTTAATGTAGATGATCGCACCCCCTCACTTCGCTATTGTCAGATTGACAACATTGCCCAGGCTACGCCAACCAGCGTCTTCATGTTTCAGCTGGCAGTCTTGTGATCATATGACTCCTGGAGGCGTGAGGTAGGAACTTGTGAGGACCAAAGGTCTGTCGTATCCTTCTTTAATGCTGTCAACTCACCATTTGAAGCCCCGATAGAATGCTGCTCAGTATTCTATAGGAAATTGGGTAATGATTTTAAATGAATCTTTGTAAGATTCTTATTGAGAACTGTACAAGATTCTGAATGAATTCATGATAGGATTCTAGGTGCATTTCGTGACAAATCTTGCCAGAATTAAAAAAAAAAACTGTGGGATTTCGAGCTATTCATTTTCCAGGATTCCGAATGAATCCAAGTCCTTCTATGTATCACGTACTTGATCAGGATTCCGTCTAATCTCTACTCAGGATGTCCAGTTTATTCTGCTCGGAATTTTGAACAAAATACGACTTTGAATTACACTAAACATGAAACTATCAAAACAGTAGTTTATTGAAACACCTACAGTAGACCGGCCCATATTTGAATGGGAGAGGAACGCAAAACCATTTTTTTTTTCTATTTCAATTTTTTTATTGGAGTCAATAGTCTGCATCTGTTAAAATTGAGTTTGGCTGCGATTATTTGTTGTGCAAGTATATCGTTAGGCTATGCAGTGTCCCAGGTGCACACACCTGCCTTTTGCCTACCCTGTTTGGCCAGCTGAGTGGTCATTTTATTGCGTATTTTCTACAGCATCTCGAGTCAACTTACCTATATTCCTCAGCTTCCGTTTGATAACTGCCCAATATTTATGGATTGGGCCCAAAATTTTGATAAGAAGCTTTACTAAACTACTTTAATCTACGCCTGTTACAGTGCGTGTATGGGCTTGAGAATATTGCTCATTGAAGAACCAGTCAATATTCCATAACTGAGCTCTCGTGATATTAAATTGGCAGGCTTTCATTAAATCAGAACATCAATTGCCATAAAATGTGCCTTCTATCTTGGCGAAACGGCCTTTCGTGACTTCTCCTCACATCTCTAACCATGTCACAGACATAGTGTCGCAACCGATATGGGACGCAAGTATCTCGGCTATATATGCTCTTCTGTGTACTTGCCACGAAGGCGTTGTACTGGCGACGGTAAGATTCAGGTTCAAAATGTTCTTTGTACTGCTTACTCTTTTAAAGAATGATCACTAACCATATTCAAAGAAGTGATTGTGCGACATGGCTTCTTTGTTTGTGTTTTTCTAGTTTCCCCAAGCTCCAGTTGAGCCCAATCGTGCGGCGCATCGTGATGTTGTAATATCCGAGCCTAACATTTACCAGAATCTAACACTTTGTTTTTCCGCTTACCTCGTAATAGAACATTTCGCTGCATGGCGCAAATCACGAGCGGGACTAATTTCGGTGCAACTTTGGATCGTATGGATGCAATTGTCTTGAATTGCTTACGGAAAGTACTGCAGTACAGTCCAATGTGGTGTTTTATTGTTTCTTATTTTTGGGAAACATCGAAACGTGACTACTTTCTTTTTCCTCTCCAAACCTGGGCATCGTTAAAATCCTCAGTTGGTAGCTGGTGTTTTTGCCTCCAGGCAGGGGGTTCATAAAATGTCTTAAACCTCCTGCTGAGGTTTGTTTCTTTTTATTTTTATTTTATTTTTGTTAATGAAGTACTTCGACTCCTCTGATTCGCATAGCTAAAACTCTGAAGTCACGCGATAAGTTCTTTGTCGAATCATCACTGTTTCGGTCAATTTGTACTTATACGTTTGTTGTTGTTTTTATGATTGCATCGTCTGATAGTGGTTTGATGGTGATTAATTAATGTGCTCGCCATTTTTAAAAATATTTCGAGTAGCACCAAAAAAAGTAATTCTGATTTTACGATACAGCAGGTCTTGTTTAGATAAATCATTCCAGCTGACAATGCTTCACTAAATCATTTGTACAGTGATTTTGCATTTTCAAAAAGTGCTGACTCGTTCATTTTTTCAAACATGAGATTAGCCTCTCTGTAAAATAATCAACCAGAATCTGACTGGCAATTCCTGTCAACTCAGAATTGCAACTGCCATGGAAGGAGTGCACCAGTGACCCGGATATCGGCTACAGATCGACCCATCCCACATTCCGACAGCGTAATTTTCCTCTTGAACAAATAAATTATTTTCCACTTCAAAAAGAGATAATTGCATTTAATAATAAATTGTTCTCCTCATTGTGCGCTCTCCCCTCCCCAGATTTCCGGTGTGCAATTTTCAGATCAGCCTACAACTGAAACCGTCATCCATATCGCCGAATGGTACAACTCGGTCTAATCGGACCTATTAGATCTATTGCGCGGTTCTTTTTCCTCACTTGATTTGCCGCTTTTGCTAGGTCTACAGTTGTTGAAGGAGAATGTGCTCATTAAAAATGAATTCCCAACAGGAAAATTCCCGCAGTCGTAAATAATTAAATTTTTATCGATTTTGCTTCGTTATTGTTCACCGCCGCCACCATGTGCGCGATTGTGATATCCTGCCTTGTTTGTTGGGTGGAATGTCGATTATTGGTATTTGGGTACCACTGGATATAAACAATTCAGTTTTCATGTTTTCATTCTATGTGTGGTAGAAATACTGTTGAATGAAACGTTTTGAGGACCGCCTATTGTAATATTTTGATATAATCAACTGTTGAATATGATTTTAACTAGTTTATTGTGTGCTCGAATATGCATTGGAAGTTATCTGTCGATTTATAGAGATGGTGAATTTTGCACTCTTTTAAGGGGATCTAGATTAATGTCAAAGCACCACGAAAAAAAAAAAGATTGAAATGTTTTGCATAATGTTGACATAATCGCACTTAAGCTATGTCAACATTATTTTCAATCTTTTTCTTTCTTGTCATTTCAAGCTTGTTGTTTATCACAATCAGCTTATACCTGCTTCTCAACAATGCACTTTCTTAGTTCTTAATTGGAAACCAGTAACATGTTTCCATTAGTTTGATTGTATACCATATGTACTAGGAGTCGAGAATGTTTCCTTTATAAAAATTTGCTAGACAAGAACGGAAGTCGAACCCTGCCACTTTCAGCATGACATTGTTTGTAGCTGCGTCTTTATCGACTGCGGTAAGGGACGACCCTATCACTAATACCCGTTTTCTTGGTAGTACAAATCAAAATTGCCGTGTGACACATGTGCGTCGCAAATCACAAACGCAATTCGAAAGCCTGTGGCGAGCACAAGAGCCGGAACGGCTACACGTGTATCAGAGCTCTCTATCTTCGCATCACGATATCAATTTAGAACTCTCAAGTCTTCGTGTTACTATATATATATATAGACACCCACTGCAACTACAGCGCGTTGCATTGTCGTAATCAGTCAACGCGAACGTTGATTGCAGTAAATGTGCTCTCCTCTCTAACATGCGCCCCTCACCCCTTCAACTGCGCAGTCAAATGCAACTGGAATGCTATTTCGCTTGTCGTCATCGTCGTTGGCGGCCGGTGTATGTAAATCCTGCTCTCCCGAGATTGAATTCTATTGGAACCACTCTCGTTGACTCGTTACAACAAACTATGGCTATGTACTATCTAAACGGTTTCAATCTAATAAACGCCACACGAAGCTGCAGTTTACGACGCGAAGCGGTGGCGCAAATATAAACACGAATTTGCCATTCTGAAACAATGTAATCACAAATTCTCCAGTAACTGGTAGTTCCCGCGCGGCTTCAGCCCAGGAATGGAAATCAACTATAGGAGAGTTTCTGGTTACGTTACGATTGATTAGAATACTATTAAAATCGTTAAATTTGATAATTTGTTGTAGTTTTGTTTGAAGGTCTTGAGTCTTTGTTGTGTTTAATATAGTCGGAAAGTTTTCAAATACTTTCTGTTTTTGTAGGTTATTTTAATTGTTCTAAAAATTTGTTAACAAGATATCCCTCTTAATTTTATATGAGTCTTGGAGTAACTCTACTTCAAAATTATAGTTAAATTCTCTTAGCATATTACACCGACTACAGTTATCTATATATTATTTTTGAATTTTAGTTAAACTAAAACTTATTTGAAATTTAATTTAGTTCCAAAATCGTAAAAACAATCCATTTTGTAGTACAAATTGGTCTTTTCATTTCTTATTTAATGAATATCATTGTTTTCTAATGATCTTTTTCCCTTACTCGGCCTAGTGCATTCGAGATTTTCAACTAACAGATCAGAACAACAGATCAGATCAAATCGAATCCGGGATTCAACTTTGTGTTTTTTGGCAAAAGACAGCAGAGCAGTTTCGGTTGACTGACTTAGCTTCCTTATCACCTAGTTGCAGTAGAATTTAGAACTATTAATCACACTTTATCCAGAGCACACAACTTCTATACAAATTTTTATATTCATAATAACGATTATGAGAACAATGGAATATCAACCTGTTATATGTCAGACTGCCCAGTCTACTAGAAGCCTTTCATTAGATCATCCAAAAATAGGCGATAAATCCCTTATTAATTCTAAGTTATGCAAATCTACGAAGCTAGTAGAAGATGAAGAAGTAAATTTATACAATGAATCCCATAGTTACAAATATCCTTTGACAGAACGCGTAGCGTGTGAATAAAGAAAACGAATGATTTTTTTTAATGCCAACGTTATGTCGTCTTCAATTTTTTTTTCTCAAGATCTGACTTGAGATCAACAAACAGCAGACTTCAACTATACTCAATAAGAATCAAAGAATCTTCTCTTTTCTTTATGCTGTATTAACGTGACTTCTTGGGATACTTGGGCTGGGTCGTCATGTCAGGGAGGCGACCTAGATCCTGCATATCGATCCCATCAGCTAATAAACGAAAGATTCCAAAAGTCCCAACGCTGTCGAGTGGAATTGATACCAGACCCACTGTGATGAAAGGCAACTATTCTTACCTCTACACCAGCGGTGTCGATACTCAAGTAATGGGATACATAATGAAGTAAGCATGACTGAAGGATTCAACATTTTTGAGACGTTGAAAAAAGGAACAACACTTCCTCTTCTTCTTTCTTAACATTTCATTGCCTTCATAATTAGCTCATAGATTGCCTTCAAGTTATTGCACTCCCAGAGTAATTAATTGAGAGCTTTGTATATTGTGTGGTAAGCACAATGATAGTCCATATCAAAGTCGAGAAATTTTCCAACCAGAAAGATTCCCTCGATCGCACTGGAACACAAACCCGCCACCTCCGTTTTGGTAATACTGTGGTTATACCAACTAGACTATCTGAGCCCCCCCCAAAAAAAAGCACCCTACCAGCCCCCCCCCCCCGCCTTTGTTCTGTATGACGAGCTTAAGACGTTTCTCAAAAGAATCGCACGCGACTCGCACCTGGTCCATCGGCATCTCGTCCCAGATCTTGGAAATGAGCTTCTTGAATTGGTCCATAGTGCTCACTTGATGTTCGCTCTGCTACAGGCTAGTCCAGGGGACTATGGTCCGGGGAGCTGGGAAGCCGCAAAGTCTTATCGAGAAAATCAGTCAAATTCTCCCGACACCACGCTTGGACGATATTCGCCGTGTGGGTCGGTGCGCCGTCCTGTTGAAAAACGTAATGATCCTTCCCGTAGAGGTCCCGAAGTGCCGGGGCCACAACCTTCACCAGAACCTCGGTCATATAGTACGCGGCGTTGATTTTCGCGTTTTTCTCGAAAAACACCAGTGGGAGCTTCCCACGCCTGAATACGGTCCTCCCCAAACCATCACCGACGCTGCGCGAAAGTATCAGTTTGGCTCTGTCCAGCTTCTTCTTCGTTGTAGCCTCCGTTACCCCGTGAACCATGCGTTTCTTCTACGGCTTGTATCCCAGGTCCTTCGTCATAATGTGGGCAGTCCCGATCAACACATCCAGGTCAGCAGTGGTCTTCCGGTCTTCCACCTTGATGGTTGCTGGCGTCCTCGCCGAATGCGGCCGCCCGGATCTCGCACGGTCCTTGGCCGAGCCCGTCTTCCGGTACCGACGGATGGTGGTATAGATGAAATTCCGCTTCACCCCGTGGGATTTCAACCGCCGCAATATGTCGCTGGGTCGCTCACCTCTCGCAAACAACTTGACTCCAATGCCGCGGTTCTCCTTCATCGTGCGTGGTAAACAAACAACAAATGACAGCAAGTCGACACCGTGCGCGTCAGTTAGGCTATATATGAGGCTGGAATTGATTGCTGGAGCTGACACCAATACCAATGCACATAATGCACATGGTGCGCAGCTACACAACGATCAATAATTGTATTCGAACTTATTGAACACCCTGTATGTAATCGATAGAGTTTAAAGTGCTTTTCAAGGTTTGCGTCCAGAAACATCGTACGAGATTTTTCATGAAAGATGACATATATATATATATATATATATATATATATATATATATATATATATATCAAGTGAAATTTAATTTGTTATGAATGACATTTTAGAATATCAATCTTTTTTACACGGTTATGACGACTTTTCAGTACATGAGTTTCATTCAAATAAATAAAAAAAAATTGAGATTCTCAGAGCTCAGAGCTACCTAAAAAAAAATAAGACTTGGATCGGCGGATAGTTTCCTAACCGGGAGAGCCGAGAATCGACTCGAACATGGAAAACCGGTATTTTAATTGAAAAGTTATAATCCCTACCCCTCGGCTAGATTTTTCACCGTGAAATGGTGTAAGTCTTATCTCGTATTTAACTTTGTGGCATTGGAGACGGTTGTTTCTTTATTGTCGCGCTGATTTACGACATTGGCAGTATGAAGAGGTGATCGGGATTAGGTAAAAGATTCTCTCTCTGATAAACCATTGCATGAGAGATTTTAGTGGTAGTATCACATCTGTTACTTTTTTTCTTAACAGCCATGTCGTACTACATGTCTATAAAGGCACTGAGACTCCATGAGTGATAATGGCGGAATTGCATCGCAAATCACTCTTACTATTAAATTAGGGCAACTTAGATTCAAAAACAGGTTACACATTCAAAAAGTTCATAGCACATTTATCAGTGCACACAGATAGAAAGAAACATTTTATTTTCTGCGTTATCTAATGCACATAAAGGGAATGCTAGATTTGGCATAAATTAATGGGACCTTTCATGTAAATTTAGGCCAGATATCGCTGGAATCAGGTATGTTGTATGGAAGATTGCAAATAATGTTGTTTGCTGTATGAAAGATTGCAAACAATTACGTTGTTTAAGCTTGCTTTGGCTGGAAATTAAACGATGGGAAATTTAATGCGTTTGTTATAATTCACTAATTTTTTTCTGTGCACCTTATACTTGCGTCATAAGCTTTCATTGTTGTTTCTACGGAAATATTATTCAAGAAATAACCTTAAATACCAATTTGAATGTATATGGCTTTGCAATCATTCTTGCACATTTTGTTTCAGATTTGTGGTTAATGTCTGAACTGTTGCTCGGGATTCCCAGTGTTTCGCACTTCTACTATGATTCATTGTTGATGTGACACATCCTGAGAAGGTAGGGTGGAATCGATTCCCTACCAAAATTTTTGATGGTCGGTAGTTATTCCCCGTTTTTGTTGTTTTTTTGTGCTTCGCCCCCACAACCGGAGGAAGAGTTCTATCAACTTAGTTTTGTTTGTTAGTGCTAGTATTGTGCCACCCGGACATAAATTATAAAATAAGAGTGTTTTTCTGCTTCTCCGTGTGTGAATTGATGATTATTAGCACTTTTTTAGTTCGATATAAAGTCGCCTCATTGGCAGAGTGTGGAGTGAAAAAAAAAAAAGAAAACCAGTGCAAAGTTGAAAAACGGCCATTTGCTGATCAGAAGCAACGAACGAACGTTTTGTTATGCTGGTTGCATGTCTAACGGGCGGCTTAGCAATGTAAATTTTTGCGCTTTTTTTGTCGTGAGTGCATAAAATTGATTACGAATCAACGTTGAATTTTTTTTTCACGAATTAACAAGCTAGTGTCATTTTGAAGGCGGCCATGAGTGAGATCAATCAGATTATAAACATATAATACCAATCATTTTTTCAAATAATACTAAATATGTGCCTGGTTTGGAAATTCGCCAAAATCGAATAATCCAACTGGTTGAGGTCCGGACTGCTAGGGGTCCACAAGTCTTTCGGGCAAAACTACACGTTTTCCATCGGCCATCATTGGGCCCGATTTGACGAGTGACATGGCGCTCCATCCTGTTGTAGGGCAGTGTATTGATCCTCAAAGAGGTTGACCTTCACACAGGGAAGTACTTGGTTCTTCAAAATACCGATAAACATTTCGGTATTGATTTTAACACCAGCATCCATGAAAACAGGCGGCATTTTCAAACCGTTGGACGCCACCAAACCAAACATCATGACACCAGCCGGATGTTTGACTTGGAACTTAAGCTTTACTTTCTCCGGAACATCCTCAAGCTTCGTCGGTGAAATGAACCGGTCTGTGCGGCTTCTGGTCAGCTTTTTCGTCGGAGAACAGAATACTTTTTTTTTCCTTCTTCAACAAACAAAGCAATTTTTTCGAACGAGTCACTCGTAGTCACTAAACCGGCTGCGTAATCAAGTGGCGTTTCACTCTAGCTCTGGAAGATGCGTGCAAGTCTTTTAGATGATTCTTTGCATGAATTATTCAGAAATGTACTGGTGCTATATTGGACAACAGAGTAAAACCGGTAGTTTAAATTTCAAACTTTAGTGAGAGAGAATGTGTTCTTCTTCATTTCCAAAAATTATCACTGAGCGTTTATACATATTAATGGAAGTAGAACATATGCATGGTATTTTGTGTAAAATTTTACAATTTGTGGCCGACAAAATGTTTCTGCTGTTTGACGAATGAATGGAAAAATCTTCTTATTTTGGCTTAATGCTGAGAATGAGATCTTGAATCACAAAACTTCTTTTCCAAAGTAAGACTGACTGACGAGTCGATTACCGTTGTCAATTTCCCATATACCTATCTATTATGCCAAGAAAGTTGATATTCTTTCGTCAGAATACAACTCGTGTCACCAGATATCGTCGTTACCTACTGTGCCACTTGATCATATAACTCATGAAGTTGAGGACTGCACTTGTACTTATTCTTCTTCCATAACTGGATAAGCCGAGTCCAATTGATCTTAATTTGGAACCCCACAATCATCTATTTTTATATCCCGGTTCGGCCCAATTTAGTGTGACTTTTATTATCCAATTGTGTCCATTTATGAGCAATGCTAATTTCCAACAGTCCTGACTGTTCGTTCCTGCCTGCGACCAAATGTTGAATAATATGTTAGGAGCGACAAAGTAAAGCCAATTAAAAAGGAATGAGCTACAGGTTCTAATGAGGTACGCACCTTTGGTAAGTGTGGGTGTCTGTATTTCAGTTTCTACATGTCACGTTGAATTGCAATTTGTGCGCCAACTTGGAAAACTGGGAATAGCACATACATTATGTCATAACTCGAAGTTGGTGATGTATGCTATTGCGGTGGCGTCGAAATCGACTTGAGGATTTACACAAATAAAAAAATCAACCTTCGGTATCTTAATTTTGAGTGGTTTCTACGTGTTCGATTAAAATTGGATGCATTTTCCATCGATATTATCATCGTTATCGAAAATCAGCGAAGATCGTCGATTGTCGCCCGATCAAATGTTGCTGCCTTTGGCGTCATTGTATATGAGCGGGAAGGGAGGGAAGACAAGGTAGAAATGGTGCTGAATGCTGCTGTTCTGATTCCACATGGCTGAAATGGAAATTTTTCGGCAGTCGATTTGTATGGGAAATAAATTTCCAATTATCAGTTTTTCAGCCAGATCCACTTGAGTTTAATTAATATTTTTCTCTGTTTTCTGTTTCTGTTTCTAGGTAAGCCGGTTTTCCTATTGAATTCTGTGTTGAATGGATGGGGATCCAATCGGGGTGGAAAATATTCGATGAGTATGTAAGTAAACATTTCGTGCGGCCTGAATTTGTTTTTTGTCTTTCATGAAGGTTCTACACCTGCTACCTATTTTCCGAATGCACTTCAATTTGCGCGGCTCTATGTTTGCTTTTAATTATATTGATTACTTTTACGCGTTCTATCCATTCGTTGAATGGAAATGTACACGAACGAAGCTTGTATACATAGTGGGATGATTGATGGAATTTGTTTACAAGTTGGACATTTTTCCATATACGAGCAAGAATTACAAATGACAAATTCTATTTGTTATGTAAACCGCTCGTTAGCTTTTAGAATTTAGAAAACATAATTGGAGAACCACAAGCCTGATTTTATGCTTAATTCTACAGTCTTATTAGTTTTTTTTTTTGCATGCTTTACCCAATAAAACAGAGTGCCCGTATACTGTAGATGAGCTATTTCAAACTATGTTATTTTGATGTGAAGTTGTTTAGATCAATTCAAAGTAGTATTCCTGTTTGAAGTTCTAAGCAAAATTTACATGGAATCCTGATCAGAGATCAATCGGAATCCTCAGCACAATTCTCAGGAAGTTAAAAGTATGATTCACTTTGAGCCCTGACCAAAATTCGCTCGAGATTATACGCAGTACTTATAGTTCCAGGCAGGGATCGATAAGTTTTCTCAACAGGATTCGTTTAGAATCTTGAGTAGGATTCTCTTGAAATCCTGGAAATGATTCACTCAAAAGCCCAAACCACGCGAAATGGGATCCCAAAATCTCGACTCCATATAATTCCAACTCCCTTGATTGCTTATCCTGACAGATACGCCTATATTGTCTACAATGTGTATACTTCTTCAGTGTCGTGTACTAATACGACTTAGTTAAATGGACAATAACTAATCTTTCTTCTCATTTTCTCGTAACAGGTATTCCACTAAAAAGCTCGCACTCATCAGGATTCATGACTAAAATTTAATTAGAATATTAAGAACTCATGGACGGAATCATAAAAAAAAAAAATGCTGTATATCTTAACCAGTATTCGTTTAGAATCCTGAGATTGTTTTGTTCAGAAACCTTATAGCAGAATTTGATTGAAATCAGAGATTATTCGCTAGAATCCCGGGCAAGATTGATTCTTCGTTATACTCAATATTCGCAGATTTTTGGGGATCAACAGTAGGATTAATTGAACACTGAGCAAGATACTGAATCCGATTCCCTCTGTTTCTACGTAAAGCTTGCTTGAGAATTGTACACAGGCTTCACGCACAATGCTGAACAGGTTTTGCTCAGAACCATGAGCAAATCTTGTCCGAAACTTTGACATAAATATGTTAGCTCAGAATTATAAGAATCTTCATTCTAAATTCAAAAAGATTATGCTTATAACCCCTTATTGCATTTGCTTGAAATCTTTTGTAGAATTTACTCGAAATTCCTAGCAGAATTGATTCCGATTTCGCATCAGGTCACTCTATATTTGCTTATTTGTCGGTAATCATAACATCAGTGACAACATCTACACTTGCGTACTCACTAACTCGATCGGTGAGACGAACGAACGACATTTAACAGATTCTTCTAGCAAATGTATTTCCTATAATGCACAAAACATTAATGTTTCTTGCAGTGAAATTGTATACGCATTGGATAACTTAGAATCTATAATGCACAAAACATTTATGTTACCTGTAGTGAACTTGCATACGCATTGGATAACTTAGAATCTTATACTTGATACCATAGCGTCAATTCACTAAGGGGATATATTTGTGTCAGCGCAGCTCCAAAGAGAGTTGACATTCAGCAACGTTGCGAATGAGCACGATCTTTCACTGAAACCATGGATGGGAACATAACTACACGAAACTTTGCACTTAGTTCATGAAGCCGCGTGATTGTTTCTTTTTTAGTGCGGAAATAAACCAAATTAATTTCCAGAGTTAAAAATTTTTCTAATCAGTTTTAATTCTCATCATTTATTTGGAAGAGTTTGTCTATAGAAGGTTTTTTTTTGTGAGCGGTCAAGCGGTAAATGGCGTCACCCGTCGGTCAGGCAATTGCCACGAAGTGGGGGTTCGATTCCCGCTCCAGCCTGTGGAAATTGTGTAATTGTAGCTTGCTCTATGTTTAATGTTCAGTCTGTGCAAACTCGAGTTGAATACGGTGTAATTTTTTTTAAATGTTATATTGTATCAAGAACTTCAACTACGAAATGATCATTGGTCACACTACCAACAATAAACGAATCATCGTATGGATTGACATTTTCATAGGATTACGCTAAATATGTCGAGATAACAAAGGACCTCAGATAACTTAGTAGACAAGTCTGGTTGGATTAATAGTCGGGGTTGGTAATCACAGAACAAAGGTACCATTGCTTGCCTCACAGCGTACACATTCTTGTTTTGCTGTTGGCATCAAATGCTCGTAATCAGTAGCGCTACCAGGATTTATTTCAGTGAGAGTTTGTAAAAAAATAATAAGGAGTAATGTAAAAATACCAAGCTAATATTTATATATACTGAAGCTCCAGTGCTCTCAGTTAATAATTGTGGAAGTGTATTTAGAACACTAAATTTAAAACCGACAAACGCCCGCCAAAGATGCTAGAGGCGTAAAAGCACGAGAAGCCGAAGAAATATTTTCAGAAGATTTTCAAAGGGAACATACGATTATCTTAAGTCATATTATTCCAGCGTCCCAAAAATAGAACAGATGACCCAAAGTACCAGCGCCCTATAACTGGAACAGTACTTGTACAACAAATACATTGAGTTTAACAAGTTATTTTGTATGGATTGTGATGTGATTTACTCAAATAAGTTAAATATTGTTCATTCTAATGTATCAGTAAGATATAAATTTTCTGCTATTATAAAACTTGTTCAGAATCATACATTGAATCCATCAAACTTCCAGGATCAATCCGCGCATCTGTTAGATAGTCTCTTTTTGATGAATCAATGTTATAAGTAATCCGAGAACTACTTGTAGTATAAACCTTGAGATCAACAAATGGAATTTCCGACTTTCTCACAAGCCTCAAATCCTCATTGTGGTACATGAACACGTTGAACAGTCTGTTTTCATTTTTATGTGCTTGAAATCATCCAAGAACAATAGACTATCGGGCTATAGACTTCCAGGTCAACCAAGGTAGCAAATGACTTTTCTAATGTATTCACAAGCGTCAGAGGCGCATTTTGTGTCTATTATCTACACGTGAGGTAGTCTATCGTCATGTTTAGGTGCCTTAGGTTATTCTTGTATACTCCTAGGAGTAAGGTGTGGCCCAGTTAGAATTGGAACATAGACTATTGCGCATATCTCGGATATATATTAACAAACTAGTATTCTGTTTTAACTGAAATGTTCGACTTTATGTGCACTTTAGAGGGAAAATACAAAAAAAAAAAATAATCATCTCGATTTCGAAGAAATTTGCGGACTTTTCCCGGAATACGTTTCATCAACCGGCGCACATTATTCTCATCCATCGTTTTGGCAATCTTATTCCACTTGGTTCTCACTTCATTGATGATTTTGACGACACTGCCATTCAGCTTCCTCTTCATAATAGCCCAAAATCTCTCTATCGGTCTGAGCTGGGGACAATTTGGTGGTAGTTCTTTCGGTATCAACAGAATCCCGTTGGTTTCATACCACTGTAGCACTGTTTTACTGTAATGACAGCTTGTAAGATCTGGCCAAAACATGACAGGTACATTGTGGGATCTGATAAATAGCAATATTCGCTTTTGGAGACATTCCGTTCTGTACAGCTCTGAATTAAATGTCTTATCAGTGATGAAAACTTTGGTCTTCCTACCGCAGCTACAGTTGCCTTTCCAAATCATGTATTTACGTGCAAATTTATCTGCAAACACAATCTTGAATTTGGCTGAAACATCTCCCCGAGCCGTAGCTAAGTAACATTTTTGTCCCGGTAGCTGTTTGAAATCGGCCTTTACATAGGTTTCATCATCCATGAGGAGACAGCCATTGAATTTTGTCAACACCTGATCATACAGTTTTCTGGCACGGATTCTGGCCACATTGTTATGCTTTTAATCTCTATTTGGTTGTCTACAGGCACGGTATGACTTGAAGCCTTCCCGTAGACGAATCCGTTGCACGGTACTGTGTGCGGCGCGAAACTTTTTGGCCAAATCGCGGTCTGAGATGTTGAGGTTTGCCTTAATGCTCTTGATGACTTTGTTCCGCAGTTGACGATTGACAGTACCCGCCTGACGGTTGCTTTGAGGCTTGCGATCCGTCGACAAAGTTTCTCTGTACTTTTTCAAAACACGCCACACGGTATTTCGGGGAAAACCCAACACTTCAGCAAGTTTTGGCCCAGACTACGAAGGGTTTTCCAAATGATTGCGCACTATTATTTTTCTTCTTCCATTTTGTATTTCTCTGAAACACGTTCGAACTGCATCGCAAAAAAAAACTGCTGAAAAAAAACTGATGTTGTTATTGTTATAGGGAACACATAAGATGCCATAGTTTACAAATCCGACCACTAGGGTCGCTGTAAGAATCAAAAATGTTTGTTCCAATACTAAATGGGCCACACCTTATCGGCCTATAGAGTTTCAGATCAACCATCGTTTCAAATGGTTTGTCCAACGTATTCACTAGCGACAAATTCTCCTTTCAGATCAAGGATATACGTTAAGTAGCCTTCCGTAATCCGAGAATTACTGTAAAATAGAGCTACAGACCTAGAAATCATCCAAATGACTTTTCCGACGTTTCAGATGGCTTGTCCTATATGACTACAAGCGCCAATTCATGTTGGGATGTAAAGATATGGTAGTTTATTTTTTATTCGAACTAATCCGAGAATTTCTTGGAGAATACGTCTACGCATTTCTGATCAACAGCCATATCAAATGGCTTTTCCAATGTATTCACAAGCGTCAAAACTTCATTTCAGTCGATGGACGCACGGTAAATAGCTGTGTATATTTTTTTTTCAAATCTATTAGGTCAACCGACAACTCCTTGGAGTATAAACCACAGTAAAAAATGGATCTTAAAACGCATTAACATGCATCAAATCCTCATTTCAGTCCATGGACACACGTTGAGTAGAATATATTCTTTTTCAAGTAAACTAGGACATACAAGAACTATAAGTCTAGAATTTAAGAAGATCAATCGTGTTTCCCCCGTATCAAATTACTTTTCCGACGTATTCACAGCCGTGAAAATCACATATCAGTCTAGAAACAAGATGGATAGTAAATGTTTATTTTCAAGTAAAGTTTTGTTTACTGGAGAACTTTTTTGAGTAAGGAGTGTATCGAAAATAAGCTATCCACAAACTTTCTTTCAAATTATGTTGAAAACCGATATTTTATTCATACAAAAAATTGATCCTTTATTGTACGAGGTTAAACTTGAACATAATGAAGACCGGATGAAATTTAAGTTATTCCTTAACGAATTTTCGAACTTTGGATCGAATGCTCTTCATCAAGTTCTGGACAAGTGTTGCATCGCATTTTTTGGACGCTTGAGCCCAAATTTTTTTGAACACCTGCATGTTCCCAGCTGCCTTACCAGTCTTCTTGAAGACCCTCTTCACGATTGCCCAGTAACGTTCGATGGGTCGAAGCTGAGGGCAATTTAATGGATTGATATTTTTCTCAACGAAATCTATACCCTTTTTCCGCAAGCCAATTGAGAGTGGTTTTGGCATAGTGAGCCGACGCTAAATCCGGCCAAAACAGTGGAGGTGTACTATGCTTCTTATATAAAGGCAACAATCTCTTCTGGAGACACTCAGATCGATAGATTTCCGCATTTATAGTTCCGGTAGTGTAAAAAATGGTTGACTTCAAACCACAGGAACATATTGCTTGCCATACCAGTACCTTTCGACCGAATTTCTCCACTTGAATCGACCTGTCCGCATCGTTCACATCCTCCCCAACGACGGCAGTAAAGTATTGTGGACCTGGAAGGGGTTTTGAGTCCTCCTTTACATAGGTCTCATCGTCCATCAAAACGCATGCATCCGGACGCTGCAAAAGACGCGAATACAATTTCCGGGCCCTTGTTGCTGCTCGCTTCTTTTGTTCTGCACTTTGTTTCGAGATTTTCTGCTTCTTGTAGGTCTTCAGGTGGTTTCGCCTCTTGATACGCTGGATCATTCCGACACTCGTTCCTGCTTTTTTGGCCAAATCACGTATTGACATTGATTTGTTCTTCATGATTAGAGATACCATTTTCTGCTCCAGTTTCGGGTTGGAAGAACCGGGTTTTCTGCCTCTTCCTGGTAGCTCATCCAAAGAATAGTGTTCCCCAAACTTATTAATGATGGTTTTAACACTCGCATGATGAATTCCAAACCGCTTCGTCAATTTTCGCATAGTAATACCCTTCTCACTTAGCCATGTGTCCAGAACCTTAATTTTCACTTCCTTTTCAATACGCGACATTTTGAAAACGCAGAATTTGAACCGCACAAACAAGTAAACAAAAGAAAGCTGACAGTCAAACGCACAGCATGCAGTGTTCAGAGCATAAAAACCATCACAAATACATGCGTACAACGCAAATGTATGTGGATAGCTTATATTCGATACACTCCTAATGAAACTGCTTCACAATTATCCGGCTATGTTGCAGTCCTGATAAGCTTGTCCATGCATTAAGGGCCATTTACTTCTTACGTTACATTATTTGAAGTTTTATGGAGTTTGCCGGTCGATATGAATATCATCGCAGGTCATAGGTATATACAGCAAAAATACTTTGATTCTGACATAACGTAACTTGTGGACACTCCCTTTGTAACACGCAATAATAACGTTATTCGTTTTGTGTATCGAGAAGTTCATAAGATTTTACTGAGAAATTCTGCATCAAACTTTGGTGTCCATATATCCCTTAACATCCCCTATTACCTATTAAACGATATTTGATCGCCCTCACCATACCTTCAAACCGTATCGGGCGCCACTAAAAGCGCTATCAAAATTGTGGCGCGACTATCGGAAATCATCAGGCGCTCAAATTTAGCAACGCGATAGTGGCGCGATTGAGGGTTGCTATTCCATTGCTAATTGTCAAAAATCTCCGATTAGTTTGTTGTTTATTTTTGTTTACGCAATCAGGATTAGGGGAAAATTTTGAATTTGATTTAAAGAAAATTATTGCTTTATGAACTTTAAGTCAATTTGGTTTAATAATAAGAATTTTATCAATAAGATCGTGCGATGGCTATTTCATGATTTCTCCTGGATAGATTTTTAGTTGGCATGGAAGAGAACCATTAGCCACAATGGCAACCTCCGGGGTGTCCCGGGGGAACCTGTAGGAGATGTTTTGCGCCAAACCACGTGGTGCGACGGTTTTTTCTTCATGTTTTTTTCTTCATGAGACTTTCGGTAAGCCTGAAAAGAACCATAAGCCACATAGGCCTCTCTCGGAACCTCTGAGGTGCCCCGGGGGAACCTGTAGGAGGGGATATTTGTGTTTTTGCACCAAACCACGTCGTGCGACAGCTCTTTCTTTTTGATTTCACCTGGAGAATCCTTCGGTAGGCATGAAAAGAATAATTTACCACAATCCGGAAACCTATAAAACTTATAGCAAAGGACATTTATATTTTTGTACCAAACCCCAGTGGTTCCCAGAGAGACCACTGTAACCAATGGTTCTTTTCATGCCAACCGAACGTCTCTCCAAGAGAAATCACGAAGAAAGAGCCTTCGCAATCGACTATGAATCTGTCAAACTGATGATGGAGCACAAGTTTAGCATCTACCGATAAAGAACACGGTAACAAAATATAGTAGCGACCGGTGTGAGATTTAGTGACTTAACTAAAATGACAGCTCGATGCGCTAGTATTTTAGTCGCCCAGATAGTTACGCCCGATACGGATGCTCTAAATAAAGACTAACCATGTTTTTGTAATTTCAATATCCTCGGTGGCACAATCCGAGTATTGTCTCTTTTCACAAGACATAAAATGTAGTAAGGACTAAGATATGTTCCTTTGAAAAAAACAAATATGTTCCCAGTTTGAATTAATTCGGACTAGGGTTCGGTGGTAGATCTGATAACCTGTAACGTGCAACGAAAAGATGATCTACCAGCGCTACGGGTTGTTGTGTTGATCTTGCTTAGAATTATCGATCACTCCCCATAGAAATTATGCGCAAATTGTTCGCGAAACATTGATTGAATCAGACTCTACAGGGTGAGTGGAAATTCCTGTCAGTGAAGCATATGGTAATAAAAATGAGAATTTCGATGTACAATGTTTTTAATGTCTGGTTTAACTTTCAAATTTGTTTTGATATTTCTCTCATTGCCTTAATTGCCAGCCGCATGCGTTGTTGTAAAACGTCACAGCTAGCACTCATGATATCTTGAGGCATGTCTTTTCAAATTTTCATCAAAAGTTACCACGGTTGCTTTGATATTCTCCAATTTGCCCAGCATGTAGCTCCACGCATAGAAGTCGAGAGGATTCAAATCAGGTCAAGAGGCAGGCCATTCTTTCGACGAAATAAAATCCGGAAAATTGGCCTCACACCAGGAGTCTTGTTGGAAGCAGTATCTTATAGTGTTTCTTGACAAAGGAAATGGTTCTTCAAAACATTATTGATGTAATATTTACTGTTGATTTCAACACCAGGTTCAAAGACCAGCAATGGAACCTTGAAAGTTTTGGAGAAACATCCTCAAACCACCACCCTTGAAAAATTCCGGAACCTTGAACAGCTAGTTTCTCACGAGGAATATCAGAAAGATGTGCTGCATACACCTGATCATTTTGCCGGTTGTGGTGATCCTGTGCAGGAAAAAAATGGTTGTGGTGATCCTGTGCAGGAAAAGTCAAGGGGATTTCCTCCTCTTGCCTATCCTGCATGGGGTAGTCTGGTAAAGGGTTATGTGCCTGATCGGATACTACCTCAATAATGCCCTCCGCTCGTTTTCAAACTTGATCTTTCAATTTTCAAAGCCTGCCGTTGCCCTATACGGAACTATCAATACACTTTCTCTTCATGTCTATTTCGTTCTAGCAATAAATTACCGTCCACTCCTAGCGCTTCGCATGGAGATGATAAATTATCTACTTCTGACAAACTTCATCAATTATCATGTTAGTCAGCAACACTGTATTTTGCAGTGTGTCATAGTAATCGTGATTTTTATGTTCTATTCCACGTTCTGAATGTTCAAATGTAACATGCAGGGCAGTTGAATTATATTAATTATAAGACAATACAGAGTTAACGGCTAACAATTTCTATTTATTACATTTATTTGGTAAAGTTGTGTCTGAAAAAATTATAATAGCTTAATTTATTTTTCAAAAAGATTGAAATGGCATTTTTTTAATATGATGCCTACACAAAATTTGAGTTTCCCTTTTAAACAAACTTCTGATAGTTTATGCGAACTCAGTTTTGAACTAATTGTGTGGGAAGCTAATGAGCACTTAATTTGGAACTGTTCAAACACTGTTAACCGAGGGTTTGCTTCAGTCTACTGACTGCCCTAGTGAAAGTAGAATAACAAACTGGCATCATGTAAGTAAAAAAAATTGTTGTTGGAAATTAAACTTTTAAAATTAAATTAGAAAAATTTTACTTACACTTTACCTGTTTACTTTAAAAAAAAAAATAAAAAAAAAATGGACTGTGTGGAATTGTTTGTTTGAAAAAGTGTTTCAGTTATTTATTTTTTATCATTTTTTGTTTAAAGTAAACAAATGGAGTGTAAGTTTTAATTTCCCCAGTTTACCATTGATTTGTATTGATTTTGAAAATATTGATTAATCAAAATGTGCACACTGAAAATGAATGCTCAAACAGATTATTCCAACGAATCGTGTTAATATTGCACCTGATCAAATCTGTAACTCCGTATTCCGTTTTGCGTTTTTTTTTTCAATCTGTACAGAACTTTGAAAAAAGTAAGCTGTGCAGGAGTCAATGACTTTATTATTTCCATAGCCCCAACGTAGCCTGCAAGATGGTGTTTATTCTTTTCATCTTACTTTTCGTTCTTTTTGTGATTCTTCGTTAGTTCAATTTTACTGAATGTTCCGTCTTTCGCTGCACCTTTCTTCTGATCTACCACTACTTTCAGTATGTCCCAGCTGTGATTCTACCCAATCATCAGAACTGATCGATTACAGCAAACTTTCCACGTTTCCGACTAGACATTTTAGCATACCGCGGTTTTCTGTGTACTGCCAACTCGCTTTATCAATCCATGTGTATTGCTTCTCACACCCACATACTGGCCCATTATATTCTTAGAATAATAATAAGGCTTCTTGCCGCGTATAAAAACCTCCTCCACGTTGCTCATCTTCGTTCCATGTTGTTTGTTGCTAGCGGGATTTCTAGGAAACAAATTCTTTTCGCTCCATTGCATGGGCATTTCCACTCTCGCGTGCAGATGCAGGTCTCGGCAGAATTCTGCAAGGCTTTGTACACATGTAAATTAGACTGGAATCATTTCTTCCGTTTACTCGCCCACTGTAGCTGTGTTGGGCAACGTGAGGTGCTGTGGAAATGGTATTTCCGACTCGTGTACCGGTTGTATGGTGCTTGACGATGTTCTGTTTTGTACGATTTTGTCAGTAACAAGAAAGAAAAAAACAGCAAGAATAAGCGAAGAAGTTGAAATCGTGCTGAATTACGCTGGAAAAAGGTAATTTGATCAGGTGGCAGCGATGTTGCATTACGGGATTCGCTGTACACTGTGATACCTGAGACGAGGCAGCAGTCATGGTGTTAATTGAGATTGGTTCCCGGAAATTTTAGAGAATTGTGTTTGCCATACGGAGAGAGTAGAGTTTCGACAATCCAATGCCTTAAAGGTGTGGATAGCTGTTATCTACATGTTTAGTCTTGTGGAGAATAAATTTTATACTAAAATCGCATACGCACTGTCATGCCACCATCTGTCACCAACGTCGAAAAATAAACATTAGTCAGGACAGTTCTATTTTGAGTATCTACCTATTACGAGCATCGTAAAAACGTGTTTGACAACGTCCACCATGTCCACCTTGAAAGCCATACTAACAGCTAGCTCTCATTTTTACGCGTATTTTCGACGTTACAGAAAATACACAACTGTCAGTCGTAAAAATAGGGATGATAGCATGTTGACTGCTATCTTCCTTATTTTCATCGTACTACGTTTGGGTGATGATGGGATTTCCAAGCCTATGCAATAGTTGAGGGGTAATATGATTAGCTAACTGCAGTACCCATGGCTTTGCGATTGTGAGGTACCATATGTTTACCATAAGCAGTCACACGAAATGGCACGTTATCAGTTCCTTCTGAACATGCCCCTTTTCAAAAAAACTGCGCACATGTTTCCGAACGTTTCCCATCAGTCATCCTCGAGGAGATAGCGAACAATTCAGGCTGACAACATTTCTGCTGACTTGACTAAGATTTTTGTGGAACGACATCAGATTGTGTTGCAAGTAATGTTGGATGAGGAGTTGAATGTGTTGTTGACTGAGCGCGCGGGCATTGAAAAACAGCAGTTTTCGAGGGTCCACGTTAGTTAGAGTGAGACGGGATATTTTCTGTGTTGGTGCGAGTGAGATGCCCGAAGCCGAGACTTGTATGAAGTGGTTTCTTCCATCAATTTGAGTCGAATCGAGCCGAGGGTTGTAGAGTATAGCGGTTAGGTAAACTTGGCAACGTTGTAATCTGATGCATAAAGGTACAATAGTGAAGAAACTGCCGTTTTGTTTGTTTGGTTGCTGGCTTGCGTATTCACTACAAAGTACCGTGAAGAAAGCCATAGGGTAGAGAGATGAACTCTGCTCTGCTTTAAGGTTTAAAAACCAATACTTAGTAATAACATCTTCAAGAAACAATTGCTTCGATAACAGGTTGATTCCCAGGTAAAACTTATCGATTTCATACACAGAATATCCCATTTGCATTGGAATACTGTATGACGTTCTTTTCTCATTCAAAACGGCATGTTTTTTTTAACTTTGTCTGCACTTTCCCGTCTTCCAACAACAAGGCAATGTTAATAAAAAAAAATGAATTGGTGAAGACGGTCGTAATTTACACGTTCTGCTGCATTACTGGGCTTCACTGGCTTCGTCGAGACAGCTTTGTGTAATTCTGTCCAATTGTGCTACTTCATTTTCAGTGAAATAGGGATAGCAGCAAGGAGGAAGAGACTTCCTTGAAGATTTCCTCCATTTGGCATCCATCGTCCGAATCGAAAAGTTGAAGAAATTCAATTTCCTTCTGTTGATTGACAAACATGACTTGCGAAATGACAACGCTTGCAGGGTGAAACAACAAAGTTGCGTCCTGCTGCCACAATTATTTGGTGTTGTTGTATGTAGTTATGCCGTGTTTTGCTTGTTCATCACTTGTCTAATTTTGTTTGTTTTTTCTGCTTGCGTTTAATCGCGTGTATTGCTCTCCTCGAACTCGATTACTCGGAACGGTGACACACGCGAAAGTCAAGTATTCGGTATAGCAACCGGCCAGTGAAGGAGGGACCACTTAGAGCAAATACTATGAACAATCTATTTTATTTGTTTGCGGAACTAATTATAGCTGAGATGATTGTGACAGCCACACGCACACCCACACGCTGCAGATCCTATCGGAGTAGTGGCCGTGGCGATACCGTCCATTGCTGATATCCATCTTGATGGTTGTTGGTGCTTGTTTTACCATAAATAGTCGGGCTCAGCCTTTTTAGGGACGTTATCGGTTTTGTTGAGAGTTTATAGTTTGAAAAGTAACCGATATTTTGAATCAGGTTTCTTTTCATAATCAAGATTTATGTAACATAGTTCTTTTACTTTCTTGAAATTTGACAATTAGCTTATAGTTGAGGGCTGGATGCCAGATTCTTAAATCTCGTACTCATTGTGAGCCTCCAAAGTAAGAACCATATTTGCCATATAAACTTAACCAATAATATATATATATTTTTTATTTGGATTGAACTTTTGATTTGGTTTGATCTTAAAAATAATATCAATTATAAATAATAATTTATAAAAATGCCAGAATATGCTGAAATGGAACGTCATAATTTCAAACGAATAAAACAAAACAAGAACTATTTGTTATAAAAGGTACAGTCATCCAATAAGTGACATGAAAGATCAAGCCTGTAAACTAAGTAAAATATGAATCCTGAAGAGTGTGAGCTTTTAGTGGAGTACCTGTAACTAGAAAATGGGAAGAAAGATTAGTAATTTCCATTTAATTCCAACTACCTTTATTGCTATCTTGACAGATACGCGTTTTTCGTCTACAATGTGCAGACTTCTTCAGTATCATGTTAGTCAAGATTAGCAATAAAGGTAGTTGGAATTAAATGGAAATTACTAATCTTTCTTCTCATTTTCTAGTTAAGTGGAATATGTCGACATTTTCTTATTCAAGAAGCTTCAAAAAGAATTTGAAAAACAATTCCTCGTATGATTTTCAGATTCTGAACGCTTTGGATGTCACCCACAATCTGTCATTGTTATTTTATCTCAAACCAACCAAAAACTTCCCTAAAACATTAGGCGTTTCTTATTTTTATTTATATTTTTTTTACTTCCTTGATTATCGAGATTTTCAGCCCTGGGCTGGTTCATCTCCTGTGGTAGTCACTCAAATAACTTTTTGGGTATTTTCGTAACTAATTGAGCTGAAATTTCGTCTGTAGGCTATAACTTCTAAAGTGGTGACTGAATAATTATGAATTCATGACGGATTATTATTCAGGTTAAATTTAGGCTATAGCCAAAATTGCAGCTAAATTTCTCAACGAGAATCGAAAGACAAACCACGAAAACATGACAATTTTGTATGAAAAACGGGCTTTGGTCTTATTGTATTGTCCTTCACTGTACTGTAATGATACACTTGAAAATTGTTATAAAACTTAAAACAGGATTGTATTTCTCACTCATTGCACTTTGAATAACAAGTCAAAGTATTAAACTTACATTGTGTTAAGTGAAGTTCAAATCTTTCTCCTTTATATTCAATCACTGCTCGAAGACGCTTTTCAAAATTGTTGTAAGTCTCTCGCAACACCTCTTCCGGCATTTGATCCCAAATCTCAACCAAACGTTTTTTAATTGAGTCCAAACACATGTGCTTCAAGTCGCCCAGTTTTCCTAACATGCATCCCCAGATACTGAAGTCCGGTGGGTCAAAAACTGGAGACGTTGCAGGTCATTCAGAGGAACTGATGAAACATAGTAAATTTTGCTTACACCACTGCTGAACAACTACTGCCTTACGCGCTGGAGCTGAATCGTTTTGGAATCAAAAACTTTTCCCTCCAAAAAGTTTCTTAGCACAGGGAAGTAGGTGGTCTTTAATAACGTATTGTGAATAATACTATTTGTTTATTTTCACGCCCTGGTCTACCATTTTTCGTCTGATTTTTTTTTTGGTATGACCAGCGTGCGTCTTAAGCAGCGCCCGCGATCTGGTAACTCTGTCGCAATATTCTTACGTGTCCCCATAGCCCCATATAGAAGGTCCCGTACAGTGACCGGCAAAAATAAAGATCCACCTTTGATCAATGTATTATTATTGAGAAAAAAACATGTATTTTTGAAAAAGTAGGGTATTCCAATACATGTTTCTGAAAAATAAACATAGACGAACCATTTCAGTACAAAAATAACGATCACTTTTATTCCTTGCATAAAATAAAAAACAAAATTATTGGACTTTAGTAAAATACGTAAAAAGATCCACTTCATGTATGAATAAAAAAAAATAATCGAAAGAGTTGGAATCAACTCTTCAATAGTCAATATGACCTCCCTTCGCTTCAATGATGGACTGCAATCGTTTCGGGATGCTTTCGACTAGGTTTCTGAGGTGTTGTGGATCCAACTCATTCCAGGCCTGCTCCAGTGCCGCAAAATATGTTTGCTTGTTTGTTACGCGGGTTTTTTCGACTCTATTGTCGAGAATTGCCCAGAGATTTTCAATTGGGTTTAAATCCGGGCTCTGGGGAGGCCATTCCAAGGGTTTAATCCGACAGGCACGGAAAAAAGCTTGTGTTTTCTTGGCCGTATGCTTTGGGTCGTTGTCTTGCTGAAAAATGTAATTATCTTCCAGACCCATTTTCAGCAAAGATTCTTCGATATTCTCGTTCAGAATATCTATATATCCATCTGCCGTCATAATACCACTGATTAGAACCAGATTCCAAACCATGAGAAACAACCCCAGACCATGATATTTCCACCGCCAAACTCGCAGTCGTCGTTTTCTGTTGAACAGCTCAAACTTTGATTCGTCTGACCAAACAACCCGTTTCCAGAACTCCAGTGGCTTATTTATATGGTTTCTTGCAAACCGCAATCGCTTCTCCTTATTCATCCTACTTATGAACGGCCGTTTCCGAGCAAAATGACTTTTCAAACCGTGCTCAGCAATGCGTCGCCGAACTGTACGATCAGATATCGAAAGGCTGAGCGCACGGATGGTAACAAACGGATCCTTTTTAATTTCTCGGATGATTCTAGTGTCTTCGCGGTGATCAGACTTGCGATTGCGTCCACGTCCTGTTAGATCTGCGACACTTCCAAGCTTTTGGTGTTTTAAAACTATTTTCTGCACTGCACCACGGCTTACACCATACTTTTCGACAACTTTGCGCTGAGATTCATTTTTTAAGCAATCGCGCACGATAAGATTTCGAACTTGGACAGTTATTTTCTTTCCTCCCATGATCGATTCTTAAAAAACTCGTCACTTGGGCTAAACTCACTTATTTCTCACAACTGTAGCAATTATCTGTGATGGATGTAAATAAAGGAATGTCAAAAGCATGATCAACAAGGGGTAAGCCAAGTGGATGTACACGGAAAGTTTTTTTTTTCCTAGTGGATCTTTTTTATTGACATACCGTAAACACAAGCTTATTTCGTTTTTCACATGCAGTTGGCTGAAATGAATATGTATATTCAAACTTTTACGCTAAGCCTCATGAATGATACCCAAATATGTACAGTACGGGTAAGAAAGTTGCTATTGATACGAAGTTGTAAAGATATCTATGCCTGATTAGTATACGGCTCGATGGATCTTTTTTTTCGCCGGTCACTGTATTTCAATATATTTTTGAATGTGATTTGTTCCAACGAATTTCAGGTATAACTTATCCACTCAATTTATC
This sequence comes from Aedes koreicus, assembly GCA_024533555.2. Lineage (NCBI taxonomy): Eukaryota > Metazoa > Arthropoda > Insecta > Diptera > Culicidae > Aedes > Aedes koreicus. Next base: position 258,699 of record JAHHFK020002860.1, read on the forward strand.
ACTGATCCACTCATTTGTACTCCATTCCAGAAAGGCCAGAAAGTCGAGTTCATGGTGCTGTATCAACATGCAATTCATTCGCTTTGCCATTCGTAACGAAGAAGATATTAAGTATCGATATCACTATGTTCTTCTATCTTATGCTGTTGTTGATTTTTTGTACATATAATCGAGGTATACCTGTTTTACTTGAGCATGTGGAATCCATTTACGGTATAATGGCCCATATGGCGTGTTTAAATTTCTTTGTACAAGAGTAAAGCTTCGCAAATTCGCAATTTAGCTGAGTCAATTCAGTAGGCGCCATTGGGATTTTGTGAGCCGAAAAAATCTCTAAAGTAGAGCCGTGGGTTCCGGCCCATGTGCTAATGGGTTCAATATTTAGGCTCCAGGTTGTCTCCCTGGCATGACGAATCAGCATCAGGCTGAAAGTCACGTAAACAAGAAACAACAACAATAATTTAGTGTGCGTTCGTGCATAGTTCTTCGAATTTTACCTATTTTTCACCTCGCATTTGATGATGCGGTGTTTGATGTGTTTTGATTTTATTTCTCATAGAATTAGCTTATTGGTGTATTGTTTATATTTCCTATAGCTGCAGTATAATATCGGCTTAAGAACAACTTAATTCCAATAGAGTTAGAATTAAAACTCATTTAATGTCTCTACACAAAAAACGTTTGGTTGATACAACAGCCACCTTGTGTTTTGCATGTAATCTACTTTCACCTTCAATGCTCTTTCATTCCTAACAATTGAAACATTGTGATCCGGCTCATTCGCAATGTTGCCACATGTTAGTATTCTTGGTTATCGCTTTATCGATTGTGTAAATTGCATAAAATTGACTTGAAGCCCTCCCAAATAAGGTATGCTTTCAATCTGGTATATCTCAGAATCTGTCTGGAGAAGAATAATGCATTGTTAGAAGAATATTTTATGTATTACTGTTGGTTAATTATACAAAAAAAGTTTTGTGATTTTTATTCCTCTCGGATGAAAATTTGATCTTTTGATTTGATACAGGCCATCAACTTCTGCACAAGCTGCGGGTCAATGTCACCAGCTGCTTTTTGTGGAAATTAAAAAACTTCCTTAGCCATTTCCGAATTGTCTTCAGTCTAACTATGCAGGCCAAAAACATTTCTATTGGGCGGTGTTCCTGGCAGTTTGGTAGGTTTGTCGTTTTCTCAATTACGCCTACTCCAATATCGCGAAATGTTACTTCTTAGTCTAGTGGTAACTCGCCAAATCTGTACAAAACTTGGCGTAACCCCGATGGAACCTAATGAATGACAATACACGTTTTCAGGTATTAATTGAATTATAACTGTTCTTGGTTTGATAAAAATCGGAAAACTTGTTTGCAAAAACAAATCTTATTATTTTGAAATATCTCCGCGACTCCTGGCGATATGAAAGTTCTGTCCCGGAAGCTGTTCGATGTCCCATTTGACGGTCATACAGCCTACGGGCCGCGTTTCGGCCGTAATATTCTGCCTTTCGATCCGATTCTGTTCCCCAACAATTCGATACCTAAAGAAGCCTTCCCGAATGCGTATATTCGGAAGTGCAATGCGAAGACCATCGAGTTTGTTGGACATCCTTCAATAATTTGGTTCAAGACTGTTGACAAAAAAACTGGTCATTCTAATGTTTCACCGATCGAGTTAGTCAGAGAATGTGAGTTTTTCTATTTTTCTTACAAAGTCTTACGCCTTAATGTGGTCGCTTGAAAATCTGACTTTCTTTCCGAGCCCAAGTAGCATATACCATTTCACTCAGCTCGACAAATACGCAAAATCGCTGTGTATGTATGCATGTTTCTCAGCAGCCATTGAACCGATTTGCATGAAATAAACGTCAAACGGATTGTACATTGAACGCTATTGAATGTTTGCGTTCCGGTGAATACGGGTCGCCTATGTATAATTGGACTTAATCACACTGAAGTGTATGTGCAGGGCATATTTAAGCATATTTTTTTTATTGGAAAACTAGTAAAATTTAAATGAATACTTCACCTGATCATTTTTAGAAAAATAAAAAAAACTGAAACACTTTTTTAAACTATTACTAGTAAACGTGAGCAAAAACTCTGACTTATAAACTTTTTCAATATCGTAGCATGTCGTAGTAAGTCGAGCACTCGACACTGAAAAATTCTGTAAGTCGCAGACGAAATAGGCCTATCTGTCAAAGGATAAGCTTTTTCTACTGAAATTTAAAGGAACTTAGTTTCGTAGCAAACGCAACTAGCCAAGTGATAGTTTGGGAAGGTGTTTCAGTTTTTTATTTTTTATTTTTCAAAATGTGATCAAGTTAGTGTTAATTTAAATTTTCCTAGTGTTCCAATAACAATCGTTCTACTAATATGTTCGTAATAGGTTTCTTTTTTTAAAAGTTACGTGATATTCTTAATATTAAACAAACTTCAATTTTGTCGAACCATTAGTAGAATGATCGAATAAACTTCAAAACAACATATATGTTCAAATATACTACTTCAACCCAAGCAGGCAACCAGTATCTAGATAAACTTGCGCGTTCCGCGAGAAAAGTACTCCGATGACAACGACGTTCTCAGCGAACTCTTCCAATTGTGTAGATCAAACTGACCAGATAGCTGAACGGCTATATACACCTAAAATCTGGCGAGGCAAAACACTGACTGTCAGTTGTTATTCTACTGCCGATTCTATGAACGCACGAAGAAGAGTGTCTGGTTTTTCCAGTTTTTATACATGCCAGCTTCTCTTCTCATTTTGATATCATCTTCTATTATGGTCTCTACCTCGATCATGATCTTGACTTGTTTGCGCTATTCCGTTTCCTTTCTCGGTCTCTCCCTCCCGGCTTGGAGATTTTCTTACTCTGCTCTATGGTAATCAAACTCAATCGGTTTCCTCGGCCTGCCCGTCCTCCAGCTTCTTGAAAAATAGAAGCGGAGAAAGAGAGGCCAATAAGAAATTATTCTCGCTGAACAGGTTTTAAAGTGGGCACACCCTTACGTCCAATCCTCTCTCCTTCCCCATCGATCCCGATTGTGATCTTCTTCTCGTTTATCATATCTCTATTTGTTTTTTTTTTCTTTTTCGTAAACCTTGACTAACCACTTCAACACTTAACAGGCAGCCTCAGCGTTGGAACGTAGCGTTGGTATCTCTAGACGGTCTGAAATCTGATATGTAATTAGAAAGGAATAATAACTATCGTTCTCCACCACGTTTCTCGGTCCGGCAGACCGCCCCTCTGTGGGCACAGGTTAACGAAGTTACCGCGAAAAGAAACTCTTTGTTTCACATTGTTGGCTAGTTGGCTGAACCTGTTTGCGAGTCAATCCGTACCAGTAGCATCAGGTTCGTGTGCACATCGCAACCTGAGCTTGCTGAAATTACATGTTTTACTAGGCGGGAGGTAGGTGTATGTGTATTATTTTTTATTGATCGAACCCAATAGTTTTCCTCCCGGTAATAAATCCCTGCGTGCTACCTTTAACTACAGGCAGGAGTTTTTTTTTGGTTCCACTTTCGAAGACTGGCATGTTTTAGATACAGCTAATGTATAACGAGTGTAGTTTTATCTCGACGGTTAAATCTTTCGAGTTGGTTGGTGGTGTTCTCTTTGAAACAACACTCGAGTTTTGCACCGACGTGGTTGTCCTCGATATATGAGATTCTTGGAGATTTTAAAAGATTCAAGCTATCATCATTACCCCTAGATAGCAACTGAGAGTTCGACACGTGTTTTGCTTTCCGAAAAACGAAATTATAAGAAGATGATCTCCAGCATGGTCTGACTTTGTAGCTTCACCTTTACTACCTAAGCTAAGGGACGGCCCTCCTCTTCACAAGAATCTTCAGAATATCTTCTTGTATCTGAACTTTGCATCGACTTTGTCTCTTCAGATTCTTCTCATTGACCTCGGAATTTCATTTGAACTCTCTCAAGTTATATTAACAATTCGTCATCAAACCCCATTCAAATTTCGAAGAATATGGAAAGAGTGTAGTTTTTTTAATGATCCACTGAGCCTATAGGTAGAGCACCAGTTCCTAACCGTCTAGGCCAGTTGAATATACCTGGATAGCAATTTCTCGTATACGCATTATTAAAGTTGTACCGTACATCAAACAATACTTAGTTTTACAACATTCGTCCTATCACTATCACTTTATGGCCTCCGATTTGGGCTGGATTTTCTTAATGTTTCCATGTTCAGATTTGGTTTAGAGTATTCGACAGCAATTAGGAAATGTTAAGAGATTGTATTCCCATACTACCTCCCTCAAAAATGTTACCCTTTCTAATCTCAGGTGCACCGAAAAAAAATAATGTTACAACACTAAGTTAATCATCTTGAATCGCAATGAATAACACATCGGTTCCGAAAGCTAACGCCGTTGCGCCTTTCGAATAAACTAACCGATAAACATGATGAAATCACAAACTATGTATGGTATTGTAATAGATATATGATAAGCACAAGTCATGAACATCTCCGTCTCCATGTTGATGACATATATTAACTACGTGTTCTAAACACAATAATTTGCTGTTTCATATATAATACATACAAATTTTAGATAAGTGGTGACGAGACATTCAATGTAGTTCTGATAAGGATTCTAATGTAATAACGATGTTATTTCGCAGGTAAAATCTCTAGCATAGAACCTATACCTCACTATTTTATTAGTAAATTGAATTCCAAAGAAATAGTCGGTTATATTAGAGAAATAAGAAATGTAGGTCAAATCCGAATAAATTAGGCTGAAATTTCAATTCCCCAAATGATAATTTTGGTACTGCAAAACTAGATGGTTTATCTATGACTAACTCACCGATGAATACAGTACTGTTTTGATGATGTCCTAAATGTGGTCCGAACAGTATCAGCTATAGGCGAGATGGACCGAACCCAGCCCCAGCCAAGTCTTTGACACAAGCAAAGAAAAAAAATGAAAACGGGCCAGATAAGCGTACCTTTTCCGAGGAAATGGACTCAGCATTGCCGTCGAGCACGTTTCTAATCGAAAACGACGTAAACATAGCATGTCTCATTCCTCAAAAAGCGCCAAAAAAAAATGCAACCTTTGACTGTCACGTAACATGTACCATGCCTCAGCTCAGTAGACCTTCTTATTTCATTTTCCCCATCCATCCGTTCGTTAGTGAGTTCGTTTATTCAGAGCTTCTTTAACTAAACTCACACTTCGTTGACACTGTAGTTTCTTTGTGTAGTTTCAACAGTAAATGGTGTGAGTGGCAGCAGTGCAAGGTTTTTTTTTCTTTCGTCGTGCTGATCTTATTTCGTTTGATGAAATATTTTTACTTCTTCTTTTTTTCCTCGCCAATGTTATTTTCTACTACTATCACCGACAGCCATCACACTCTCATAGCTCAGCTCAGCAGGGCAGGCAGCAGAGTGCTCATGAACTGGTTCTTCTTGCTGCTGCTGTTATTTTTGTTGTTGTTCATGTTGATGACGTTGGTGATGGTGTGGTTGTGGGGTGTGCAACGTTGCCACGTTTTCACATTGCTTGTGCTGAGCTCAGCGCAAAAGTTTTCGTATGCTGTATGCCAGAACAGGATGCAGCACTCGCCGGTTTAGAGGACAAACGACACGGTTCCGTCGCAGTCGGTCCCTTTCACTCCCATTGGCGTTCGGGAAACAACGGCAACGACGATGAATTATTTATATTTCTACAAATAAATAGAAATACCTAGCAATAGCAGTAACATCAACAATAATAATAACAACAGCAACACACTCAACATGGGCGAGCGCAAACAATCGTCAATTTATAGAGAAAACAAGAGAGTAGACGGAGAAATAATGCCCTGAAAGATAGAAAAAAAAATACGCAAAGGAGCGAGTGAGATGGATCAGTCCAATTAAATGCGGTTTTATCCCCTTTCGCTCACTCCACCGAAGCTTCTAAAAGTTGTAAAAATCAGCAAAACAAGTTTTGTTTTTCGATGGTTAGGCATTTGTTTTTCTGGCTTGTTACTCCAGATCTTGGATTTTTTTTAACTTTCCTCTTCCCATTGCCAAACAATGCCCAAAGGAGTACATGTCCGGGATCGGTACGATTATGGTGTTACGGAGCCATCGCACCAGTAGTAACGCAGATAACAAACACAATCGAACAGTGCGCAGTAGTAATGATGATTGCAACTCAGCAAGAAAGCGAGGAAGCTGCAGTTGGGCTAGCGGCTTCCATCCAAGTAAAGTCCAATTTGAAGAGATTTTCCGTTTATTTTTTTTTTTGCTTCTTTTCGCGAATAATTGGCTCATTAATGATCCCCGACAGACAACAGAATATCAGCAGTCTCTTCGCAGTAGGAGTAAAAAAGAGGGAGCTATAAAATAAAGCGACACATTTGGCAACAGCGCTGCCACCGTTTGTTGACTATACGCATACTGTTCAGGCCCGACATTATTATTTCGATAACAGTCTTCATACAGACAGCGATTCTGGTATCATTGACAAATCCAGCAACGACGACGGGGTGGCGCAGATGGATTCATTAATCGGCATTCGTACGTTGCTATGGAGAGTTTGAGCTCCCAATGGGCAGGCTGTTTGAAGATAGTCGGTGTAATGTGACTTACTGAACCATGTGCTATCAGTCTGGCATGGGAAATCGAAATTCATTTAATGAATATTCCAATAGTAGTTAGCTACTTTTTGCATTCAGTTTGCACCATGGAAGTAATTGACATGGCAAAGTTCGTGGATTGGCAGTCACGTGTCTCGTTATATAGGTCCTACTCAAGAACAATAACTGATACTTTGTTGGTAGCTAATGTAACTTCAAAGCTTCTTTTTTTTTTAATTGACAACTCGACTTCTTTTTAATTATTCAGATGATTTTGGATCCACAAAATGATCTGTCGTTCAATGGCTACTGCTGTCTGCTTTTATTTATAGATACACTTCCGGGAAAACCGAAACAAAACGGAAATTTAAAGTTGTCGGGATAAATACCTTCGGCAATTCTATAAAAACTCAGCTCTGGATTTTTTTTTTCATGAATGGGCTTACATAACCCAATCAGTTTTAGTCAAGAGTAAGCAAATTATGCATATAAAAAACTTCATTTTCAGAGATTCAAATAAAATATCTAGAATGCCAAAATTCTACATTGTATGCATTAAATGGATATGCATCAAGTCTTATCAAATTAGAAAATTCTTATTTGATAAAACTTGATGCATATCCATTTAAAGACGATTCAAATATGACGTTATATGAAATTTCGAAATACTGTTTTTGTCAATGAAAACTCATAGGTTTTTGCTTGGTAAGGGCTTTTATTTTTGATGTGTACATTTTCAAGTAGTAGTAATTAACATAGTTTCATATATTTAATTTATAAATCTTTCACAAACAAAGTAAATTTCTTTGGATTATCCTTTGAATCATAAAACCTTTTAGCTGAAACAGGTACAAAGCAATGAACCTGTGTACCAGGTATTGTCTTTACGTGGCTATATAACTCCTCAAGTTCTTCTGACATTTTTGCATACTTTTCAGCTGATATGATGCAGAAATTCAGTTTTGTAATATTTTTATTTGTCTGTTCAACTGCCCAGTCATATAGTTCCCGAGACGTTTTGATTGTGTTTCAATAATCTTGAGCAAGGCTTGCTCTCTTTGCCATTCGCTTGAGAGTACCACCAATAGCATCACATGGAACATTCACATGAGACGTTGCAGCAATATATTGTATTTTGTTTAATGAAATCTTGCAATTTTCGATATAAACAACTGAACTGCTATTGAGTCATGGGTCAATACTTCAGATATTATGATAAAGCTTTTGTTTTCCCATTTATCGTCTTTCATGTAATATACTTCAAAGTTTTGGTAATAAACAGGATCAACCACCTGATTTTTTTTCCTTGATTATCGAGATTTTCAGCCCTGGGCTGGTTCATCTCCCGTGTTAGTCACTCAAATACCTTTTTGGGTATTTTCGTAACTTGTCCGGGGGAGCGATTTGAACTCGTGACTTTGGCGTGAGAGGTATGGATGTTAACCACTACGCCTGGGTCGCCCCACCTGATTCAATTGTATTATCACTAAAGTTTAAAAAATAATAATAATTTATAAACAAGCCCTTTCCAAATGGTAGCCTTGATTTTTCAAACATTCAAAGACCCTTAAAAATCCAAATTGTCATGAAAATTAAATTTAATTGGCATCTGTGAGGTTTTAGGACCAAATTATAAGACGAGTTGGCGCGATACACGGTAAAAATAGGGCATGAAAATTTTTTTGTTAGAAAAACTTTTTTTTCCTAAAAGTGCCCATCTTGCACTGTATGGCGAACTTTTAGACAATGATATTGCCTTTATTAAGAAAAAATTTCGTCCAATTCTAAGATAATAATATTTTGCAAATTGACTTTAAATTTTAAAATATATTTTTTTAGTGTGTAAGAATCGATTTTAAAATTTTTACATTTATTTTTAATAAAACTTCAGACGATTTTCTAAAAGTCACTCATACATCACTTTTTTGTAAGTTTTTTCCTTTTTTAGTTATGTTGATTTAAAAAAAATCGATCAAAAAGCTTAAGCCCTTTCAAGTGGCAGTCTAGATAAATTTTGAAAAAAAAACAAAGTATGCAAAGTTGCTTTCAAAAACATAGTCTACACACCCACAAAGTTTCATTGGATTCTGAGAGGGTGCTGCCAAACAATGGATGAGTTGGCGTGAAATTCGTCCATGTGCTTTGAAATTGCGAAAAGGTTTCATTTATTTTTTAATTTTAAAAACACATTGACGTAAATTAAATTTTACTTCTTAGTAGGTGCCTTTTTTATGATCTTAGTATTTTTGGAAATCTAAGGCCACCTAACAGCATATTACATGTCTGGTTTTATTTCTGCAAAACTACCTCCTTGTTACTATTGCTTTTAATCACACAGTGCACTCGTCAATTTAACTACATGACTTAAATTTTTATTTAATTTTTAACTTTTATTTTTGACTTAAATTTTTAAGATAGAAAAACCGTTATTTACGCTCACTCGCTTTTTGATCGGCATGGGACTATATATTATTTAGATGTTGTAGTGCTCAATCGAAAATATCTCTTTCAGGGCAAATTTATTCAACCAGAAGGCATTATCAAAATTTATTAAAAAAAAAACACAAATTTTCTAACCCAAAACGTGCAGATTTTCAACTTCAAAACACTATTTCTTCACTATTTTGTCATCGCGGGAGTCGCTGGATAATTTCGTTTAAATATTTCATGTACTGTCGTTCGAAAGTAGTGGAGAAATGTTATTTGGCTCATCTGCAACATTGCCACATGTTCGCCGCGTCGATTCAATTATTTTATCTCCCTTATGTTGTGCTTCGTCGAGCAAATGGCACAGTATTGACGCTAAGTCAATGTAGTTCTAAGCTATTATAAACTTGTGTAGTCGTACTGCAAAACATGAAATTTTCGTAGTTTGTAAGTAATGCATTTATTTAGAGAATCAGTTTAATTTCGTTGTCTCTGCAACTAAGTTAGTGACAGAATGTTAGTACCGTTTCATCGCAACCCTTAGATTCTCATGAAGCAAAAATGCGGAATTCGAATCCAAAAAAATATTTCAGTGTAAGAAATCAAATATTTGTGTCTATTATTATTATTATTATTATTATTTTTTGTTTCGAACTCGACAATAATTGACCCCTGTGCTATACGGAAACTATCGAAAAGTAATAAAATGTGAGTTCGAATATTGTGCATTTGGAAGAATATACGTTAGATTAATTTTCAAAGATCGACAGCTGATAAGGAAAAAAGTTTTTAAAAGACGCTATTACCTTTTTTCAGTTTTCTGTATACTACTGAAAATTCACGTAGTTATCCAGAATTGTTCGAATTTCTCTGAGTTCATGAATAATCTTTCAAAAAAAAATCTTATATTGCTATTCGTTGTTTTTCCAACTGCTCATAAAATCTACAATCTACGCATACTGAAATAGCTCCCTTATTCTATCATAGATGCAAAGCATTTAAGCGTACCTTGAAGAATGTTGATAATGTCCAAGAGTTTTGATAATGCGTATATGATACATCTAAATATCAGTTGGGTGCAAAATATTACACTAGCGAAACCACTGACTGCTTTGTGAATCCTTTTGAATGTCTTGTATTCAAATGCATGATTGAAGAAGCGACTATTTCAGTTATATTTTATAAAATACTAGCTGAGCCCGGTGCAAGCGTTCCTACGCTTGCAACTAAATCAATGAAAATTTTATAGAACTGGCGCGTTTATGGTTGTTTTTGGGAATTTCGTTTGCTAATGTGACTTCGATTGTAGAGTTTTATTTTTGTTTACGTAGCTGCGTTGCATAAATTTATAAATTATTATATTAATTCCTACTGTTTTGGCTGACTATGCCAGTTTTTAAAACTACTATGGCAATCTATCATAGCTTCCATATAAACTACTGCATTTTCGTGAAAACTATGTTAAATTTTGACAAGTCATAGTATTTTCTACTGCTTTTTTTACATACCCGTGTATTGTCATAGTAGAACAAAAAGTTTTTAATTTAACCCTCGAATCGGTATTTTCTACCATAATTTTTCTTTCTGTGTAGAAGAATCTCAAAGACGAATTTTTTATCTTCAAACTACGCCGGATCGTGTCAGTTTAAACGTAATTTTCTCGTGCATAACCTTAGATTAACTTCTTGTGCATAATGTAGCACTGAGAATAGCTCAAGCACCCCCTTTATAAGAAGTGGTTCAAACTTCTATCAGAACATCAGAACATTCTTATCCGAATAATATACATTTTGTGCTCTAGTTGCCTGGGTAATTCTCATGTTTGGTTGAAATGTGTGTCTCATTTGTATGAGAGCCTTCTAGAGGGGAGTGGCCTCGAACCACCATAGACATATGTCATACCTTCAAAAACCTTCACATGCCACCATAGAAAAAAATCCTCTCTTCAAAAACGTCCATAAGTTCTCGAGTTATGCAGAAATTTGTGTTTCATTTGCACGGGAGCCCCCCAGGAGGGGGGAAGGATCTCGAACCATCATAAGAACCTTTCCCGGCCACAAAAACTCCTGCATACAAATCACGTCGATCGGTACAGTAGTTTCCGGGTCCATAAGGGTCAGACAGACAGAAATTCATTTTTTTATACACCGTGTCCAATATATTCTCATACAAAATAAAACTCTATTTATTTCAAATCGATAATCCAGATTTTATTGATACCCATTATATTGCAATATAATACTGATCAACTACAGCACATGTTTTGGAATAACACCGCCATCTAGAACCCGTCGTTCTGTACATTGTGGGATTGTTGCAAGTCGAATAACTTTTCGTCGGAAAAGATAAATTCTTCCCCATCGTGCCGCGACAAAAGCAGACTTGCTCTTTCGAGTCGTTTCTGCTTGGAAGGTTCCGAAAATCCGTGAACCTTACGTTTCTTGAAAGCTTGGAATCCGAGGTCATTTTGCAGTATATTGTGCATCGACGATCTCGAAACATTCAGATCTGCGGCCATTTTACGTACAGAGCGCTGTCATTTTCGTCTAATCCGTTCCCTGACCACTTTAACAACTCGTGCAGTCCGCTCCGTACGAGTGCGACCGGATCTCTTCCGGTCATCCAACGAGCAGGTGTCACGGTACCTACGGATGGTTCGGTACACAAAATCCCGCGTTACTCCGGGGGTTTTCAAATTTCTGAAAATAGCGCCCGGGCGCTCACCTTTCAAAGACTTTTTTATCACCACAGCACGAAACTCCTTCATCGCTGGTAAAAGATAAACACCGAATGAAAACAATCGGACATAACCTAAAAGCGTTTGTATAAACATAATGCAAAACTACACCAACACATACGTGAAGCATGTTGAGTAGTTGCACGACACCAATGCAAGGAAACAGTGTATGAGAATATATTGGACACGGTGTATATAGAGATACATAGATAGATAAACACTGGGAATTTTGAAGATTAGTGATGTAAGATTAACGAGAGTTCTATCTATCATGTCTAACCTTCGATCTGATTCATTATAAATCTTGAAAAAATCCATGCTAATTTATGTTCCAGAAAAATATAAGTAGTTCCACCGGAAATTTGGAAATTATTTCTGTAGGGCAAAAATTAGATCACCTAATTTTACCAAAAATAAATATTTCCTACAGCGTTGAACGTAATAAAATACGTCTCGTCTCGGTGGTGTCTTTGGTGGCAAGTTTGTCCCTATGAAATTTCCCTTCTTTCTGTTGAATTGGGGTACTTTATGCTTGGTGACCCACTATGGATGATAAAATGTAGTAATGTACCTACCAAATAATTAATTTATGGTATCTAAAAAATTGTAGCAGGTTACTTAGAAACAAAACATTCACTTACGTTTATTCCTCATGCTGTTTGGACCCGTATTGGTGTTTAAACATTTTTAAGGACTTAGTTCTGTGAATTTTTTTATGACACTAGTAATGGAAAATGCAAAAATCGCAACTCAGCATGTTTTCCCATAATGACCCGTTTACAAAAGATTCTATGCTAAGAAACATCCATTGGTGCTATGGTAATTGTAAAGATAGAATCAGGATATACATAGATAGAAACATTCATGTAAAAAATATTTGGATGCTTTGAAACGACAAGAACCACAAAGATGGAGCTTGGAATCTTGGAATTAGTTTTCGATCTTCCATGTACAAGTCCGCTGTCATTCTATTCATAGATCAGTGTCGGCGCCGGTTACGCCGGGAAAGGAAATAAGTTTGACAGTTGTTGTTACTTACCTTACCAATCAGACCAAGGCCCGTGTGGCCTCTGCTGTATAGAGTAGTTGTCTCCATTCCATTCGGTCCATGGCTGCACCTCATCAGTCGTAGTCTCCGAAGGGCTCGCAGGTCGCCTTCTACTTGATCGATCCACCTTGCTCGTCGAGCGCCTCTTCTTCTTGTACCCGTCGGTTCGGTTTCGAGAATCATTTTACCTTGGCTGTCATCCGACATTCTTACGACATGCCCAGCCACCCGTAGTCGACCGATTTCAGCGATGTGTACGATGGAAGGTTCTCCCAGCACCTGACGCAACTCGTGGTTCATTCAGCTCCTCCACGTTCCGTCTTCCATCTGCATTCCACCATAGAACGTAGGCAACCCCTTCCGTGCAAAGACACCAAGGGTGCGGTTTTCCTCCACTAGCAATGTTAATGTTTCGTGGCCGTAGAGATCTACCGGTCTAATTAATCTACCGGTCTAATTGTAGATGGTCAAGTTTGTATTTCGGTGAATTTTGTTTGATTTTAGCGTCCTTAGCGTAGTTCAAAGTAGGCACGATTGTCCGCCATAATGCGCCTTTGTATCTATCTGCTGGTGTCGTTATCGGCAGTCACCCAGACACACGAATACGTCTACTACCTCGATTTCATCACCGTCGGTGTGAACTCGTGGGAGGCTAACATTGTCTTCTCGTGATCCTCTTCCCTTCATGTATTTTGTTTTCAACGCATTGATCACAAGCCCAATACTACTAGCTTCAGCCTTAAGTCTGATACACGTTTCTGCCATCGTCTCAAAGTTACGTGCTTCGATATCAACGTCGTTGGCGAAGCCAAAAAGTAGGACAGACTTCGGGAAGACCGTGTCATTCGTGCCTATCACCGTTATTCGAATCACACCCTCCAATTGAATGCACCTCTGCATCTTCACACTGCCACGGGAAGTATATTTGTGTTAGCGAAGTAGGGTTATTTTTAGATCTGAGATTTACTGTGGTAAGTTATGCGATGAAAAGGCAGACTGCTTTTTTTTCTTCAAATCTAGTGGGAATAGCAAATAGCAAGAACTGGCTTGGGTTGGAACTCCCGACTTCCGGTCTGTAAGCAGAACGGATGACCACTGAGCTACCAAGAATAGTCGCTTTTTTTGAAAACTTGTTTTGTCGAAAACTACTAGTGTCAGTTATATTTCGGCTATAAAAAGGTATAGTTTTGTTGTAATGAAACATATGTGAACATAGATGCAAAACTCTTTCTTTTTAGGTGAACAACACAAGCGAATATTAATAGCCATGCAATTTGTATAGTATTCAAATATACGTAGGAAACAATGAAGCTTGTTTTACCGAAATAAGATTTTTACCACTGTTAACCCACGACTTCTAGACCATACATTTGTGAGGTTCTGGGAGCATTTTTTTCAAAATATTGTTTCATGTGGAAAGCTAGAGTGGTAGGAATAGTCATTATGAGCTGTTCGAATGATATGATCAATTGCTAAATATCATGGCAAGGTGTAAGTGGTTATAAAGTTGATATGTTTGTGATAGTTTGAAATCTTAAGATACATTGATATAATTTTGAATTGAAGAAACATTCAATGTTTGTACCAAAGTTTCCTCATAACATTTTTGTGTAAAGATTATGTTATATGTTCACACAAATACACCTAATATGCAGGACCTGGGATTTGTAGGTTCGAAATAACGAGATGTATCGATTAATATTATATCGCAATATTTAAAAAAAAATCCAGATTTCTTTTCCTGTAAAACTATACTCGTTAAGATATATATGCACTTCATTTAAATCATGGATAGGGATAGAAAATTTCATGAAAGTCCTCTTTAGCTCGCCCAGGGAGTCATAATTGATTCTGAATCATCGCGGACTTTTCTTACACACTTTATCCTGTTCAATTCTAAAGAAAAAGTTAGAAAAAGTTCTTAAATGGCCGTCATTATGATTTTTTTCGACATTGATTTTGATTTCGTTACTAATAAAAGATTTTGTCTGTTTATTTCTCAGGTATGGTTTCTCCGGACTTACTGATATCAATCACCAACAGTGTAAGGTTTGAATTGGTAGTTAACTTATTTTAACGGGTCTTGTTAAATTCATACATCAGTGCGTATTGTAAGACAATAAGGCAAACAGTACTAAGTAATATTTCATTAAAAAAGTATATCATCTATATGAAAGAAGTCTTGATTTTTGTATTGTATTTGCTTATAGTATTTGTCATACCTATGTTAAGAATTTTACACTCGTTAGCAACACTTTCCAATCTATTAATTCAGCCATTCCACGAAAATATGACACATTAAAAGAGAATACACTCAGAAATTCGTAATATTTGGGATACACCATCGTGATTTTTTAAACGAAATTTATAGCATCTGAACCGCTGAACTAATTTATGTGATTGACTACTAAAACGATGGATTTTTTAGTGTTGTTTAAGAAAACATGAAATTTTAAAAATATTCAATTTTGCATGAAAAGCATACGAAGCAACTCATTGGTTTTTCTTTATTTCCACTTCGAGGTACCTCAACAACTGTTTGGTTTTATTTTTTATTTTATTCTTTATTGAAAGATTATTTAATTTTACGTATCATATCAAGAAGTTAGCGATGTTGCACGAGTCTTTTCGGAGATACAATTTTTAAAATATAAAAAACATCGCCCCGGTTCCCTGCGTCTACATCGTTTTCATGCACGTGTGGCGTATATATTTCTGAGCAATATTTGTTTAAAAAAAATGTATCACCATAACGACTCATTGCTATTTATTTATATGTTTTTAAAAATAAGATAGTCTTTCAGTTAAAAATATGAAAACAAGGAGTCGCACTTCTTCTATCGAATCCGCACATGTTGGTGATGCTACGGGGAGTGCTAAAATCATTTGTCTAACTCGAAATATAACTAAAAGCGTCACACGCTTCGAGTCGAAAATTCAGTGTGATCAACCACGGATCCCAAGTAACATTTCCAAAACCATGCAGCTTTATTAAGTTCTATTAAAGTTTTATGAAAGCCACTTGAAAGTAATTTGGTTTTATTATGGCACCAAGAGGTGCCAATAGGTTTTATATTTTAGTCAGGTTTATGAGAACCACAGCTTGTTTACAACGATCTTAAAACTTTGTTTCTCAAATTCCTTTTACTCCTATCAAAGGTTTTATTTCGACTTTATGAACTCGTATAAGGCCGTATTGAAATGCCGTTTTAGAACGCATTAATATTATCTTATTATGGTCAGTTGAAAAAGCATTTTAAAACCATGTTGCCTCCAGTAAATGCATTAAACGGCAAATTGGCATTGACGGAAGTCACCATAAGACCAAATAGTTTTATAATAGTCATTGCGAAGATAACTTGGCTTTATGGCAGAATTGTGATTTTTTTTTCCAATCGTCATATTGAAATATAAGAAAAATAATAAATATGAAAAAATACATTCATTAAATTTTCAATGGTATGCAGATAAACTGTAGATCGGAGACTAATTTCGGCATTCTTTTAGATTATCTCATCCAATTCCAAGCCCTTTTCAGGAAATTTTAGATTAATTTATCAAATATATGTGTTTTAATTTTATTTATGTTGTTGTAAATTCATATAATTTCCGAGGCGCATTAATTTTCGGCTCTTATCGTGCCAATATTCACCATAAAAATAAATGCGCATATAATTTGGAGCATAATACGCTGTAGAAAACAATTTGTTTTGGATATTTTGCTATCAAACAGAATTTCCCGCAACACTAGACCTTTTTTTTAACTGCTAAATGAATCAGAAGAGCAGAGAATCGAATAAAGCAGAACAACAAAAAACAACCTCAATTTCACAGTGAAGTTTGGCAGCTGTGGCCATTTGGCGGCTTTTTGGTTTTCATGGGGGCAATAGGTTTTATAAAGGTTTCAAGGGGTCATAGATTTTTATAAAAATTTTTTTATAGTGTGTGGTTTTTAAAGTTTTTTTTTTTTTTTGTGGGGGTTTTTTAGGGGGGGGGGGAAAAAAAATTTTGTTTTGGGAAAAAAAAATGGATTCCATACTAGCTCTTCCCAATAGGACTGGATCAAACCCCAATTTAGAATCATAAAAAAAAACCCTTCCACATGGATTGACTTCAATGCGAATTGTAAACCAGACATGCATCGATAACCACCAGAAAGTATACCTTTTTTCAACAAACTTTTATTCGTATTTATTTGTTTTGTTTACGTACAATGCTCTTTTTTTGTAAATACGAATGCTTCGTTCTCTTGACAACTCATGTGGCATTGGATACGACATCAGCTTCATAAATAGTACAAATAAATTCCGTTGCAGAAAACAACGAATATATTGATCATTTATACGATCGATTTCGTAGTAAAAACTGTTTTTTATGAATTTCAGTTCAGAGAAAATTAAGTAAAACGAATTAGAATCTATTTTTTCATGCAACTTTTAATATTTTTTGGAATCTCTTCTTTTCCTTCTTAAAAATACACTAAAATCCTTCATAAATAACAAATCAATCACAATCACACAATCAATCACAAAAATCGGTTTATCAGTTCAGAAGTCACGATTTTTTTAAAATATATATATATATATATATATATATATATATATATATATATATATATATATATATATATATATATATATATATATATATATATATATATATATATATATATATATATATATATATATATATATATATATATATATATATATATATATATATATATATATATATATATATATATATGTATTTGTGAAATCACTTAATTTTTCGACGGGTCTAGCTTGTAAAAGACCAGTATTATGACAAAATAAAAGTAAAATACGGGTAAAATTGTTTACAATTGGCTTTTATGTACTTACCATGAATTACCGGAGAGTTAATTATGCGAGTTTTTTTTGTAATTAACTTATAAATGTAAACGCGTTACAGAATCAAAGGAAGATTTGTCTAAATGCACTTAAGAAACAATGTGAGCTAGCGAATTAAAGCTTCGAGAAGAATGATTTCAAATTTTCAGTAAGCACACTTCCGATGTGTTCAGGACTGTCCATTCTAAAGAATCCTATGATATCGCCACGTCATTTGATCGTCTGAACAGCGTGTTCCGTGCATAATTTAAGGTCACCGGGACGGTGACAGTGCTCCAGTTCTGTTATGGCGAACTAATAAGAGGAGTTGGAAATGTGATCCTACCATCGCGATTTGTTCCAACAGCCGTCACTTGTCAAATCAAGTTTTCGCCATATTCGCCGCGCAAATTCGTTGAGCTCTGCATCACACCATTATTTTTGTGTGGTTTTAGTTTCGGCGAGACCTTTCCTGTGCTGTCGCTATTTTCGACCCATCTCAGCTTCGGCTCTGTAGATGGTTACGAAACTCGGCCCCAACCAAGATTAAGTTCGTATATGGGATCAGGTTTCCTTCGTTCGACGAAAACATCGCGTTTCCTCAGCCGCTGAATTCGCACATAAAAAAAAATCCCAACCGAGATTTCCACAGTCCTCTTTTTGCGCCATAAATTGCCCGATGTTTATGTGTTTACATTCGGGCCACGATCATGTGCTATCTCTTTCCCTCTTGGGTG
Source organism: Aedes koreicus (assembly GCA_024533555.2). NCBI lineage: Eukaryota > Metazoa > Arthropoda > Insecta > Diptera > Culicidae > Aedes > Aedes koreicus. The sequence continues at coordinate 277,105 of JAHHFK020002860.1, forward strand.
AGACGTATCGTCCCTATGGTCTCAATGGTGGTATACAGGATGAAAACATTTCAAAATTATGCCGAGTTTTCTGCCTCGCCTCTTCTTCATCAACATCAGCCCATCTGAGGATTTACCTCATATATAAAAAGAAGAGAAACTGGTACAGAAATGAAGTCTTAAAAATGAAAACCGGTTTTTAATTTGACGATATTTTGCGTTGATTTGCTTCCCTCGCCTTTCGCGCGGGCAAACACGATATTCCGTGTTTTCTTGATCTTCCTTTGGCCTTTTGCTTCGAAGATCCCTTGCAAGTTTTGGTCTCGTATATTAAATGAGAGCGTGACTCGCTACAGTGGGCCTTCACGGGTGAAACAAATCGGAAAATAACCGTTTGCTGGCTTAGCAGAAGAAAGATCAGTCACACTCGTCGTGATATACCACGACGATCATCTGACCATCATCATTCGACTGGGCTCTATCAAACCTTCGTCGTATCTACCACTGTAGAATATGTCAAAGATTATAGGGCGCCTCCTACTGCTACACGACGGAAGGGGATGCTTAATTTAAGAGAATAGGCTGTATGGTAATTGCATAGTGTACGTAATCGTGGCCAGAACCCCGTAAAGTAAAACTGAGTTGCTTAAAATGTCTTACTCAGTTCGTTGGCACTGATGCGATATTCACGCCCCGGAGCGAGACGTTTTGAATTTTTTCAGGTTATCACATTGCCGAAGCTCGTGATTACCCATATTTAACAATACTCAATATTCCACACCTTTGAAAATAATTGAGTGTGATCATATAGATTTTGAACAGTAGATAGCAAAGAAAAAACTTTTTATAACAAACAACATGTCTTCAGTGGTTTCTTGTTATATTTTTTTTCCTCGGTAAAATAAAACCTTATCAACATTATGTATGTAACAAATGTACGCAAAAAAATAAATAAAATAAAGATAACTCCTATTAATATGTCGTCCAGGGTGTCGATTACCTGGAAAATCTTTGAAAACCAGGGAATTCAATCAACGTCAGCAAATATCAGGTAATTTTCTCAACAAAAAGTAAAAAAATGCACAATTATTGGTAACATGTTACAAAACATAATACTGTTTGGACAATCGTATATAAATTTACGTGTTCTAGTTTATGAAGAGTCAGACAAGAAGACGTATTAGATTCTGTTAGATTCGGCATTGTATCTACATGACTGAAATAAGACACTTTTTCTTAAAAATCAGTCAGTAGACTTGTGTCGACTAAAGATTGTACTCGAAACAATGCAACAGACAAAAATGATCACCAAAAATTAATTTAAATCGGATAATATAATCACATATTAGCTATGTTTTTGCAAAGTTCGTTTATTCAACCTCCTCTCCTAGGCAAAATTTCCGTCCTTTGGACTTAACGCTACCCATCAAATCCTGTGCAACACTTGCGCCATCTTTCTTCAAATCCTTGTACTTTTTGAATACCTGCCCTGTTTTGTGGAGCTTGTCTTTCATAATTTTTCTATTGGGCGAAGTTCTGGTGAGCTTGGCGGATTTTCCTCCTTCGGCACAAAAGCAACATCGTTAGCTTCGTACCACTCCATCGCCGGTTTCGCGTAATGACACGATGTCAGATCCGGCCAAAACAGAGTGTCACCTTCGTGGGACCGGAGGAAGGGCAGCAGGCGCTTCTGGAAGTATTCTTCTGTATAAATTTGGCCGTTGATGGTGCCGGTCGTTATGAACGGCTTGCTGAATTTGCCGCACCCGCAGATCGCCTGCCACACCAAGTACTTCTTGGCAAATTTGTCGACCTTCTTCTTCCGCAACATCCAGGCGGGACTTGACGATAAATAACTTCAGGCCGGGGATCTCCGACGTCCTGAATTCGCTTGAGAAGGTTGTGGAGGTTATGTAGAGTAGTGCCTTCTCAAGTTCTCACATATCTTTTATATGGAGCAACCCCATTGTAAATAGGGATGTTCAGATCTTTGCAGAAGAATGACCAATGCCGCTAATTTATTCCAAATATTCAAATTCGCGAATATGATTATTATGTACATTATAATACAATCAAAATGCATTGTTCATGTTATAAAATTTAGTCATTTGGACGAAATCGTTTCTTTGATGTTCTTTTGGTAACTATTTGTTATTTCAATGTCCTAATTTTTTTGCCATTTTAGTTACTTTTCTCATTATTCATTAAAAGCCTGGAGCCTGGTCCGTCATGACACATGTTCTCAAAATTCTATTCTTTTTCGAGAAACTCGAAAACAGTACAAGTTTTTTTAAATACAATAAAAAGTATGATATAGTAATTATATAGTATGAACAGTATAGTATCAAGTGAAAAAAAATTTGTGATTTTGTTTCGAATAGAACTCTTCATCAGGTTACATGTTGCATTTTAATTTAAAAAAAACTGGAAGATCATCAATTTTCAAAGGGGTTAATACTAGCAAGTTTTGTATTGATTCTCAATAAACTACTTCAAAACTGAAATATAAAAAAGGTTAGTTTTCTGACTGGTTTTTCTGTGAAAAACGATTGGTAAACCAAGGAATCCATATTGAGTCGAAACCCTGTCTTCGAGATGTCATGCAAAGCTAGTTCGGGCTACAATTGCCTTCAGTTAACTCAATTTATCGTCTTCTAAAGTCGAGTGACCGCTTAACCAAGAAATATTAAAAAATCAACTGCTTGGTTAAATTGTCAAGCATTCAATTGTTAAAAGAATACAATCTTACGTATTTACATGCATTTGTATTATTCAGAATGATAACTATGTAAACTACTGCGTCCATTGATCCGAATTATTGTAGTATATCCTTGTTTGCTTGCGTATCATGCAAGCCGACCACTATACATTGAGCGATCAGTTGATTGCATTGATACGCTCCGAAAATGTTACATAATATCTTTGTTCCTATATTCACCATACGTTGAAACAAGAAAGAAGAGTAAAACTTCTGATTTCGCTATATTTTTTTTGCGTGCGTCTAATATCAAATAAAAATACTACAAACTACCCATTTCAGTCCTTTGATTTGAAGTAGGATTAATTGCAAAGTGATGAGATTAAATTAGGAACACCTTTATTTAGCCATAATCTTAATCCTTCGCCGGAGTTTCAATAAGCACCAGAATTAAAGAATTCTTGCAATTTTGAGACATCATAAAGGGCAACTACATAATTTGGAAAACGGGCCCTTCTAGTTTTTCTAATCCAGCCTGAACGAGTTCAATTTCCAAAAAAAAAAAATAAGAAAAACTAAGTTTAGCAAGACTAAGTGCTTTGTTGAGTAAATATATTTTTTTTTGTTTATCAATTTTTGGTTTCTTGATTATCAAGATTTTCAGCCTCGAGTTGGTTCATCTTCCTTCGTAGTCACTCAACACCTCTTTGGTTAACTTGTCCGGGGGTGAGATCCGAAAACTTTGACTTTGGCGTGAGAGGTAATTGTATTTGTATTTATTGTATACATTCATCCGACACCATGGTCTTAATGAATAAAACTGAAATAACAAGTATTGTCTATCCACTAACGGTTCAGTACCAAGAAGAGCACAGCGATGTTCGTAAGGCGGAAGCCATGATGAATCGAACCATGGTAGAGTACGAAGAGCATACCTTAAAAATTTACGCTGTACTGACTCGATTCGTGAAATCCACACTGCATCATATGATGACCAAACGGCAGAAGCAAACTCCAAAATACATCTGACTAATGTGCAATACAAGGATCGTAAACAGAGTCAGTCAAATTCACTTGATATCTTGAAAATGAATTGTTGATATCTTGAAAATTGTCGATTTGCTCGATCTACTATTTCCGAATAGTGCATTTTGAATGTGAGGTGATGATCCAGCATCACAACCAAATTGACATTATCAATTCGATTCAATATAGTTCCATTTATAGTATAGTTATGTATGACAGGACGCAACATTTGGACGCACTGACAGATAGACGATTCAGTGCACACCAACTGATAAATACATCCAGCTGTTGTTGCAATCGAAGACAGTCATCGGTGCTCCTAACTATTATGTAGATCTTCAAATCGTCTGCGTAGAACATCAGGCAGTAGCTTTCGAGGACGTAGGACACATAATTGAACAACAATGCAAATAACAACGGTCCCAAATTGCTTCCTTGCGGTACTGTGGTGGCTGATCCTATATTCACGAACAAATGGCGATCAGTTAAGTACGATCTTAACCACCTACATATCCTCGAAGATACTCCTAATCGCTCAAGCTTGGCTAACAGAATATCAGAATTAACCGTGTCAAGTGCAGCGTTTATGTCAGTGGAAACTGCCGACTACAGGCGATTTCAGCTTCTTCAGTGAATCCTCCACCATCGCTTGGCTAACATCGAAAATGCCAATGTCAAATGCATCCATCGGCAAAGACCTTGTTGCAGCCTCAGCATCAGATGGAGACGAGTTCGCAGTCTCAAAAAAGGTCGCAAAATGTGTAGCAAACAGTGCGCACTTGGTTTCCACAGAGGAGGCAGATTGATCATCTAAGCGCATGGCAGATGGAAGACCGCGTTCATATCTTTTAGAATTGACAAAATTCCAGAATTGTTTCGGATGTCTCCGTAAATTGTCCTGAACACGTCTAACATACCGACCGTACAGATAACGGTTATAGCTGCGATAACTGTGACTTGCTCGGTTGAATGCAAGTTTGTGATATTATTATTTATTTATTTTTTTGTGTTGAGAAGTGTCTCAGAATCTTGGCTCTGTTTCGTTGAAGATACAGTAGACGAGAATTAGACCAAGCAGGATTCTCCAAGGACTTGACAACGGTACACAAAGTGTGAAGCATTCGGGCAGTATTACATTGTAGCAGTTAACTGCTTCGTCAACACTGTTACACAGACAAACTGCAGAAAAATCAACTTGGGAGAGCATAGATTTCATAATCCACTTTACCATAGTCACGGTCAAGTTCATCAATGGCTTTAATGTAATACCTGCCTCCAAAATGGAATACAATCAGGTAAGGTATCACCCTTTTCGGGCCAAAAACTCCCGGCAAAACTGCTCAGAAATCGTAGACTTCTCGAACTGGGTCTCCGAGTCGGCCTGCTTCTGGGTGATCGGAGGGGCTACGCGGACAACTGTGCACCAATGCCAAACTATGTAATTTCTATGTAATTTAATAATTGGAAAAGTAAATTGGAGGAATATTGGGAAATTTATTGAAAAACGGAAAAATCGACTGTGTGGTGGGTTTACTGGGCTATAGTAGTGGGTGGTATGGAAGTCGTGGCTTTGTGCGGTTTCAACCAGCAATGGTGGACACTGGCGGATAGGGGTTGGTTGGAGTCTTCCTTCTTAGTCTCTATCGGCGGACCACAGCAAGACCGTCTTTGGCCGCGCCGAGAAGGGAATTACTTTCCTTGGCGGTTATGGTTCTCATACCAGAAAGTGAACATAGTCCTTTACGTATAGGCGTAGACGTCCTGCAGGACAGTTCGTCTAGTCCGAGTCATGTTCTGTGTGGGCCGCCGCAATATCGGTGAAGGCCATACATAGTGGAATTGTCCCGAAAACTGCACAACAGTACAAAGGATTTCCCATGGTTCCAATCCTATAGAATCATTCAAAAGCAGTTTATTGAGTTCTGCCTAAGAAATTACTGTCATATGATTTGTATACAGTACCGTGAATTCAGTTGAAATTGATCACCTTTCGGCATTTATAACTTTTGTTCTATGAACAGTAAAATATGTAAAAAAAAAAAAAGAACGATGTTTAACCATATCAAATCATATACTCGAAGTTTGTAGTCAAAATCTTTTAGATGTATTAAATTAAAAATAATAATATAAGGGTCGGAGTAAAATTGACCACCCTCTAAAATAATGTATGTTTGTAATGGAAAATGTTTCGACTACCAAATTTATGGCCTGAGATGAATAATTTCTCTTTGGAATATATGTTTTGTACCGCATGAAACCTCGCAAATCATTATTTATACAATTTTCTTCTGTAGATATTCCATAATTTGACAGACTATTTTAATGAATTGTAATTGTGTGGTAAGTTCATCAATATCACCCGAATTCACGGTACTCAGATTGTGTCATCCATGGAGAGCTAATATACATTATCGAAGTATGCCCATAGTGTCATAGTATTCCAACATAGAATGTTTCTGTCCTCAAGAATGATCTTCCTCAATTCAAAAAGATTCATCTGATAATTAACAAATTTTATAATCTGCAAACATTCAAGTTATTACGTTTTAGAAGTAACTTTTGCCATAGCTTCCCTTAACATGTTTTGCATTATTAGTTGAATCAATGGCTTGCATTACTACAACAGATCGATTTCCTCAACCAGTTCAATAAGATACATCCGATCGCTGGCTGAACCGAACTGAACCTGTACACGGTGGCATACATTGCCCGGTGCCCCTGCCTGCTGTACGCGGCAGAGTTTCGTAGATTAACCAGTTCAGTGGCCTGTATCGCTTTTGCAAGCTCCATGTGATGGCCCCCGAGCAATCTCCCCGGGGTGAAACGATTCCAATTTCAGCTTCTTTTTTTGGGTTGGTTTTTTTTGGGGGGGTGTAATTTTTTTTTTTTTTTCCCCCCCCCTCTCCTTTTTTAAATAGTTTTTTTTCCATTAAAATAATTAAACTTTTCATCATAAAACGGAGCGGTCGTTGAACTCGCGCACAATCTCTCCTACTCCAGTTTTGGCTCTTGGTCGTCTTTCTCCGTGTCTATCATTTACTTTTTCACTTTACACACCAACACACAGAAACGCATTCACGATCGTCTTAACAGCAATTTCGATCTTGCCTCAGCAACAGTATCGGCAGCGCGAAAAATGCAAACAGACATCACATGATAGAGCTTAAAGCAGTGTTCTCATCAGACCGTGCAGTGTCCGAGACGTGCCTTTTTCGCGTTGGAATGAAAGGGTCAGGTAGTCTATCCGGCTGTTTCGCACCAACGAAAAAATGGCACGTCCCGGACACTGACCGGCCTTTTGAGAACCCCACTTAAGCCGCCCGGGCTCTCACAATACGAGATTTTACGAAACATACAGACTACACAGCTTAGGCTGGTGTGTACTAAAAAAATAATCGACGAAAAGACAAGCACACATTCACCATCGAAGGCGTGCGCGCGCGAAACAAAGTTACAGCGAAAAACATCAACACAACACTCGAATAGCCATCTAGCCGCACAAAGCGAATTACGAAATTGAAAATTAGGTTTATTCAGAGAAATGAAATACTGATTTCACCATAACGTGCGTTTCATGATGAAGCGATCGAATGCCGATCGCGCGCGCACGTCTTGTTGATGTCTGCGGCGGTCACCACAGCAAATTACTTTACAGGAATTGTTTATATGTATGACAATCCGTCGGGAAGGAGAGATTTGTTTTATTTTTATTTGTTTATTTGTTGTTTAACCGGGATTTAGATTATTTAACGGCATATTTCCTACATTCCAGTAGGGGTTTCAATGGATCTTTTACAGATTTATGTTTCGTATATCGATATATATAAATAATAGTTTAAAATGTCTGAAAACACGTTTTTGTATTTCTTTGAAATGTTCACTTCAAGTATTTTAGCGTTACAACTTAGTATTGTAGTTTGTATTTGTTTAATTTGGACTGCTTGAGTTGATACGCATATTTTCGAATATATATTTATTTATTTCAAATTTCCTCAGATTCAGGTTCTCAAACTTCAAACAGTAGGACATTAATTTTCAATTAAGTTTTTCATAAGACAAAAAAAGTATTTGCAGAAAAAGTAAAAATTATTCAGAAACTCGCATAAAATTAGACCACTTTTCTTTCAAATTATGCCATGGCAAAATTATTCACCAACACAAAACTGGGATCCCATGGGTTTTCCCAATCGGCTGTCGTTCATGATACGAGCCAAAGTGGGAAACCGGTGATTGCTTGCTCAGTGGTTCCCTTTCCTCCCCCTGCCATATTGACAAACAACGCACGTAGATCTTCGCCAAAGCCTCAGTGGCACTTGCTTTTCATAGTATTTGTTGTTGTTTGTTGGACGGTCAAATCTGAGGTGAAAATATATATAACGAAAACTGGCTCAATGCTCAATATACTGCTGTACCAATTTTTTATTTTATTTTTCAAATAAAAAAAAAACAGCTATGCGGCATTTGGAGGTTCGTAGTAGGTTGCATAATTTTCTCATTCATTGTTGGTACGTCGATGTTTTGTTATCTGCCAAATGGCCATTGAGCAACAACCTGAGGATTTTGCACCGTTTTTTTTTGCCATTTTGAAGAACTACTAAGACCTTCGGCTTTTAAGGTTTTTTATGCTGGACGAAGTTTGAACCGAGCACCATTGGTGATTAATTGCAAAAAAGCCAGATGTTTCAAAACTCGTTGAAAATTTTTATCAACCTTAACTGATCATGACTACCGATGTATTTTTTATTCCATACAGTACTCGTTCAATTTTTGGGGGGAAAACCTGAAAATTACATGTTGCCAACTTGACAGTGTTTCTTCAGTTTTCGGTGAACTAAATTTAAAGGAAATACTCATCAAATGACTGGTTGCGAAGACATTGTAAAAACATTGTTTATACAAAAATGTGCCAAAATCGAATGGTTACTTTAATTCTTTTGACCATAATTACCTGTCCGGAAAATTTGCCCTAACATTCGTACAACAATTGTTTCGAAGAAGTTTCATTCCACCTGGACCATTGCGCTGTATGGAACTGGTAACTCAACCATTTGGATCGAAGCATCGAATTAAGATCACTCATCTCCAATCCTACCCCTCATTTGAGTTCGATCATGAACGAACCAAACACGCAGTAAATGCGGTAATTGAGCGCAGAATTTAGCGAAGTAGTTTCTATCATGCTGATCATACACAACAAACACTGTGAACTTTTTCTCGTTGTGTCTATACAACAGAACCGTGCTGGTGAAGAGTAACAGCCATAGAAGCACCTAGAAAAAGGTCGTTCACTTCGCTTAACCAGTACGCACCTGTACCAGCGGAGATTTTTCGGGTGCTCGCAGTCTTCTTCTTACTACACCAACACACTTTGAGCAGAACCTCTCGGAAAGCAAAAACATGTTCTGCTCGGTTGTTCGGAATATGCGAATCCAATTGAATTGAATGGTTTCCTGTAGGTGAGCAAAGCCGAGATTTGGAACAATACCGTCTATTCAAGCGCAGACCTTGAACGTAGAGATGAGGAAACCGCTCTCCAGGCAGTACAGATATTTAATTTGATTAGAATCATTCGACGGAAGTTAATTGTGCAAGCTTCAAAACAGCAAAGTGCTCCATCATGTGAGCTGAGGTGCGGCGTTACGACTTAGATGGAATCGAAAAGTGATGCCAAACGATTACATCGACAATATTTGTTTGTCGAATATGTTTATTATGGAAACTAAGCCGGAATAAAGGCAGAAATAAGAAAAGTTCACCAGGGAAATTTTCTAGTTTTATTGATTATAGTTGTTACGGAAGTTGTATAAATCTTACGTTTAGCTTAAGTGCGTTTTCTATTTTTTTATTTTATCATTTTGTTCCAGTCCATGCGGATCGATTTCGTGTCGACACTTTTTGTTGAGCAAAAATTACGAATTAATCAAGTTTGATCCATTTACCATTTGGCCACACAAAATGAGACATTTCTTCGCCAAAAAACCGGCTAAGGTTTAATTGTGCTGGAAATTTATTGAACTAAAACAATGAAAAAAAAATCATCAGCATTTCAGGTGAATTCTCGGACCTTCCGGATCACCCATCATTTGTTTCACAGTAGAGCTGTCAACTTGATCTGCCATCTTTTCCACCACTTCTGAAAATCAGATGGTTTTATGATTGTTTTGCCTTATTTCTCCAGTTAACACTACATATGTAGTACGCTGCTTGCCATTGAAGCACACGGATTGTTACACGTGTGATGTGATTGAGTGTCAATGCGAGAACTAATCCAAAGAGATGTGGTAAGCTATGATTAAGGTAATTTATAGAATTGAGAATTGATAGGCAACTGCTTGTTAGTTTTCAATTATAATAAAAACGACGGAAAGAGTCAGAGTAAGGACGGTATCGTTAATGATGAGTACACCTATAAATTGCTGTATTTAAATATATTTTATTTATTTTGCAACTCAAATTCATTTACATTGTTTATTGACCATCAAAAAAGCCCATTACATCAGTATTCATTTAATTTTTCGTAGATCTGGCCAGCTCTCACACCTTCTTTGTACAACCGTTCCGTCGATGGTTTTGCTTACGTTTACCCAGTCTTTTTTGAATTTGATGATGTCATCTGCTCCTCTAGCCTTCTTCTGCCACTTTCCTTTCATCAGAACCCAACATTTCTCAATGGGCCTTATTTGCGGACAATTTTGAGGATTCATCGCCTTTTCCACAAATTGGACATTGTTCTCTTCATACCAGTCCAAGGTGGCACGCGCATAGTGGCAGGATGCCAAATCAGGCCAAAACAGTGTCGAACCTTTGTGTTTTCGGATTAGTGGCAGAATGCGTTTCCTGTACAAATGTACCGCGTTCATATTTGCGGCAGTGAAAAAAGGTGTCGATTTCATACCGCACTGGCAAATTGCTTGCCAAACCAACAACTTTTTTCCAAGTTTTTCGCAAAAAAAAAAAACGATTTCTCCGAATTCGGGACATCCGTTCCACGCTTGACGTACGTCTCGTCATTCATGATAATGCACATGTCATTTTTGCTCAAAATGTCGTCGTACAGCTTCCGAGCCCGAGTTTTCACGGAATCCGCCTGAATTTGGCTGCGTTTCGGACATTTTTGCTTCCGGTTCGTCTTCAGGGAATTTCGCTCCTTTGCGCGTTGCACCATTCCAATCGTCGTTCCGCACTTTTTTGCGCAATCTTTGATGGATACCTCCTTTTTTCCTTCAAAAACTTTGCAAATTTGTTTGTCCAAATGTGGGTTTGTGGCACCTGTTTTTCTACCACGGCCGGGTAAGTCCTTCAATGTGTTATGCATAACAAACCGGTTGATCGCATTTTGGACCGCACAGACACTAACACTTCTTCCTTTGCTAATTTTCTTAGCGACAATACCTTTTCAGTGCAGTACTTGGTCACAATCGATTTTCGCTTTTCTTCCGTAAGACCTCGCATTGTTCCGCTTGAAGTAAAACTTTAACTTTTAATGAAGATTTTTGTTTGTTTACAAGGCAAGCAACACATTGACACTAAACAGCTGTCATAATAAGTCATAGTCTTTTTCATACAGTACCTCAAAGGTGTACTCATAATTAACGATGCAGTCCTTAAGTAAGGAGGGAGTGACAGTGCGGCGGTGTGGATCATGATTAATTTGGTAAGAATTATCATCTATACCGTTAGTTCACCATATTCACCGTATCACCATGGTTTCGATGCTTTGTTGCGCTCCGTTTTGCTATCGGGCATAGCGCGTTATCAATTGTTTTGGCTATCTATTGCGGAGACGTCGGGGGTGGGGATCACAATTTAATATAATCCAAACTATTGGTTCGTCATACTCGCCGTACCACTATACCTTGGAACAAGCCAACCACTATCGCATTTTGTGAGTGACTCCAACAGCATCCTTACTGTCGGCATAAATCGGTTCAAATTGGCTCTCAAGCGTTAATATACATAACCTTGTATTCCCAATGAAAAACCAACATCACATTTTGTGAGTCGTGCCAATACTGTTGATTAAAATCGGTCCAATTCGTATATCTAGCATTATTCAATATTACCTTGTTTTCACAATGAAAAAAGCATCACCACACTTTGTCAGTGGCTCCAATAGCATCCTTACGGTTGGTATAAATCGGTTCAAATCAGAAATTAAGTTTCACTAAACATTCATATAAATATAAATACGAATATCAAAACTATGATCGCATCACTTATCAAAATGAATCCTACAACGAACCCTGACCTATTAACAAAACCTCACTCCGGTGACCTTTGAAACCCAAAGCTGTGACCAAAAAACAACAAAGATTACACTAACATTCCTTGCTCATCTTCATCTGACTTCACGGGGACAGCGCCGTAATTGCTCATTAAAATATGGAATCATTGAAACGAGTACAGTGAAAACGGACGATCAATCCCAGCCCCATACTACTGTACAATTTTACTGTACAATTTCTCTAAGTCGGATCTATCACGGAGTAGCAACCATTTGATATGTGCAGTCAATCTAAATAAAAATATATACCTCTTCTGCGCATCACAAAAGGTTCCTTACGCTAATTAACCTAATCGACGTCAGATGTCTGAAAGGCATGTGATCTTTTTTTCCTCTGTTTGATCTCCGTAATCCTGTATCCTCACACATCCCCTTGTGTCTAATAACAATCGCATCAATTATAGGATCCTCTCTTAACTCAGTCGACAAAGGTGCAGCTACAAAGCAACACCATGCTAGAGATGGCTGGGTTCGATTTCCGATCTGGTCTAGGATGTTTACGTTAAGGAAAATTTCTCGACTCCTTGGGCATAGGGTATGATTGTACTTGCCACACAATAATACTAATGCAAAAATGGTACCTCCCACCGAAATTAATCTTAATTAATAACTGTAGAAGTCCAAATAGAACACTAAGCTGAGAGCAAGCAATAAGCTAGTTGTGAACGCAATAAGCTTGAAACGCTAAGAAAGAAGAAGACTGATATTCAAATGACCTACTCTTACTGCAAAAAAAAAAACTAACAATTTGCCGTTTCTTCTTTTTTCCAGGTGAGCTTCCATATCATTAAGGATTCTCGACTGGATATTCAAATGGGTTATGTAATCGAAATTAGAGTTGGTGAGTGGTCCTAGTCCTGGTGCTTGTAAATATCGAACTATTCAACCAGAAAATCATTGAGACAGGTGTGACCTTGTTCAAATCCAATCAGAGCATCATTAGTAGGAAAGCTGGGCTAAATTTATTCCGCTTCGTCCGTGGCTGTCGCTCATGCTTTGTAGACACTCAATTTCGATACACCAATTCGGAAATTTGCTGCCGAACTTTCAACAGCAGATCCAACTCGTTATTTACTGGAATTCAGTAACCAATTGTCAAAATTACTGAGACTGGATACAAAATCGATAACCAGACACAACGAGCTTACTCAGCTGTAGTGAATTCGGTAATTTTAATTTGGTGTGTAGAATGCAAATGGTTTGCAAAGAATTTCATACCAAAACTCGTTAACCTCCCGACCAGCATAGAAAACGAGTCATTTGGGTGTTGAAATCTTCACAAAATCATGGTTGTGCTTTTTTTTAGGCGATACAAGTATAGCCAAGAAGCAAAATTAAAAATTTGCAACGAAAAGACAGTAGTTCTTGATCTTAATGTTTATGATGTAACATGTTTTCTATAATCGGAATGATCTCACCAAGTTCTGCTACTCGATATATTTCAACTGTTCAAAGCAACCTATTCTCTTTGCACGTCTTGATCTGAACATTTTAATTCTTTTTCTTGCCTCGCTTTCCATGCTTTTCTCGCAGTTCGTTCAATTCGAGTATCGAACAGAACCATGGGACACGTGACCATAATCATTTCGACTCAGGTGGATAATTTTCCGATAACTTGGCTCAGAAATTGAATTCCGAAATATAGTGCCAAATTAAATTGTAGCTTTGGCTGATTTTATAACTTTGCCAACAGTGCATTGCCCTAGCTGTTATCGCTGTAAAATTGTAAACTGTAAAATTCAAATGATATTCAATCGAAAATATCATTTTAATATTCGGTATCATTATATACTAGCTCCCTTGCATAAGATGCTTAAGTTAGATCAATACATTGTGAGATTTATTTTAATTTATGGAATCACCAATTCATGGAATCATACACCAATTTCACCATGAATGATATTAAAAAAAAACAACTTCTGGAATAAATCATTGGCAAATTAGTCGCATACAGTTGAACTGACTATTTACAGCACTGCTCGTGACTAAACGTAGAATCTGTTCAATGATTTGTAGTTTCAAACGGCTACCTAGAAAAGTAGTAACTCTAAAAACTTTATTCTAAAATTGTAGGACAAAGGCCATGAACTATCCTGAAAGTGAAAAATTAAATGGGTACTGATTAGTTGGAGTCGATATATCACTGTTTAACAATTTAACAACAAACAATCATAACTCAATACTATGTTCACTTAAAGTGAACTGATTGTTAGTAATTTACCATGGGCTTTAGTTTTCAAAAGAATGATGCGAACAGTTTTGTTTCTTTTTTTTTTCTTCCGCTAAATTTTCAAGTTTTACTCCGAGGGTCCGAGTTTTTTTTTTAATTTTTTTCCAATGGCTGTTATCTGAAAATTCCGAAGACTAATTTAAACTGGCACGTCCACAGATCATTATTAAATAATTGGCCCACGATAGACAACGAGAACATATAACATCAAACGGTTGAATTATATAGAACAGCTGAACTAGGTGAGACCATTCCAATTATAGAAAACATGTTATAGCTCATTTAGATCAGCAACTACTTGGCTTTCGTTGCCAGGTTTGGGGTTTTTTGCTGTGCTAGACTATAATTAAATCCACCACAGCAAAATCCGCTTCTACTGCTGCTTGATCTGTTAGCCTCTGGAACTGGTGAAAATCCGAGAGAGGATTGTTAGAGATAGAGAATTATTTTCATCTCATGGGCCATAACTGCTGGGAATACCAAAACTACTGGGAACATTGCCTCTTAGTATTGAGACGTTTTAAAATAGCAAAACATCTTCCTGGTTTTTCTTCTTCTTCTTCTTCTTTGTTGTGATATTAACTGCAGAACTATGAATGACTAGGACTATGAGTAACCGGCCATATATAGTATTCAAGGGGTTAGACAAACAACCAAGTATGCATACATACGATTTGAATTAACTTATTACCTAATCAACGAACAGGTTGAACATGCGGACGAGACGCATTTTCGCCATCAGAAATCCAAAATATATTTTTGATCCAAAGTGCACAAAAAAAACTTCTTTCATTAACATCAAATTTTAGCTTGAAACTACTAGGCACAAAACATGGAGTACTATTTTGGTCGTAAAAGCGGTCCAATGGACAGTAAAATGAAAATGGTGCAACAGTTCAAGAACCGTCCAAGCACCGTCAATTCGAGATGTCGCTAAAAGTCCAAGGTGTCACTTGGTTTTGTGCAGAAAACAATGAAGCTTACAGGGTTACATGGTTACAAGAATATATATATATATTTGCCAAGTCTATGTTCGATGTTCCGGAGGATGTTCGAAAGAAGAAATTATCGAAATTTGCAAAGAATTTCCTGATCTGGCAGGTGATTTGCGGAAGTAATGAAATAAGCGCTCCCTTCATCACTTCCGGAACAATCAACATTGCGATTTAAACGGAAGACGGCCTTAAGAAGCGTCTCTTCTTATTTATAAGGAGCACAAAGGATCAACTCTGTTTTGGCCTGATCTAGCATCCTGCCACTACGCTCGAAACTTGTTGGAGTGGTACTGAGCCAACGGAGTCAATTTTGTGGCAAAAGATATGAACCCACCACATTCACTTCGCCCAATTGAAACGGAACTGTTCAAACATTCCAAAACTATTAAAACAGAGCTGGAGTTGAAGAAAATTTGGGTAAAAACAACAAAAACACTGGGAAAATCGGTTGTAAACAATTTGATGGGTGGAGTGAAGAAGATGATGCGGGTATTCGGGATGGGAGATGAAATTGATTAAAACAAGTTTTGTAAATCATAACTCATTAGTAGTTTTTCATACCCTGAAAATTTCTAGAATTTCAGATAATTGGTTTAATTTTTGTGAGTAAATATGTGTGTGCCATTTTGATCGAATACACCCTTTAGAAAGGTTTTAATAGCCATATTGATTGCTTTCAATCATGCAAAGTTATAACAACTTAGAGTAGATGGTACAATCTTTTTTTTACAACATTGATTCTTTGATATTTGTTAGCATTCGAAACAAAGCAAACATATGTACGAAGAATTCAAAATAAAGCAAGTTATTTATACTGCATGATACATCATGCAGAGTACATCATAGAAGAAAAGACATTTCAAAGAGCGTGTTCTCAATATCATAGTTACATACCGTCATTTGTACTTTTGAAGTATTTGCATTACATGCAATAACGTACCGCTACGTCAATTGCAACTTTATTTTCCGTTCAATTTGTTCGTGTCCTCTTCAAAGCATCGTGCATAAAGAATGCAACATTCCCACGTTGTTTGTCCTCCGATCAGGGCAACGAATGGTTCAACGATAAAGTAAAAAATGTCGAGTGTGTTGACTGCACTGGAGATACGACTGTTGGTAGCTATAGAGGTTCATTCATTCTGCTGCGATTTGCATGTTAACTTTAAAACTTCAAACTGCTGACTCGGCGCGCAGTCAACAGTAAAATTACAGACAGCTGGCTGGAAGTTGTTCGCCCATGTGCATTGCTGGGCTGATCGACTGCATCTACATGCACACATGCGCAGGAAGATACACATTCACAGTCAGTCCAAGTGCAGACAGTGACATGCAAAGTGTTCGCTTCTTTTATCATTACGGTATTGTGCGGCAGCAGCACCCTCAGTCAACATCGCCAACGTCCTCCGTCTGACAATTTGACGGTTGCGATGGCAGCGATGATGATTATGATGATGATGATGGGGTTGTTGTCTGTCAAGTGTATTGTACGACGCTCTTCACCAAAAATACTTGCGCTGAGTGTTTGTGTATGTGTGGGTCATGTTATTTTACGAGATCTTGAAAGGCAGTAAAGCACCTTTCCGTTCTAGATTGCGAAATGCAAATGTGCAATCTTCTAAGATAACAGCATCATCCGATATTGCTCTATCGAATGAGAATATCTTCTCATTCGTGATAGTTAAGATTTATTCAATTGCAACCGTTTACTGTGCATATTGAGTTTTTTTTTTGCAAATTAAAGTCAAACACTCAACGGACATTTACATACAGAGGGGAAAAAGTGCTTGCTTTTATGCATTACTCGTAATTTTGAAATCAACTATCCACAGTTGGTCCTTCCTTAGCTGAATCGGTGAAGGCAAGCAACAACATGTTGAAGGTGGCTGGGTTAGAATCTTGGTCTGGGATTTATCGTAAAGTAAAATTTCTTGACTTTCTGGGCAAAGGGTTTGATTGTACTTGCCACATAATCATACTAATGCAAAAATGGTACCTACCAGCTTTCAATTAATAACTGTGGAAGTTAGAATTTAGAACACTCAGCCAAGAGCAAGCAATGAGCTAATTGTGACAACATTAACCTCGAAATGCTGAGAAGTGTTAATAATAAGAAGAAAAGTAGAAAGAACTATCCAAAGTAACGACCTCAATTATCCTGTTTGGTATGCTCCATTTTGGATGAAAATATCCAGACATTCTACAATAATCACAGCTCAATCTGAGCTCTTTCACCAAGTTCTTTTTATTTTGATTTGAATTGTTTATTCTTGCGTCATTTCTTTGTTTTCTAGTAGGATGAATTGCGAAGCGATCAAATGAATTTGACAATGTATCCAGAAGTTTGTCAAAATGCTTTCCGAGAATTCCAAAATAACTATCCGAAACAGAATGAAAGAACGATTTTCTTCATACGCCAGTGAATTCCATTTCTAAATTCTAACCTCAACGATAAATCTGTGATAGGTTTTGAGAACGAAGAATGTCCGCTGTCACGGCGAGTTAAAAATAACTTACTAGAAAAACGTACCTCCCACCGTTATGGCATAGGAACAAGACAGCGCGCCAAAAAAAGTACACGCATACACATCTCGATGTCAGTGGATAGATATATTTACGAACAGGCTGATGAAGCAACGCTCGAGAGTTTGATGAACTTTTGACACGATGATTGGCAGTAAGTTATTAAGCGTAATGACATATATGACGCTACATACATTCCGTGGAGCCGGTCTTTTACATAACTTAGCGCCAAAAAATATTAAGCTTGTGCGTAACGCTTTCTCGTTGAAAAGAGGTTTGCGAGATGTACACTGTGTAACATTCCAAATGCTTCAAATTCGAGATAGATTATCAATTCCAACTCGAAGTTTTATGAATCGACCCTTCATAGATTTTTCTCAATAGCCGTAAATTCGACGTAAACGATGTGTGCACGGAAACTGCTTCGACAGCTCATTAGCACCGTTTCAACCAGGAAAAAAGAATCTTAACATGGCGAGACGCCATAGACCATGAATGAGTGAGTGACGGTAACGATAGACCACCATGGCAATAGCGTCCTATCGTAATTAGCATTTTGTTTGATTGAATTTGTAATTACTCCTAAATTCCTCACTAATGAATTTCAACTATCGCCCCCAATCCGTACAAGTTGCGAGAGATGCGGCTACAGCAATTAAATATATTTCATATTTAGCGCGCTCTGCATTGTAAAATTGCTCCCCATTAAATCAATTTCAACCGACCTAATGTACACTGGAATACTTAACATCAGGAGGTATTCCCGCAGCTTAAGTGTTTTCACTAGTAATTATTTGAAGTTTTATTTATACCGTGATATTGTGTCTTCTTGGAATTGATGCGTGAAACAGACCTGAATGTATCCACCTGCGATAAGATGTGCCCCTCTTACGAAAATCAATTTATGATATGATTTTCGGTCCTGGGGGTTTCGATAACTTGTCCATATAATGAGCACTGTATTCCTAGGCAATTCATTTGACCACCAATGCAATCGTTATTGAATTATCTTGTGATTTAAGGTGTCGATTGCTAGGCTTTAGCCTTAACCCGAAACTGGCTATTTTCCCTGGGATACCCGGACCAAGTCCGGATGTGTCCAATGTGATCATGGGATCATGGGATATCCATGATATTTCTCTTAGATTTCTCATGTGATTTGAGATGTTGCATGTTTCGATTTGGTTCACCTGGGTGTGTTCAATATGGTCCTGGGCCATTCAATATGCCTACTATTTTCCTATTAAGTTCTCCTGTGATTTGAGGTGTCGTGTTGAACATCAACGTGATTAAAGCCAATTATTCCCCCAGGACTCATATTCACCGGAATGCGTTCCTAAGATATTTCTGGAACTGGTGGACCGATTTCAAATACATTCCATGCGTTCAATGGAAACATATAATTCATTTGGCGTTTGTTTCATGGAAATCGGTCCAATGGTTGCGGGATGTAATGTTAGCCTAGCTCCTTCATTCGGCGTAAGAACCAAATCTGGAGAAAACTCAGGGATAATCGACAAATCTTTGATAACATCATGGCGATCAACTTATTCTTAAGGATTTGAGGCATCCCAAGCATATTAAGGAATTGATCCTGATCGACTATTTACAATTTAGCTGAAACTTGGCAGGCTTCTTCCTCTCTTTAAATGATACAACTTTGATCATCATTTTGGATCACGCCAAGGTTTTCAAAAGGGCCTGTGTAAAAATTGTATTGATGGTTAAAGAAAATTGTGTGACCAAACTTGTGGTTGGTTTGGTTGGTTGATGTCTCTGGCAAAGATGTAGATAATAATTTGACCATTCTGAAAAAATATAAATTGTATACAAAAAAAATATCTCAATGAGAACATTTTTTTTTTTCATTCCAACACATCTGTTCTATCCGATTGGATCTGGTTTTTGACAGATAAATTGGTTCCCGAAATTCTATCTGCTAGACTATGAATGTTGCAAATATACAGTAGACCAAAAAAAAATTTTTTTTTTTTTAATTTTTAATTTGTACATATACGTTAAAAAAAAAATTAAATTATTGATATACTAAAAAAGGAAAAAAAAAAATAGTTTGTTTTTTTGTGTGGATTGATTGGAATTTAATTTTAAATTTAGGTTTTTTTTTGTTTTTTTAAAAGAAAAAAAAAAAATTTTTTTTTGTTAACACAGCAAAAAATAATGAAAATTACATGTGATGTAAAACGTTCGAATGGTAAAAATATATCAATGTAATCCATTGCTTTATTGAATTTTAAATAAAAAATTATGCACATATCTGGAGCATTGATAAACATTGAAAAATACGGGTACTTCCATCGGATCATACATTAGTACACGTTGCAAGGATAATAAATCTCAATTAACACGTTTTCCAATGCATATACGTATGAATTTACATGATCGTGTAAATATAAACCTTCTTACATTGATTTGTTTTCGAATACGCTTCCGTGCTGTTTTTCTCTTCTAGCTGTCATTCAGCGTTCAAGAGCGGAGGACAAAAGAAGACATTTTAGCAATTGTCGAAACGAGTGAAGCAGATTTTATTGCTGTTTCAGAATCCATTGTGTTTTGAGCTGTTCACTGATTCTTATCCGGATTCGACCATCGCAGCAACCTGAAGTTTCTAGGAACGTATTAGATTAACCGTTTTTTCATGAAAACATGAACCGCAGTCACAGCCTGGATGTTTTTTTTTAAAGAAATGAATGTCGTATAATTGACATTTTTCATTATTTATGATTCCTCCTAACAGTTGACGCCCATGGCTGGCATTTGTGGATTATCAAGTTACAGGTAGAGGTTATCAATAAACCAATAATCTCTTTCTCGATTATTATCTCCTCCATTCTCACGTGAAAAAAATACATTTGGGTGTGATAATCAACGTTGCGAGCATCTGAAGTAGGTCATGTAAAATTCAAGCGAGCAATTATTACAACATGTGATTTTCAAGTCGTGTAAATTAAAAGCTTCATGTAATTTTGAAGGTATTTGCATGCTCTTTTTATGTGCATGAAAATAGATTGAAAATTACAAAATAAGTTTAACTGTGTACAACGTTTTCGTGTGCACTATACATGAAAACGTAAATTTATTTTCGCACAGTTTCAAAAGACAATCACCATTTTTATCGATTTAAAACGTTCACTGATAGCCTTCTTTATGAAAGGAAAAAAAAAAAATGCCACCCGGGGGGGGGGGAAAAATGGTCGGGCCTTTAAAATAAGAAAAAAGTTTAAAAAAAAAGAGAGGGAAAAAAAATATAAAGAAAAGAAAATAAGAGGAGGGGGGGAGAAAAGAGAGAGGTGAGAAAGAAAAAAGAAAAAAAAAAGGGGAGAGTTTTTTTTTTTTTTTTAAAATAAATAAAAAAAAAAAAAAAAAAAAAAAAAGATAGGCGGGGGGGAGGGGGGGGTGGAGTTAAATCTAATCAAAGGAATGTGCAACAAAATACAATATATTTCTTTTTATATTTTTTTATATAAAAAAAAAGTTAAGCATTTAGTTCATAATAATAATTTCCAATGGCTTGAGACATTTTTTTACAATTTATTACAATTGAAAAATATATTTAATGTCAGATGGTGCTGTATCACAGTATAAGACCCAAAAAAAATCTCAAGGCTATATAAATCCAAATCTAAGAATGCAATTGATGTCAAATGGAATTTCTTCGCAACATCCCATGGAAAGGGCCTTTGTGATACCATTGGAGGTACGTTAAAACGCATGGCCACTAGAGCAAGTTTGGCCAAAGCACGCGAACATCCAATTGAAAATGCAAAGGAGCTTTTTAATTGGGCAAAAAATCAAAAAGAAGAAGAGTTACCAAAATTATCCTTAAGCTTTGGCACAAAAAAAAAGAATATAGAAACATGGCAGCAGAGCTAAACCTGCTATATAATAATGCAAAAACAATTCAAGGAACCCAGAAATTCCATTCTTTTATTCCTTTATCTGAAAACAAAACTAAAAGCAAAAATTTACTCAAACTGTGCCGAAAACGATGACAAAATTATCGAAAAAATGGTGTAACACGATAAAGAAATAAAATGTATACTATACAATTATCAATCAAATGTGTTTAAAGATGCACTGTAAAAAATATAGGTTAAAAAAATTAAAAAAAATATTTTTTTTGTTTTTCATTTTTCAAGGATCAGTCAATCGTCACTTTTAAGATAAACCTATAATGTTAATATATAAAAATATAAAACACTAGTTAAAAAACAGTTTGTATTTTGAGATAATAACTTGTTTGTATTTTTTTTTATTTTTAAAGATATTTTTTTACTGTGTATATTTTTTCAGGATTGTTAAATTACTATCTACAACTTTGCCACAGACATCATACCACTCAAACTAACCGTTCTGGTCTCATAATTTTCGTTGACCATCATTACCACTTTTTTACACAAACCCTTTTGGAAACGTAGTCGTTATCCAAAATGAGGAGTTATCATATCGGCTGAAAAGTTCCCAGTCTGATTCCCAAACGGCGCCACAAATATAAAATGAATACTTCTTTTAGAAAGTACCCACCTTTAAAAGATAACTGTCAAAATTTAGTCACCGTGCAGATTTTTTATATCAAGTTCGAAGTTTGAACAAATCCTGAATGTTTTTGAGTTATCTAGTGCACATATATATAATGCTAGATTTGGCATAAATTAACGAGATATTTCATGTAAATTTAAGCCAAATATCCCCTAAATAAGGTATATTGTATGACAGATTGCAAAAAATATCGTTTCTTACACTTGCAATCGAAATCGAATGGCTTGCAATCGAATCTGACATCTAGATTAAAGATTTTCCTGAACTTTTAGCAACAATGTATGTTTAAAAATCAACTTTCTATCCGAATTGGAGTGCTAGATGATATTTTTTTTTTCTTTTTGTGGTTTTTTTAAAAGAATATTCTTGTACATCTCGGATTTTTTTTCTTATTTGTGACAAGCAATGTTACTTCCTAAAAATAACCTCTAAATCATAGTGTAGATTTTCTCTTTTATTGTTCTTTTCTCTTCTGTTCTCTTTATCTGATGTCGATGTAGTTTTTTTTTTGTACAGAATGTTTGTTTTTCAGATCTACTTGTAAACAAAACTCTCCACTGCTCCATATTTTTCAGTCCCCAAATCTGTTTTAACATGCAACTTAATTTGCTCTAATATTTGGTAACAATACTTCGACTTCCTTCCTTATGATATGCCTGGGAAACCAAGGAATTTAAGGAATTACAGTTGTTTTTTATCGAGTCCATTTCCTGAGTAAAACTGAAGAATCAGTGCATGGTAACTTATGGAACCCACGAAACGCCACACAATTCTTTTTTAAAGTAAACCTTTGATAATCCTGCTGAATTCTCTGGAAGTCTACCTTTGAAAGGCATTCTTGAATGGTTTTCCAAAATGAAGTATCGAACATTTGAATCAAAATGAGAAAGTGTTTCCAAAATATTCAATCGCTTTTACAAAGTTGCATTTAACAAGATTGCTGATTTTTATCAATCTATATCATATTTGTCAAAAACGCAAATGGGACTTGCAGTGTTATAACATTAGTTATAGAAATCACACGGTGATTGTATAGTTGTGTCGTTAGCGGTGACTGTAACTCTCAAATTGGTGAATGAATGATTATAAATTAAATGTAGATGAAAAGTCTAGTTACTTCTAGCTCAGTTGATCTTACTGTATTGTCCATCACTGTAGGACGTTAAATTAGTCATCTCTTTCCTAAATGCAAAATAGGTAACCCTTTTCCTTACTTTAATGAAATGTCAGTAGGTTAGAGTTCTCTCCATTTTATGACTGACCTACACTTTTACGAACTTGAGTTACCTGAACTCAAATTTTGGTGCAGGAATTTATCCTTTGCCTTCATACAGCATTGCATGTTTAAGCAAACAATATGCAGAGCTGTTGCAAATCAATTTAGCTACACTTGTTCTCTAAAATTCGCAAAAAAAATTCGTGAAAAATCTGACTGTTTATTTAAGGTAAAATGGCTCAGAGTTCAATAATGGCCGCAACGAAGGATGATTTGAGCACCAGGCGCGTATTTCAAAAGCACCAAAATCTCAAAAACTATAGGATCGTTGCTTCTGTTCTTGTTTGAAACTTGCTGCCTTGAAGTATCCCTAAAATAAGAAGAGCTCCGTTGTTTGCCGTTTCGTGCTGAAATTTGTGATTCTAAAATTGCGAGGTAGTAATGTATGACATAGCCTTCTAATGTATTTTTTCTTAAGCTGTTTACTTTTGAAGAATATCTGCACAATTTGAGCAATCAAATCCAACGATATGTTTAAAAAAAAAATTGCTCAAGCTTGTGGGTATGCCAAGAAATAGATCTCTCTTCCCTATGTACGGTTACTGTTCTAATATCTATCCTATACATAGATAGAAGAGAAACGTACGCATAGATTGGTTTCTTTCTGTTATAATATTTGCTTAGGTTGAACAAATTGTTCAAAAATAAGAAACCAAACAGTGTAGTTTTTGAACACGGCAATTTTGAAATCGCACTTTAAAATGTGATTGCGACAAAAATTGAACTCCATTAAGCTACAAAATAGTACTGTTACTGGTGTCCTAAGCTGCTAAAAGATTCTAATTTTATAGCAACCACATTTCAGCATTCTGTTTTGAAATACCACCCTTTCCCATTTACCCCGTCGTCCCACTTGCTCCGATTTACTATGCTCACAATCTAAGTGCGTAGTTCTACCGGACATAGAATAAATACTAACACTAACGAAAATATCGCCAAAGGTCGAAACGAACGTGATCAAGCACCCCTGATGAATAGAGTTCGTGTACATTCCCTGCTTATTGATTTTCCGCTTGACTCGTTGCCATCATGCCTTCCGCTCAAGCCCATCGTCTTCCGCCACAAACGCAAGCAAACGCCCCAACAAACAACAGCGCACGACATTTCGTCGTTATCAGGTACCGACAAACCTACCACGAACTGCCAATATTGATTATATCAACTTGGTGAAGGACACACAGAATCAGGCACGGTTTCATCTCTTACCATCTGCGTATAAACTCTCCTGGTGTGCTGTCACTATTCGGATAAAGGTCTCATGCGGTTTACTCGCTTATGAATGATAAATGATTTGTTTCGGTCCAACTTGTTAAGGCCTAAATAAGCTTTATAGATTGAACACAGGAAGGTCTTAACTTCTCTTGATCGTTACCGTTACGTATTGCAAGAAAGACTTACTATTTACATTATAAATAAGATGTTTCTAACAACTTTCGGCTAGAATTGCCCCAAAATTTCACCTCCCGTTTTTTTAAACAGTTACACATGTTTAAAAAACACTGACAGGAATCACTCAAATCAGAGAACAGACAATGATGTCCATATAGTTAATATGGGCAGCCGGTATAAGAAGCAAGTGCAGAGAAAAACTAACAAAACTTTTCAGGTTATGTGCTAGGCTTTTTATTGATACACATTTACTTGACCGTTATCGCACAACTGCAGCGCCGCCTACTAGGAGCATTATGACATACATTTGAAATGTCCGTTTACAGTTTTACACAAGTAGCAGGCCGAAGATGAACGTCTTTTCTCTGTGCCCAAATATTCAAAATATTCAAAATAATGTGTTTGAATTTTTTTTCTCAATTTCTACTCAGTAACCCCAAAACAGTGAATACAATTCAAAAATAATGACGCCAACTTAAAAATTAGAAAACATCGTCTTCAACATGACACAAATCTAAAATGTTCATCTTCATGGAAAATTCATCAACGCTAAATTATCGTTTGTATTAATTTCCAATACTGTAATCAAAAATTCATAATGGGGGCGACCCCGGCGTAGTGGTTAACATCCATACCTCTTACGCCAAAGTCACGAGTTCGAATCTCACCCCCGGACAAGTTACGAAAAATACCAAAAAAAAACCACGGGATAAAATTTAACTTTTTCAACGGATATATTTGTTCGTATTGTGATGCGTTTGGGTAGCTCAGTGGTTACCGGTTCTGCTTACTGAACAGATTATCGGGAGCTCAATTTGAGGCCCTACTCCTTTCTCGCCATTTGTCACTTTATCTGCATTAATATTAATATCAGTATCAGAGCCCTTTCATTGATCGCTCAGTTATCACCTCATTTTCACAATTATCCTTTCCGAAGCAGCACGGATACGCACAGGTGTATTTGATCTCTAGCACCGGTACCGGTACCGATCTATATATAGAATAGAATAGAATAGAATCTATAAATAAATATTGAACCTGTACTTGGAAGATGAAGACTTCATTTACGTGATTTTCTGTGCAATTAAACCATTTCTGGTTAGCAATAGAGGAGCATCTACGAAATGCATTGTCTTTAAATCCGTTTGTTTTTTAAATATATGCATGATCACTTTGTAAATTTTAAATTTTGAGCCATACATTAATGGAACCCGTTTACGATGCGGTCCCAGTTCCAAGATCACTACGGCTTCACTTTCTTTTTGAAATTGTCAATGTTTTTACTCGTTGAACAGGTTAAACTTTTGAACATAAGACGCCTCTGGAAGTACCACCGAGTTACAGTCTTTTCTAAAATAATAAACGGTGCGATTAAATATTCGCATTTCTTTTCAAAGCCGTGTTTATAAACGTGGGACTGTTATGCGCATAGCGGCAGTGTTTATGTGTACAATAAAACCTTTCCTTTCATGTGTGGTCTGACTGATGGAGCCACCCGGTCTAGGAACGTTTCGTTTCAAACCCTACGGGCGGTGACTTATCCTTGCGGGCAGTGAACGGACACATTATCATCAGCACCGTCACCGCCCAAGCATAGAAGGGAAAATGCTCAGTCTCTTTCGTCGTTGTTGCCGTCGTCTTGGCTCTAATCCACAAATGGATTCATCGAATGCTCGTGAAAGAGCTATTCCCAGCTAGAGGCACTTTGGCCTGACACAGTTGTTGGTATAGCGGAGACGTATCGAAGAACAAACCTCCACATTCCATGCATGTTTCTTGCTCTATGCGTCGCCGCCCCACAACAGGACTTATGTTAGATGGAACACGACCCCGGGAACGATAAAAGAAATACTAAAATCTGGATTTTACTGTTTCCAAGGCAAATTACGCTCGATACCGATGAATGCTGCAGTTCAGTTCATGAAATCAGAAGTCAATGGTTGGCTCATTCCTAAAACATGTAAGTCGCCAGCATTCATGATCCATTATCGGATTGACGATTCGAAGAAGTCTAATTTTGAAGTCGAATGATGCAGCTAACTTTTATTTATTGAAGAGGTGCTTAACTAATCTCGCGATGCCCAATCTTAATATTGTAATCAATCATCGCTTTCTGGAATAATGGCGTTCTCTATTATCCTCTTTGTCGGAAAATCTGTGATTTGCTATTCAAAAGTGTCTTCCTAAACCATGGCAGCCTGTACGAACATTAGGATATTTCAGTCATAAGATGGGATTAAATTTCGAAAGCACTCAGATCCATTAAGGGTAGAGAGAGTGCGAGCTGATATCATAAATTCTTGACGCACATGTATCCCGGCAAACCATTCTTAACCTCACTATTTCATGGTTGAAAGAAGGTGAAAGATTTACACACTTGCGAAGTTTACAGGTTTGGACCAATGGAGCAGGAGCTACTTTTAATTCGCAGTTATCAAGCAATATATACTATAGGTGTGTTTTTGTTTGATTCCTGGCCTGGTCTACAAGTAAGTTTAATGTGAACTAAGTCCACACAATAAGTGAGTTTGGATGAAAAGTAAGAAGTTCCAATATTTAACTCAAATTGCTTTTTGAATAGCAGTAAACTGCAAATTTTTCAAACACCTACAACATACTAACCTGCTTTAAAAAATTTGTTAGAGCAAACTCTCTTCTCATTTCTTAAAGGTGCAGCGATCAAGGAGCGATCAATTCTCGGTTAAATATTACCAATTTTATAGTTGGTTCCTCGTCATCCTCAGGCAGATAAATATTACTATTTAAAAAAAACCTGCATCGAAGGCCAGTACGCTACAATCAATAAGTTTAAAAAATTAATGAGCGTTTCCTGGAAACGGTAGTTTTGTTGAAGAAGTTTTACCTTCGCTGAAAAGTCTCGCACACATCTAGTAGGCAAAGAGCATCTTTATCGTTTAGAACATCCATGATCTTCTACCTCCCAGAGAATCACTGAAGATCGAGCCCTCTTAAAAGTCCAAAATTCGAATGTCGCTTAAAGTTCATCTAACTTCCCTGGTATTCTCTAAGCTATAAATATGTTGATCCTGTTAGACATTTTGTAAAGCTCGGGGAAGTACGGAGAACTGTTTTCAAAATTTCATAAAAAAATCTTTAATCGAGATATCGGGAAAAACATGTGTCAATATCTAATTCCATTAAAATGTTGTCAAAAATAATAACTAGACTTGTTGTGATGTCTTCGAAGGGCTTGAAAATATATTTTCCAAAGTGTATTACATAGAGAAAATGACTTTGCTGCAGGCCTCTAAATTTAGGAATTACTTATGGTGATAAGTTTCAATTCATAATATTTTTTTATATGAACTCTGTTTGGATCAATTTCAAAATTACTTAAAGTGGTTTTTAATCCCGATCTACATAAACAAAAATTAGATGGTGTGATAGGTATGATGCCTAAGTCGGGGCGCCCACTGATGTGGCGGAGGTGTGACATTTGCTAGCATGTCAAAACATTTGGTCGACGTTCGCTTCACGCCACAAAACTTTGACTCAATGTTTTGACATGTCACGTGATGCCACACCTCCGCCACATCAGTGAGCGTCTCGACTAAGAGTATCTTTTAAGATAGCATTGCGTAAGTTTTATAGAAGTTCAGCAATGCTTCGCGTAGCATTAGTTGTGTCATATCAAAAAACATAAAATTCTTATGGCAAACTTAAAAGCCATATGAAGTACAAACATAACCCTGTTTATGAGTTCGATCTTATGAAAACCAGGCATGAGTTTTACCAAAGTTTAGAAATCTAGGGTTTCTTAAGGTGAAGGAAGTGCAAATCAGCATCGCCACTTTGAATCTTTGATGGCACAAATCTAAGAAACTACAATGTTTTTACATGGCAAACTCTAAAGACTCGTATGCCGCAGTGCAGCAAAAATAATACATATGCCTTCGATGCAAATCGGCCATGATGCATGATGGCAGTCATTTTTGATTGGTAAGCACCCGCTTCTTCAGAGCCCATTATCTTTCGATTGAACATAAGTCATGACTATTTGGAGGGTTTGGTTCGATAGTAATTTAAGTTACTTCATACCACTCCTTCACGGACTTAGTATAGTTACATGTCTTTATTGATTTTAAATAATCTCACTTCTGAAAGTAGCTTTGCCTTTTGAAGGTTGTTGCTCGAATTGAGAGGTGAGGGTTTCTTCTAGCGTGATTTTAATCTTGCTGTCCATAGCAAGATTCAAATCTTCCATTTGTTCCTTCTTGATAATCAAACGTGTGACAATGCGTTAACGTGTTATAATCATATTATTATTAGATAAAAATAACAGAAAAAAATACAGTAAACCAGTTATAAGATGAATTAATATCTTCTAGTAACGAGGCTGAAAGAACTTACTCTGCTTGTTCTGCTTAGTGAGCAGAAAGTCGGAAGTTCAATTATTTGCCCGTATCATTTCTTGGCATGTTTTACTCTGACTCTTTTTATCCCTACTAGATTTAAAATAAAAAGTAGTCTACTACCCTTCAATTGATCTCATCAATTACCATAGTGAGTCACAATCTAAAAATAACCCTACCTCTCTTATATAACACTAGTTCTAATCAGAGGAGCAACATCGAAATACACTGCATTCCAATGCGTTTTAATACATTTACGATGAATTGATAACTCTAGACACATTTTCATCGGATGATGTATGATATGCCTACCATTCATTGTAACATGGAAACTAAGTCCGACATCGATCGGCTTTAATAACCACTGATTATGTCATTATGTAATTGTATGCCTGGCCAAAAAGAGGGTTGGGTGGATCTTTCATACCTATCCATGGATTTAGAAAGAATCTCCTCAACAACTAAATTGAACAATTTGTCTGAAATGTGAGTTATCTAACAAGAGGATGCCCAATGAGTGGGTAGAAGAGCTTGCCCTTTATCCACGAACTGTTAGCAACAGAGTGTAGGTATACCCATTGTTCGTATCCAATTCGCTTCAATATGGTGCCATGATAGTCCCTCCCATATCCCAATTTTTGATTTGTTATATCTAGAGCCGGTTTTCAATAGGGCGAAGTTATAGAGAATTTCCTTTTTTTTTCCTTTATTATCGAGATTTTCAGCCCTGGGCTGGTGCATCTCCCGTCGTTGTCACTCAAATACCTTTTGTGTATTTTCGTAACCTATCCTGGGGTGAGCTTCGAACTC
The DNA here is from genome assembly GCA_024533555.2 of Aedes koreicus. Lineage (NCBI taxonomy): Eukaryota > Metazoa > Arthropoda > Insecta > Diptera > Culicidae > Aedes > Aedes koreicus. The sequence goes on from JAHHFK020002860.1 coordinate 307,242, forward strand.
GTAACTTTGGCGTGAGAGATATGGATGTTAACCATTACGCCCGGGTCGCCCCCAGGGAAAATCTTTGTTTTCTCTCTTTTTCCTTAATAAATAAATCCATTGGCGTCGCCTTAACCACAGTCTTTCTGTGCACCAACTCCCAAAACACAAACAATTATATCTTGCGATGAACAGATATCAACTTAATTAGACGATTGACTGTCTTTTCCACTTGGTTCGAATGTACAGGGTGCGGCAGAAAATAATGCGAAAATGTTCAAACTTAAGTATTGGGTTAATTCGTATAGCTAGTGACTATTTTCTGTTGAAAGTGTTTTTGTTTATGTTTACTTTCAAGTGCTGCATCCAAACATTCTATTTGTTTTATTGCAAATTCGTCAAAATATTCGCGAAAGAAGTGATATCCAGTTTGTTGCTCGCCCAGAAGAAGCCGAAAGAGATTGCCAAGGTGGTAGGGTGCCATTTGGCAACAGTTTACCGCATAAAAAAGTCCCTGCAGGATGGTCCTAAGCAGCGGAAGCCGGGAAGCGGACGTCCGCGCTTTGCACGCACGTGATCAAATCGGTCCGTGCAAAAATTGCTCGCAACCCGGTGCGTTCCATAAGAAAACTTGCAAAGGAAGCCAATATTTCGGAGAAATCCATGTGGAGAATCATCAAAGAAGACCTGCATGCATCTACCAGAGCCAGAGTGAAACGCCACTTGATTACGGACCGGGTCAAGGAACTACGAGTGACTCGTTCCAAGAGATTGCTTTCCTTGTTGAAGAAGGAAAATGTGATAATCCTGTTCTCCGACAAAAAGCTTTTCAGCATCGATGCTGTGGCCAACAGCCGCACGGACCGGTTCATTTCACCGCAGAAAATGGAGAACGTTCAGGAAAAAGTGAAATTCAAATTTCAAACCAAACATCCGGCTGGTGTCATGATGTTTGGCTTGGTGGCGTCCAACGGTTTGAAAATGCCGCCTGTTTTCATTGATGCTGAAGTTAAAATCAATACCGAAGTGTATATCGGTATTTTACAGGACTAAGTGCTTCCCTGGGTGAAGGTCAACTTCTCCGAAGACCAAAACGTTGTCGTACAGCAGGATGGAGCGCCGTGTCACACTTCCAATCGAACCCAACAATGGTTGAACGATAACATGAAGTTTCGGCCGAAGGATTTGTGGCCCTCTAGCAGTCCAGATCTTAATCCGTTGGATTATTCGATTTGGGCATATGTTGAAGCACGAGCCTGCAAAACATCACACCCTAGTGTGAAAACCCGGAAATCAACCAAAACACGCACATGGCAGTCAATGTCGGAGGACTACGTCCGAAAGAAATGCTCTGGCTTCCGGCGTCGGCTAAAGGATGTTATTAATAAAAATGGAGGAGAAATTGAATAAATTTGTTTAAAAGGACTTTATAAAGATAACTGCACTCGGAAATGTTGATATTATTGCATGAATTAGTTGAAAATGGGATTTGAAAGAAATAGAACAAATTTTCGCATTATTTTCTGCCGCACCCTGTATCTGATTTTGGATGTACCATCTCATAGGTAAAACATGTATAACATTTATCCAATATTCAATCATATGTTACTAAAAAGGAAGTAACCAATGCCCATCACACAAAGGGCAAGAATTGACCCAGAATGTCACTTATTTCATGCCGTTGCACAAAGGTTCCACTCCATACAAAACTTGGAAAAAAGTCTAACAAAAGATTAAACGTGTTTGAATCATGATTCCTCAAGTAATTTTGAGTCGCCGATTCCAAATCTGAGATCTAGATTGTCGAATTATGTCATAATACCGAGATATTACCGCTAAATGGTTCCTTCGGGAGAACCAGATCATCGTAAAATTATTAATTAAAAGAATTTCGTCCTAACGCTTCACGATATTTTTTTCCAAAGCCTTTCGTACTGATTACGAGAGAAGGAAATCAATGTTGCGACAAATTTATGAATATAAGTAGCCATTGCATAGCCCTCTTAAAGATCCGAAGCATTAGTAAGGTTTAATAATTAAATAAATCTTTAAAAAAAATTAACGGGTGTCAGAACAGTTTTTGGTCTATCGGAATCCGCAAGTTTGCGCAAGATAGCAATCATATATTTGAAAAGCTGACAAAACAAAATCATTATAATAAGCCTACTGCTATATTTGTGCGAGTGTGTGCTCACTTTTGAAATCACAGTTGATTTTTTTTTCGTTTCTCCATACACTTTCCATGGAAAAAATATGAAAAATATGGGCCACACCTAAATTTTCATCCAATCTTCGTGAAATTTTTAGGAAAAAATATTTCAACCAGTATACAAATACAATTACCGGTAACATATTCCAGAAACTGAATTTTGAAATTGCAGCTCTTGACCAATTCTACAACTTTTTATAACAGTACAGTAACTGATATTTCTGTCTCACGCATTACATATTAAAATTTGAGCAGGACATTGTGAGACAAATTTATGAAAATAATCAAACACAACAATTTCATCATACAATGTATTTTGAAAATCAGCTTCTCTAACGAATTATCGGCAAATTAATCATTTTGCGTCCAAATGATTATTTACAGCACTGGTCCTAATAATAAAGCTTTCCCAAATAAGAAAGACTAGATGTGTAAAAGAGCTATCCTTTTTTAAGAAGACATTTATTGGCGCTTATGGAATTCCTATGTGGTTTTTATAAGTTGTAACTCTTCAAAATATGAAGCTTGTTTTTCTAAATTGTATATAGCTTGAAACTTGAATTGGAAACTTTTTTGGTGCACGCCCAGGGTAAGATATGCTGAATGTATGCTGTTTTAATACAGTTATTATTTTTGCCATGATCGCAAGGATAGCCGTTTAAAACTCGACCATTGCAAAGATTTCAGAGACTTCGTACACTCACAAAATTCATAGCACTGGAAAGAAAGTGTTGTGAAAATACAAATCTCCATGAAAAAAAAGCTGCATCAATGCATCGATGCATCAAAAGAACACCCATTGTTATTAGACGGTTTGATTGAATAATATACTTAAAGATCCCATAATCGTCTTAGTGAAGCCTATGTATACGGTGACTACATGAGCTCATTTAAACGTATATATTATATCCCGATGAATCCTCAAAAAGGCTTTCTGTTTCTCGCTCTATTACGACCGACAAGAGGCGAACGGAAGGATAGAGATATCTTCCTGCTGGTTTCGCTTTCGCTTACTGGTATGACCGCTTCCGCCGGATACTTGAGTCTTGGTCAGATGGGAGGCTTCATTTTCTGTCGTACAATCGGAAGAAATTCTCCCTGCAGTGGATCTCATTATAGTAGTTATTATGGTTTTCAGATAGGCGGAATTTTCCTTAGAGATGGAATGAAGCTTGTAGGTTGAACAACTTTGAATCTTGAAAATTGAATACTTATAATTTTGTAGTCCTATTTTTTTTGTCAGACCTCACCTTTTTGATGTAGACCACGCCGTTGTTTACTATATACATTTTACGACTACGTAAAATGAGAGCGTTACTATAAGTGGTTAGCTCTTGAACGTTGATAACTATTTCTTGTTTGATTTTAAAACTTTTTGCATTAATCTATTGGAGAGATATACATGGCAATTTCATGCAATATTATTCAAAGCATAATTATTGAAAGTTAGCTTGAGCTAAAGTCATGTCTTATATTTGTAAAAGTTTATCATTCCAAGCTTTACACTTTGCAATCGAGCACTAATTGTCTTTGGGTTGAAGTTTGAATAAGATCTTAACGTCGTTTAAAGTTCTTCTAAAGTATTTAAATAAAGGACCTCTTTTCTGTTTGGAAATGGCTGGCTTCAATAATATAACATATTTTTATTTTATTTTCTAGGTTCTATCATCTTTCCAGGAGAGTCACTTCCCGTAATTTCCTAATTTCCGGAAGCTATCCCTTCCTTTTTCTTCGGGAAATGAGCCGATCCTAAAAACGACCTTTCGGGAAATGTCATAGAACCTATTTTCGATGTTTCATTTATGAAACCATAACTTTTGCCATAATTTTCAAAGCATGAGTTGATATTGAATATTTTGACTTCGATGTATGTCTGCTGAATTTGAGAACAATCACATTTTCCTTTTACTGAAACTCATCAGTGCCTGGTAAAATAATTAAGAGTATAGTTAGAAAACAGGTTTCATAGCAACATACTTAACACGTTTATATAATTAGCAGTGAACAGCTCATAAAACCCCAGAAGGCTGTCTATTAAATGATCAAATCTTTCAGACTAGAATGAATACGTTTGTTAGTATGTGGTTTTCTATACTATAACGAAAAATAAAGTTTTAAAATGGAAAACGAAATAGAATGCCAGATTTTATTTTACGGATTCGATTCATTCAATACTTTTAATTTTATTGTTTATAATGACGTATTATAAACATGCTAACGATATATTATTCTCTTCTATTACAGGTATTACCACTGATAATTTTGTTGCGTAGCACAGTCAATAATCAGAACATGTGTTGTGTAAGTAAGAGCCATTATACAATATTTGCGGAATTTTAGTCTCGAACCAGCCAAAGACTAAAGGGAACGTTATTCCGATTTTTCGAAAACAATGAAGCAATAAAAATTTATAAAACAACCAATACAAATTAAGCATAACTAGAATCACACAGAACACAATATACATATACACATATTTATTGGGGTAATGTTACACGATCAAACCACCTGCTTTTGTCGGTCGTTTTAATCAATTGTGACAATTTTTATGTATTGTTTTGGGGCTTTCACTTCAATCAGCAAACTTCACATTTGATTGGCTAGGTGATCATATTAAGGGATAGTTTCATTCATTCATTCATTTTTACATTCATTCATATGTTAATATATGTTAATATATGTTCTGTACATCGTTCTGCTGATGAAAACAGTCAGAACGTCTAATGAATATATGAATGAATGTAAAAAATGAATGCATGAAATGAAATCATCCCTGGGTATATTCATAGCATGTGAATGTTAAATTCTAAAATCACCTCCATTTCTTTCCTTGCGTTTTACTCTCAGTATTTTGATGTCCGTGTTAAGAAATTTCGTTTTTTCATTGGTGTCGTTTTGTCGTTTGGTGTCTACACTGATGTTTGTGTTAACAAAATAAATTTAATTTTTCAAATGTGATACAAATGATATGTACGACCAGCATTTACAGTTTTCATGGAATTTTGTTATAAACTGTAGCAAAATAAATATCGAAAATAAAAAATCTTGGAAATAAATTGGTTTTCAAATGTATGGTAACATTTGTCACGCTTTGCTTTTGCTCATAAATAATTTGAATTTTATTCAGTATTAAATTCAATCTAGTCCGATTATTCGATTGAAAATGGGAGCTGAGAAAATTTGGCTGAAATTGCAAATTGCATTCAACTAAAAAACTAAATTTGTTTCTCAAATAGTAGACACTTTCAAAAGATTGGAAATTGAAAGAGTGGTCCAGAAAGTGAGCGCCGCAGCTCTCTACCATCCCAATATGATGCTTCTCGTTGGCTGCTTGAATTCACACTGATCTCGAAACGTAAAAGCCAGTAAAACAGGAGCACCACTATGGGTACTGTTATACAAGCTTTTACAGTTTTCTCAGCAGACTTGCCAATTGCGAAAGGCTAATGTTAACAGCAGAAACACTCACGCGATGCACAAACTGTTGTATGTTTTAGAGATGGGCTGTATAGTGAAAGAAATGCAGACAATATTTACACAGACAAGAGAGCTGCCTTCAAAAGGAATTCTTAATGAAATGTACTTAAAAGTCACATCAACTTAATGCTGACATTTTTTCGAATACTTTTTGACGGCAATGTCCAATCCATAGAGAGCAGGTGCTTTCTTCACGTACTACGTAACTCTCCAATACCAGCTCAAACCGGCTCCAATTTGAATGATATGGTCTCGTCGTCGTCGCCCCGACGTTCGTAACAAATGCGAGAAATGCGCGAAAAATACACAGAACGAAGAGCCAGCAGCAAAAAAAAAGTAGCAATTGATGATTTCAACTGACTGATTTGCGAGAGAAGGAGAGAGAAAACCGCAACCAGCCCATCCATGACTCATGCATTTGGTGGCGGCGCAAAGTGCGACCCCATTGAGCATTACGGTTCAAGAAACGATCCAAACTCTGTATGCGATACACGATGGAATCGTAAATGTCAGGTGTTGAGTATAGATTCACTATCTGGATTGAAATATAAAACTGGTAGTTACAGTACAGTTCATCCTGCACATACATTTTATTGAACTATAGACGAATACCTCCTCTTGATTTAGAGTGTTAAAGTTTGACAGCCATTGTGCTCCTACACAATTACTCCCTTACAGAGAAAGCAAAAGGTGGCAATAGAAAGATTGCACGATTTCAGATAGTTAAAGCTCATATTTTTGGTCCTGAACATCTTTTCCAACATTGGATTATATGTATACGTCGACCTTTGGGCGCCCAAGTCGACCCAAAATAAAAAAAGCTTGATTGTAATGCAATTTCGAATGATTTTGTTTCATTTCTCGTAATGGATCGTAACTTGGAGAAAAAAATGCAACATTGGTCGTGGGCAAAAAAGCATCACATCAATTCGCGCTGAAAAATTTGATGTGTGCGTGGGCTTTGCAGTGTATTAGTTCACAAAAAAACAAAAATTCGATTCGGTACCAAGATTCGAACCGTGGCCGCCACCGTCACGGCTCCAGATAGTGACCATTCAGCCACTTCAACAAGTTGAAGTTAATGGAATAAAAGCCCTACACTTGCTTCGATTGGCGAGGCACTCAGTGGTACAGCAACAAAGCAAATGTCGCTAGCACACACTTGCATGGCTTCGCGTGGTGATCAAGAAGGGCAAACTTGATGAGAGGGAGATAGGAGTGCGATGACGAGTGAAAATAAAAATAGAACACTTGACAGTGGAACTACAACAGTGGCCAATAGCGTTGTGGTATTGTCTCACCCATCTTGAACCAACGGTTGCATCGACTGTCGAGGCACTAAGCACACAGCGCTAAATTGTTTATCGAGGAATCTGTGTGCTGCCAACCGCTTGCACACACTTGCATGGCTTCGTTTATACCATAAAACGCTTTGTGGATCATGATGGGCAAAAGTGCTTTTTCTGAATCATGCAGATTTCTCAAGATATGATTGCAAAACTCCAATTGCATCTTTTGCCACCTTTTCAACTTTCGAGTGTAGTATCTGATTTTTAGTTTAACATATTATTATTTTTAGATAATTGAAATTGTTTTAGTTGCATTTCCATATTACACACTCTATGGTCAGGGGTGTGGACACATTTTCCAAACCGCATGTAGACTAGAATGAAAATCGATCCCGACCAACTATTTCTGGGAGAGAGCTACGTGCATTTCTGATCGTAAACAACCAATTAATTCAGAAAAGCAGGTGAAAATCGTGATGAATTCTGGGCTTATAAATATGTTCTCAATATAAAATATTTAAATGCTATAGACCACTGTTATCATACGCTTGTTTCTGTCTAAGAAAAATTCAGGTCAGTCGATTTTCTTGCTATTCTACACAAAAGTGGTGAATTTCGCTTCTATGTTCTGAATAAAGCGTTTACATTACTACATTGAAAATACTATAAATTGGCAAATCTTGAGCAATTAAAAGCAGACCAATCTTTGACTTGAGATTGATGCTTTTGACAAAGATGTATGAAATAACTCTTGCGATGATTATTGCAACAGAATCTCTAGAAGCGGTATAGCGGCAGTAATAATACGGTTACGAGAATCGTTCTAACAAATCTAGTTGATGACATAAATGAAACCTAACTGATCAATTATACTCCTTGTTAACTTACTAACTGTAACTGTTCTAATATTTATCTAACTATTATTTCAATATTGAAGCAACATTGGTATTCTATAAATTTATGAATGAAATTATAATTATATTTTAAAATGAAGTTTTGAATATAATTATAAATTTAAATAAAGTTATTCTTTTGCAATGCATTTACAAAAAAAAAAAACGTATAAAATATGATGTAGAAGGAGATATTTCGCTTATCACCATGAGGCCCCAAGAGTGGACAGTAATGTTTGCTAGAATGAAAGATATGAAAAGAAAGTGTTGATAGTTCCGTCAGTGTACGGCAGGTTGTGAAAATAGAATAGAAGTATTGTAAATTGAGCAAAGGGCTTGGATATAGTAGTACTGGAAACATGAACGCATTCTTTGCCTCACATCCCCAATGCGGGGTATGTCAATGCACGAACGAATCCGCCACCTTTACAACGAATCCGCCACCTAGAATGGCAATAATAATCATCAATTCACTCGCGACAGAACGAAAAAACACTCTTCCTATGTTTTCTTATACTAAAGTGCCTCCGAAAAACCTACTCTCTTGCCAAATTTAAGTAATTCATTCTAACGTAAAAATAGACTTATCCACATCCTGCACACACTTGAAAAAAAAAATTAAAACGAATTTCAAATTAATTGAATGTAGAAGGAATCTCCGAGCTTTCGTTTTTTTTTGTTTTATTCCCACTATCTGTCAAATCTTCTTAAAAAACGGTTGACAAAAGGTAAATTCATGCAGTAACTTCGAACATCGGTTCACTTTAGCAATACCGAAGGCTTTCAAACGAACCAACACGTCTGTTACATTTACGCACTTCGGTTTTTTTTTTTGTAATGCCCAACAATCAATTGCATATACATTTTTTAAAGTTCTAAAGACACAATGCTTTTAGATTTTTTTTTTCAGTTGATGCTATATTTAGCCTTTCCCATTTAATTCACAAGGAGATGTTTTTGCAATGTTGTAAAGTTCATGACAACAAAAACACAATAGAATCTAAGGTGAATTGAGACATCAGAAATAAAATGAGGGGGTTGTTAAGTATTTTAACTGTAGAAAATTCACTTTTGTTCGAACAAATCTGGATCATTTATCATTTATTCTATTGTTTTACAATTATTGAAAACTTTTCTCATATAGGATGAATAGTAGTAGCTCTATTGGAATGAAAATATGCTTGTTTTATTTTTCTGTTACATTAACAATAAGAATTGTGGTCGACAATAGATTTGGTTGTTATTTCATGGTTATTTTTATGGTTATTGTTGACACGGACATATAAGAAACACAAATAATGTTTTATACACTGATAGGCAAAATAAAGTTCCCACCTCATCGTTTTTTCAATTTCTCTCATTTACTTGGTTCAAATTAAAGTAAACACACTGTATTTTTTTTATTATCTTATTTTTTATATTCTTTTTAAGTTTCACTTATGGAATACTGAAAAAAGGAGTTTTACTTAAAAAAAAAAAATCAATTTGTGTTGAAAAAAAAAACAGTGACAAAATAAAGTGCCCACTTCATTTAGGCTACAGAAAACATAAATTAAAGTAAAATAAAAGCATTTCAATAATTGATGTGTCCTCTTTTGGCCTTCAGGACCTCCTGCAGGCGCTTCGACATGCTCTCGACCAGGTTCTTTAGGTGCTGTGGATCTAGCTCTTCCCAGGCGCGCTCCAGGTCTTCAAACTAGTTATTTTTATTGGTAACACCAGTTTTGTTAACCCTGGCATCGAGAATCGCCCACAAATTCTCGATGGGATTGAGGTCCGGGCTTTGTGGAGGCCATTCCAGCGGTTTGATCCGACAAGACCGGAAGAAAGACTTGGTCTTCTTGGCAGTATGCTTCAAGTCGTTGTCCTGCTGGAATACGAACTTCTCTTCAAGGCCCGTTTGGATCAGCGAAACCTCCAGATTTTCTCGCAGGATGTTGATGTAAGAATCTGCCGTCATTATCCCGTCGATTTTCACAATGCTTCCCACTCCTCCCCACGAAAAACACCCCCAGACCATCACATTTCCTTCTCCATGCTTCATCGTGCCATGGATGTGGCACTCCTGAAGCTCCTCTCCCGATCTGCACCAAACACGAACCCGCCGCTTTCGGTTAAACAGCTCGAATTTTGATTCGTCCATCCAGAGAACCGTTTTTCAGAACTCTAGGGGCTTATCAGCATGCTCCTTAGCAAACTTAAGCCGTTTGGCTTTGTTTGCCTTGCTGATAAATGGGCGCTTCCAGGCAAGTTTGCTATTCAACCCCTGTGCTACGAGACGGCGACGAACAGTTCGACCGGAAACTGATAACTGAAGGGTTTCCTGGATCTCGCGGACAGTTACCTTCGGGTTCTTCTTGACTTCGCGCATGATCTTGGTGTCCGTTCTCGCATCCGTTTTCCGCTTCCTGCCTCTTCCAGGGCGATCCACCACTGATCCAAACGTTTTAAGCTTCAGAAGAATTTTGCCAACCGCTGCCTTACTGATACTGTACTTCTTAGCGACAGCCCGGTGCGATTCACCGTTTTGCACATCACGAACGACCAATTTTCGGATACACAAGGGAATTGCTTTCGAAAGCACTGCGTTCTCCATTTTTTTTCAATTGAATCAAATGCAATCACGTATACAAATGCACCAGGTTGAGCCGTTTGCTTCAAAACATGTCAAAATATCAAAACATAAACAATCGAGGGGTCTTCCAATGGAAGCTTATCGAAAACATATCGATTTTTGAAGTGGGCACTTTATTTTGTCACTGTTTTTTTTTCAACACAAATTGATTTTTTTTTCTTTAAGTAAAACTCCTTTTTTTCAGTATTCCATAAGTAAAACTTAAAAAGAATATAAAAAATAAGATAATAAAAAAAAATACGGTGTGTTTACTCTAATTTGAACCAAGTAAATGAGACAAATTGAAAAAAACGAAGAGGTGGGCACTTTATTTTGCCTACAGTGTATAAGCTTGTCTCAAATGTTAGTTTTGGCTTTAAAAAAAACATGTGTGAATTTTTTGTTTACAAATCAAATGGTGGGTTGAGAGTTTTGCTCTGTTTTTTTTGTTTTGGGTGTGTGATTATTTTTTTTTTTTTTTGTTTTTTTTTAATATTTTGTTTTTTTTAATTAATTTTGTTTTTTGTTGTTTTTTTTGTTTGTTTTTTTTTTTTTTGTGGAAATTTTGGTGGGTGAATTTTTTTTTTAATACCACGTCAACAGAACGCCTACTTGAAGAAAATGACAAATATGCGCTCAACACAAACAAACAACATATGTTCCAGAATTATAGCTATTTTTAAATGAATTAACTTTCACAATATTAAGGCACTCTCGTAATCTCAGAAATTTTTTTGTGCGTCTTGCGCATACCTGTAGGATTCATGTAGTTAAAATAGTAAAACTAATATCAAATGCTAGCAGAAAATTTTGGTAACGAGTTCTTGAAAAGTACTGAAATTCGAGGAACACACACGAGGAAATGGCTGATGTTTTCAATTAAGCTCGAGTAAGCTTAAAACTCGAGTTTCGATTACAGTTTCCGTCATAGAATTGAATCATAGTAGGAGGTCGTTTGACATATGAGAATATCAATGTTTGGAAACGTGAATGTTTGGATCACTATTCCGAGTTCTCTATTTTAACATACCGAATTCTGGAGAGTGTGAGCTGTTTAGTGGAATACCTGTAACTAGAAAATAAGAAGAATGATTAGTAATTTCCATTTAATTCCAACTACCTTTATTGCTTATCTTGACAGATACGCGTATTTCGTCTACAATGTGCAGACTTCTTCAGCGTATTTCGTCTACAATGTGCAGACTTCTTCAGTGTCGTGTACTAATACTCGACTGAGGCAGTCGAGTAATAGTACACGACACTGAAGAAGTCTGCACATTGTAGACGAAATACGCGTATCTGTCAAGATAAGCAATAAAGGTAGTTGGAATTAAATGGAAATTACTAATCATTCTTCTTATTTTCTAGTTATACCGAATTCGTTAGAACCGCTGCTTTACCATATATTATCGTTTAAACTTTGTTCTCATCAGTCATTGTATCTAGCTGTAACCACCGAAGCTACTGATGTAGTTAGGTGGAAAATTAAATCAACTTTGGTGTCATTATCTAAGCACCAATGAACTCAGCGAAATTAGTACACACAATCCTGCGATTACATGATTGTTTTTGCGTCTCTATGTTTTACCGTGACAATTTCTATTCAACATGGAACTTTGGTTTTAAATCCAGCAAACTGAGAATTGTCTTATTAATCTTCATCTTATTCTGCATAAGAAAAAGTTATAAAAAATAATAAAAATCGGGTTAAAGCAGAATTGATTGTGTTGCATTCGAACACTGTGCAGTGGTAATCGTGAATGCCGGTTTAGGAAACGATCACGTCTGCGGTGTCTCGGTGTGTTTGTCGTCATTGCTGCTTCCTTCTTGCAGTGTTTGCAAGCACACTTGGCGGGCATGTAAACTGGAGAAAATCTTCTTGAGAGACAGCCCTGCCTCTCAGCTGCTAGGGCTGGATGACTTTGGTACCTTGATTTGAACGCACAGGCACCATCTGCTATTGCCAAGGTCTTCAAGTCTGTCGTAGTTGAACCATGTACCGTGAGATACTTTCTTGACATCGTTAAGTATTGTTTTTTTTTTACCGTTGCGTCGGCATATGCCATGTTTCGGTTTTGGTCTGTTTCCGTAGGGAAAAGGTAAACGTTATGTTATTGACAGATTTTTGCATAATGGAATCCCGGAGTCTTCAAGTACAATATGCCAACACGAGGGTTGCTTGTGAAGAAGAGTCAAAAATAAGCACTCAATCGGATATTTGTTTACATTCTGTCTCTTCTTTTAAGCCGTCTTCTTGCATCACCGATGGTGCACAGTTTTATTTCGCCATTCATCTATCACATCGTCGGCAGCGATGCCGAAGAGTTCAGTGAACCCCGTTTACTGGTCAATTTTGTTTCTCCGAGTTGGTTATATTTGCTAGTCTGTTTTGTTTGACGTTTTCTCTTTTTTTTTGCTTTTGCTCATGATATTGATGATGATGATGTCCCTAATGTTGACACAACAATTTCCCGTTGAAAACTATGCAAACAATCCGGTTGAATGTGTGTGTTTTCGTGGGGCTTGAAAATTACGATTCACTCTGGACTGGACCAACTGAGGTTGATGATGAAGGTAGATTAGAAATACTGTTGATATTTAAAACAATAATTTGAATTTATTGTTTATATTATTAAAAGAAATCCAAATTTTATATTTCAGTAATACATTGTATCATAGCCTGCTGAACGAATATATTCATTTAGGAAGATTTGTTATCAATTCATGTTAGTGTTTTTTGTTTTGTTTCGTATTTACGTGACCTGATCGTCACGCCAGGGAGAAGACCTGGACTCGACATATCAAACCCATGTGTTGGTCGGGACCAACGCTTTTCCTTCCCTCCCGAAGGGAAACGTGTTCTGAGATTTTTCATCCTAGAAAATCCCAACGTCATCGCAATACACCACCGGCGCCGTCATCCATGTTTCTGGTGTTATATAATTATGGTCCACCAACAACTTGTTTTTTTATGTTGTTATCATCGCCGCAATTAACAATTCAATCTCATTGAGATTTTTTGTTCGACAAGGATAACTATTGAACTGTCTGTCAGAGCCATTAAGAAACGTGTCTCATATTAATGGAACAATTAATTAATTTTCATTCAATTTTCAAATAGACATTTTCTTGTAAATATTTTTCCTTCAAGTTGAAATTTACAAATGGTTTAAATATATTGGAACAAAACTTCCAAAATCATACCCCAATCACAAGGATCTCAAAAGTGGCGGCAGAAATTATAGGAGGAGTACTTCATACTCTTATAGTACAATTTAGCCAACACCCTTCTGTAACTTTTGTGTGCCGACTTAGTGTTTGCTTTTTCTCCATCGAATGCTACACTTGAGTCTGTCATCTGCCACCACCCAGCACGTCATCATGAATCGTTTGAGTGCTGTCGGCTTGTCATCAACGCAGTGTAAAAAGCAATTCTTCCCTACACCGGGGGTCGTCGGAGGAGAAGAAGAATTACGAGATTTGTGCAAATAACGTTTTACGTATTTGTTTTAGAGATTCACCTGTCGAGATAGGGTCGTTTTCCCTTCATTATATTTCTCTCTGGCTTAAGCAAATTGAAAGAATACGTATGCACTGGTCGACTAAGCCCCCTTTTTGGGTAGGTGTGTTGTGACCATACGGGGGGTGTTCAGTACAGCAGCACATGACATCGAAGGACAGCACCAGGTCGGATGTGTGTCACCCGCTGTGAACTTAATTTATGTGTGCAGGGAAGCAGAAACGGACGAGAGTTACGAGGCAAACAACTCACAACTCTTCGGATCAGGTGTTTCGCGAGGTTATATACCTTTACTAAGGAGGTAATGCTTATAAAACTTGAAAGGCTGTTAGAGTAGACTTACCGTAAAAGGATGTTGGAAGGCTGCGTTCAATAATCGTGTTTTAAAACAGTGAACAATGCAGAAATTTGAGTTGTAGTGGAAATGAATCTAATTCTAAGCCGAACACAATTAAAAACCATCTGCTTTTCCAGCTAAACAAGGCTCTCCAATTTTGACCTTGCCTTTTCTATAACGTGAGCAACTAAGCTTTTAATAAAACAGTCGCTGCGTCTGCGCGGTGCTATCTTAATTTTTATCACTGCTCCGGCCAATTATACCATTAGCCAGCGTCGTAGCACAGTGCACCATAACTAACGGATCCCTCGCTCAGTTATAAATCACGGCAGAGCCGCATGGCAATTACCACCGCACACTCGATAAGATCCATTTCGCGCGCATCAAAGCACCTTTTGTATAGCTACCACTACAACAACGAAATAACATCCATAATTTAATTCCACCTCCGCTCCTCCTTTCTTAAGCACATCAGATTCCGGAGAATTTGGCTTACTCATTTGCCTAACTCGTTTAGTTACTTAGTATATTTCCCACCGATGCACAACCATTGTTTGTCGACTTTAACACCAAGCGGGGGTGTCTGCAGGAATACCCCATGCCGCGATGAAAAGTAAACCAGCAATTTTCTGTGCCTTCTTCGCGCTGCTGGTCTAATTCAAACAACTGAAGGAGGCATATCAGGCCATGCAACAGAAGAGAAAATGTAGTGTTATGTACAACCTCGCCACGATGCTCGGAGGAAAGCCGCACGATGCCGTTACCTCAGTGGGTCAACTCACCGACTCGCGCTTCAGAGTCCCATTGTTACACGGGTCTTCCAATAGCACCCAGTGTTTCCAAAACAATTGTTGGGTGCACACTGAGATGTGCCTACTGCTAACGCTTGAAAAATGCGCTTGGCGTGTAACTGTGTATATTAATAGTGCAATAATAGGTGCCGCTTTACACCCAACCCCATCAGTCAGCAACAACAGTCGGCAATTGTTTTCGTAGACTTGGAAACCGGGACGATGATGGGCACGTCGGTGGGAGGTTCAAAATTCCGTTGGTTGATTGTTTAAATCCAATTATTTCTGCTTTGTTCTTTCCCATTCACAACTATCTATCTGTGCTACGCCGGGACCCGAACTGGGCATCAGCTGTTTTTCCATAGAACGACCTATCGGGGGATGTAATTGTCAATATTGATTCAGAAAAAGTCTCAGTGCATACTTCGTTAAAAAATCCAGCCAAAGAAAAAGTTTACATCTGTAC
Source organism: Aedes koreicus (assembly GCA_024533555.2). Taxonomy (NCBI): domain Eukaryota; kingdom Metazoa; phylum Arthropoda; class Insecta; order Diptera; family Culicidae; genus Aedes; species Aedes koreicus. The sequence continues at coordinate 322,817 of JAHHFK020002860.1, forward strand.
AACAACCAGATTGTGGAATTATGTGCAAATCCTATAATCTTTGCGTAGCTTTGGAGACGAATATAACAATTTACTTAATGATTTAGAATAATATGAACATGAACAAAATTTGGTTGAATTTATTTTCTCGTCTCTTTTAGCTCGTTCTTATGTGCTAAAGGACGCTCGCATGTGTCGGTCTCAGGGGACAGAAATTTACATGACATTTTTGTAGTGTGTATAATCACGGAGTTTGAAATATGTTAACTTTAATATTAACATTCACTAAGCAACTTTCTCGAAAAAAATAACTGTAATGAACCGGTTTACTTACTTTCATGACTTACTTACTTAATTTCAGGTGATTTATTTTCACTTCGGTCTTTTCACAATAAACATATATCTAGATGAAGTATGAGAACAATTTTAAGTTATTATTATGTGACTTTCTCCCTTAGTCCCTTCGGGTCTCCTCTTAGCTCAGTCGTTAAAGCCGCAGCTACCAAGCCACCCCCTGCAAGCAATGGAGGGGTTCCGATTCCAGGGCTGGTTTAGACATTTTTCGTAAAGAAAAATTTCTCGACTCCCTGTACTTGTAGTTTTGGCACATAATCCTGTAGAATTGCATTAAGAATACTTGAAGTACATTAAGAAAGTTAAGAGCAGGTAATTTGTTAATTGTGAGGGAATATAGAAAGAAGAAAATTGTTGCATTGTTTTTTTTTTTTGTTATTTGGGATGAGTTCTAAGGTCAATAAAATTGCTTATCTGTACCAAATTTACCAAGCCTACATTATTCAATCACATTTTGAATGACCACCCTTTCGTTTTACTTCGGTTATAATGTTAAAACAAAGAAGAAAATACTCTAATTCGGGTGTTTTTTCATGTAAAGCTCATTTTAAAAATTTATGACGTAGATTAAATATATTTATCCATTATTAATGTTTGCTATGTTGAATATACTGAAGTCAATATGCCAGCAAATCTAAAATATATCATCATTCATATTGAGACAATTAAACCGTAAAAATTGATTTAATTTTGTTAGATTGACATTGATAGATGATCTACAAGTAGTCTGAATTACTGAACTACAGTAATTCAACAAATCATTAAGTAGGAACAATCTCATCATTCACAAATGCTCCGCTGGCTTCAGGCTCATTAGTTTGCCATCGAACCGCGGGTAAAAAAATACACACCGGGTGAAAATTAATCAAATAATCGTGTAAATTTGAGAGTTTAACCATGCTCTTACTATGTGCATGATTTTAAACTTAAAATTCAAGCAAATCATATGCATCATCATGTTTTTATAATGTTTGCCATTTACAGCATGTAAAATAAATTATTTTTGCTGTTTACATCCCAATACATTTCGATATGAAGACGAAAAGTCAGATAGAGGACATTTTTAGGAGGGCAAGTTTGATAGATGACAAGTTTGAGCGTTCAAAACTGGAAAATGGCTCATGGACAAATGTATGATGTATGATGTATGATATGTACTACCACCCATTGTAGCACGAAAACTAAGTCCAACAGCAATGGACTCTTAGACTTGATCAAGCTATAATAACCACTGATTGTATCCTAATCATGCCATTGAATGAAGGGCCAAAAATGGGATGGGTGGATGGATGGGCAACATCACTTATACGTCTCCACAGGGACATAAAGAATTTCCTTCCAGCAACAAGATTGAACGATTGGTCATAAGAGCGAGCTATCTAACATGAAGATGCCCCAATGGGCGGGGAGAAGAGCCCGCCCTCTATTCACAAACTGTTAGCAATAGGGATTTGGAATTCCCACTCTTCCCATCCAAAGTGCTTCAATCGGGTGCCCTGATGGTCCCTCTCATGCCCATACAATATTTATATAATAGTGTATATATTTATGTAAATGACAAATACTACAAGCATTCAAATCTATTATATATGATGTTCATTCGGTTGATCCTGAAATGCAAGAAATGTTGTAAATTGTTAAAGTATAGAGTTTAGTGGTTCGGCGCTAATGCACGTTTTCGTTCGTTTTCATTGCTAGCAGAAATTTATAATATGTCTATATATAGGGAAGGGATATTATAACATGAACTGAATATTACATGTAGGCCGACTGCTGTTTTGATGCAATTGTAGAAAAACTTGCGCATCCATTATGAACCAGAAAATTTAGACAAAGTATGACAGCAATGAGAAAAAAATTAATTTTAAATTTTTCAATATTTTACAATACTTCATGACCTGGAAGACCTGAAATACATAATGAAAAAGACAGTACATCCCAAATTTCGATAACTTGAAACCAATTTATATGCAATATTATACTATCATATCATAACAAAAAAAAAATGATAAAACATGTATTTTTCCTCTATTTCCCGTAATGTACTTCCATGTTATTAGGATGGATCTAAGGCAAGGATGATCCCAAAGCACGGTGCAACTACGAACATGTGAATAGAAAAATTTTCAATGAGACCTCCAGGCACACGATCCTCTGTAGCAGATGGAAAAACTACTTGATGTGACATTTCCACAATGGAACAGACTCTTAGCTTCGGGTCTTGACCAAGAATCCCTAATCCCTATGGGGCTCCATAATGATTTGGAGTACCCATGATGTTGTAGTAAAATTTGCCTTGTTGTTCATGCAAAACACCATGGAGCTTTTACAACTCATAAGTACGACGAAGACCTCGTAAATCGCCTTGTTGATCATGCAGATCATCAAGATCTGAACTCAAGTACAGTATGGAGTGTCGTAGATATTTTGAGAATACTGTAAAATATCTGCAACAGTGTTAAGATTTTCCTTGAAGCTTTTACAGCTAAGAAGTACGGTTAAAATACTCTAAACCTTTTTGTGGATCATGACTGACATCAAGATCTGAACTCAAGGATTTTAATTTTTTTCTAGTTGAAAGAGTTTGGAACAAGTTTGAACAAGTTTGCAGAAAAAAGTTCCTCTGTAACTCTAAATGCCGAATTTCGACAGCGAATTTCAATCTTTGGTCATATTTGACCCATCCATATTGAATCGACTAAAGCAGAAATGGAACAACATCATTTGGGTCTATTTCGGATTTGAATTAACGGACTAGAAAACGGGTTTCACTAAAGTACGTAAAAGGAAAAAAAAAAATACTGAACGTGTTATCGCCGTGGCTTCGAAGGAATTCTCAAACTTTTACCTTAATACGACCCATCAGACGACGCAAAACGGTCTCTTCAACTGTTTTGGCGATTTTTTTTCCACCAATTTTTCATCTGAGCTGCCGTGCTGAAGACTCTACATTTCACCTTCGGTTTTCATTCCATAATTGCCCAGTCGTTTTCATGGCCCTAAACTGACAATTAGGATTTAGGGTTTTCGGAACACACTGGACTCCGTTGGCATAGTACGACTGTTGTACTTCCCGGATGTAGTGACAACTCGCAAGATCCGGCCAAAATTTCACTGGACCATTATGTGATTGGATGAAGGGCAGAATTTGCCTCTGGAGACATTCCGTGTTGTTAACCTCCGAGTTCATCATTTTCTCAGTGACGAAAACCTTTGTCTTCTGACCGCAGCTGCCAATTCCCTGTCAGATCATATATTTGCGTGCGAATTTATCAGCAAAAACAAATTTGAATCTGACAGAGACACCTCTTCGAGCCTTCGCCAAGTAAAATTTTGGTCCTGGAAGTTGTCCGAAGTTGGCCTTTACATAGGTTTTATCATCCATAAGTATGCATCTGCCGGACTTGGTTAGCAGGTTGTTATAGAACTTTCGAGCACGGGTTCTAGCTACGGTATTCGGATTCAGTGATTAGGCGTCAAAAGCTTCTTAAAACGTCCACACGGAGCGCTGTAATACGTGAATGAGTTTGTTCCATCACTAAGTAGACCATGCTTTGTGTTAGCCTTAGACGTTTAAATCCTGGTTGTTATTAAAATTTCCGTGATGAAATAAGTGTGGAGAAATATAGAGAGGATTGGTTTTTAAAGAAAGGGGCGATCATAATTAATTGTAGTAACTTGATTATGATTTAGCAAGTCATATTTATGTTATCTCAACTGAATGGCAACAAGTGTGCTATTAGGGTAGTAGAAAATTCTCACCAAACAGAGTATAGTTTTCTACTTAGTACTTTCTTCTTTCATTAATTGTTATGTTTGTGTTCTGGGGTCTTGCTTAGCGTGAGGACAAGATGGAAGAATGTTTTTTCAAGCCTATTGCTTTCACGATAGGCTGGAACTAAAAAATGGTTTCATTCTAGCAAAAAACATTGCTGTCCACTCTTGGTGCCTCATGGCGATGAGCGAGACATCTCCTTCTACATCACTTTCTTCTTTCTTAGTGTTTCAAGCCTATTGCTTTCACGAATAGGCGAAAAAAATGGTTTTCATGTTTTTAATGCTCAAACTTTGAAAGGAATTTGTGAAACAAATAGGACGCGGAGAGTCCGCTTAGGAGAGTAGAAGCAATTACAGCAGTATGAACGTACAACATAACTTTTTTATTGTGCTATTTGTTGGAGTTTTTTTTTTTTATCGTCGGTCTATTTCCTCACATGGTGACAATCACCTGGACCCTACCTATCGACTCATGAATATGAGCCTGGACCAACGGCTTTACTTATTCGCCTCAGAAAAACCACCGACGTTGACTGGGATTGAACCCACTGGGATGCCAAGTAGCAGTCACGCTTACCACTACACCACCGACGCCGGCTTATGGGAGTTTTATATATAAACAATATTTTTAAGGAAGGTTGAGTTCATAAAAGGAAATAGGCAAAAAATTACAAAATTGCATTAAAAAAATTAAAATTCTTTAAATCAGTAACTATTTTTCAAAGTAAAGGGCAGTAAAAAGTAAAATACGCAAACAAATAAAAATCTTTTAGAAAAAAAAACCTTAAAGTTAAATACGCAAAATAGTTGATATTTGTTATTTGGATGAGAGTGATTTAATTGCCTTCTTAAACGATTTGAAAATAAAATGTTTTTTTTTAGATACTACGTTATGCGTTACGTTTTAACTAGGATGACTATTAGGATTCTTATTAAGTCTTTAATACAACTAAATTTTTTTCGTTAGTCTCCATAAATCACAATCACATCAGGCAAGAAAGTAATTTAGGCTTAAGAATTAAGACATTTATTAAATTTGAAAAGATTTAGTTCAGTTATTGATACAATTCTTTAAAATACAGAGCGTTATAATCTTGTTTCGAAGCTTAATACTAAAGTAAAATCAGCTACCAGCCTGAATTCAAAACTTCATTTACGAATTTAAAAAAATAGTTTCCACAGCCATCAAAATTGTAACTATTATATATTCAACAACAACTGCCCGTGTTATTAATATAATCAGCTCCATTCTGTTATTTTTCCAATAAACGGCATTATAATTCAAATATACTGCATGCATCCCTTTCACACCTATCACTTCTATCATTTTTACTCTGACTATCCTCTATATTAATTTACCTTCGTACTATCCGGTATCTTAAGCAGAATTTATTCGATCCCTGTGATGCCAAATATATACTTCTACGCTGGTTCAGCATGCACAGGGATTTTTCAATGAGACCTGACGCTATGACTGCCTTCTGTGCATGGAAATGAAATTGAAAATGAATTTAAAACTCGATATCAGGGCTGTAAAAAGTCATTTCGACTCCGTTGGATTCATTTACTGATAACTGGATTCATAAACTGAATTAAAGTATATACAGTGACGGACAAAACAATAAGACCACCGCTCATTGTAAAAGATGCAGTTGCAGGGCTCAATCAATAAAGCAAAACATTTAATAATTTCAACTAAAAAAAATAGTTTATTTAATAACTCAACAAAACAAAATGGTTTGAAAGTTATAAAAACAATAAAGAAAAAAACTGCCCTTCCAGCATAGAAAAGTAAGAAAATGATGCGACAATAAAATAATACCACTCGTTAATTCATTCAAAAAATCGTTTCCATCAGCTTTGATCATTAGTATATTTATTTATTTATTTATTGTACACCATCTTCGACTATGTCGTACAGACTGATTACTTAGAATAACTTAATCTAAACCTCTAATTCTAGCACTAAACACATTTTTAGACAAAATAAAATCAAACTCGTCACATACACCATTAAAAGATCGCAAACACAAGTTAAAACAATGATTGAATCCGAAGTTCGTTCTGTGAAACGGAATTGCCAGTAATGGGGAGTTTCGGAACCGACGAGGAGGAGTGTTCCACGGAATCAGTTCTAGGAGTTCGGGACAATCCACATGGCCCATTATAAGGTCGTAGATGAACAGCCGTTGCAGTTTAATACGCCTGGCTGAGAGGGTTTCCAAATCAATCAACTTGCATCGGTCGGGATAAGCGGGAAGGTTGACTGGATCATTCCATGGGAGCCGACGCAAGGCAAACCTCATGAAACTTTTCTGAACCCGCTCAATTGCAAGAGTATGCGTGACGTAAGATGGAGACCACACCGGTGAGGCGTATTCTAAGATGCTGCGAACTAGCGAGCAAAAAAGCGTCTTAAGGCAATAAACGTCATTGAAGCCTGAAGCATGACGACGAATGAAACCAAGCACAGTGTATGCCTTGGCAACAACGATGCTCATGTGCTCATTGAACCTCAGCTTCGAATCAATCGTAACGCCCAGATCACAGATAGAACTTACACGTTCCAGAGAATCCGATCCCATATAATACTGGTGCAGAATGACGTTGTTGCAGCGGGTGTAAGTTATTATTTTGCACTTTTTATTGTTTGCGCGTATGCCGTTGTCACCGCACCAGACTAGCAAGCGGTTTATATCCTCCTGAACTTCGATACAATCGGGGGGAGAGATAACCACGGGGAAAATTTTGAGATCGGGGAGGAGAAGTGGGGGCGGGAAAGGTTTCACAAATTTATTCATAAAAAAAAAAAAAAAAAGGGGGCCGAGAACACTGCCCTTTAGTGGTATAACCATTATTCCGGATCACTTCTCGCACTCTCTTCGGCATTGACTCCACGAGGTTTCGACATGTGCTGGCAGGGATGGCATACCATGCTTCCTGAATTTTGCTCCATAGTTCTTCCTTATTTTCCGATTTTAAAGGATTCACCGACTTTTTGACTATCTGCCAAAGATTTTCTATCGGATTGAGATCCGGGGATTGTGCCGGCCATTGCATTACATCAATTTTGTGATCCTCAAACCATTGCTTCACAGTACGGGCAGTATGCTTAGGATCATTATCTTGCATAAATTGCCATTTCAATGGCATTTCCCAGTCAGCATGTGGTAGTATTACATTCTCCATGATCTCAGCGTAAACGTACTGGTCCATTATCTTTTTTATCCAAAAGAGTGGACCAACACCGTACCAGGAGAAGCATCCCCAGACCATGATATTACCTCCTCCATGTTTAAATGTTTTTGTTGTGTACTGTGGTTTGAAAGCTCAATTATCAGGTCGGCGAACCCAGCGTTTTCCATCAGATCCGATTAAATTCACTTTTGTTTCATCTGACCAAAGGATGTTCCGCCATTTCTTACCATTTTCGGGTCCGATCCAGTCCAGATGTTCTCTAGCAAATTTTAGGCGGGCCTGGAGATGCTTCCGTGTGAGCATTGGAACTTTCCTAGGACTTCTTCCAATCAGATTCTTCTCAACAAGCCGTCGTTGAACTGTCCTGGAACTCACGGATAAGTTCAGCTCTTCTTTGATCTTCGTTGCTGACTTGAATGGATCAATGCTAGAAAGTCGTTTGATGTGGCCGTCGTCCTTAGAGGTAGTTTTCCGGGGACGTCCAGTTCCCACTCGTGGTTTCGGGTCACGGAGAGTATTGCAAACAAATGTTTTGGACCGTCCTAAGAATGCAGCAATTTCTCGTTGAGTTTTTCCTTCTTTCGCCATTTGCCGGATATGAATCCTTTGATTCTCTGTGCAGTGATATCTTCGGCCCATTTTTGCTGAATTTTTCCTAGAACTGACGAAATATGACGTCTTGTTAGATGAACAATATGATGAAGAATAATACGACTCATCGATAAACAACTTACTTCAGAGGAACGACGGTATTTGCTACAAAATCAGATGAAATGTGGAAGTGGTCTTATACTTTTGTCGCACGTTTTTTGGTCCTTTAACAGCTTTCGATGCGTCTGGCTTGGAATGTTTATTTCCGAGGCTGAAAAGCTTGTGGAATCTCATGTCAAGTTAGTACATGTGCTCGCCACTTGATGTCGCATACGTTTAATTCAAATTGGCGGTTAGGACGCATGCATGAAAATTGCTCTATGCTGTGGTCTTATTGTTTTGTCCGTCACTGTATCGTAGGATGAATTTGTAGTGCTTAGTTAATCCCACAACTTTTTATATCAGATCACTAGATGCCCTGACGAACGCTCTCCTGCCTCTACCTCAATTGAACTTGTCAAATGCAAAGTGCTGGTCGGCCACAGCACTTTAGATTAGTTTGAATGCGACGCAAGTGCTACCATATTACATCAACTTTCATTATTTTTACAGTTTTCCAGCCATTTCATTACAATTTTTCATATTTCTATACATATAAACCCAGTAAACCCTATCACGAATCGAACGCAGAAAGAATCTTTTAAAACCGTTCATCCGTTATCGAGTTAAGTCATGACATACAAAACACCAATTCATTTTTATTTATAAGATTGCCCTAAGTGTCATATTCATGGCATTAGAACGTATGTTCACTGTTATGTTCAAATGATTTGAATTTTAAATTTCAATTGAACATCCCGATGAATGTTTGCTCTCATGCCTTAGATGTTAGAATTGGAGCAATACGACTGGTTGAGGAGAACAATTTTATCATACATCGTATTTTGAAAATCAGCTTCTACAACGATTTAACTGTGTCGAAATGACTATTTACTGCACTACTCAAAATTCATATACATCATTAACACCTTACGATTTTCATCCACGATCCTCGAAGATTTTACCAATCATATACACAATCTACATAAAAAACATTAGAGTGACAATTTATAAAACGCCTAAAATATTCGTTGTGAATTTCCAAGCTTTAAAAAAAAACGACGGGCTTATCACGATTTTTTTTCAAAACGACTTGGTTTTGTCAATTGTTGACAGATGAATCATCACCTAAAATGGAACCTTAAGAGCAACCTTCATTGAATATTTTTCTCATGATGAAGTAGTACGTCCCGTATTACAAGTTTGAATACAGCCTACGTGACCAATGTGACGCGCAATTAGAATGATGAGGCAGAGCAATCGTATAGATAGCACGTGTTGTCAAGTGCAAGTGGTTGAGTGGTTCTCATTGTATTGGTAGGACTTTCGCAGACGGTCTTTCGTTGTTGGAACAAGGTCATAGTATTGTTTAGGCGAACAGTTCTTATCTGAAGTACACCTTCAATTTATATAATAGCAACATCGTTATCAATGGGAATTGCCGAATGATTTCATTTAGAGTATTTTCGTGTTGAATAACGGTTGACATACAAATATGCTTTCACCTCGCATCCAATGCCGAATCTGTGGAGTGCAGTTAGCTCTGTATAATGATAACATTCAATAATGTATTCTAGGAAATACACCGAGCGGGAACATTCGAGACTGTTATCGAACCATACGGAGACGGGTTCTCGATTTTGTTTTGGTCATTTTCCGTTCGACATGTGGTGGGGTCATGGCAACAGGACAGGATATTGTGAATATATAGGAGAAAGAGGAATGAAGAAAGAAGTCATCTTTAGTTGTTTTCCAAATACTAAACCGCAAACATCATTCATGTTTATAGTAGAGAATTTCTTCGTTTTGAGTGAAACTTTACTGTCATCAATATTTATAAGTCGAATTTTAGTAAATATCACATTTCGAATATTTGTTTCCATTCATTCTAATATCACTCTTTTATTTTTCTTTCGCAGGTAATTTCATTGCTCTGACTGCCGTAAGTACACATCTATCCTTTCACACCTGCCAGCCTGTGTGTTTGTGATTTTGTTTCTAGTCTTGAGCGCTGGTAAAAATCTACTTCCGGCTTCTGAAGTCTTGGTAGGACCTATTTTCCCAGTGTGCTGTCATAATCACCACCACTTGCTGTCCATCGTCATAAGTCCATCGCTTTCCTACTGACTATACGCTCCTACTGTGTATTTATGCTATAATTAAAGGACCTAGAGGTGTCGTGGTGCCAAGGAATTCTCATCAAATACCCAAATCCAATGTACAGCAATCGGATCACATCACCTATAAGTCGGTCTAAGCGGTGAAAGGATTGAGATTGCGTGCGCTGGCTTGTGGTAGTGGGTAGCTTGTGGTTCAGGGAAGTAGCGTCTTGCGCAAGATTTCAGGAGGCTTCTTCTTTTGTTAATAGTCAAAGGACGAACTGGTTCTCTGAACATCATTTTTACTCCCCATCATCTCACATTACATTCATCTCAGCTCACCATCATTTTTTTTATTAATCTTGTTTTACCTAAAAAAAATGTCGTTCTTGGTTGTGAAGTTCTTTGTATAGCAAAATCACAATGATTAATTCCACGGAAACTACCTTTCTACACATTCTTTTGTACAGACAAGTTATACGGTGATAAAACGAAGCAACTAAGTGAGGTGTTTGTGTGCGTGTATGTGTGTTTTTTTTTTGTATAGAAAGGAACAAAGGACAAAAATAGGACAAAGAAACATAAAGCATGATGAAGTGGGGGTCGCTATAGTGCATTATCTCACCTGGTAATCCTATGTACTTCCACCTATTCGACCGCTTTGAATTTTTGCATCCTTTTAATGTATGGTACAGATTCACTGGCTAGACGTAAGAAAGGTAACTGAGCATATACTACTTCTATTTTTATCTTACCTTCCCTCTCTACTACTCTGACTTTCTGGTACTTCTATCCTAGCTATGTGTAGTGAACTTCCGCTTCCGGAGTGATCCATTGTTATTTTGGTGCTATTGTAATACTACGAAAAAATATTAATGAGCTTTTCTGTACTCTTCTCGTTATCTAAGATGTTCATGCTGTGCAGATGCTTGTTGTTTCCAAGCTTGGACCATTCCTCGAGTCAAACAATTAAGAACTTATCGTACCTGAATAGAATGGGGAACAGATTAAATGCTGTCAAAGTTTGCAACTGTTGATTTTCATGCAATTCAAAGCAACGTGGGCTGCTAGTCTGGACATTGTTAAAGTAATTTCTTACTAGTTTATTTATTAGTACTGGAAATGTCATAAAGTCAGTGTGCTCTTAAATTTGAGTTCCATAACAAACTTTGCACTTTTTTGTTATTATGACTTATAGAATCCCACAAAGTATTTATCGATTTTACTCCATAAATTTCGGATTGTTTTGAAAATGATTGTTCAATGTTGGTGGCGTGGCCATTAATAAATAATACAGTAGTATAAGTACTTGGTACACTTTTGTGTTAGTGTCTAACTCACATAGAAGGCTGCACTCGAATACACTTGATAAAAACATTAAATTCCCCATAAAAAGACAATCTTTCAATTTCAATGCTTGTTAATTCTCCAAGAAGTGAAAAGGTGTTGGTTAGCTCATTCGCAACGTTGCATTTTTTTTTCAATCGGTGCCGTGCCGAAAAAATGCCTTCCCGATAATTCTTCTCTGATTGAGCAAATTGCACCAGTTTGGAGCTTAAATATGGGGAACATATTTGTTAACAAAATCTGTTTTGTTTCATTGGTTAGTCTCTCCTGACTGAGTTAGAGAGAGATTTAAAAAAATATTATCGTATCTTCGCAATCATTGATTTCGTAGCAAGCATGTGAAAATGTGCTAATTAATGATTTAGTGGTAACTGTACATGAGTGCGTATTTTGGTATGATATAAAATTTGGTATGATATAAAATAGAAGGATTTCTGAACATTAATAGCTAATACATTTGGTTAGACTTTTCTCTATTGGGTGAAAATATGCAGAGCAGCATGTGTGCTTATTATCGAGGTGATACTGCTTTTTCCAGTTCGTTTATACCAACGTACACTTGAAGCTGCCTGGACCTCTTGAAAGTCTCAAGTTCGCTTATAGCCTCTTGAAAAAATACATCGCGCCGAGGCAGTTTAATTTTTATTCAAATGCTCCAAGATTCTCAAAGGCATGTTCACATAATTTCAAAAGTATACTTATTCCATCCGAAATTCCAAATAATCTAAGGGAGTATTGAAAATGTCCAGAGCTATTTTTCATTGTTTAAGGATTATTAGGAAGTCCAAAAAAAGGAAATTTACATGACTATGAGCTTTTGGTAGTCGAAAAAAACATTCCGAAAAATATCGAAAAATGAATCTCCCGATAAAAACTTTTATTTTTGTATGCATTCCAACATATTGTAGAGAAGTTAAGCAAATTGTAGGAGAAATCAGAAGAAGCCGTTATATTGCGATACATAGGGTAATGTGTCTAATGTGGGTCTTTGGATCTAAGGCTTGGTCGCAACAAAATCTGGACCGATTAAATTTGGAATAAAACAAATTTGCTGTTAGTTCAATCCAAGATGCATTTTTTATTCATTTAATTGTGCATTATTAGTCATCTTAAAACTAATTACAGTTACTTAATCAGGCTGCATGAAGAAACTACGAGCTTTTGAGTTTACTCCAGCCATTAGGGCCTGTGCAGACTTTTCTGCAACTTAGCTGCTTTTGTCCAAGATTTTCGAAATTTTTCCATAGTTTTAGCTTGTTGTTTATATTGAGAGAGTTCTCTCTTCACGAGAGCCCAATACCGCTCGATATTGGGCATTCTTCACGGTATATTTCCTTGTTTACCGTTCCGGTAATGATGAAGCTTTGGCTTGCTCGACCACAACTGCTTATTGCCTGCCAAACCAAATATTTTTTGGGAAACTTGGCCTTTTTCTTCGTCCTGAAATGATCCTCTACGCCGTTCCGTTACATGGCAGTATAATAAGACATTCCTGGAAGCTGCTTAAAATCTTCATTTATCACGCAGGAAAACTTCGTCAAATATTCGCGATACAACTTGCGAGCCCGGGTTTTAGCCGTCACATTCTGTGATGGTACAGTTTTCACCTTGAACGACTTTATACCTTGCCGGTGCTTGGAAGTATGCACGATAGTTGGGGACATTTTTATTTTTCTAACCACAGTACGTACCGAAAGATCTGGTCTCATCTGCAATATTTGCTTCACCTTCGCGTCCTTCTGGTGTTTCCTGAGATCCGTTTTTTTCCGCTCCCAGCCTTCCTGGCTGTTGTCAAACGTGTATTAAAAGCTTAAAGAACGTTATGGACAGTGCTTGCAGGGAACCCAGCTTTTTGCAAGTTTTCTTACTTTTTTTTTGTTTTAATTAATTCTCGAAAGGTTTATTACGCATTGTCCATCAATTTTCTTCAAACATATGTGCTGATACACATCTTGATTGATAGCCAAACCAGAGAGCTGGAATTATAGCTTAGATATACTTCTCACGGAAATGGAAATGTACTGCATCGTTTTCTGTTCAAACTTATATTTTATGTTCGGAAATGCAGTAGAACTATCCATGGAATAGTATCGATCGTTTCCGGGAATGTACGTCTTCAAAAGAGGGAAGTAACTTTCGGCGTCCAAAACCAACCATTTTCCGGAATATTTTTTTTTATCAACCAGCGTTGATATCTGTTTCTCAGTGTATTCCGGGGCTCTTTTCTTCTATCGGCACTTTATTCTTACTCTTTTCAATGTTTTTCAGAGGTACTGGTGAGAACAGTTGAACTTTCTTTGTGGTATTCCGTTGGCCTTTTTTGTGTGAATTCTTGTTGTTGAGGGAAACGAGAGAACGAAGTCCTTTTGCGTGCATAATTTTGGCTGGTCTTCCACTACCTTGCTTACGAGTAGTTGTCGGAGATCTTAGGATATGGTAAACAGTCGAAGCCGCAACAGTTTTGCTATTAAAAATGCTGTACCTTAAACATGTTGCCGAGATATCTGTGCAGTTCGTAGAAATGTACAACGCTTCTTATGCTTCGTAGAACAGTAAATGCTTCTTTTTTCAACGGAATTTTGAGCAAAACTGAGCAAGCATAAACAAAACAAAAATACTAGCAGAAAGAGGAAAAAATATAGAGAGAGCTATCACATACACACTCTCATTTTTCTCTGAACTCGTTTGTTGTTGAGCATAAGGGCCTCGAAAAAATTACAAAATTTTAGTTGTCACCCGTTAATACGTTGGGACAATGCTGGAGAACTAAGAATCTACTTTAGAATTGAGGTTGCAGCAGATTAATATTAGAATATGGGGGCAACTCCGGCGTTGTGGTTAGTATCCATACCTCTCACGCCAAAGTCACGAATTTAAATCTCACCCCTAACCAAATAAGTAACAAAAATACCTAAAAGGTATTCGAGTGACTAAGACGAGAGATGAACCAGCCCAGGGCTAAAAATCTCGATAATAAAGAAATAAAAATAAAAAAAAATTAAATTTAGAATATTTCAAAAGTTAATAACAGGGTTATTTCTATGATAAGTCTTGTAATTTCAAAAATCTTTAATGAAAAATTTCATGTTACCAGGGATATTCAGGTTATGAGAAAATCAAAGCAATTTTTGTCAATCAGTTGCGGCTTGTCCGCACGTTAAACCTGTTCAGATAATATGTGGCTTTTCTTCAAGTTGTTCACAAAACTTTTGGACTTCTTCAATATATAAGAAAACATCACCCTAAATATGCCACAACAGCAACCTTGAAATTCCAGCATTTGAATTCGCCTTAGGGAGAGCTTTTGGTAATAGACCGGACGACATTCATTTTTGATGATCATCCTTTTTGTATATTTATTGTCGAAAAATTCTGCAGCCAATATCACGAATAAATATTAAAAAAAAAGAACTTTTGCTTTTTAAAAACAATTCCTACGAGAAACAAAAAGGCTATTAGAAAAATGCTTATTTAATTTCACGTTCGTGTTTTCACTCCTTCCCGAAGTTAACAAAACAGAAGGCTGATATTCGTGTGCATTTTTCGTATAATCGATTCTATTATAGTCTTGAAAATTGTCAACGAAAACAATGTAGATGTAAATCTTAATCGCCCAAGTAACCAGTAAATGCTCTTTAACATACTTTTCGTAATTGGAACGGACTCACCAAGTTATACTGCTCGAAGAAATTTAATTTCTTGCCTCTCAATTATTTTGTTTTGGCTTCTAACTCCCTCATATATAAATGACTTCAATGCTCTTTCAGCCTGTAGTTCTTTTAATGTCCGCCACGTATCCATTGCCATAATTCCATTTTTTTTGAAAGCTTTCGAGTTTAGAAAGAAAATCAAGGAATCCCGGGTTTAAATCTTGAAGAACAAAAATTTGATAGAACTTCATCATTATTTGGACATTTTCAGTTATACATACAAAAACTACACCGTCAAAAGAAAATCGAAAAGTGCTTGTGATTGTTTTACAAATTAACAATAAACTCTGCGTTTTATTTAAAAATAAAAATGTACACAAAATGTTTTGTGGTCATTTAGTTTTGATCAACACATATTTTGGTGTGCATCAGGCAACTCTCGGTAACATAAATAAGATACGTGAGGCCCCATCTCCATCATTTTTATAACAACCACCTTATGTTAGCAGGCAACGATAAATTGTAAGAATTTTGTTGGGATGGCGATTCGAATGCATTCCAACCTATATAGCAGGTTCGTGTGATTCTAAAAGAACTCCTATGATGGAGGGAACTGTGCCATCCGTCTGGTTGTTCCTGTCTTGTTCTATCTTGCCGTGCAAACCAAGTCATTGGTTGTGAAATTACACCCCCGAAGTGCAGATGCACAGCTCGCTCAACACAGCCAGGCCAGTGTCATAATGGCTACATTAAGGTTGCTGCGAAGTCGACACATAATGGAATGCAAATTACGTAACGTAATCCAATGGCCTGGAGCACGTCCGCCTTGGTTTGCACTTATGGGAATGATTCCGTTCTTGGGCAAGTCATTTGCTCCATCCTCTCTTAAATGTGGGATTGACGTGATAGGCTCATAACTTAGCATGCAATTAATACTGCACGTATGTATACTTAAGGGGGTGTCTTTAGCTCGAAGTAGTAGTTCTAAATTAATCCTCATCTCGCCGGCGCTTCTTGTTAATTCCGTTTTCACGAATGCCAAATCGAACGGCGATAACAACACGACAACGGTTCGTACGCTTCATGACGAAGGCGGAGTGGATTCAGACTATACTCTCATCCCAAAGGGTTTGACCTTTCCATCACTTAACCACTTTTGACATTTAGAAACTTACCGTAAGAGCCATTATTGTTGTAGGTACATAAATTTCTATTCCCTAACTCGTTATGTGCGCTCTACACGGTCGTGCATATGATTCGATTTGAAATTGTAGCGCTACAGCGCCTGGAAAGGTGGACGCTCCCTTTAGCATTTGGAAAATTGTGTACCCCTTCATCAAAGATCAATGCATATCCGAGGATGCAGAAGCACCAGCAATGGTGCATTTCGTTGGGAATCTAATTAAAATTTTGCACAAATCACGACTTTCAGCTTCTGCTGCTGCACATGCACTGTTGATGCTGCCGTTGTTGTTCTTTTCTGCATGATTGGGGGCAGTTGTTGCCGTTTAATGCAATGTACGTGTACTTCACAATGGTTGGCTTGTACTAGTTGTACAGCTTAGTTTGAACTAAGCACAGTGATGACGATGGCTCAAAAGTGATTGAAACGTGCGTCATCAAAGTTCATAAATCGTCGGACTACTGCATCGGTGTAGAGACGTTCGATTAGATGCAAGTTAAAGTTGTTTTAATGCAGTGTTCTACAAAAACAATAAAGTCAAATTTTTGTCCTTTCCTATGCCCGCATTTTTGACATATCGTCGAGTAGAAAACATCAATTTAGTTACATTTCATAATATGCTATATAGTGTCTAATTGAAAATAAATATTTTTAGGATAAAATTTTATTTGAACGCCTATTATTTCCTATTTACTCAAATTACCCTAAGGGGATCAACAGCTGCCATTTTATGAATTTAGAAAAAATTATTCACATCGTTCAATCATCTATTTTCGATATTTTCGATCATCATAAAATCAATTGTATACTTCCACAAAGACCACCAAAGGATCCGCCTGCAGCGGTTAATCGATTTTAGGTACCGTCACTTCAATCAACGAATGTGACGTGGGGGTGTCAATCTGTGTGCAATTTACGTCCCACTCTATTCTACCTGTGCACACGGTTTCCAATCAGAGTCTGTCAATGTTCCCTCTTGCAATTGGAAAATTGGAATGGTCGTCCGTATTCGATCAATGATCCGTAGCAGACAGTGCAACATTTATTGTGCCAGGCCAAGAGTTGGTAACGGTACATATGTAGATATGCCATCATCGTCGTCGTCGTCGTCAATGCTTCGATCCCGTAGCAGTTCGCGCCTGTAAATTCCCAGGTTACTCGCTGGCTGCTGCAATTCCTACCGGCTGACTGTGAGAAGGTAATTGATTTGTTTCGATCGCATAAATATTCTCACAGTCAGGAGCTACCTCTCAGTTAGCAGCATGCACAGCTTTAACGGTGATGTGGTTGAGATCATTGACGACTGGATTTATAGTAGCTGTCGTTGTCGTCAAATATCGTTTCAATCTCTGCTGGCCTTGGATTGGCGATGTGGAACGGAGTTCTTACTATGCATAAACCAGTTGATGGCATCGTGTCCACCGGCATCGAGCCCCAGCTGATGGCGTGCGCATGAGAATTGATTGAGTAAGTCCCGTCTACCATGGAATCAGGTTCTAACAGTTACAATGTTCCATGTTTGGGACTTGATGTGAGTGAAGGAAAAAATAAAACTCTATCAAGAATGGACAGATGACCTCATAGAAGCTGTTGCTCTGCTATTTCCTATCTAAAATATTGCCAACGGCTTTTTAGCTTCACAGCACGGGAACTTTAACTGAATCAAGCAAGTCACAGTGGGTTTGATTTGGGTCCTGTCGCTGTTTTATTTAATGTTTCAAATCGAATATTTTTTCTTCGCATAAAAACTAATAGTATTTTTTTGAACATTTGATTTTTTTATTGAACGATGAAATTTTTTAATTAAAAAATAAATTTAAGTAAAATGCAAACGGAAACCACAATGAGAATTACATAACATGTATGAAGATCCTTTTGAGAAAGAAGTCTCTACTTTCATTACGAACTGTTTTTATGTCAAATTATATGGTTATGGATTCAAACCTACATAGAACTGTAATCCTTCATACCATAGAGTAGTGCCGACTTAGGACAAGATTGTTTAAAAAAAGATTGAAAATATTATTGTATATTATTGTATATTCATATTATTGTTTTGATACGGTGACTGAAAATCTAAAGTTGGACTCATAATTTTTAATCAATACTTGTGCACTAACCAGATCCCGTTGATTGTTGTTTTTATTGATAAAACCGCATAAAATTTTCCAAATGTCGAGGACAACGTATCAAGAAGATTTTCCACTTGTTATAACCAAGTTGTCTCCTTTCGTTGATACATCAACAACCCGGACCGTGCCAACGATAGAACTAGAGCATACCATTTCATCATCTTTTTCAAAAGAGACCACAAAGGCTACCATGAACGATATGATTAATTTTACGATTCCAAGTGGATACTATGCAAAGGAAATCAAGGAATAGCATAAGAGTTTCATTACATTATAAATGTATTATAATTTGTTCCTCGATTCCGGCAAATTCTTTCGGACGACCGAGTCTTACACATATCATAAAAGACAAAAAAGAAGAAGAATCAACTGATATTTGTGCTTGAGTGAAAGTGGAAGCAAAGCATAGAGAAATTATCAGAAACATGCACTTTTCTGTGCATTCACATTCGAGCGGCATACTACGCTCAAGTTACATTGCCAAATCCATCCAGCTTTATTAAGTTTTATTAAAGTTTTATTGAAGCCACTGAAAATCTATTTCGTTTTATTATGGTGCCAAGAGGTACCAACAGGTTTCATATTTTAGTCAGGTTTATGAGAACCAACACAGCTTTTTGACAACGATCTTAAAACTTTGTTTTCTCAAATTCCTTTTACTCCTATCAAAGGTTGTATATCGACTTTATGAACTCGTAAAATGCTGCTTTGAAATGCCGTTTTAGACTCATTCATATTATCTTACTATGTTCAGTTGAAAAAGCATTTTAAAACCATTTTGCCTCCAGTAAATACACTAAGGTATTTTCTTACAGGTTTTTTTCTACCCGGTTTGTTTTCGGCGATAACTCCAGAATGAAATCGACCTAATCTGAATTACATTTTTCGTTTTGGGCAAAGAGTAATCATATAGCAGCTTTTCAAAACATCATAAATGTTGGTGTTAATACTCAATATAAAAAAAAAAAAAAAAACAAACTGTATTATGACCATTGCACGAGAAGGTAACACATGCAAACATAATAGAAGCAATTTAAAATGTTTATGCATGTGAATTTAACAACTCTATTTAGTATTTTTCTACGCAGTTTCATAGTAAAAGTGGTACGTATCGCCCGTGTAAAAAAAAGACCTCAGTGTACATTGAACGGCAAATTGGCTTTGAGGGAAGTCACGTGGTTTAAAAAAGGCGAAAAACATTGCCAAGTAGTTTTATAGTAGTCATTACGAAAAAAAATTGGCTTTTTGAAAAAACTGTGGTTTTATTCCTATCGCCAATTTCAGCATTCTTTTAGATAACCTTATTGAATTCTATCAATTTTCAGTAAATTCATGATTATTTTTTCGAATATATTTGTTTTAATTTTGTATTGGTTGTTGTAAACTTGGATAATTTCCGGGTGCACTAATTTTCGGCTCTTATCGTGCCACTATACACTATAAAATTAACTGCGCATATGATTTGGAGCATGACACGCTGTAAAATACTCACTTGTGGATATTCGGCTATTAAACAAAATTTTTCGTAACACTAGAACTTTTTTCTTCGATATTATTTACTGCTAAATGAATCAGAAGAACAGAGAATCGAACAAAGCAGAACAACAAAAACCAACCACGATATCACAGTGAAGTATGACAGCTGTCGTCATTTGGCCCTATGCTGGTTTTCATGGCAACCAATGAAGGTTCTCAAGTGGTGATAACATCTTTCACTAGAACAGTTTCAAAATTGTTATGGTCTTATAAAGGTTTTATCAACCTATTTTCACTACCGTCTTTGGTGGGCAACTTTGTACAAATTTTGGAGGAGGTGTTGGTAGACAAAACAGTTTTGAAGGTAGTTTTATCAACAAAGCAGGGAGGAGTGCTGTACGGCTCGAATAAAACTAAAATTGTTACTTGGGCGATATGTTCCTCTACAGTTAAATCTAAGAATGAATTCTAAGATATTTTAGAACATAATTCTGGGGACATTTTTTAAGCATTCTGAAAATGTTTTAACTTCATCTAATGATCTGTTGTGCAAATTTAAAGTGATTTTATTCTCGGTAAACTAAAACTCTATGATGGATGTGAAGAGAAATCCAAGTGCAAAAATGCCATTAGATTCTAACTATTCTACATACAGTTCAAAGAGTAAGTAGAGCAAAACCTCTGTTAGGAGTCAGTAAGTCTGAGGATACATTTTAGAAAATTTTGGAGCCCATTTCTTAAGGGTTCTAAATGAAAATTACATACCACTCATTCTAGCTCAGTCTCCTGGGCTATTTGCGCTATTTAATTTGATCAAGTTAAATAACCTCTGATTTCCCTTGTCAGTGACGTATCGTCAGCATGTTCATTGTTGAGGTAGTCAGTTGCTTAACCTAATTTTGAGATTCCCTTAAAAATGATAAAATATTACCTTCAACGCTGTGGACTACCATTTTGTAATAATTCTTGACGACAAACTATTGAGGACTGTACCGAAAACAAATTGGCAACACATTATTTCTCATAGCATGATTTAAAAAAAAAAAACTACGAACAAATTAAGAACAACGGTATTATTTAATTCAAGTCTTGCTCTCTTAGTTTGAACAAAACTTGATAAAACCCACGTTATTTCCACAATTTTCTGAATTAAAATTTCACTGCACCCATGAGGTTTTTTTATTTGTACGGCTCATTTGCGTTAGCTTTACGGAGCCATAGGCAATGTTTGTGGTTTACACACAAAAAAAACTATTCCTTAAACAAACTAGGGTTCTTCTTCTTTCTTGAAGGGTTTTTTTTTACACCTTCTTCTTGTTCTTTTGCTATTCTAGCCGTCTCTTTTTGTTTACTGATCCCCGTTGACATGAATGCGGCGAACTGTAACAATGCACGATCGTGGGTATCCAACTCCTTCGGTTCAGCGTTACTGACTTCGGTATCCCCCGGCATCATGACAAATTCCTCCATTTTATCTTCCAGCACCTCTAGCGTTTCCAATTCGCTCTCACCTTCAGGTTCTGATCCTACGTTGGGTGTGCCTCGGGTTACTGCAGATCCGTACGTTTTCTTCAATTTACCGCTCTGTTCCTTTTCTTACTGACGCACTTTCGGCTGACTCTGAACATTCCGCTTGGGACAAGAAGCCATCAGGTGTCCCACTTCTGTGCATATGAAGCATTTGTCCTTGTTGCCTTCGTAGTACATTTTTCCCTTCCGGTTGGCGAAGTGCAGCAGTGACGGGATTTACTGCTTCACGTCCATGTACGTGCCACGTACACCAGTGCAGGCGCGAATGCCCAGCTCCGCCGGAACCTTTTCCCGCACGATGTGTTTCACGTGTCCATATTTTAACAACACTGTAACGATCTCCTGGTCGGGAACCTCCGGTGGAAGATCGAATATTCGCACATAGCAGATGTGATCCTGGGCATGCGACATGTCTTACTTTAACCTTTTTACTTTAACCTTTTTTTCCATTCCCATAATGGAATACCAGCTCGTCAGAGTTGGTGGTCAGCGCGTGCAACATCGACCGCTCAGACATGAACTTGACGAGAAGTGACTTTTCATCTGCTATCCTATATGCAGCTGCAATTTCATCAAGCTCCGCATCCAAGCCTTTGACGAAATTTGCCACTTCGCCTAAGGTTGGTTTATCTGCTCCTTTGCCGAAAGTAAATCGCACGGTAATTTTCAACTCGCACATTGCTGTTATAACAAAAGCGACCAGGTCGATGAAAACAGAACAATGCAAATTGATTACAATGCCGTAGAGAACAAGGGTATCGCGTGAATCAACAAAACTCAACCGTACCAATCGAAAGCAGAAAGAGAACCGTCGCTCATGAGGTTGTGGACACTTGTTTTGTCGCATTTTCTGGAATCCGCAGATCAATTCATTTTGTACTCTTCCATGGCCTTGCACTCCTTACCACTCTTTATGAAGTTGCGTCGGCTCACGATGCTCTCTCGTGTATTCACCTGTTCCTAAAGAAAACAAGTGAAGTTGTAGTGGATGCTAATATTTTTTTCGGGTTTATCTTATAGTCGGATCAGTTATACTATAACAAAGAGAAATTAGACAATTGGTATCGAAAACGAAGTAATTGTAGACCGAATGGGCTTGAACTTTTTTCATAATTGGAATGGTCTCACCAAGTTTTACTAGGCGATGAAATTTATATTCTTTACGCAATCCATCTTGAGAATCTTGAGCCAAAACTTCATGGAAATATAGGTATAAGTGTCCGACATAGATACAAACGTTAGGACATTGTTCCATTTTTGTATTCTTTTTCTAATAATTTCAAGAAATTCATGCGAAATAATTTAATCGTGAATTATCTCAAAATTTTGAAGAAAATTTAGAAAAAAATAATGGTTGCAAAGTTTTATAATTAAGGAGAATGTATAAATTTTATTGCCGAAAGAACTATCATCAATAATCTTACTAGAATAATGGTAGTTCGTAGAGAATAGATAATTGATGACTATGTTAATTCAAAGAGTTCTCTGTTGAAATATATACTGGCTAAATATTGATTCAGTCTTACTTTTTGTTAAACAATTCCTTATAAAACTTTAAAATTTATACCATAGCGGACACCCAACCGGGAAAACTATGAATCATTCGGGAATTGATTCAAACCATTTAACCATCTTTTTTTGACAGGATGCATTTTTTGAAAATTTTGTCGAGGACCTTCACATTTTGTTTAAAGATATTCTATATATCTAGACTTCTACACTCAATATATTGGAACTCTTCTCGAAAAAAAATAGCATCTCCCCAATATGCGTTCTGAGCTGTTTTCAGGATTAACGGTCACTGTATATTTTTTCGATCTTTAAAAACCTCGATATCATTTGTTCAGTTTTTAAAAAAATCTAAAAATCATAGTTTAGCAAAAACAAATAAAAAACGAAAATTGAAAGTAAAATCAAATGGCCACCGTGGACACTCCTATTGACACAGAATTTCACACGTTTTACACGGCTTCATTTTTACGATTTTGGAAATCTAGAACCAAGAGTAAAACCAAAAGGTCCCTCAAATGTGGGGCGATCCCGGCGTAGTGGTTAACATCCATACCTCTCACGCCAAAGTCACGATTTCAAATCTCACCCTCGAACAAGTTACGAAAATACCCAAAAGGGGTTTGAGTGACTACGACGGGAGATGAACCAGCCCAGGGCTGAAAATCTCGATAATCAAGGAATGAAAAAAAAGGTCCCTCAAATTATCTATACATTGTTTGTTACGCTTGCATATCTTAAATCTTACATTTTAGGGATTTCATTCAATGAAATCCCTAAAATGTAAGATTTAAGAAGTTTACTTATATACTTCAAATGGTCTGAAATACTCGTTAATATAATTATTCGACTGAACTTCCAATAAAAAGTATTTACTATTAGTAAACTATTAGCGACCCACTTATTGTTCGTTCTGTAAGACTTGAATTTCTGATATTTGTTGGATGACCCTGAACATGTTTGAGATCCGATATTGCATTTGACTCAGTCGATTTAACCGCAATAAACTTTAACGTTATCCGTGAATTGTGTCATGTTCGACTGTAGAAGATCTATATATTCTTTTTCTATACATTATTTTGTGACATAGATCCACTGAACGCTGAGCTACAAAATAAAGTGCATGAATAAAAGCTAAACAGCGCTGTGGTGCACTTCATCAGCTCAGTAAGAGAGCTGCATTTGAAAGCGATATTTATTTATCACGCTATACGCGCCCATCGCCTCATTATTAATAGCCGTTCGTTATTGAGCTAGGTTAGTGAAAGAAAAATGTAGAACTGCGGCGACGTCACACCGTTGGCTGGCTGGTCGTCTGCCCCGTAAGATGAAGGCAAGTTCTGCTCAGTGGGAGAGAATCGGATGACATTTCAGATTCGACTTAACTTACTTGCTATACACCACCAGCCAGCTGGGGGCTTCAATGACAATTGAAACATGACTCCGGCGAGATTGTCTCGATTGGAATTCAAAAATGCTTGTGACGACGACGTAGGCTTGGGTGTGGGAGTTAGTCACTCCTTAAATAAGATTTATGGATTTATTTATAGGAATCAGTTTTACGCCGTGTATGTAAATGCTAAACAGTTGTACCTGTTCTATTACTAGATCCCGAGTTGAATGTGTTGCGGACTAGCTGAACGTGTAGCGCCATTGGCTCATAAAACACCGAGCGAGCATTGATTAACAGAATGCTTCGTCTAACGTTTACGAATATAATGTAATTATTAACAACAGACAAATATACAGTTTCAAAATCTGCTGACAACTTTAAAACAGTAAATACTCTTTCATTCCGGCTGTGAGCGATTATTGCTCTGTATTTATACTTTTCAAAATACGAAAACTTATTTATCAAATAAAATTCTCGTTTCCCGAAAATTCCTAGTCAGCAAAAGTTCAATAGCCGTCCACACCCTTATGTATGTGGCTGAAACTTTGATGCAGCGATAAAACCCACCCACACCCAACATCCCATGCCTTTTCACGTAATGTTCGAAAGTTCCATCCATGTCATGACGACGATAGAGCTGCACGTGCGCCTGAAACATCGCACCCAGCCAGCAGCGAATGTAATTGAATCCTGACGCTGGAACAACACAACGCTGCAAAAAAAAATATTCTGCACGTTCCTGGTACCAGGCAGGAAGTTCTGCAGCTCCCCTACCACCATCATTGTCTCCAACGGGAAAACCTTGCATTACATCTTGAAAAACGTGCTGTTTCAGCATGGCACACCACAACCACAAGGAATTCTCCCAAGAGTCAGACGTGAGTAACTGCGGCTGCTGCCTCCGTGGAGTAAATGGGTTAAAAATAATAACAAAGTGCCCATAGCCCTTGGTGTTGGTGATGGTCCCTGACTCCCTTGGCACACGGACGACGAACGTTGCATCCATTGAACCTGATGGCAAGGCTCTCCCTTTCTGGCGCCGCGTGTATTAGTGAGTACGTATGAGTGTGCGCGAAAGCAATCGCATCAAAAAACACCCACCACCTTGAATCCTGCCTGTTTCAGTTCGGTGTGAAAGTACTCCCAGTCAGTTTGGGTCTTGCGCAGTTTGAATCCTACCAGTCTTGGAAAACAGCACTAATTCACTACTACAATTCAGTATTTTAAATTTTCGACCAAAGTCGTTCTATTGACAGAGTCGTCCTTTGATTTAGTTGGGAGTTTTTGGATTCTGGAGGGGACATTCTAACATGGGAATTATCAGTTGCTGCTAATTGTAGAACACATTCCCAGTTGTCTGCACAAAAATCTCTTTCCACGAAAGTTATGTATGAGCCCATCGTTTTTCCTAATGTCGACCTATGTATTTTTAATTAGAAATTAACCAAACCATTTGTTGATAACATTGAAACCAACATCATAAAATCTCCACTCGCGTTGTTCAGACGATTTGAGAAGCAATCTAATAGAACAATTGAATGTCGCAGAATAGATTTCCGACACGGTGTAATCCTTCGGATGACCCATCAAATTTGAGCGACATCTCATCCGATGAAATTAATCATTTATTCGCCCGCTCAATTTCCTTTTTTTTTTTTTGCATCATTCCAGGCAATACAGGAGAACAAATGGAATCTCACAAAATGGGATTAAGAATAAGTACCGAAATGACATTTCCCTTTTTTTTCGTCTCATTTACCGTGATTATATTCCACTGACTCTCGGTATGAGACGGTTTTATTCTATTGAGATGCTTTGGCCAGGATTATTATTTACGTGGACGTACGGTTGTTGGTCCAGGAGGGAAAAAGAAACTGCCATTGTCACATGTAATTGTGTCGGGTGCCAGCGTTAGGACCATCACTATACACAAATTGAGATGGTCTGAGATGACTGCGAGTAAAAAACTCAATTTGATACAGAAGATTATAGGGGCTCAGAAAGGTACGTTTGCCGAGCGGTACAGGAATTCAATATAACAGTGTGTGTGAGCATGATCCGTTGATTGCAGGGGTCGAATACTATGTTGATAGTGGAAGTGAGTATCCTGCTTGTTCTGATAAGGTTGGATGAAAAATCATCAGTCAGCAGTAATGGATGCGTGACTTGTAATTCAGTGCCCTGGAGATGAACTACCAACCGAAATTGACAATCAACCGGATCATTTGGGAACACTTTATAGTAGAAAATCACTAGTAACCACTTCCAATTCATAAAAAATAGTGATGGAACCATCATGAGAGTTTCAATTTCGTTATAAAACAAGGAAAAGGGCATACTTACTTGACTGGTCCAACGTCCCATTAGGACAGCACCTGCATTATAATCAGCGGTGTAAATGTTAATTTCGAATCAATGCGATTAACTTGTTGATAAAGTCTGTATCCACAATAATTTGGACACCTCAAAACTAAAGTAAAACGCAGATTTCGCATTACATTTCAATTGTAGTTGTTTATCTTAGATTCATGGGATATGATTTAACAATCCAAGAAATCAAAACATAGTTATTCGGTATTTGCATAACATTATCGAACTTTGCACTTAACTCCATCCATTAGGGTTTGTACAGACTCTTCAGATGCCGTGGTGGTTGTCTTTGTCCCAATTTGTTGAAATTGTTTGATATCTTTGATTTTTTGTTACTTTTCAGAAAGATTCCACTTCACCACAGCCCAATATCTCTCGATTGGACGTAACTCTGGGCAATTTGGCGGATTTGCTATATTTGGCACAATATTCACTTTGCTAATATTTGCTTCGTACCACTCCATCACAGTTTTTGTATAATGGCTTGATGCCAAATCGGTCTAGAACAAAGGTTTTTCTTTGTGGTTTTCGATGAAGGGTAGCAATCGCTTCTACAGGCACATTTTCGGGTAAATCTCCTTTTTGATTGTGCCTGAAAGACCGAAACTGGGAGGAGCCAGGTTGAAAACTTGGATATTTTTCCCATACAAAGTTAAACCAGCCTAATTTGAATTTGATTATTTATTTACGTTTTGTTTCCGCTTACTCCCTCTCTCTCACAACTTTGAGAATGAACGAAAGTTGAATCTAATGATCTTTGGCAAAAACAATATGATTTTATGCGTTTAAAAAACGAACCACTTGTTTGGAAAATAACAAGACAAAATCCTTTATATCGATACCTTATATCAAATTGTTTGGTATCTTGATTAATGTCTAAATTTACTACATGAAGTTATTTGAATTTTCGTTGATTTAAATTATATCTTAATATTTCACAGTAGTTTTTAAATCTATTGAGAAACCACTGCTTAAACTTATAATCACTTATTAGATAATAATTAGTCCCTTGATAGAATCTGTAAAAAGAGCAAATGTATGACATATTGTTTTTGACTTTTAACTCATTTACTCATTTTACAGCATGAGCAAACATTGTGTTATATACAAATATGTGTTTCAGAAATCAGGCACCAGATGACATATGTCTAGGGAGACTTCTACACTGAAATAAAAAAAACTGTTCAGTTATTTGTACCAACCCTGTACAATATTGATGGGACACGAAATTATTGTATTTCCAGACCTGAAAAAAATTAATAGCCACTGCTGTAGACTATGGAAAGTACATAATAAAGGTCCAAAGCACGATGATGTAAAGGAAAATTAATCTGTATATTCCGGAAGTAACGAGGTGCTGTCCGGCAAGGCAGCCATTTGGGTTCGTTAATTGTTATTCTCTTCGTTAACGACTTATGCCACCGCTTACAATCACACCGACTCATGTACGCCGACGATCTAGAAGTTTTCAGCCCCATCAGGAGTATGGTTGATTGCAGCAAGACCTAGAAACTGTATCAAACTGGTGTATTTTCAATAGAATGGAGATACATGTTATAAAATGCAAGATTATAAGTTTCAACAGAAGCCGTTTGCATGTAACTTTCCACGATGATGGATACGAACGATGGATAGTAAGCTGAATTCAAAAGAACATATTTCCAAAACTTTCGCTAAAGTTTTTGCCGTCCTTGGTTTTATTCGTCGAAACTGTGCCGTTTTCCGCGATATTCACGCACTGAAAGTCCTGTACTGTTCGTTGGTGCGCAGTATCCTTTGGCAGTTAATGTATGGGCTCCCTATAATGCCTTACACGCTGCTGGGTGCTTTACGTGACATTTGAATATATGCAAAAAGCTCTCTATCCTATTTAGCCTTAATCCATAGACTATTATACGACAACTTGTGTAAAAAATTTCAGTTTTGTACAGTTACAATGTTAATTAAAGTAAGTTAAATCCCACTTTCATTGAAAAAAATAAAAACAAAAAAAAAGTTAATATGAGTACAGAGTTAGTATAAATGTTTTATACAAAATATCGGTATCGAGCTGAGGTTGCGACACCTAAATTTCATAAGTTTATTATCTCACGCTAGCGAATCTAGAAAACTTAGTTCTTTTTTAATTCTTAATACATAAGCTAACTAAATACATTTTCTTGCATAATTATGAGAGTTGTTAAACGTTAACGTCTAACGTTTGTTTCGTTAACGTCTACCATGCAAATTTCTATATAAGACGTGAACGAAGAATTGCAAAGATGGTATCGCTTAACAACACTGATCATTATTCAACTTGTTTGCAGGAAATACTAAGATTCATCATGAATATTTTTTCTATCATAAAAATATGCGCGCATGTCTAAGAAACAGATCGCAAACAAAACATTGCATCTTTGATGTGTCGCACTACTCAATATCAAGGAATTTATTTCAAACTGAAGCTGTTATTTTTAAAAAATGGCTCACTTCATAGATTCAGTTAACTTTATTTACCGATTTACGCATCGCTATTCTATTCCTTCTCTTTAACGAACCAGACCAGGAGGCTAAAAGTCATAGAAGATAAAAAAATACTTCAATCATTTATTATCATTTATATTCCGGAAAAATATCAGTTTTTATTCCGGAAAAACTGGGAAAACCCAGGAATTTGATGAAATGTTTAAATGTATCACATTTCCATTGGTACTATCCGTTAAACAACAATATAATTTACTTTACTATTTTTTTAATTTCGATATCAATTGGCTTGTAATCATTTCCTTAGAAACCGTACTCTCTGTTTTTCGTCATTTGTTGTTGTGTTTGGATTTATTTGTTTTTTTTTATCAAATTTTTTGCTTATTTTATTTTGCGTTAGGATTACTAGAATCAATGTTGAAGCAAAATGTATAATGCTTTCATAATACTACAGAAATCCTAACGATCGGAGAAAAGCCTTCTTAAGGACTGTTCATTCGAGAAAGTGGACCTCTGAGTGGGAAATATTTATTTTTGAACAAATTCATAAGTTTGCTTTATATAAATGAAAATCAACATACATATGACCGAATTTACGTGAGTTTGAATATTTACTTCTCATTTCTAAAGAACGCTCGTACTTTTCTCTTGATAACGTCCATTGTATTCTGCACAATTTTCTACGTAACTTTGCGTTGTGCTGCAGACCAAATTTTCTTAAATCAGTCAACAGAGCTTGCACTCTCCCATTTTTCTTAAGATGCCGCTTAATTTTTGCCCATTATCTTTCGATACGACGCAGTTCGGGGCTTTTTTCGACAAAATCGACTTTTTCCTTCTTGAGCATCTCCAATGTAGCAGAAACGTAGTGAGCAGATGCCAGATCCGGCCAAAACAATGAGGGGGCCGTATGCTGTCGGTAGATGGGTAGAAGCCGTTTTGCATCAATTTTTCTGTAATTTTCACCGTTGATTGTGCCTGTTGTGAAATATGAAGAACTCTTCATGCCACAGGGGCAAATGGCTTGCCACACCAAACCTTTTTCCGGTTCGGATGTATCGCACATCATCAGGCACATCTGTCCTCTGCTCAGCGTTGAAAAATTGCGGCCCCGGAAGTATATTGGTAACGACTCGTCGTCCATCAAAATGCACCGGTTTGGCTTTTGGAGGAGAACGTCATACAAGTTCCGTGACCGTATTTTAGAAGAAGCTTTCTGTGAATCCGTCGTTTTGGGTGCTTTCTGCTTCTTTAAGGTTCTGATATTGTTACGCTTTTCGATATTCTGCACAGTTCCGACGCTAATGTCCACTATTTTTTGGCAATTTCTCGAACGAAACACGGTTTATGCGATTTAAAAAGGTTTACCAATGCCAGCTCCTTTTTCTGGTCCGGTGCCCGCTTTTGCGTCCAGATTTCGGTAAATCTTCAAGAGCACACGTTTCTCCAAACTTCTTAACAATCTTGAACACTGCAGATTTAGTGCACTTCACGCTTTCTGCCAATTCTCGAAACGACAACCTTTCGGAAAACCGTTTGTGCAGAATTAATCGGCGAGTTGGTAAGCTTCCGTCATCTTTAGAAATTTCTCACTTTTTTTCGATTTTCAGGTGTGTTGCCAAAGTTAACAGTGTTTTTACACACTGAGTGAAAATTCACCATTTTTCGTTAAGTTTCGACTCTAAAGCATTGATAAACAGGTTCTTATTAATAATGTTAACCTTAACTTTCCCTTATGAATAATGTTAACCTTAACTTTAATCTTAAGAATATAAATTAAACTGTAAACCATCAACTGTTTTATGTGATGTGATAACTTTTTCTCATTCGCTACTATTAAATATTACCGATATAATTAGAAGGCAAATTTCACTATAATATAAATTAATACGTGAAAGTAATTATTGTAAAGTTGAGTCTAGACAAATGC
This sequence comes from Aedes koreicus, assembly GCA_024533555.2. Lineage (NCBI taxonomy): Eukaryota > Metazoa > Arthropoda > Insecta > Diptera > Culicidae > Aedes > Aedes koreicus. The sequence goes on from JAHHFK020002860.1 coordinate 353,897, forward strand.
CGAATCAGGCTAAGGATGAACAAGTTGACAGAATGATCGATGGAAGTATAGGAGTATTTTAATACGACTTTAACTGTGGAAGTACATTTAGAACAATGAGTTGAAGATCGGATATAAGATAATTGTGATAAGCAATGAGCTTGACTTCTCATGAAAGAGAAACAAAATTGAGAATACGGCAGTGTAAAAATCGTATATAAAAGAAGCTGTCGATAGCTTAGCTGTTAATCGAACTAAAACTGTTTTGCACCTAATATCGTAGTTTGAGGGGAGCTTCACTTAGATCCATATTTCCAAATAGTGGCTAGTTCGCTGAACACACACTTAGAAAATGTCATGTGAAATCAGGTCTTTTTAGATGCACCCAATCGAAGCGGCGAATAAGACTTAAATTTACCTTTAAAATTTACATGAACCCAAAAGTGAACATTTAATTTTATTTTCCATGACGTAAATTTCAGTCACTAACTTATTTTTATCGATTTTCAATTTTTTTAAACGAATTTATACATCTATCAAGTATTTCTAGAGATAGCAATTGCTATTGTTTTTGTATAACTGCACAGAAAAAAAACAATGAATTTTAACAGACTTCTAAACTAGTACTATTTTAGTTCACGGTCGTGTAATTTTAAGTGTTTTAATACTTAAAATTAAATCTGCCTGACTTTTACTTCAGCTCTTGATGTGATATTGCACCATATTGTGTTTACTTTTAAATGACAACCATTATTTATGGATTTGCTTAAATTTTCACATACAATTCAGACATTCATTGATTTACATGACACGAAATTTAATTCCTTTCTCAATCTCATTTTGATCTAAAACTTTTCCGTTCTTAATTCATTGTTTTATGGATGATCTCATAAGGTATAAAAAATAACGCCCCTAATAAATATAGAAAAAACAACCACTATCTTTTCATTATCGTGAACGAAAACAAAGACCCGCATGACAAAGCCCAAACAAGCACATACAAACACTCACACATACACCTGCTCTTCCACGGTGTAAAAAAGCACTCCTTCCGCCTGTGGGGTTTTCGCTCATAAATAGTCGAATTTTACGACTTTTGATTACTTTACATATGACATGTTTATTTCCTGGCGCATCGTTTCCTCCTGCACCATCCTTGCTGGAGGAAGACTTTCCTTCCGGTTCCAACAGCGAAACATGAGAGAAAGTAAAATGTTAGAAGTAGCAGTCTCTGGCCGTTGAGTCATAATACAATTTCATATTCCTCCCACCCCGCTATTAACTGCTGCACGCGGAAATATATTTGCCTGTCAGAGCATTATCCCGGGACGATTTCAAGTGGCTCTATACAATAATGAAATTCATGAGGTATTTCTGGGCGTATGTCCTCCGGTCCTGCGTGAGTCGGGAGTATGTATCTGCCTGCTTTGCAACGCTGTAGCCTAAAATAACAAGATCCAGAACATTGTTGCAGAGTAGCATACACGTATACGGCCATGAGCAATGTGCTGTCGGAACTCATCCTTTTAGGTGACAACGACTGAGAGAGCACTACCACCATATCATCGGTTTACTGCTGGAAAACACATACCAGTAATCCGGAACATTCCAGAGCAAAGTTAGTGAAAACAGGTCGCAGACCAATACATTCTCGCGCAATCCGGGACGTATTAATGGCCAATGCTTTATTTACGTCCCGGTAAATGTCCCATTCTGCATGCCGCATTTCTGGGCAAAAAAGAGGAAGGAGATATTTTTATTCGGTTCAATAAGCACGATTTTCTCGTGCCACTGTTCATTTGTCTAATCCCGCTCCACATGGCAGCAATTTCGGCTCACAGGGTTGGGCATATGTAGTTATTGTATATATGTGTGCGTGTGCATAACAGGCGCAGGCAAAAATCAACAACACAGTGCCTCGATGTCGATGTTTTTGCGTTGTTGGGAAACCCAAAGGTGTATTGAATTCTAAGGATACGTAGCAGGCTGTCTTTGCTCATTCAAGTTCTAATAATTTCTGCTTTAAATAAGTCATCGTAAACATCGGCAAACAAAGTCTGTTTTTTTTTATCTGAGTATATTACATATTATGCATATCGAAACTGGCTTACGTTTGCAAGCGTAATGGTTTCCGCAAATATGTAAAAGCGAAGTCCTCAGCGTTGCTGCAAGTTCGTTACATTTAAAATGCGCAGTACCCTTTTATCTACAGTAACGATTGCCATTTGAATACTAGCTGGATCCACCCATTATGTCACAAAAGCATGTCAGTATGTAGTTGCTCAAATTACATAAAACGTCAATCACTTCTGCCAACTTGTTTCCTTGCTGTACCGTGCTGCATCAACATTCGGAATCTTAGTCCATAAATCCGAACACTTTTCAGAGTTGTTTATCGTAGGCTACCATGCAGTTATTAGTACGTAATTTTTAACATAAGCATATGCCACCATCAACCTTCCCACGTTTTGAAAATGTTGGCCAAATGATCTACTAATTAATGATTATTGAAATGTCTGGATTTATAGACTGTCCGGATTTGGATGCAGAACGGTACATAGTTTGTGATTGTGTTCACTCGAAAAGAAGCCATCGATGAACCTCCTTCCCTTTTACACACCATCATCAGGACATGAGTGGAATAGGGCGAAACACCCCGTTCAATCCAACAAAATCCTATAGCTTAGCTTCCACAATGAAATGTGTGAAACCAATCGCAATTCCATAGGTGGAGAGGAGTTACTTAATTACGTAAATGGTGATTTATCAATTTTTCCACATTCATTACCGTAGTCCTGCCGTATACTGACAGGCAACCGCATTTCAGCCAACGAAAGAGCTTAGAGGTGCCTTTGTGTGTGGCTCTGGGCGGTTTATCTATTAGCTAGCTCCGTGTAAATTTAGGAATTACTTTTCCGCTTTTGCTTTCTTATCGATTTCACTGTCAGAACAAATGAGTATAATTCATCGATAGAGTTCGGATCATGGTTGGGGTTGCATGGGAGTTGTGCGGAAAATTCTATGATTTAATCCAGCGAAATCACATAACAAGGTTTCTTGTGAAAATATTGATGGAATTGCATCGAGTAGTTGTGTAATGAAATAATCCAAGCGACCAATTCACACAGATTATGAATCGTTCCCACCATATCTATGAGCATTACACGCGTCGGAAAAGAAGTTTGAGAAACGCTGCCCTAATCTGTATATTAGGGTGCTCACGAATTTCGAAAATTGTTGAGCATCCGCATTACAGTTATTCTCCATGCCACCCTGTGTCTTAGGGAAATTAGTCAACATTTACCCATTTTCAGCATTTCGGGTTGAAGTTTGTATGGGAAACTTCATCAAAATTTATGGAAAAAGATCACGGTTTCAGGTGTTTACCGCTAGGTGACATTGTAAGTGTTCAGGTACCATAAAATAAAACGCTTACGGATCTCCATAAGAGACGCTCTGAATCTTCTTTATGATTTAAAACGAAATTCGAGCATCCGAGCAATCAAGATCCAGATTAGTATTTGCCTATCATTTAGACTAAGATACACTTACAATCCCAAATAAGATTATTCAATGTCGCTGAACAAGATACACTGCAGGGAGGCCACGAAGTAGGAAAATGTAAGAAGTCGGGGAAAGGCTTTTTATTTAATTTTTGTTCGGTGTAGTGTCTTGACTGCAAAGCATTTGTTGACTTGTATTCACTCTGATAGAATTATTGTCTCTTTCCTATGTTAGTATTCATATTCTCGGATATTAAAATCACTGTGCAGTACGCACAAAGAACTACACAAAACTGTCAATGCTTCTGATACAGAGCTTACTATGCTTCCGGGGATTATACGGAAATCTAACTCATGTAGTGAGAGTATCGGTATGTTGAACAAAATTTGCTCAGTATCACGCGAATTGTTTTCTCAGTATCATGAATGAATTTCATTTGAAATACGGATTGAATGAAGTACAGAATTCACAGCAAATTCTTCTAAAAAAATTGAGCAGTGCTTTGTCGGGTTTCGTCCTACATGTTGGGGTGATTTTTCTCGTATCCTGACAGATACGCGTATTTCGTCTACAATGTGCAGACTTCTTCAGTGTCGTGTACTAATACTCAACTGTATCTGGTCAACATCTCCTTGTAGAACATCCTAGCACAGTCTTGGCAACCGTTTGCTACCATTCATCGCGGTTTTGGAGTTTTGAACCTTGTATGCATGTAATCCAGCTCTTGCCTTGATCTTCTGGACGTAACTTTGCGAAACGTCGGCCTTTTTACCAACATCACGTGTTGAAATGTTCGGATTTCGGGTGTAATTACGATTAACCTTCCCCTACTTCTTCCATCATGCTGCTCCCGGTTTCCTTCCTGCTTGTGATCCAAAGTCAACCGGTCGTTAAACTTTTTTAGTACTCTTGAGATTACAGACTTGCAGTATTTTTCCCAAATGGCCTGTTCATAAACAACGTAGACTCATTTTTGAAAATCTCAGACCTCCACTTCTCCTTCGTATACTTTTCTCTACACTTTTTTTTTTTAAATTTTGTATGGAGCGTAGACTTAGGTCAGCCCCCTCCCTCCCTCTAGAAATGTCTACGTGGTTTATTAATAGCCCCATAGCATAATGGGACAGCTCCGCATATTCCATATTAGCGTATTTACAACATTTTTCACGCGACTTATACAATTGTAAACAATTAACTTCAAAGGGAAATTCGATTAATTTTTGCTCAGCGGGAAAAAAACTACAGCCAGTTGTAAGTGTTACAATAACTTCGTGTTCGCCCTTTAAATGCACGTTATTTTCCGCTTGAACACCAACAATATGTTATTTTAAACCATCTGTAATATTTCTGGGGGGTAGTTGACCTGTTTTAAGCTGTATCGATGATACCGGCGAATCTCTGATCCCAGCAATGCCTTTGTTAAACAACTCGACGCTCTCGAATATTCCTAGAGCATTTTTCGAGAATAGAAAATTCATATTATACCCCGATTTTGATAATTTAGGTTCCGATGTAGGTTGACAACTCAGCTTTTACTTTGTTTGAATATAATCGACACGAATCACAAATAGATAAAGAAGTGTCTAACCGAATTATCCACATTATTTCAGTTTTTAAAATCACGCTTTCGTATAATCTGCGTTTAACCTGTATGAAGCTGCAAATCATTGCTTATTTGAAATGGGTTTACAACTTTTGACTATCCTGCATTTTATTTTCAAATAAATCTTGTTCACTCAAATACAAATTTCTTCCGGACCACTATGAGAAGTGTACACTAATTTTATGTATGAAGTATGTTTACTTTAAGGTATTTTAGAAACAACGGGTATTGTACTGTGGCCCTTATTCGTTTTTATATTTCGCAAACGAAACCAGCTATTGTAGGTCTTTGATTCTACCTCATAATCATGCAGGCGGTAGATTGGCACTCGCAGTCTGTTTATAAATGCCGTATACGGGTTAATTCGTAGAAAAAAGCAGCCCTATAGATGAACTTAACGGTTTAACGGTCCACATCACCAACCTGTTGGTGGAGGATGACCAGGCTCGTAGGACGCTAACATATCCCAAAACAAAAGCTTCGTAATAATAACATTACTCCAATCACTGTCGATATTGTCCTTCAGGTTATTTTCACCTAACAATGTTTTCTTCACAGTACTGAGCCATTTGAATCATGAGCACGGAGATGGGTTCGGTGAGCTACGTACCTATACCTTCCTCTTTCAATTTTGCTGCTCCTTGATTATCTGTGAAAACAAGCTAACGATCTGTTTGTCGACTTTGTGGTCCACTTTTCCTATCGTGCCGCGTTCCGATAAGTCATCTTCAGTATTTGTCTCTTTATATCGCCACACCCACTTACTGACGAATGGCTTCGACTCTTTGAAAACATTTGAAAAAATATATTGTTTATGTTGGAGAACTGCAAATAATATATATAAAGCGTGTATTTTCGTAAACTATTCAAACGCGATAAACTTAAATTTGAAATTTGAGTTCCTGATGTTGATTTTCAATATACCTACATCGGTATTATCGGTATGATAAAATGGTTGTGCTCAATTGATTTCGTATTCAATTGTCTCACAAGGTATTGCTCCAAATTTAACATCTAAGGCGTATCTCAGGAATAACCTAATATTCAAATGATGAATTCACTATTGAATATCATTTGAATATTACAGTGAATCTGAAGTTTTCAGCAGAATCTTTTTGCAAACTTATAGATTTATGTTAAAAAATAAAGAAAAAAAAAACAAACACTATGTTTTTGAGTTGTCCAAAATTGAAGTCTTAAAATATGTTATTTTTCTCATGTTTGTTTTTCTCTATGCATATTTATTTACAATCTTCATTAATACGACTTGTTTTTTTTATTATGACATTTTATGTTGTTGATAAAACCAATGGTTTCCGAGCTACACTTTTTTTAAACTTAAACTTCTGCTAAAATGCATCCGCCCTTATCAAAAACTTAGTCTTGGATAAAAAAAAACAGTTATGGAAAAAAAACTCAATTTCTATTGCAAAATGCATTGGCAAAGTTCCAATCAAATAAAAAAAAATTTCGATTTAACTTTTACACATTTTCAGGTCATTTTGGCTGAAAATGCTTAGTTTACACTAAACATTCATCTACTGCGGTATTTCAAGGTTATTACCTATCAATATCAGGCTTATTGGCGGCTCTCAACTTATTGTGCTAGGTGTACCTCCTCAGTTATTGGAATTAGTATACTTGTGTGGCTATATATGACATTATATATTCTATATTCAAAGGGTCGTGAAAAATTTTTATTCGAAAAATCCTATACCAATTGAATCCAACTAATTGCAGCATGTTCTTGTTCTTGTTTACAACCATCCTGTACTGTTGATCGGAGACGATCCTTTTTCGTGGCGTTTAGGCTACATGTACTATTATTACATTCTGCATTCAAATACAAAACATTTGGATTTGCTACTTCTGTTAGCTGAGATTGCTGGGCAAAGTCCGTCAAATCAAGCATGTCCGCTAAAAGTGATTGACGGTATATCCGAAGCAGATAGCTGATATTTTACGGAGGGCAGTGGCAGACACTTGGGGTGAGAGCATCATTAAGATATATATACCCGTTTGTCCTCGACTTGGATAGAGTTCATGTTCTATGCGCGAGCTGTTTGTACGTAGGTGCATAAACACTGCGGCTCTATGAGGTGGTGCAAATCGATCAATTACGAAGACGACGACGACGACGACGTAGCACAGCTTATATGGCCATATGCCTTTATGCTAATTGGATGCAGTGTGTGTGCAAGTAAAGAACATTAATAGCGAACCGCCAGCTGACGAGGGGGGTCCAACAAAAGAACATGGCATTTGCGTCTGTGCATGATGTTCACGGCATGAGCTACTGGGGACTACACAAAAGTCGAAACCTACATTCGGTCTGCTGGTGATTCGATGAGCTATTCGATGCTCGAACGGAACGAAAATCACGTGCAGCTCCGGCACCCGACAGTACATATGATCTTTAATCGTGTATATAAATTAGAAACGTATTTTTTTCTTCTATAACCTAGCGCTAGATATTGATGGCTTGTTTGTTGTTATATTCTCTGTTTTTCTAACGCGCGCACCCATATAAGCGTCATAAAGGCGGCGAATTCAATTGGCGAGTGTGCTCGACGAGGACCTTGACAACTTTCGAGAACGATGAACTCTACATATAGAGTCGTACCCAACCTACTGTACGTGGGGCACATAAATGCAAACCCGACTGCAAAGCATGTGTTAGACACGAAGCCCAGGTGCATTTGTGACGAGTAGACTTATCTGATTGATACGTCTCCGGTGGAAAGGCTTTAATTTAATATTGAATTTTAAAACGCATTCTTATTCAACGAAACATCAACGTAGGTACCGATTGCTTCGAAACGATACCCCCAATTCGGGTGGTTTCTGAATATGGATGGTATTCTGAAATGATACAGACAGAGTAATTTCAGATTTTTAACCAAATTGTTTCAAGACATTTGAGCGCAACATTTTGAGCGCAAAATAAACATATAAGATCATTTGAAAACGTACCTTCTGTGCATTGTTATGCCAAATCTTCAAGATAACGATCACATCGACTGTAGCTCCCATGCATACACACACCGGCCTTTCCATTCCATTCCATTTTACTTAAATTTGACGGCTTTGACGGGTCTGTATGCACGTTCTGAATGGCTGCACCTTAATCGGCAGCAACCATCGCTGCCAGTCCTTCACACTCGCATGGTTGTTGGGTTACAGTTTCTAGATCATAGGTAAACAAACTCGTTGAAGGTAGTCCTCACCGTTCGGTTCGGTGTTGTTGTGGTTGTTGCTATTGATGTTGTACTCCTTTTTTTGGTGATTTTCCCCGCTCGCGCATTGTCTGTCCCTGCAAGCTGCATCACATAGCAGAGAACCACAATATCGCTTCGACACGCACCACACCACCGTGCAGCAACCAATAGCAGAAACATGAAACTTGTAGTAGGAGACCACGATGGTGATGGTGGCAGTGTCAGTGGCGGCGTCTGCAAAGAAGACTATTTTTGAAGTCGTCTGCCCGAGCGAGCGATGTCGTTCGTCGTAGACCTCCATTTATGTTCGCGGGTACGTTGTATAGCAGAAACCGCTTTCCAATTTTCACAATCGAAAACCGCAGCAAAACGTGCCATCCGGCCGAAAAATCGAAGCTTGCGTCATCGGATTCGGTTGGATTTCACCATTCGAGCACTCTAGCATTGTCAGCTAGTGAGCGTTTCCAAATGGGTGCCTATATTGGTGCAGTAACAAATCGCATTTTCTGCTGAGAGCCAGGATAGAGTTTTGGCAGTGTTGATTGATACTAATACCACGGATTAGAATTACCTACGAGTGCTCTCTGCGCACGTTGATTGAAAGATGGGAGGATGATTTTGGATTTCTAAGTTTCGTCTGTAAATAGGCAACTTCAAATCAAGTTGGCATGGTTCGATTCATTCTTCCTGTCAGGCCGGGGAATTTCTCGCCCTTCTTGGACGTAGCGTCCACTTGTACTTGAAACACAATTAAAATAGTGCATCTAAGGTATAATCCTATTGAGAACTGTGGGAGGGGTTCTTAGAGCAGATAGAAATTGAACCAGATTGAATAGAGGCAAAACATATTCTGAAAAATTTGGTAAGTAGTTTCTGATGGAACATTCAAAAAAAAAAAAAAAATCTAAAGAGAACTTCAATGTGATCGACTTTCGAGAGAACGATTTCACGAAAAAACACAGTACTCGTTCAACGGTTTTCTAAACAAGGTTTAATCATATAACCATATAACCAGCCAACTGATTTTAAAATATAAGGTTTTTGTAGGTCAATAATTTGTGTTTTATTTATTTGGTAGTTGCTGCATGCAGTTCGGCTTAATGGTTTCGAGAAATACGATCTTGTTCTTGGAAGCTGTGCTTTTGTGATCATATCTCCGGAACCAGTTAACTGATTCCAAAGTAACTCATAAGAAACTTATGAGACTAAAATACTTTTCATTGGGCTTTTATTGTTTGTAATCTGGTTAAGTGGTTGTCGAAACTTATGACATAGTTACCAGATTACCGAATCAACTTTACCGTATATACGAGAAAAACATACATACATACGTACATTATCGTATATATATATCAGTTTGCATTTAGAACGGTTCGATTTTGGAAACATACAATTACCGGATCTGATGCCAAAATTTAACGGGTGATTGTAGAAAAAGAAATTTTCTAGGGTATTTTATGATTATACATTCCAGAAATCTTAAAAAAAAATATTATCGTTGCTGAACATTTCCAGGAAAAAATGTGACAGAAATTGCCAAAAATAACCACGTCCATCTTAGATTTGGATGACAGGCAACGATATATTTTTCACCGGTCTAGAGATCGTTGTGATCCTAACTTTTGAAAAGGGCACACGTGTTATTGGATATTCAGAAGTTTTAAAAACTCTCATAGTTCAGAATCGGTCGGTTGTATTGGCATTGCGTTTAAAAATGAGTTACAGATATAAACTGTTAAAAAGGCATGGCGATTTTTCGTAGATTTCAAATTAGAACTGATTTTGTAAATTGGCAAATTATGTTTTTTTTTTCTTTTTTCCTCTAGAAAATCTTGAAGCAATGAATAAACAAACGATTTTATAAGAGTAATTGTTGATAGGTTCTTAAAACATAGTGTTTTTGTATCAATAGGCATATTCTAGTAATACTTACCTTGCCAATAAGACCAATGCCGGGGTGGCCGCTACTGTATACAGTCTCCATTTTATTCAGTCCATGGCAGCACTTCGCCAACCTAGAGGTACCAACAAGATTTGATATTTGGCAACGTTGCGTATGAGCCGAATCGTTATCTTTCACAACTATTAACACCGAAACCGTTGTAGGCTAGAAGTGAGAATATAATGACACGAAATTATGTAGTCACTTTCATGAATCCACGTTGTTGGTTTTTTTTTCATGCAGAATAAATAAACAACATTAGGTTTTATAGTGATAGGGTAAGGGGATGTAATGTTAGCCTAGCTCCTTCATTCGGCCTATATACCAAATAAGTCATTAATTCAACGATAATCAACAAAATTATGTCGCTATCAAGATAACCGATTCAATTCGAAGGGATTCAGGCTTAATTAATCAATTTACTTTTGTTCACTTCCGTTTAATTTACGACTTTCTTAATTTTTTAGACATCATGATTTTACTGGTTAAGCAGAACAGGTTATCTCCATGATCTTCGAATGATCTAAATTTGGCTAATTGAACCGATAAACCAAATAATGCAGCCTAGATGTACAGAAAGTAGTCACACGTTATAAATTAACAGTTCACACAGATAAAATTACAATGATTTATCAAGAAAACCATGGGCCCAATGTTAGGGACATATTTATTTGTTTGTTCCCAAATATGGCCTGTTGCCTGAAAAGCTAAGTAAAATGTTGTTATTGGTTAAATTTTAAATGGAAATGTATGAGTTTCGGTTGTATATTTTACAAATGGCTCATCTAAACACAAACAGAAAGAACAAAACCTTTGGAGGGGGAAATTTTGTGTTTTTCCCATCGGGGGGGCAAAAAAAAATCATATGTGAAAATCTCTGAAGGGTTTCAAAGCAGTTTTAATTCAGTTTGTTTTGTGAAATTTTATGTTGGGTAAAGCGAATACAGCTGGCAATGTCTTAAATTATAAAATCAGGGAAAAAATTATACAAAGACAGCATTTAATAAAAAACGATCGAATGCGACGAAGTTGCATCCAGGATGGATAGACCCAATTTTTCGCTTATAGACCGACATTACATCCATATCCCTCGAAAGTTTCTGGCTGTATAAAATGAGTTGTATAGCTTTTTATGATACATACTACCAAAAGTCTTAGGTTTTAACGTATCTAAGCAAGTGTATAACTAGCTAAATAGCGCTTCGAGCTAAAATAGTTTATGAGTTATAATAAAAAATTTAATGGTTGGTTGTTTTTTGGGGGGGTTGGGGACCCCCCTAAATTGAAGCATGTAAATTTTCGGTATTTTACTCTGGTGTTTTACATTTTATTCAAGGCTAACAAAGCTTCCAAACAATACTGAAATTAGTTGTATCTCGGCCAAATTGTTCGTTTACAACTAAAAGTAAAATTAGTAAAATAAACTTTATATAATTTTAATCTCCTCTAATAAAAAGTTAGCTAAGTAGATATCAAAACATTGCTGCAAATTGATCACAAAGTTCTATTTTGTTCTTGAAAAAGTTCTCGAAAAAAAGTTCTCATATAAAGCTCTACAACTTTCACATAGTTCTTTAAACTTTAGTAGTTCACAGTACTAGACGATGTGGAAAAATTCACTCCCGATTTCTGGAGATTCTGACGGAAAATCTAACATCAGCTCACAGTAAGAACCAAAGGACATTCGTAGGAAGATCTACACAAATTTATTTTCATACGAACAATTTTAAAAATATGGATGTACTTTAGAAGTCGATCTGAAGATAACCCAATTATCTTGAGAAGTTTCACTTAACTTTTAGAGGTAATTTAGATAAATTCAAAGATGAGTCCACGTGTAAATCTTACAGAAGTCCATAGCAAAAGCTGATCGAAGAATAGATGGAAATTTATTGAAAAACCAGGAACAGCTCTCAAAAAGATGTTGGGTAATTTAACTATAAAAAAGATGTTCATACGAAGGTCCGTGGAGGTCATTAAACATCTGGACAAAAATCACGGCAAGAACTAGAGAAATTATGCCTAAGTACAATGGCATACATTTGATAAGGATCTAAAAGCGAAAAACCTACCCAACGCTCTGGAAGAAGTTTATAGGAAGATTGATAGTTAGTATCTGTTAGAGTTCGGAAATAGTTCCGTAGGATGTACACAGAATGGGGGTGACCCCGGTGTAGTGGTTAGCATCTCTAAGGACTGTATCGAAAACACACTGGCAATACATGTTTTCTCATTTTATGTATTATTTAATTCAAGTCCTGCTCTCTTAGAAACTTCATTTCCCGAATTTGCTCATTTTGGATTTATCTCCACTCATGAGGCTTTGCACAGTAGTTTTGTCGCATATTCTGGAGGCCATAGACCACTTCTTTTTTAACTCGTCCATGGTCTTGCACTCTTTACCATTCTTCTTGAAGTTGCGCTCAACGATAGCGCAGTAGCGTTCAATTGGACGAAGCTTTAGGAGGATTGATGTCTTTTTTAACGAAATCTTCTCCATTTTCTTGAATCCATTGTACTGTGGTTTTGGCGTACTGGGCTGACGCCAAATCAGACCAAAATAAAGTAGGGACCTTGGGCTGCTTGTATAACGGAAGCATCTTTTTCTGCAAACACTCAGTACGGTAAACTTTGGCATTGATCGTACCTTTTGTGGAGAAAGTCTATGACTTGGAGCTGCCGGAACAAATGTCCTAAAAGGCTCACTTCTTCGCCAATGACCTTGGTGTGAAATTGCGGTCCTGGAAGCGTTCTGGAGTCCTCTTTCACATATGTTTTGTCATCGATCAAAACGCAGGCAGACGGTCGTTGCAAAAGTCGGCTGTATAACTTTCTGGCTCTGGTTTTCGCCCTGGATTTTTGCCCAGCACTTTGTTTTGCTATTTTCTGCTTCTTACAAGTCTTCATGTTGTTACGCTTCTTGATTCTTTGCATCATACCGACGGAGGTACCTTTTTTGGCCAATTCACGAATCGATATAGAACTGTTCCGAAGGATGAGGTTGACTGCCTTCCGATAAAATTTTAGGTCAGCTGGACCTGGTTTTCTTCCTCATCTTGGCAGCTCATCGAACGAGTAACCAAACTTGTTGATGTGTTGATTTTATGCTGTCGTGATGAATTCCGAAACGTTTCACTATTTTATGCATCGGGACATCTTTTTCACGAAACCATGTGTCCACCACTTGAATTTAACACTTTTTTAGATTCTCGGCATCTCGAAAACGATCACTGCTTACCGAAAGTTCAGGAGCTGATCAAGTTGTTGACATATGAACGCGTCGAATGAAGGTAGGCTCAGATCAAAAGTGTTATGCGTGTATGTGTATGCGTGTATGCGCATCATAAGCGTTGCCAGTTTATTTTCGATAAAAATCCTTACCTCTCAAACCGATGTGACGAGCTCAAATCTCACCATCGGTCAAGTCACTAAAATACCCAAAAGATGTTTGGTACCAGCCCGAGGCTGAAAATATCTATAATTAAAAAAAAAATGTACATAGAAAGATTGTATGATGAAGATCTGGAAAAAGTGTACATGAAGAGATAAGGGAAGTCCACAGGAAGATCTTGAAGAAAGAATCATAAAAAAAAACTATTCACTAACCGGAAAATGACATCAGTAAGACTTCTTGGAATAATCAAGAGAATATCTAGCGTAAGCTTGAATATCAACACATTTTGTGAATTGTAGCATGCATCATTTGCCAATAAAGCCTCCCAAAAACACAATATGGTGAACAGTCGGTCGAGACTGACAACTTAATTTAATGGAGTATAACTACTTTGAATAAATCAATTATTAGGATTTGAATAGGATTGATTTTACTATTCGTGCACATATGCATGAGTCACCACTGATGCCGAACTGTTTCGGATGGTAATTTTCACTTTGTGTTTTTAGTTCCTTTTTTCCTTTTTATTTATGAAACAAAAATCTCCTTAGGCTGATGCCAAATTAGACAAAAGTTGTTGAAAATATGTTATAGCATGATACTGACAGATGAAACTGAAACCTAAACACTGTTGTCGTCATTAAAATAAGTATCAGTATCAGCATAATCTGACTACAATCACGGTTAGGAGATCTAACTCAATCAATGTACATATTTAACATGTTCAACTAGGTTAGCCTGATATATATTTATCTCAGAATCACGTCCGTCTTAAAACCCTCTTTAGTAATACCAATGTGTTTGTGTGATAAAGTGTGCGTACTATCCGGTTTCATCGCATATAACTTTAGTTTTAGTAAATGCATGCCCCGTTCGGACTAAATGAACGGATCTGCAGCGATCACAACTGTTCGGTTAAAGCTCCTCTGCTACACATTTCACTGACAGGATTTTCGCTTCTAGCCTCGATAATACTAATCCAACCGGTTACAGGAGCTCAATGTTACATTTTCTAACCCAACGCATCTCGTGTCTTGGTTTCTTCTTTAACACTAATCAATCAATTCAAAAACACATCCCTCCACCTACCCTTTCCCTCTTCTCCTGCTGTTGGAAAACCTCGTCCTTTTTCGTAGCCCTGTTTTATTTTCTCCTGAGTACACATATTTATTTACCACTAATGAATGGCGAATCCATCCTAATAGTAAATTTTTCTATATCTCTCTCTCCCTCTTTCTCCACCGACAGATATGGCAGAGTTCAAAGTGTTAGAATTATCACCTCTCAGGCGTACAATCCCACCTCCTCTTCATCGGCCTCTGCTGGAATTGGCAGCGTTGAAACGTCGTTCAAGGATCATCAACAGCAGCTGCCTTTCGGTGATAACAGCGCACACGACGGATCCGACCTGCTACTCTTATCTTCTGGACCATCATCATCCGCAGGAGGCGAATTCGACGGCTCTGCAACGGCGTTCTCCTCTAACTCCTGTTCATCCTCTTCTGTTCCTGCTTCCTCTTCTTGTTCTTCTGGTACGCTATCAGCGATACCGGCTGCTGCTGCTGCTGCAGGATCAGCAGTCGATTTCAGCAGTAACACTGTCAATAGTAGTAGTAGTAATAACAATAGTGTTAGTCATAAAAACATTCCTCCTAGCTTATTGGGCAACAGTACTGTTGGCAGTGGCGGCTATGGACTTGTCATCAGTGTTTGTGCAACGATCGCTTTCATGGACATTAAGTCTGCGTCGAAAGCGCATACTTCCGAGCATAAGTTCGACGACCGTATACTGACCACAGAATACTACGAACCCTCTCTCCTGACGATGCCTCCGATCGTGGCCCCATCGACTGTTAGTGGCAACGCCAATTGTAGTACAACGACACCTGGTGATAGTAATTGTAATAGCGCATCTAGTACTGCAAAGACAAAACTTGGAAGTGGTAACAATCACAACACCGATCCCAATAGAGTAAACAGTCCAGGCAGCATAATTCAGTATTCTTCTTCATCTTCGGCCGCTGCAGGCTTCCTTTCCTCACCTTCAGGAACGGGGCTGTCGACGATGACCGCCAATGGCAGTGGTAATTGTCCCAACGGTAGTATTAGTAAATCCGAATCCTCTGGTGGTAAACTGCTAGGGCTTAGCGATGAACATGGCTCGTTCTATGAGTGTAGCAATGGCAATAGTACTAGTAGTAGTGGCAGCAGTAGTAGTAGAACAGCAAGCTTCAACCGTCTGCATGGTGGCGAGGAACACGGCATCAGCGGGGGCAACGGACGACGAATGTCTGCATCTTCAGGTGGATATTCTAGGGATCCCATAGATGGTGGCAATATTGTAGGCAGTGCCCGTGGTCGTCAACGTGATCGGCAGCACTACCGTAACGGGCCGTATTCGAACGTGGCGGATAGGTGAGTGTGTTGTTACTTGATTTTACCTTAACGAACGCTATCTTTTGACCCATGATCCCTGTCTCCCAGTATACTTTTTGTTCGTTTTCAGACCCGATGCCGTTCTCTCTTTTAGTTCCGATGCTAATGAAAACAAATTAAAAAATATCTAGGAATGGAAGTACTTACTGAGTTTGAAGACGTTTATTTGTTGGTAGTATTTATGAATGAAGTATCTTTTCACTAGATTTTGGATAATTTTTTTTATTTTTTATTTTTTTTACAGTTGCTCTTTTTAGATTCCTCCGAAAGAATACGCTGTGCTTGAACTTATGCCACAATTAGAAGTACTAGATTTTTTTTTGTAGTAGAACTTAGTAATACTTTTCTCTTTGATGTAGATGGTATTTATTAGCAGTAATGTGAAAGCTTTAATGTAGATGTTCCGGAATGCTTCAAATGCCTTAACCAGAGGATTATCTATAAAGAACCTTATTATAAAATAATGTAAAACTCAAGCACACAATACACCTTATCTAGTGCTTCTTTGTTCGACACATACTGCGAAAATGATTTCAGCAATATGTAGCGTTTGTTTTGGCGAGTTATGGTGTTCATGGATAATCCTCGATTCTCAGCATTAGGTATTTTACTCTTTAGTTTATAAGTTCAATAATTTTTGTATTTGTTTTCAGAGTTCTTAAAGGAAATAAAAAAACTTTTTTCACACTCACTCAAGACGAAATTTTGTTCGGAAAACCAATAACAAAAACTCAAGCCCACTGGCGAATCTAGGAAACATTCCGCCTCCATACTTAACGATTGCGATCCATGTGCAGCGGAGCAACAACTGCAATGTCCACTGTTGTTGCAGTGCACTTTAATCATTCTTATCTCCTGCGCTCCGAACACTCCTCACACAAAACGGTTAGCCTCATCGTATATGTTGATGGTGAGGCTGCTGTCCGTTCGTGTGGTGTCTATCACGGGGCTTGCATTGACCCACATTAATTTTCATTTCGCGAAAACAAAAACCTGCTTCAAGAACAGGCGGACGGCGACGGCAAAGGCGAACATCATTAATTCCGGAAGATTTAAAACGATTTCCATGCCAGTCAGATAATACGTTAAGCAAAAAGAAGTGAATCTAGAAGAAGAAGGAAACATTTTCATGGTATTTTTCTCATCATTTTTAATACGAGAAGCTCTCAGGTTTCCTCCCGAATATGTTCAATGTATGTCTATCGTTCCACTGTAAAATCCTCCATTTAGCTTGTTATCTTGTTGCATGTGAATCATTCGTAAATCATGTTTGGATGTGAGTGAAGTATGCATGTGCACCAAAAGTAAACTGGCAAATACATAAAAAATCTGACATTTCAATTGTCAATCATCTATTGAAGTCCAACGAATCAAGTTTTCAAAGCTAAGTTTTTTTTTTTGTATTGTATGTGTGTTTCGATTTTGTTCGATAATTGCTATCAAGTTTGCATGATCTCTTTGTTCCTTTTTTAATGTAAGTGTATGGGTGTGTATCCTGTCCAATATTCTGAAATGCATGCATGAACTGTCTACAATGAACATTTATTTACCATCTTATAATATAACATTTTATCTAGAGTTGCCTTTCATGCTCATACGTATATTCAGTGACTTTCTAAAAAAAAACAAAACAAGAACGAGTTCATACAAAATGAGCACATTTGACCTGTCAACAGTTTGAATTTTAACCAATATTGAATTTACAAATTTTCATATACAGACTTCAGAACGTTTGCAGCTCAACCGACATGAAAAAAATATTAATAAATTTGATTTCTCATGAACCCAAAAGTGCAATTGAAGCTATTAAAAACAAATTTAAGAACATACTAATATGGATGATTGTTCCTTTTAAAGCTGCACATGGAATTTTAATAGTGGTTAAAATTCAAGTAATCTCTAGATTGTGAGAAAGTGTGCTAAATATGTCAATAATGTATGATATCAATATTGTTTTCTTTTGTCTTACGTTGGTTCCAAAATTGTCTGCCGTTAAAATGCTGTATTCTTTAGATTGAACGACACAAAATTAACGTCTTCCAACATGTTGCAAAACTGCACTGCCACTGATTGGTTTTGTAACTTCATTTAGAAAAAAAAGCTGCTATTGGTGTTCATATCAAAAAAGTATATATGCTTTAAAAAATAATTAAATTAACACAGTAAGCCGATTGTGATATTTTAATTTAACCATCGATGACACCAGCTTAGTTATGGAAGTCTCTAAATCAATCAAAACAAGTTTTTCTTTACTTTCAAACGCCATAACGAAATGCCTCTCTTGGCTAAATTGATTGGCCTTGCATGGTGAATTATACTTTTTCGTAGTGTTTTAATCTTTTGTCGTGCTGCTTACATTTTGCCAACTTGTGTTTCTAAATTCATAATAATAACAATAGCGTTTGTCTAACTCAAAGTATACGTTTCTGACCTTTTGTAACATGTTATGTTTTTATTTATCGTTGTATGACAATTTCGGTAGCGCTGAAAACTGTTGGTCTTCCATTCAGAGATTTGCACTCGACATACAGCGAGCGTAATCTGTTTTGTTTACAACTCAGCACAGCACGTTCTATGTTCGTCACAAGAAATTGTTTCTCTGTCAATATTATTTTCATCGGTTGATTTGACGCGTCGCGGTTTTTCGTTGTCAGAAAAAGTTGCTTTTCAATATCAGTTTATAATTAAACATTTTTGTCCCAAATAAAAAAAAATCATCAATCATTCGTTCATGTCTTCATATAAGCACAAATGACGGGAAAACAATTCAATACTAATGGAAGCTTTTATCTTTTTTCTCCCTTTCTAATGATTTCACTATCAACAACAACAACAACAACTACAACAACATCACCAAAACAACACCAACTCTCACAAAACGCCGATCTCCCGATACACAATAGCAGATCGAACCCAATCAGTCAACATCGATTATCGTCCAGCAGCTGGTACAACAGTGGCCAGAACAGCAATAACGGAAGTGGCGATAACCTTTCGATCTCGCAGCAGCAAGTACCAGTTCCAGCACCGGCGACACCGCTGACTCCGACACGAAACGTATACAGTGTTGTCGTACAGCCAGATCATCCCAGCCAACCGTCGACGTCGACGGCATCCTCGGCAACCAATCCCCTAGCGACATCGAGCGCTGGTTCAGGTCCAGAGCGTGGCAGCAGCTGTTCGAGCATCAACATCAACAACAACAACAGCTATGACACCTTTCTCGTGAAGAAGAAACAAAGTTCACGCTCGTCGGACTCTGGATCACCACAGCCACAGTCGTCGCACTATCATAATCATTTGCACCACTCGCGAAACACGTCTCCGATCTCATCGACTCATCATCCTCACCATCATCATCCGAGTGGGCATCCGCACAACCACATCGGACATTCCTCGCAACTACACACGCACAATAGCAGAAGCGATCGATCTAATTCGCGATCTCGGTCCCGATCACCCAGCAGTTCCTGCTCATCCACCCACAGTACAACAACCAGTCAGTCGAACGAAACCTGCTCGACGACACGAAGTCCAGCTATCCTAGCGCAAGGCTCGGGCAACAGTGGCCCATTATTCGGTAGTTGTCGAGAAGGACGTTCCGATCGACTAGACCGGGATTCAGCAGCGCGTGTAGGTCTACAGTCCGCTGTAACAGTGAGCAACAATAATAGCAACAATAATGGTGGAGGTAGCTCTGGTGCCAGTAGCAGCAGTGGTTCCGGTGGCGGTAGCCTAAATTGCCACTCAGATGACAACCGGCCATTGGCGATTTGCGTTCGGAATTTACCTGCACGTTCTTCCGACACTTCGCTGAAAGATGGCTTATTTCACGAGTACAAGAAGCACGGGAAAGTGACATGGGTAAAGGTCGTCGGCCAGAGTACCGATCGTTATGCGTTAGTTTGCTTTAAAAAGCCCGAAGATGTTGAGAAGGCTTTGGAGGTGTCCCACGATAAGTTGTTTTTCGGTTGCAAGATTGAAGTAGCACCATACCAGGGATACGACGTCGACGATAACGAGTTCCGACCGTACGAGGCGGAGCTGGACGAATACCATCCCAAGTCCACCCGAACTCTGTTTATCGGAAACCTCGAAAAGGATATCACGGCTGGTGAGCTGCGAAAACATTTCGACTGTTTCGGAGAAATAATTGAAATCGACATAAAGAAGCAAGGTGTTAGTGCGTATGCGTTTTGCCAATATTCGGACATTATCAGTGTAGTGAAAGCCATGCGTAAAATGGACGGTGAACATTTGGGCAGCAATCGAATCAAGCTCGGGTTTGGTAAATCGATGCCCACGAATTGTGTATGGATTGACGGTATCGCGGACGGTGTAGGCGAAGGTTATCTTAGAGCCCAGTTTGATCATATTGGTGCCGTATCTCAAGTGACAATAGATCGCGAACGAAAGCTAGCTCTAGTGTTTTTCGAACAAGTTCAATGTGCGCAAGCTGCAGTGAAAGAAATGCGTGGCACGACGCTTCGTGGGCGTAAGTTGCAAGTGGATTTTGCTTCGCGAGAATGCCAGGATGCATTTTTTGACAAGTTGGACAAACAAACATGTGCGACATTCGGTTCACCGCGATTCGAATCGGGTGCCAGTGGCCGTTTCACCGGCAATCGTTACGTGGAAAGTACCGGTAGAAGCAGAGCCACCTCCTTCAGTCGGCCCGGCAATCCGTTGAGTCATAGTGGAGCTGTTTCTCCTCGGCATGATCCTTCGCCGGTTTCTTCGAGTCGCGGTGGTGGAACTTCTAGTTCCCGATCTCGAATCGTTCGGTATTCGAACGATGATTACTACCTGGACGGTGCGAATACCCATGGCAGTGGTAACGAACGAAGGTTTCGCAATTACGATGAATACAGCCAAGGGTCCGCTGCCAGTTCGCATGAGGACGCGTACGAACACGACGGCTACAGTGTAAGTCACGTGAGGAGTAGTGCTCACGATAGGCTGCAACCGTCATCGACTTCGGATTCGCCTCCCCCAACCGTAACGACCAGTGGTTTGTCTTCGTCGATTCAGTCACGGCTGGGCGATGTAGAACCGACTGTTGGTCTAAGTAGAAAGCGAAGTGAGAAAAGTCCAGGTAAGTTCCCTTAAAAGAACAAAATCTCCTTTTATACAACTTGGTCCATGAATAGTTCTTAAAGAGAGATTGAAATTCCCCTGTTATGAATTCTAAGACTGAAACTAAAAGTTATTAAAGACTAGATCATTTAGAAATGGGACACTTTCAAATGCGTGTATTTCTTAAACTTTTCTTTCAATCGAAAAACTTTCTAAGAATGAAACAAAGTTAATGTTATTTTATTCCATAAAAATTACTGAAACAAATCCTTCATCATTATTTCGAAGAAATTCTCGCACTCTTTTGTTGATGACGCTCATAAGCCGACACACACCTTATTCAGTCATGGTTTTGGCTAGGTGATTCCACCAATTCTTCATCTGGCCAATGGCACTGGTAACTGCTCCCTCCATCTTCAGTTTCTTTTAATTATCGCCCAATACTTCTCTATTGGGCGGAACTGAGGACAATTTGGTGGATTCATCTCTTTTGGGATGGACTAGACCCCATTAATGTTGTACCATTGTAGCATTTCCTTGTTGTAATGGCAGATCTGGTCAAAACATAACTGGACCATCATGGGACTTAGCGAAGGGTCAAATCCGATTGTTGAGGCACTCCCTTTTGTACACTTTCGAGTTCATTGTTTTATCCGTCACAAAAACTCTGGTTTTTCTTGCAACATGAACAGCTACATTGCAAAATCATGATTTTTCCGCGAACTTATCCGCGAAAATAAACTTGAATCTGCCAGGAACCTTGCCGCGACCAAGAGCCTTGTAGAACTTGAGCCCCTGGACTTGTTTGAAATCTGCTTTAGCATATGTTTCATCATCGATCAAGAGACACCCATCGAGTTTCGTCGGAACTTGGTCGTACAACTCACGGGCCCGAGTTCTGGCCACTTTTTGTTGTTTGAGGCCTCGGTTGGGTTGTTTACTTGCTCGGTAACATTCATAACCTTTTCGGAGATGGATTCGCCGCACAGTACAACGGTCGGCATTCATTTTGTTCGCCAAATCATAATCTGAGATGTTGGGATCAGCCTTGATTTTCTGAATGACCTTCACCCGCCTATGGCACTCAACGGTTCCACTCCGACGCTTTATTTGCTCGTTGTTGGAAGTTGTTATAGTCTCCTTGTACTTTTTAATCACTCGCGCCACAGTACTTTTAGGATAATCCAGCACTTTTGCCAGCTCCCGAGTTGACGCAGATGGATTTTGCCGGTAACTGTGCACAATTATTTTTCTTTTCTCTCCCTGCATGATGAATATCTTGGAATCACGTTAACTGTGAAAAAAATAGACCGAGCAGAACGGTTTACAAACAACAAAACGCTGTGAAAAACTTGCAAATCTGACCACTGGGAGCGCCGCTATCTCCAAAACGAAGTGCCCCATTTCTAAATGATCTAGCCTTTAATCTTAGCACAAAATAGATGAAATGCCAACTCACCGACAGTTCGATGGCTTCGACGCCGAATCCCTAGTATGGATTCTTACTTTTCAGCTAGTTTTTGGTTGTTTTGATATGGACAACTTATTTACTTCACTTTTAAACCGGACCATCCAGCAGTATCAAAACATTTATTAAATATATTATTCTGGACCAACATATTATAACCTCAGGTATCAACAGGATCAATATATTTAACTGTTTTTTTTTTTCGTATTTTTCTTCCCCTTTCTCCCCCTGTCCGAAAACAATTGCAGGTGATATACGATATTTACAAAAAGAAAGAGTACATATTTTAGAACAATTAGAAGAATGCCCGTCCAGTGGTGATGAGTTAGTGAGTCCAAAGAAACGTATCAAATACAACCCAGATGCTCACCTTGGCAGTGACCCATCTGATCATCATCATCCTCATTATTCTTCTACTGCTGTGGCCACCTCGGGGGTGTCGGCGGCGGCAAGCGGTGATGTGACGAGTGGTTTGTGTGATCCGGTGATGTCATCATCGTCCAGCCGAGGAGGTGTCAGTGGCGAAGGCATCGGAGGACATCACCATTACAATAGTAGCAGTAGTAATAATAGTAACCATTACAATAGTCACCACCATCACCACCATCATAACAGTGTGGATAGTGGTGGTCTGCAGCCCGGATTCTCCACTTCTTCCTCGGCTTCGCACCACCGAAAGTGCGTTGAAGTACGGCGACTCTCGGACTGCAACCTGCAGCAATCAAAATCGTTATCAAGCCAATCAACGCCTTCATCTATGCATAGTAACAATAATAGCAGAAGACCGTCCACTGACAGCACATCGTTGCATCAAAGACATGGTAGCAATAGCAGTAATAGTTCTTCCAGTTTACAACAATCACATCTAGATAGCGGGCATATCTACTCCCATTCGGTGAACAAACGACGGAAAACGATCTTAAATAGTGACAACAGTATGACTGTCATTGCGAGCGCTGGGTCGGCATCGGTATCGTCTAACGAACACCACCACTCATCTCGTGGACGAGGTCATCAACTGCACTCGATACATTCGCACGAAGCGAGCGGAGGTGAAAGTGCCGACGGATCGCGACCTGGTACACCACTCTGCGATGAACGGCCCGAAAATCTTCCACCAAGCGAACCTAGACGGATACCCACGAGTCGAACGTACAATCAGGAACCGCTAAGTTTACCTCTTCCGCGGTTTGCTATACAGTTCCTGCAACAGTATCGATTGCAAAATCAACAACACCCAACATCCTCGTCGGTACCTGTTACTTCATCACATTTATCCTCCAGTAATGCCCTGCCAAGCTCTTCGCTACATCAGTCTACATCGTCTTTGCCGACGACGTCATCGTCAGCGCCATATTGTAACGTGTCCGGCACATCGTTATCATCGTCGTCGTCGTCGTCGTCGTCATCGTCGTCATCATCGCAGCAGCAGCAAATTACTTTAAGTTTATTGCATTCGGCTGCATCGAGTGGTGCTACAAGTGGTCCTTCACTCTCGTCTAATTCTAGTCTACTAAATAACAATCTGTCGAGTCCACCACCAACGCATCCAACTAAACTATCCCTGCTGATACCACCGAACACAGGTTTAAGTAGTTGTTCCGCGACAGGAACCACTCCGGCCAGCGCCAGTATATCAAATAGTTTGGATCATGGCACGCAGGCACCTGCCAGTCCACTGCGAGCGCCCTCGATAAGCTCGAACTCGAGTGATTCCGAAGGTGGCCCCTCTACCTCGCCGTCACTGGAAGAACGAATCAATCGATTGGATGAAATGTATGAAAAGTGGTCCGGTAAGAGCCAAACTGGACTCAACAATGCGCTAGCCGAGCATCACTTGAACGAGCGCCACCATAACCATCACGTGTACCACCACCACAACCACACTAGTACAACCGGAGGCAGTCTGAACCAATCGCCGCTTTCGAATGTTTCATCCTCGTCGACGTCATCGTTCCGGCATAAATTTCTAGAACTTGATGTTCATGAAGTCCCTCCATCTGACATAGTGAAATCTGTCCTTTCACGAAAATCAATTTTCGACGAAGATCTCAAACGTCTGGAGAACATAAGCGACAAGTACGAACCCGGCATGTTCTCGAGTTATACGAAATGCACTGCAAATTTCAGTGCCGTAAGTACAACTTGTTCGGCTGCTGCATCTCCAGTCAACACGGTATTGGCATCGCAATCCCCGTTACATGCATTGAAAGCGCAAACGCCACCAGCTCCTAGCCTGCAACGACTCGGCAGTTGTAGTGCCTCAGGATCTCCAATGAACAGCCCCCAGCCATACAATAGTCCTAATCCGTCTGTGAAATCTGGTCTGCAGTATCCGTTCCCAAGTCACCCACCCTCAATGCCATCGGTAGCTGTTCCAAGTTCGACATCTGTGACAGCATCTGTGACGCCTCCTACCGGCAGTACGGTCACTTCTATTGCCGGTAGTACCAACATCGGAACTATATCAACCTCCTCTGCCAGTGCTAGCAACATTTTGCTTTCCGCTTCAGCTTCTTCCTCTCCTGCTCATAGCACAACAACACCATCCGCTTCAAGCACCTGTGCAATGCCATGCAGTGCATCCACTACGGCGTCAACTAGCTCAACGGTATCAGCTATGAGCTACAACAGTTCGGCTACCCTAGCAAATAAACCAAAGACCAATATTTTAAATAAAAGTATTAGTTTAACGGAAAAATCAAGTACAAATATTAGTAGTAACAACAATAATAATTTAACGAGTAATAGTAGTAATCTAACATGTACTAGCGGTAGCAGCAATACTAGCGTGAATGAATCATCTACGTTGGTAGCAAGTACTACAACCACTGCAACGACAACGAGCATACCAACACCGAAAGTATCCTCAATATCTTCTTCTTCTCCTTCATCATCATCGTTATCATCAACAGAGGCAGTTGTGTCGTCAAACACTGCCGTAGTTTCCATAACGGAAAACAGTACTTTAGAAGCTTCAACAGGCTCTACAATCACTTCCAACAAGAACACAAAAATTACTACAGTTCCACCTGGTAGTACAAATTCCGGTACAGTTAGGTCCAACAGTATACCGCCATTATCATCGAACACTTCCACTGAAGGCGTACACCAGCATTCCAATAGTTCTAACACTAACCACGGCGTCGATAACAGTTGTATCGATATTGGCAATGAGAAGGAGGAGAAGTCTAGCAGCAATTGCTCTGGAAGCAAACACCACAAAGATCGGCGAAAATTGTCAACTGCTTCATCCTGTTCGACTAGTTCAACGGGATCCAGTACGCCAACTACCTCCTCAAATGTTCCTCCACCACCGCCGGAACCGAAAACCGGTGATGCGTTACTCGCAGATGAATATCAATTTCAACAACAACCACATCAGATCAGTGGAAACTCGAGCGGAAAGCTTAATAAGTCTAGTAAGTCGAATAACCACCATGGTCACAGCCATAGTCACGGTCACGGCCATAGTCACAGGCATTCTAGTGACAGCACCAGTAGCTCGAGTAGCGCGGTATCGAGTAAGAGTCACTATAAGAGCGGTTCCGATGATACAAACGAGTTTGATCGTTTAAAGCGAGAGATACCAGTGAACACTGTCAACTCCAGAAGTGGTTCATTCAGTCGGAAAGAACGCGAACGACAAGAGCGAGAAGAAAAGGAACGTAGACTCGAAGAAGAGCGGATACAGCAGGAAAAGGAAGAATTGCGTCGCGCTCAAGAGCAAAAGGAACAAGAACTAGAAGAGCAAAGACGGAAAGATAAGGAAGAAGCTGTGCGCAAAGAGCGAGAAGAACGTGAACGACAAATGCAACGTGAACAAGAATTAGAAAGAGAACGTCAGCTGCAAAAGGAGCGTGATGAACGAGAAAAGGCGGATCGAGAGAAATGGCAGAAAGAGGATACCAGTTTGGTTGAGCCTCCAAAAGATGCTTTCGAAACATGTGACGGTTTGACGAATCACCACAGTAAAGACCGGCTAGAACAGGCAAATTCGTCATGCAGCAGTTCTCCGTCTCAAAATATTTCGAAGCGTCGGCTCAGCTCTCAAGATAGCAATGATTCTCCAAACGAAGAAGCTAATACATTGAAAAAGCATAAGCATAATAACGTCGATAGTGTTTGCACCACTGAACGGCGTGATTCTGGGAAGGACGGAAAAAGAGAAAAGCACCACAAAAGTCATAACCGAAGCGAAAAATCATCCAAATCATCTTCGGGATCATCGACGTCTTCGGAAAAACCTCCAACGCATCCGACTGCCTTGTGCAGTGTTGTAAAGCACGACAATCATGACGAGAAGCAACAATTTCTTCTTGAAGAACGGCGTAAGGAAATTTCATTTTCTGGCGATACAGATACAGTTCATCTGAGTCACCATCACAAGAAGAAAGATCGCTATCATGAGAAGCACAAGTCCAAGAAAGATCGTGATGCTTCTCGGGATAAGGAAAACACTCAAAGTGTCAATTTTCCCATGGAAAGTTTTACCGATCATCACCGTTCCACCAGTGATGAGGATGATCATGCTCGCATTCGGCACAGAAAAGAACGAAAAAGTTCCAAAGACTACGGTAGGCGATTTCACAGCGAAGATGGTTCAGATTACAAAAAGTACGATCGAAAGCTTAGTCGAGCCGAATCGTCTGCTGATGAGGAGGGTAGGAAAAAGAAGAATCGGATCAACAATAGTCGTCCGAAGACAATCAACAGCTCCGACACGGATGATTCCGATGAACCTAAAAAGCACTCAATCTTTGACATTCCCGACGACGGGCCAAACATTTCAATGTACGACAAAGTGAAAGCACGATCCTGTAAAAATATGCAGAGGCAAGAGGAGGAGAAGAAGATCAAAGCCAAATTCAACAAGTTGAAACAGAGTCGAGAAAAGCGGGAAGGTAAAAATCGATCCAAGAGCTGGGATGAGGATTCTGACACGGATGGTATGAACTCGGACACTACTATAAACAGTAAATACAATCACAAAGATCACCTCAAGAAGAGTGGCACAATGACCACATCAGATGACGATGATCATATGCCCACAACGCCAAGGATGCGACGTCATATGAAGGAAACACTAGGTACAGATTCGGATGAGGAGAACCACCGAATGCGTTCTAATCGGGATCGATTGAATGATCTTTGCGACGACGAAACTTCGGATGATGATCGTTCAAATAAACGGGTACCACGTACGCCTCGCCGAAGTTCAAGCGAGAAAAATATGTCGCGGAAGAACTCGCGGTCAGCCAGAATTCAATCGGAAACCGATTCAGAAGACGGTCTGGGAATTGGAAGAGAAACTTCAAATTGTGAGAACAAACCGATAGTTTCCGAGATAAAGATGGATCACGTCAGTATAAAACAGGAAGTGAAGAACGACGAAGACATCCAGGACGATGTCCGTAAAGTTGACATCAAAGTTGAAACGAAGGTTCAACCTCCTTCGGCGTTGGTAACAAGCGATGTATCCGATGACGATGAGGTCACCAAAAACGTTATTAAATCGGAAATAATACCTACTATTTTGATCAAGAAGGAACCTGTTGACGAAGGATTTCACTTGGTCAAGAATCGTTATGGAGATGTTTCATCTGAGGGTGAACCAAACATAACTACTGTGGTTAATGCAGAAATAGAGAATACAGTAAACAGCGCTGTTGATCAATTAATGTTTGGGCATTCTGATCTAAAGAAGAGACACAAGAAGAAGCAAAAACGTCATAAGGCTGTCGAAGGTTCTGAGACAGACGTGAAAAGTGAAAAGGAACATTCACCACACGATGATGTTGGTTCTGCAACTACTATGTTCGATGAACTGAAAAAGTGTTCTGAAGATCAAACGTACGTGAGTTCGAAGAAAAAACACGGTGGTAAGAAGGACAAGCGTCGAGATCGATCTAAAGAAGACCACGAAAAGTCCGGAAAATCCAAAAAGTCTAAGAACAAGCACAAAGACTCAAACAAAATACCAGACACCATGGTTTCCAGTGCGAAGCGAGAAGAGAAGATAGAAGATATCTTTGGGCCAATATCTGATGAGGAGTCCCAGCATTCATCGGTTGAAACCGAAGTATCAATTAAACAAGAACCGGTTGATGTGAAAACTGAAGATGCATCCAAACCGTCAGAGGCAGAGCAGATGAATGCATGTGAGATAACCGAGAAAGAAAAGAAGGAAGAGTCCAGGAAGAAAAAGGAAAAGAAACGCCGTGAACGTGAAAAGCTTCGAGCGACAATATCGATGAAGGAAGAAGAAAATAGTGTAGATTTGGACGAAGCAGGTCGCGCCCTCGAAGCACAGCTAATGAGTGATTCGGACCAGAAACCTGAAGATGCTTCGCCGACTTCGACGGTAACTACAAGCGGTAAACGATCATCAGATGATGTAATGGATGTATTCCGATTCACCGACGGAGATGATAGCATGGAAACATCATTTACCGAGAAAAAGGAATCCGATCATGGTCGGAAAGAAAAGAAAAAGAAGAAGAAGAGAGGCAAAGATGAGAAGCATAAACATCATCACAGTACCAGCAATAATCACACTAATCCACCTACGATGACTCCTATTACGCCTACGATCAACAAGCTATCATTGGATATAATATCAGCTCAACAAGAAGATAGTAAACATAGCATAAGCAAACCTTCTCCCAGCTTACCATGTTTGCTTGAAGAAAGTCCACCAGCTTCGAATAGCCGACAACCAGCCCAACCAACGTATCCCACAACAACATCTAGACAACTTTTGTCACCTACTCCAACAAGCCACGAGTTGACAAGTTCTACTCCAACAAAAGACGAAGCGGATCCGCTGCCAACCAGCATACACGAAGAGAACGCTCAAGCTAAGTCAAGTGAGCCGGGTTCATCTTCGAATCAATCAAAACGGAAATCGGAAAAGTTGATTCCTGGCTTCGGAACTGACATTGACGAGCAGATTCACGAAAAGGCTGTACTTTCTATTTCCGGCGATTTCACCTCTGACAAACTCCTAAAGGATGAAATCAAGAGTCCAGATCCAGTCGATAACTTGAAGAACAAATCGGACGACATAAAAATGGAGGAGAAATCAAGAGTGGTAATCTCGCAAGAAGAAACCGAAGATGCAGTGGCTGCTCTGCTCGGAGAAAGCTTCGGAACCTCGAATACACCAGATTTCTCGATCGATTATTCAGTAGATCCTGCCGAAGAATCATCCTCACAGTTGGCTACCGACCCAACACAAATTCCAGATGAAGATAATGAGGAAATTAAGAAAGCTATTCTCAGCCTAAACACCGAAGGTTTAGATATGAAGCCCGATACCCCGACTTCCGAACACGATCTGCAAATCGACACGGATACCGAAGATCAAGCAGACGATGAACATCCAGCAAGCTTATTACGATTTGATAATCCCCCAAAGACTCCAGATGTGGATTTGAGTCAAATTGGTAAGCCTTTATCGGAAACATTAAGTAGCACGTCTGCTCCGAACTCCGCCAAAAAGGACGATAAACTAGAGATGCCTGATACACCTGGCAAAAATGTTCACATTGCTAGCAATGTGCCTGCAACCTCGACATGTCAGAGTGCCACTTCGAAAATTACGGCTAATACTGCAACTCTCAGCTCGCAATCAGCTACCTCGGTCGTTTGTAGCGCCTCCACTGTTACAACTTCCAATGTTACAACCAATACGAAACCAACTGTGGCTGTTCAAACGCCAATCGTTGTACAGAATCCGAAGCCGGTCATGTTAACAACGGCGGCATCAACAATCAGAGATTCGCAAACAAAGGAACTGACAACAACTGCAGCCCAAGT
The DNA here is from genome assembly GCA_024533555.2 of Aedes koreicus. Classification (NCBI taxonomy): domain Eukaryota; kingdom Metazoa; phylum Arthropoda; class Insecta; order Diptera; family Culicidae; genus Aedes; species Aedes koreicus. Next base: position 384,338 of record JAHHFK020002860.1, read on the forward strand.
AACTAAATCAGTTTTCACATCGTCAACCACAGTTGCTCAAAGTAAAACAACGCCAATAGTCACACATAAAACGACAGTTATAAGTCAACCGCCGTTAGTAGGCAATCAATTGCCTATTCGACATCAGTTGATCATGCAGGCGCCTCCAACGATTACCATTCCTGAACAGCACCTTATGTTTCAATCGATGGAGACCGTCATGTCTCCTAGAGGACCAGCCGCCAATGATCCCAAGATGCAATCTCCAAAGTTACAAAATCAACCTCTTTCTCCATTTGGGAGAACCTCTTCCCCGACGGCTACGAGTCCAAACATGTTGAGACCGCAGCTTAGTCCTCACCAGATGATTATTCATCAGCCAGGTGGTCAATTCCTAGTAGCATCAACGAGCACTACGAATCAATTCCTTCCGAAAGCTGCTCAAACTATTCCGCCTATCAACACAACGCCTCGATTCCCAGGGGTAGCGCAAATAAAAACGGCTACATCTTCGCCAAAACCAAATGAACAATCATCCAACAAACAGGCTATGACAACATTTGCCAACGTGGGCGCGGCTCCGGGAACACGAGTTATCACAACAATGGCGAACACGACATCAATGCCCGCTCTCGGAAACGAACCATCAGCTGTTTCTGCAACTGGGCAAAAGGTTATAGTATCGTCAACTAGCATACCATCGAGTACTACGTATGTTATCCATAACAGTAAACCTTTGGATTCTGGACAAAAGCCGGGTACCCCTACGAAACCTATCATTCATAAACAACCGATGTATATCCAGAATCCCATAAAACAATTTGTGCCACAGCATCCAGTTTCAATGCAGTCGCAAATGGTAATTGGTCAACAATCGATTCGCATGTCCGCACCCACATCAACGAACAACGTTATCGTCTCAAAGCCAAAACAGGACTCGAAACCTCTGAATACCATTTCAACAATTACTTCGAATCCAAATCATCAGATAACACCTGTAGCTGCACTAGTACAGACAGATGCGCCCCTAGTAGCTGCCACATTAGACAAATTCGTTGAAATGTCCAAGGACAAGGTCACATCTCCCGAAGTGACAACTCCGTCCTCAGAGAAAGAACGATCTCAATCTACTAGTAGAGAAGAAGTAGCCCAACCACATACTTGTGTGAAGCTTGAAACATCTGCTTCTCCTGATGATTCTGCTGGTTCTTTACTAACTGAAGAAAATGTTGCCAAAATTCATGATAACTCCAATACGTCAAATGTTCTTGACATTGATCAGGAAGACCAAGAAGGTGATTCGAAGGAAGACAGTGACTACTGGTCTTCCAAGGATACTATAATTGATTCAGTGATCAAGAAGGTTGATGCACTCTGTTCCGAGGACGACGTTTCGGAAGGTGGTTCTGAAGTAAACAAAGAAGATTGGAACAAATCCGAAGATAAGTCAAAAGCCATACCTGCATCTGTTCCTAGCGTGTCAGGCATATCCAAGACTGCAGCCCCCGAACCGCTAAATGTAGAAGAAAATAAAACCGATCAGGCACCCTTCGCGGGGTCAGTACCATCTATAGCTCCCGTTCAGCCATCATTATTATCGGCGGTGGCAATTCCTACTCCTGTACCGGAACCTTCCGTAATGCCAACAGAAGAAGATGAAGTAGAAGAAAGCTCAACAGAAACCACTCCTCCTACTCGTGGAGGAAAGCGCGGCGGAAGACGGGGAGGACGGAAAACGTCCGAAAGTGTTTCAACTCCCACCAAAGCTCCAGTATCGGATAAAGTCTCGGAAATCGATACTGCTGCAACCTCTAAACGTGGTGGTAAAACGGCTGCAAAGCGAGGAAGAGGTGCGGCAAGAGGTGGAACTTCGAGAGGCGGTGTTTCAAATACGCAATCCATGCAAACTCCGGGTTCAAAAGGCAAACATCAGAGCACGGGATCGGATGTTTATGAATTTCACGATGATTCTGGTGAAGAAGTTGCAGGTAGTGACAAGCAGCAAGTGGACGGATCGCGACCAAGGCTAATCCTGACTATCAAAAATCAGGGTACAACAGCATCTCCAACCCTGCCTACTAGCACTGCTCCAGTTGTTGTTACGTCTGCTCCCGCGATTCAACCGAATATGACCACTGTTGGAATCATCAGCACTCCTTTGGCTCAGTTGCAACCAACGACTTCTTGTCCTGTTCCTCAACCACCGGTGGAAACACAGAGTATACCGGCACCAGCTGCTGATACAGGATCAAAGGAAGAACTCATGCATCCTCCAGGAAATACTCGCAAATCACGTCGTTTACTAGAGAAAGATGGGCGTACCACTGTAGATGACATTATTGACGATGTTATTCGTAATGGCCCATCACCCAGGGTTATGTTGGCTCCACCGATTCAAATGCCACCGCAACAGCAAACACAAATGATCATTCAACAATTCCAAACGCAACAAACGATCAATCAGGTCAATCAGATGATGTCGCCAGCACAGTCACAGATTGGGCATATGGTTCCTGGCGATCTTCCCGGTCATCCGGGTAGAAGAACGACTAGAAACAATGCATCCACAACTAATGGTAGGTTTTTGTTATTATATAAACTCTAAGAATGCTACTTTAAAACTGGTTCTTTACTTTTTCTAGCTATGGGACCCGATGCTCGCAAACCACCCCGTGGCGGGCGTAAAGGAAAGGATCGAAAAATTTCCGAAACATCCAATGATAGTAACGACGAGCGTCCTATGGGTGTTTCGAGGCCAAATACAATCGATAGTAAGGTTGATGAGTCGTCTGTTGCCGGAACTTTATCTGCTACAACGCCAGTCACGCCGAGTGTTCCTGTTACGCGACCCAATGAGATGGCTTCGTTAGCTGATAAATCAAAGGAGAAACCGAAGTCAGCTGATGAGGTCAAAACGGAGCTAGGTTCGACTCATGCAAGTTCGCTAGCGTTAATTGATCCTGTTACTGGTGAATTAACAGTGGTGCGAACAAGCAAGGAAGGACAATATGTGCCAATGCCAAACGCTCCACAGCCGTTAAAGAAAGTCATTGCGGCGGCTGCAAATGCGGAAATGAAAACGGTAACATCATCACCAACTCCACCGATATCCGCTTCGGCATCACCAATACCCAATAGGACTCCAACACCGGGATCGGCGCCATCACCTGTAATGACAAGAGTACCAACGCCAAACGCTACGGTTGCTCCGCATCTTACGCAACAGATGGAACCTCAGAAGATGTCTTCTGCTGCTATGAACAAGCAAAGTACTCCAATACCAATGTCATCCCAAAATATCAACATTTCGGCACCCACTGTCGTCGTTCAGCCGCCACACGTTACCGGAGGAACAGTCGTCATACAACATCCTCTTAGTCAAGGGATGTCCCAACTTCCGACAGTGCTGCAACCAGGTTCTACAAAACCGCATTCGTTGAAGGCTCATGTGTTAAGTTCACAACAGATCATGAATCAACAAACGCAAGCTGGCAAGCCGGTTCACCCACCGTCTTCGCAAGGTCAGCCGCAAATCGTGTACAAGTCTGTCATTCCTCAACAACCTGGAACAGTTTCGGGAGCTATACATACCACAACAGGCAAACAAATTCATCCCAGTACAAACATGAAGCTTCCTCCACAGAACATGCCCCCTCAAGGTGTTCCACAACAAGCTGGCTCTCAGCAGATCATCATTCAAAATCAGATGCAACAGCAACAAATGACAATAAACAAGCATACTATTATCAATAAAATTGGTCCACAACAGCAACAACAAGGTCACCCTTCAGCAGTACATCATCCTCCTGGAAGTGGAAATCTATTAATCAACATTCCTCCGAATCTCCATCAAATGGGCAATATTCCCATGTCCCCGAGAATGCCCCATCAGGTTGTAATAACAAACAACAAAGGTCAGCCAGGACAACTGCAGTCTCAACAACCACACTCACCGCAAGTTCTTCACAAACAACAAGGTCAACCACCGCTATCTAACCATCAAGGCCAACCTGCTCCTCAGCAAATCATCATACACAGCAGCAAAGCACCGCCGGGACATCATCAGATTCCTACCGGTTATACAACTGTACTGCAAAGTGGGGGCAAGATTATCCACCAAGGACCAGTACATCTTGGTCAAGGGCAAGCTCAACAACAGCAACAGGGTATGCTTGGGAAGCAACAACCCCAGACAATTCAAATCTCCAGTGCTAGTGGAGTTCCGATTCATTATCAACAACAACAGCCGATTCAATCTCAAGCTACGGTGGTACACAAAACTGTAACGACAGTCCATGGCGGACAATCAATCAAGATACAACAGCATAAGGTTGGTCCGGAAACTATTGCACATATGCAATCCGTCCACACTAGTGGAAAACAGAATTTTCAGCAAACGGCAGCTTCTGTGGGAACCAAATTGCCTCTCCAACAACAACAGCAACAATCTTCGTTGCCGCATAATCAATCAGTTGGTTTGATGAAGGCAAACCACGTTGTATCGGGTCCTGCTCCGGTTGGTGGTAATCAACAGCAGGTTGCACCGCCACCCTCTCCATCGCAGCTGTTAACAATTCAGCCAGGTAAAGGAGTTTCTCCTCATCTGCATCCAGCACCACAGATTCTCACCGGTGCTGTTGCAAGTCCACCACTGAAGCAACCTCATATGCAGAGCCAACAGCCGATTGTAACGGGTAAGATTTAGTTTGATTGTCCGTGCACAATAAGATGCTAAGTGATGTGTCCTTTATTTTTAGGTGCAAGCAGTTCTCGCATTGCCGTGCCACCGATCAGTCCTCAAGGACAACCGGGCCAGCAACCACCATCCGCCTCACATTTGAGACATGTCCAACAACCGGGATTGAACGTGCCACCCCAGGTGGCTTACGAAACTGGCCAGGTTAGTTACCTAGTATTTAGAAGATTTAATAGCGTTTATAGGTGGGAATAAATCATTGGTTTTCAGATAAATTAGTTGCCTAATAGACACGTTCAATTTATGTTTTATGATGTCCTGATTTGTTGTTGCTTACACTAGTAAACAAATTATAAAAAGAAACCATGTTTTTGATAAATTGCGGTAAGTTCAACATTTCAGAACGTTATATGAAAAAAAAACATCCCAGTGGTAGTTCATCTGAATCTACGGTACAAAATTGTTATCCATGCTACATACTGCAACGGAGCTAGAGGAATTGAGTATTCTGGATCCACCTTTTCATGATTTTGTTGATATATTTATTTCTACTCCGTTGCTAATTTTAGCCATGTACATTTTGTGTCATAGATCGTTTTTCTTTTCGTTTGTGGAAAAGTTCAGTTTTATGTTTTTGAACACCTCTTTCAACATAGCTAAGCTCGATTCCACCTCTCTTTGAATGCTTCGTAACGGATCCTCAACTATTCGCTGCTGCTATTTCTTTATGTATGCTGCAGCATGGAGATTTGGCAGGATTCATCGCTCGTGGGCAAAGTCCTCCGCCGGCTCATCAACAGCAAACTTCGCCAATTACACCGGTATTTGTACGCTAATTAAATATTTGAATGTTTAGAACTATCGATTTGATCTTCCGGTTCTCTACTTGTGTTCTTTTCAAGCATTATTATTCCTATTACATTAACTTCTGTTTTTGTACCTTTAGCAAAATGCATATGGAGCGATGTTAATGGTTTTGTTTCTATTTACAGAACGATCCCTCGTTCCGCGGTGGGATGCCACGAGAGTATGCCAAGTACATCTACAACAGAACCAATATCATATCAAGGTTAGTTATATTGATTTTGTCAAGAATTTATTCTTCGTTGGCTCTAAATATACATTCGTTCTCATTAAGCAGCAGGTCTCCAATGTTGGCCGGCTCCATGGAACAACGTGAACTGTCCGATATGGAAGAAAGTGTAGCTGCGAGCCCTCCTCTCGAACTTCGCCGTCCACCAAGTGGTCCACGTCCTGTGACGACTGCCGTGCCTGTGCCTCACAGTTTGCAGAGCCCCGGAGATCGTTCCACAGGTATAACATTTATAATTAGTCCTAAATAATCGATGCTCACTAAAATTATTTTAAATTCAATTTCCAGATTCACCACAAGTGGCACAAGTGTACATAGGAAGCGCTCGCATCCCACATAACTATTCGGACTCCCTGCACACGAGGTTCTACGACCCGGCGGCTGCTGGACCTAATGCTCCACCACGGGCAATGAGTGCTGAGCCACCACCAGCTCATCGACCACACAGTTTGGTGAGCACCGGTACAGGATTCCCTCCGGGATCCTATCCCGGAACACCCAGTCAAACTCCTCCTCCAGTATCACCTGCAAATCTTGCACAAATCCAGCAACAGCGTGACCAGCAACAACAATCTCATCAACAGCAGCAACAACAGCAGCAACAGAGGGATCGTGTCACGCTGCCAGGTAAATACGATCAATCCTGCGAGTTCTATACATGCTTGACAGAAGACTACAAACTGAATGAATTCTTCGATTCTTCCCTATTAGGACATGCTGCGGCCGTTCCTGTTTCGAGTGCCCCGTTGCCAGCCCATAGTGGAGGTATGTCGGCATCGATGACTCAACAACAACAGACTACTGCTGGACGGAACCTACAGGCGTCGACACCTCCTGTCGGGGTCGTACAAATGCCTGCTAGTGGTCAAACGCCGACGCAGAGTGATTCGCTGGAAGCTCTGTTGCAACGTTATCCAGTCATGTGGCAAGGATTGCTCGCTCTGAAGAACGATCAAGCCGCTGTGCAGATGCACTTTGTGCACGGCAATCCAGGTGTGGCGGGAAGTTCACTGCCGAGTAACAGCGACGGTACAACTCCACCGCTAAGGATTGCCCAGCGAATGCGTCTCGAGCCTGCACAAATCGATGGCGTCGCACGGAAGATGCAAGTAAGTAGAGTTTGTAATTGTTTCCATCGCTAGGCTCAAGGCTGGTCGAGGCTAACCGTTACGTGGTTACGATAAATGTTATAGGGTATGTGTCCCTTAACTCAGCCTAATAAGCAACGATCGATTACATTTTTTATTATAACTCATAAACTATTTTAGCTTGAAGCGCTATTTAGCTAGTTATACACTTGCTTAGATACGTTTAATAAGACTTTTGGTAGTATGTATCATAAAAAGCTATACAACTCATTTTATACAGCCAGAAACTTTCGAGGGATATGGATGTAATGTCGGTCTATAAGCAAAAAATTGGGTCCATCCATGGATGCAACTTCGTCGCATTCGATCGTTTTTTATTAAATGCTGTCTTTGTATAATTTTTTTCCCTGATTTTATAATTTAAGACATTGCCAGCTGTATTCGCTTTACCCAACATAAAATTTCACAAAACAAACTGAATTAAAACTGCTTTGAAACCCTTCAGAGATTTTCACATATGATTTATTGGCCACCCGATAGTGAAAACATAAAGATTCACTCTACAAAGGTTTTGTTCCTTCTGTTTGTGTTTAGATGAGCCATTTGTAAAATATACAACCGAAACTCATACATTTCCATTTAAAATTTAACCAATAACAACATTTTACTAAGCTTTTCAGGCAACAGGCCATATTTGGGAACAAACAAATAAATATGTCCCTAACATTGGGCCCATGGTTTTCTTGATAAATCATTGTAATTTTATCTGTGTGAACTGTTAATTTATAACGTGTGACTACTTTCTGTACATCTAGGCTGCATTATTTGGTTTATCGGTTCAATTAGCCAAATTTAGATCATTCGAAGATCATGGAGATAACCTGTTCTGCTTAACCAGTAAAATCATGATGTCTAAAAAATTAAGAAAGTCGTAAATTAAACGGAAGTGAACAAAAGTAAATTGATTAATTAAGTCTGAATCCCTTCGAATTGAATCGGTTATCTTGATAGCGACATAATTTATCGTTGAATTAATGACTTATTTGGTATATAGGCCGAATGAAGGAGCTAGGCTAACATTACATTCCCTTACCCTATTTAAAGGAAATCGATTGGCTAACGATTTACCGGACGTTCTGTTCCCTGAGCCCTAAAAAGCTCGTTGAAAACCTTATGTCTGTGGCACTTTTATGAAGTTCATATATGATCGATTATGTAGATGATATCTCTTGAAGTTCTTCAATGTTCAATAGGTTTTCAAAACCATAAATGTTGCCATTATTTATAAATGGTAAATAAAAATGAGGTTAAAAATTGTAGAAGACGCCAGGTAAAAATGGTAATTGATACAGCCTGCACTGTTTCACTATTTCTGGCGACAAAAAGGAAGAAACGATGGATATTCATTATATGATGTATGCCATTATATTGAAAGATAGCAAAACATAATACCGATTTAAAAAAAAACATTTATTTTTAAAATCTTATTTATTCGAAAAAAAAAATGTCGATGTTCTCTGGAGAGTGACAAAATCTTTATACCCCATCCAGACTACAAGCTATGATATGTTATATAGAGTGTTTTTATATCATATGTCGTACACATTATTTCCAGTGAAAACTAGACATATGAGTATAGATAACTGTTAGGCTATATCAAGTGATAAATGTTGTATTCTGAACGGGTCATTACCGAACTGAAAAACCCCGAAAACCTTGTATAGGAGCGTATGCAATCCGCACGTAATCCGCAAAAGTTTCGCTAGATTCCGGGTAATTTTGGTGGGTTTGCAAGGAGCCCATGAGAATATTTGCGGATTTTTTCGGTTTTAGGCTTGGTAAAACTGTGTTCGCGTGTTCGTCCCAATCTAGTTTGCATTGCCACAAGCTGTACCAGTAACTTTACCAGTAGGATTGAAAGTGCAAATAGTCTCCGCGGGTCTAAATATTCGGATTAAAGGGTGTTCTGGTTTTTGTCAAACAGGAGCTCGTGTAAATTGATTATTATTTTATCCTTTTTGTAGTTTATTAAGCATTAGACACAGCTTCAACTAAGTATCCGGTTGCCCGAAACTGAATTGCCGGGCGTTTTGTTTAACTCTGGCCATCAGATTGTGTACAGCCCCTCGTTCAGTTGATTCGCCGCAGAATGCCAGTTTGCCTTTAACTGCTTCCAGTTTTTTGGATCCTCTTCATGTTTCGTTTGATGGCTTAAGATTTCTCGATTGAGTGGAGCGCTGACATGTTGATAGGGTGTTTGGCGCTGGCCGCAACCTAACGCACCACCTACACCTTGTTGGCGCACACAACTTCATGACCTTCCTTCCGTAATGGTAATCCGGCCAAAACAGTACGGAACAATTGCGTTGTTTCAGATGTTTTTCCAAACAATCGTTCACGTAAATTTCCTGGTTGACGGTCCCAGTTGGAGAAAGTACAGAAACAGATAGCCTGCCAAACGAGATATATCATACCGAACTTATGATTGAAACTGTAAAAAACTCCCACACCGGAAGCTGTTTGAAGTCTGCATTGACGTAGGGTTCGTCGTCCATTACCACGCAATAGAACTTCGTCTGCGTCGTCGTGTTCCGAGACGAGTTTTGAATATCTTGCTTTATTTATCATTGCGATTTGGAGTCACTACCTTCTTATAAGTAGTCAGTTCGACTCACTTTTTAGCTCAATGCACGGTAGGAGGCGATAAAGACTGTACTCGATGAAATTTGGACACACAACATAGGTCACCAAACATTTTCCTTGAGCCCGATTCTTTTCAAACTTTCTGGAAATAAAGAACTACTAAATGGTTAAGTTTTGACAACATTGATTTATTGAACCTCTTCTCCCAACCCAAATGCCCGCACCTTTGCCTTGACCCCTTACATCAAATTTTGGGCAATGATAGGACCGACTTGCTTACTTAAATTTTTTTTTCTCAATAGAGAGGCTTTAAATTTTTAAGAATTCATTCGCCTCTAACTTACTTACTTTTAACCACACTTTCTTAAGTTCAAGTTCATTCTCTATCAGTTTTGGAGTTTTAACGAGCTTTGCCTTCATGATTGCTCAACATTTTTCAATTGGGCGAAGTTCCGGAGTGTTTGGAGCGTTGGAGTCTTTTGGTACAAAAACTACATTATTATCTTTGTACCAGTCTAAGACGGGCCGGGCATAGTGGCAAGATGCCAAATCCGGCCAAAACAGTGTCGGGCCATCGTGAGATCTCAAGAAGGGCAGAAGTCGTTTTTGGAGGCATTCGTCCTTGTAGATTTGTCCGTTGACGGTCCCAGAGGTGATGAAGGGCTGACTCATTTTGCCATATCCGCAGATCGCTTGCCAGACAAGGAATTTTTTGGCGAATTTCGACAGTTTCTTCTTCCGTAAACTTTCCGGAACGGCCAACTTAGAACGGGCGACGTAGTGTTCCTGTCCTGGCATTTGTTTGGTGTCGGCTTTAATGTAGGTCTCATCGTCCATCACAATGCAAAACAGTTTTGTGAGCCACTCCCTGTACAGTTTTCGTGCACGAGTTTTGGCCACCGAGTTCTGTTTATCGCTCCGGTTCGGTGCCTTCTGGACCTTGTACACATGTAATCCAGAACGTTTCATTGTTTTCTGCACAAAACAAACTGAAACTTTCGCCTTTTTCGCAACACCTCTGATCGAAATGTTGGGATAACGCTTAAATTGGTTCAATACCATCCTGGCCTTCTCCGGATTTGATGTGCCACGTTTTTTGCCACTACCATTTTTTCGCTTGGTTGTCTTACGGTCCTTGAACGTTTTGATCACATGAGATACGGTTGAATGTGCGATTCCGAGCTGTTTTCCGATCCATCGATGAGAAGCGTTTGGGTTTTCGAAGTGAGTGCCCAAAATTTGTTGGCGCACAATTTCTTCATTCGAAGCCATCACTGAAATCACTCGACCGATTTTCACGAAACTCATTACACAATTGACACAACACAATGAAATACATTCAGTGTATTTTTCACATTCAGTTGCGTGTGTCCAAATTTCATCGAATACAGTCTTTACTCCCAGTTTTTTGCCACATCTCGGATAGAAAGGTTGGAATTTCGCTTAAAACCACTCGATACAGGCCCTCTGGCTGTCGACAAGCGAATTCCGAACACTTTGATTGCGTTGATTAGTTCGGATTTTTAAGATACGTTGCCCTTCTGGCGTGGTCGCCATTTTGATAACTGAGGATCAAATACCCAGATCGAAACATAAGCGTAATTTTGCACGCACATAGCTACAAAATACCCCCGATTTTAGTTTTACCTTGTGATCAAAAAGTTCCGGTAATTTTCAATTTAAAAAGGCCGCCTTTATTTTTTCGGTAAAATCTTTTTAGTGTAAGATGGCAACACTAGTTCTGATATTCTGTCAAAGTGTGAGAGCAAATTATCCATTAGTTTTGTTTTGACAACTGCTTTTGTTAGTCGAAAAATAGACGCTCGGCGATTTTTACCATGGATAAAAAATTGGAACAACGCGTTTGTGTGAAATTTTGTGTTGCAAACGGATTTTCTGCAGCGGAAACGCTCAGAATGTTGCAAAAAGCCTTTGGTGAGGACTCTATGTCACAAAATCGTACATTTGTTTGGCACAAAGACTTTAAAGAAGGCCGTGAAAGCGTGAGTGACATGCCGCGTTCTGGACGACCATCGACCTCAACTACCGATGAAAACATCGCTTCCGTGAAGAATTTAGTTATGGAAAACCGCTCAATTAGCATTCGGGAGATAGCTGCACTCCTTGATATCTCATTTGGATCGACCGAACACATTTTGACGGAAATTCTGGGCATGAAACGCATTGAAGCACGACTTGTTCCAAAAGAGCTGAATTTTTTGCAAAAACAGCATCGAGTTGAGGTCGCTAAACAGATGATTGCGAACGCAGATAGCGATCCCACATTCATGGAACGCATCATAACTGGTGATGAAACGTGGGTATATGAATTTGATATGCTCACAAGTCAACAATCGTCCGAATGGCGCGCCGAAGATGAGCCGAAACCAAAAAAATCACGACAAAGTCGCTCCAAAATTAAAGTTTTACTGACCGTTTTCTTTGATTTTCGCGGTGTCGTCCATTCTGAATTCCTTCCAGAAGGTCGAACGGTTAACAAAGAGTATTATTTACAAGTTATGAGACGTTTGCGTGAGGCAATTCGAAAGAAGAGGCCAGAATTGTGGCGCAATAATTCGTGGATTTTACACCACGATAACGCTCCATCACACACCGCGCTCACTATTTGTGAATTTTTGGCCAAGAACTCCACCAATACCATCAAACAAGCACCATATTCACCAGACCTTGCCCCGTGCGACTTCTTTCTCTTCCCAAAACTGAAAATTCCGCTCAGAGGTAGGCGTTTTGAATCGATTGATGCGATAAAAAAGAATTCGCTGGAAGAACTGAAAGCCATACATTCATCGGCCTATAAAAAATGTATGGATGATTGGATAAAGCGCTGGCATATGTGTTGCCTCTAATGGCGAGTACTTTGAAGGCGATAATAAAGATATCAATTAAAAATTGAAATAAATGCGTTTTTTTTCAAATTACCGGAACTTTTTGATCACAAGGTACAACGAACGTTTTTTGATACAATTGGAACCATCCTTGGTTGGTGCACCATTTATGGCTCGAAACCCCACTTCTGTACAATATCTCATTTAGCTGACGGTTTGCTTTAATGGCTTTGTCGGTTGTAGCAGTCCCTGGCCAGACGTCATCAACATAACAGCCGTTCTGTATTATTTTTGCGGCCAGTGGAAAATTTTCTATTTCGTCCTTTGCTAGTTGCAGTAGACGTTTATTCGTTCAGCGGCTCCTTCCAATACATAGTTGCTTGTGTATGTACTCTGATCGGTGGGTATATTTTCGATATGTCCGCGTAATGTCAGCATGATAAGGATTTATGTCACTCTGGACTATTGGACCCACCAATAGTACATCGTTAAGTGAGAGGTTCGTTGGAGCAGAAATGGCGCTTACATTGAAGACAACTCGACATTTCGTCGACGAACTGCCTGGGAACCAAGTACTGTGAGAAATAATCTGATCTCAGATCCGTTGTCGATCATGTCCATTTCTCGGCAATGACCCAGATGTGTTCGTATGAAGTCCACATATTGCGTTTACAGTTCAGGGTTGCACTGAAGTCGATTTTCCTTCATGATAAATCGTATAAAGCAATCGGCATTGCGAGTTTCTGGTAGCTGTCCATCTGATCGACATTCTCCTTGAGCGGCAGTCGGACCACAAATCGTTCACTGCAGTCCCTTGAATAGGTTGAAGAAAAGTGATCTTCGCATCGCTGTTCCTCAGATGAAATGGTAGTAGCATTCGGCACTTCTCCGACTTCCCAAAACATGCGAATTGCGCTTTAACGAAGTCCAGAGAGACTGGATGGTAGGCACTGGACCCAGGTGTGAGTGTCAAAGTTCTGGACTCTGGTGAACCGTCGTCGAGTGTAATGCGTCCTGGTTTCATTAAAGCTAAACAATACTGCGCCATACAACATATCGCGAATAAAATAGAAAAAGCAATTCGCTTTTATCTTCTCCCTCTGCTTCTCAAAATGTTCCTAGAACATGTATTCTTATCTCTGAATAAAGAGTATCTCTTATATTTTTTCCAAGTAAAGTATTTTTCTGTGCTCGACGTTATTTTGAAACTGTGAAATTGGAATGAGCGAATTAATCATGAATTACCTAATCAAGTACAAAAAACTTAGATTTCCATAACCTGTCATAACACTTGGGTGGAGGGTGGCCATTAGTCCAAATGCCAGTAGGCAGAATGGGTCAGTAGGCCGAAAGCCATCTAGCTGAATGGGAATTCCGCTGAATGGCTGAATGGGAATTCCGCTGAATGGCTGAATGGGAATTCTGCTGAATGGCTGAATGGGAATTCTGAAAAATGGAATACTGAACATAATATTTTCTGAAATCTTTGAAGATGAACTTTCATGGGTGATTTTTCCTTCTTTCAATCGGGAGGCCAGGCTTCATTATAGCTGTGAACAGTTTGGTTTTGTTCGTGACTTTATCAACCTGTCTATCCAAAATCAACCACCAATTTTCGATAGGGTTGAGGTCTGGTGATTGTAGAGGCTATTCCAACAGTTCAGTGCGATTTTCTTTGAAGAACGCAGTTGATATCCGAGCTGTGAGCTTTGGGTCATTGTCCTGCTGGAAAATGAAGTTTTCCTCGAGCTCCATTTTCGAGCCCCCCTGCGATTCTTCCAAATTTATCAATATCAATGTAACGATCAGCAGTCAGAAAGAATGCCATTGATTTGCGCGAGATTTCCTACGCCGGACCACGCGAAGCACTCCCACGCCATAATACTTCCTCCACCATGCTTAACAGTCTTCTGTACGATCTGCTCCACGTTATTCCTCTAATTAGAGACGCCGACTTGCATACTTGCTCTTCAATCCTGATTCTTGCAGTCTGTAGCGAATAATTCTTTTCGGATACCTTCAGATTCAATTTCTCACGTATAGCACGAGTGGTTATTGATGAACATATTCTTGCTTCTCGCACGATTCTCGCATCATCGTGTGGTTATCTGCCACAGTTTCATACTGTTAGATTTTTTTTCATATCTTCCTTACACCACAGTAGCTCAAAGCATACTTGGCTGCAATCTTGCTGGTGGTCCCAAACGATGAGATTACGGATTTTTAATGGAATTTGCTTAATTTCCATCTTAAAACACGAATTATAACCACAAACTAGTGAAACACGAAAAAAATCTTCTGGTACATACCACATGTCAACAATCATGAGAAGATATGTCAATCTCAGCAACTGAGGAAAAATACATGGTAAAATATAATTAGGCGGAATGAGCACTTTTTTCTTCCAGTTAAAAAACAACTTAATTTCGGTACAACATTATTTTTTTCTTATTATCAATAGAAAAGTCAAATTATGTAAATAAAATATAAAAGATAATAAAAATTAAGTCAACTTTGCAAAAGTAAGCGGAGGGTATAATCACATTAAAAACAGCTTCGAAGCGATGATAAATTTAGTTTTGAGTGAGCACTTTATTTCTTTCAGTACTGTAGTTACCAACGACTGTATCACAACATTAACAATTGATAATCATGTAAAATTAGAACCTGAGCCAAACATCAAAAACAGTATCTGTTCAGCCAAAACAATAATAAAAGCAAGAATAGGAAACAGCGCGCAGTGCTTGCTAGTCAAACGACGCGTTGTTCAAACATACATATCTGTATCTAGTATTCCATTCAGCCTAATGACCGATTCGACAAAGTGACCCATTCGGCCTAATGACATTCGGTCAAATGACCCATCGTTGCGGTGGAGTACTACTTCGGCTAGTGCAGTTAGCTTCAGGAGTACTACTCCGGACCAGTTCGCGTAAATCATCGCTATTATTCAGCCGTATTCAAACCCAACAACACGATTTTTTAAGCATGTATATAGTGCCACACATACATTAATAATGTACACAAAAATATGAAGTTGTTTTCTGTTTGAATACGACTGTGTTATAGCGATAATTAACGGGAATTGGTTCACTTGCGAAGAAGTGCTCCACCTTGCTATTTACTTTTCCAGTCATTATCAAGATAGAGCCGAAATAAGGTCGAATCAGACATCAATTCATCATCAATCCTCAATTTTTCCTCATCGACCTCATCAGTTTCACCTCTTTCAATATAAGCTGCCTAGGGAAGGTCCATTATGTAACGCAGTAAGGGGGAGGGGGGGGGTGTCTTGGGAAAACTGGGCAATCCATACAAAAAATGTGAAGGTCCATACAAAAAACGTGACAAGGACATGAATAAAAAGTCACTTTTTTGCGTGACATAAATAACGCTTGTTCCCCTAGCAATGCAGACAAACCTGTTGTCACTTTATTTTAGAAGAGGAGAAGTCGGTGAAAAGAAATCGATCAAGTCTGATACGTCCTTGTTCCAATTCCAATGCGTGAAGCTTCCGTATTAGCTACATCCTCTTTCTAGTTAGGTCGAACCTAAACTCATCCTTTATTTCCTTTTCACATTCATTCCAGATGGACCAAGAGCACTGCATGCTTCTGGCACTTCCGTGTGGCCGCGACCGAATGGACGTACTACAGCAGCAGAATAATCTCCAAACCGGCTTCATAACCTACCTACAACAAAAACAGGCCGCTGGCATTGTGAACATTGCCGCTCCCGGTAGTTCACAGGCGGCCTACGTCGTACACATTTTCCCGTCGTGCGAGTTTGCCAACGAAAACCTGGCCCGCATTGCACCGGATCTGATGCACCGTGTGGCCAACATTCAATATCTGCTGATTGTGATTGCCACGGTGTAGGATGGAGGGAATGTATACGATTTACCCGGATGTGACTCAAAATATTGGAACCCGGTTCTGACGCAAATCAGCAATGCTTGATAGCAGAGAAGAGACACAGATAGAAAACGGATGTGAATTGATCTCATTAAAGTAACAACATATTTTACTATTATTACTACTAGCAAGAGAAAACACAATGGAAATTCGTCACGTCATACAAGCAGTGATAAATAAGTTTTTTTTTTACGGGAGAAAGACAAAACATTACTTAGAGTTGATATAGGAAAAGAAGGGTAGGGAGGCATCGAGATGAAAAAAGCTAATGTTGAACATAAGTTGTTGAGTAATATGGTAAGAATGAGTATGTAGAAGGATGGTAAATATAGACGCCTATTATTAAGTGGTTGAATATTCTTAAACAAGAGATAAGAAATATACGCGTATATAGGCGTGGTAGAAACCCTGGAAAAGGAAGAGAGGCAATCGATTTTGCACAGATGCAGCTTACTTCTACGTGTTCTTTCGATGTCCAAGATTCATGGCATAAAATGTGTGGGAAGGAAAGAAGTTTATGTGACAACTGTGATTTTGATCATAATTTTTAAGTATTATGAACTCTTTACACTAAACTATAAAGCAAAAGGCTAATAAATCGGTATGGAATCGACGTTAAACGATTTGTTGAGGAAATTCTGGGTAACTCTACTTTTCTTCAGTAGAGTTTTGAGCTGTTCACCGGACAGTCAACGGCATCGGAGGATGGAAAACTGAAACTGAAAGAGATTTTTTGTACATGCTGGCGAGAAGGAAAGGTAGTCTTCTTTCCTTCTTATAACTAATTTATTGATCATTGTTTTCGCTTTTCTGTTAACAGGTGTGTAGTATATAAGTTCTTTTTTACTTTTTGCCTAAAACCGATGTGTACGATATAGGACGAACAGTAAGTGGAGTTGTCGTAAAATATTTATATTGTGTACAGAGAGAACGCAAGAGCTGAATGTAATTGTTGAAGCTTAAAAAGTAGATTTACATCAACTTAGTAATCGACGATGATGACGAAGGAAGAAGAAGAAGAAAAATAAAAGAGGATATAATGTATAAGAATAAATATTTCACACATAAGCTAATTGGTAAAATTCAAGGTAGGTCTCATACACTGTTTATAAGGAAAGGTTAATATATGCAATGTTCAATGAAAACGAAAACATTGCAAGTTAATGATACAATGTAGCGATAAGTTTCCTACGATTGAAGTTATTGTTTTATTTTTAAAGGAAGTAATTTAAGGCTAGTACTACGCGCAGTTCGCACTTGTGTAAATATAATCTTAAAAGGAAGCTAAAAAAAAATCAGAGATTAAGCTGATTATAGAAGTCTATAGTGTAAATACACACAATTAACCTTTACATGCAAAATGAAGGATGCAAACATTTCTTGTTTGACAAACACGCTGAAAGTTAAAACAAGCAACAATCATCAAATTGCAGGTGTAAGAAGAAAAGTAAATGACAAAACTTGGGCAAATATTTTGCATCTGTCATTTCGGTTTGATTAGTTTTTCTCCTGATGGATGGTTTGTGTCGCGCGAGTTCATGCTGCCACGTGTGTCCTGTCCATGGTTGTGAGCCGCCTTTGAAGATAAGTTTTTATGCTGAGCACAATTTGTGTTGACGTGGAGTAAAAGGAAGCTTCGGCAGCTTTTGTAACATTCATCCTTATACAGTTTCGTTTGTTCGACACGTGGTCACTACTTCACGTGTCAACGAGCGATCGACGCACTGTTCTACACGTTTTCGATTCATGTTTGTGTCGTCCGAGAATGGTAGCGAAAAAAAAAAAAATTGCTCATTAGATTGTTAGAGGACTTGATTGAAGCTAACTGCACTTCCACCGTTGGGAAAAGGAAAAGTAAGATAACAAAAAAAATATATATATACATGTAGCCAATAGCAACACACAATCCCAGCCAAGTAAATTAGATTTGGAACGCGTTGTAAAGTATGGAAAAGGAACTGTTTAGATAGCAAAATTATGTATTATTGTGTATGGGGATCTTACGAGCAGACATTGAATTAAGAAAACCAAAAGCTTATCGAGTTGAAACTCAGCATCAGGCAAGCCACGAACATAACTAACCCGCGGGAGGTACACTTTTAAATGCGAACGAGCTTTTCATGAAAGGCTACGCGGACAAACAGAGAAAAATCACCAAAATACACATACACACATGCAAACACACTAACTGTTAAAGTGAAGAATAAAACAAAACATTAAACCAATAATCAATTGAAACCATCGAAACTCTTAGGTGTTTAATGCAAACACAAAAGTTATCACCGAACGAGGAAGTGTAAGTTCCAGCACTACCACAACAGTAGAGGTAAAGAAAAATAATTTTTTCGTTGAAAATAAAAGAAAAAAAGAAAGCAAAATAAAACTACTACAATTATGAAAATAATAAAAAAAACAGTGGAAAAATGAAAAAAGTTGAAACATTAATATTAATATTAACTGATTGTGATCATAATGAAAGAATAAATTGTACCTTTCTTGTATATTTTGTACATATTGATTATAATTAATGATTAAAATTGCAAGGAATAAAATATTTAAAAAATCAACTCTCAGTACTAGTCTGAGTGGAACGGAAAAAGAACATCCCATAAAGTCGTTTAATGGTTATACATGTTTATTGAAAACCAAAAACATAGTCTAAAAACACGCTTACAAAACTAAACATTTAAGTGTAGATATCAAGTTTTCGTATTATGTACTGGAAGAAGGCCAGAATGCTGAAGCTCATTCCTAGAGGAACGTATGCGGCTTTGATCCAAGCCCAAAGACTGCAAACAAATAAGGGAAAAGTAAATAAATTTAATCGCAAATTCTTCATTATTCATGAAACTCACTCGTAAGGATCATCTGACACGGTAAATGGACTGCCCATCGGGTGGTCACCGCAATCTTCCAATATGATCGTCGGTACCGGAAAGTCGTCGGTGTCGGTTTTCTGTTGTTCCACCTTGTGTACCACGCCCTGCCCGTCCAACACTTTACCGAAGACGGTGTGTTTTCCATTGAGCCACGGTGCCGGCATGGTGGTGATGTAAAATTGACATCCGTTGGTGTCCGGGCCGCGGTTGGCCATCGCGATGAAGCCCGAGCTGCTGTGATTAATGTGCAGATTCTCGTCCTCGAAATATTTGCCGTAGATGCTGATCGAACCGTGCCCATCGCCGGAAACAATGTCACCGCCTGTAAAATGAAAGTTAACCGTTATAGTTTCACGAAATATTTTTTGTGAACTGATAAAATGTCAGTCGGAGAAGGATGATTTTGGAGCGGAACTTAAAAATGGGCTTTGCTTGCATAGCCTGATTGGCAGGATCTGGGATACTGAACAGTTGCCAAAAAAATGGAAAATGGAGTTATATGCCCAATCTACAAAAAGGGAGACAAGAACTATGGTAATATTTCGTATTGGGCCCCTGTGACTACAGGGTAGCAGAAGGTACCCGAAGTTGCAAATGAGTAGGCGCAAAGCCTACAAGCAGCGTTGTAGGCTGTGGAAGAGTCATTGTGGCTTCTTTCTATGCGAAGATCACGTAAAGAATCTCACAAAGAACTAAGTGAATTACCGTGAAGTACCCATATTCTGCGCACCTAATGCCCTAATTTTGCGCATTTTAAAACATTCCAAACTAATGTTGAGTTGAATATTCTTTGAATTTAGTTCTACATGAAAATAGATGTTGTCTTCTTGTGTATGGAATAAAATATAAAGTGTGACAATCTTGCAATTAACTGCAAAATTTTGGCAAAATGCGCATAATTAAGCGCTGCGCAGAATTAGGGTACTTCACGGTAGTAAATTTTTGTACGCGACACATTGAAGGTAGGAAATTCAAGGAGCCGGAATGATTGTTAATAAAATGATTGATGGTGCTGGTTTATTGTGCTGCTAGCTCCACTCCGGAACATCGTAAGGATATAGTAGAATTGGCATTTAAAACATCATCTCCATTCTGAAGAAATCCGAGAGCATCGAACGGAAGCCTGGAGCCGTATTGCGGATCTCGAAACGAAGAACTTTTTCTCACAAGCGTTCGTACAAAAAGTCGTTCGTTTAGAGCTACGTAATGCACCCCCTGGTTCCTGCAGCGAGACCATAAAGTGCAACAGACGCTGGAGATGAAGACGGGAGAGATGTAGACTTAAGTGTGGTATATACTATTTACCGGCGATCAATAGTATAGATTTCTGTAATCCTTTTTCTGTCTGTGCATTTCAAGCGTATTGCTTTCTTCATTAGCTTATTGCTTGCTCTCAACTTAGTATTCTCATTGCATTTTCACACTTATTAATTTCCATGTCGGGTATCTTCATCACTGCGACCAATTTTTAGATCTATTGTGATTAATCTTTATTTTACGTCGGCCTATTTCCTCACATGGTGACAATCACCGAGATCTATTGTGATAACAATTATTAATTAAGAGTTTCCAATGACAGGTACCATTCTATCATTAAAGCTATGTCCATTTGGAATCCGGAATAATAAAATCGTCTGTATCCCGGTAACGGGTTGACGTACAAATAAGTTTAATACATCAAAACAAAGGTAATTTACTGTACTTTAAGCAAAAAATATCAACACAAATCATTTCTCTTCGTTTCTAATGGAAATTCGCACTTTCTTCTTTATTCCTCCCATCAAACGCTGCACACCTCCGGAGTCAACTTCCTTGGCACATTTGTTCCACATTTTGGTCATCTGAGTCGCGTCCCGAGTCGTTTTTCCACTTTTCTTAAGCTTCCGCCTCATTATTGCCCAAAATCTCTCGATGGGCCGGAACTGCGGGATTTATGTTTTTATTGATGAAATCTACGTTATTATCGCGGTACCACTGGATGACTCCCCGGCTGTAGTGGCAACTCGCCAAATCTGGCCAAAACTTCACGGGACCTTTATGGGCTTTAATGAAAGGTCATTATTGCCCAAGTACGTGGTTTTTGAGGCATTTTTCCTTGTACAGCTTCGAGTCCATCGTCTTATTCGTGACGAACACTTTGGTCTTTGCTCCGCATATCTCTTTGCATATCCCTTGCCAAATCATCAGTTTTTTGTCAAATTTGTCCATAAAAGCAAACTTAAATAAACTTCGCAGGAACATCTCCTCGTGCCGTCGCCATGTAGAATTTTTGGTACTTCGTCAAAACCTGCTGGTACAATTTCCGAGCTTGAGTTTTGGTTACGAAACTTTGCTTCAACGTTCTGTTTGGTTGCTTGCTGGCTCGATAAGGACGATATCCTGCTCGCAAACGAATTCTTTGAACGGTACTGCGAGCAGCAGCATATTTTTTTGCGATTTCATTATCTGATAGTCCAGAATTTGCTCTGACGGTCCTCAACACCGTCTGGTTCAGCTTGCGGTCATATGTTCCACTACGACGCTTACCTTGAGGCTTTCGCTCCCTGAAACGTTTGAGCACATCATACATGGTTGATTTGGCGATTTTCAACGCTTTTGCGACTTTTATTGCGGACCACGTTGGAATATCAACGTGGGTGTGCAGAATTTTTTCTCTCATCTCGGCTTCCATCTGGAATAAGTTTTGACTTACTGCACGAAACACCGTGAAATTTATACCAAAGAAAGTGGGCGCCTAGGTAAACAAACCGCTGTAAAAGAATTCTTGCAGCGGTCACTTTCCGTGCCGCTGCAACACAATAAGTGATTCCGGATTCTAACTGGACAGAACTTTAGTATGGTTGTGTTGCAAGTACATACGCTATGCCAGGGAGTCGAGAAAATTTCCGTTATGCAAAATTCCTAGACCAAACCGGGTACCGAATCCAGCCTCTTGCAGCACGGCGATGCTTTGTAGCTTTATAGTAGATGTCACTACTGCTAACTGAAGGTAACTATTCGAAAGGTGAAGCCGATCTTCTGGGAAGTTGGGCGGGCGGTGATGTTAGCTGTAGTGAAAGTATGTCGCATATTGTTCCTGGAATCAATCGTCTTCAATCATCATCGAACAAGTAACTACTGACCAATTTGGATGGTTGGCCAACCAATAACAGAAACAGTTTTTTTTACTGTTAATATTGTGTAGAAAAGAAACCGCACCAAGGAATTCGGATGTCAGTTTATTTCAATACATCGAAGAGAATAATTCACAGTGGAAACCAAAGGAAGTGTTTTTCTTTATTGACGGCTCCCAAAAGCAATGGTCATCCCCTAACTGAACGAAAGCTGTTCCTGTTTTGCCATTACGTCTGTTGTGTCTCACTCGACACTGTGACTTGGTTTCTTTACAAAGAGTTGTTTTTTTAGAGCTCATGACACGAGCTTCGTAATATTGTAAACCAAGGGCAAAGACAATGATTGTCGGTTGTCGTGGCGTTTTATCGTTGGATCGGCTGGGAATCCAGAGCAACGGTAGAGCTGTATTTCGTCGATGGATTATGCTTCATTCTTCGAATCAAGCAGATGTGGCAGCAAGGAATCCGTCAAGATGTGGAATGATACAAACAAAAAACGAAGGCACTAAAATCGTCTTTTCCGAGCTACGGAGTTTCGCCTGGAGGAGTTGGAGTGTGCAGAAATGCACCAACTGTTCTCAAGAAACCCGAAAATACTACACCAAGCCTAACGGATCTGGCAAACACCTTTCTCCGCGAGTCGGAATGTGGTGGGGTACGAAAACTACCAAGACTGAACAAGTTGGATACCAACTGTGACAGAAAAAGCATTCGGAGACGCAGAATAGTCCACTAAATCCTGAGGTCTGGTGAAATTCATCCCCGTACTAAGAGTTTCTTGTACAAGACGCTGATAAGATTCTCTACATCAATTTCTCCGCTCCGCGTCGATCTTCGTTTGGACATCATAAGTGGTAATCCAACTTAGATATCGTTGTGTGGTTTTTCGTTTCTCGCGCTATTCGGTGCTGCAGTTTTTCGTTCTCTTTTCGCTCGTTCGTTCGTGCCGCGATTTCGGGCCCTCCTCGTGCCTCTCCGACGCTTGACCAGCTGCTCGAGGTGGCAAGCTTTAAAGCTGAACTGCAGAATTTGACAGCAAACCCACCGACACCGATCACTGTTGCGATGACGTGCAACAAAAAAGCAGGTGCCTCCGCCTCAACCGTCAGCTGCTGCCTGTAGGCAATAAGCAAGCGGTTCAAAGTGACCCCGGAGGATTGTGTTCCCGATCGCACTCTTTCCACGTACTACCAGAATGTCAGTGGCTTGCGCACACAAATCCCTCAGCTACGTTTGGTACTGTCTAGCTGTGATTATGACGTGCTTATCTTCACGGAAGGCTCCGGGCAGATATTGACAGCAGAGAAATTTCGTCCGATTACGTTTTCTTCCGTTGTGATCGTAATGCATTGACGAGTCAGCATTTGCGGGGTGGCGGAGTGCTGATTGCGGTAAAAAGCTCACTCAAATGTAACTCGGTTTCGATGCTTGAACATCGCATCGCAGTTTGCATAAAATTGCATTCTCGTTCGCTTTATATAGTTGCTATCTATCTCCCACCTAATTCGAGTACCGAGTTATATACTGCTCATGCAAGTGAGGTACAACTTGTTGCAGATCGTTTGACCGAGAATGACATAATTTTGTCTGTCGTCAACTTTAATCTCCCTAACTTGCGATGGCATCTCGATAAGGACATCAATGGATACATTCCTTCTAACGTCTCGACTGATACTGAGCTGGACTTTACAGAAGCAATGTTTACCAATGGCTTGAGGCAGGTTAACAGTTTAGTCAATACAAATGGAAAACTTTTAGACCTGGTATTTACCAATTTTCCGGAATATCTTGACTTAATTGCACCATCGTCTCCTCTGTTGCCGATTGATAACCACCACGCACCAGTGGTTTTGCTTGACGATAGTGACGCGCCAACATTACTTGACAACCAAAATCAATGTTTTAAGTTTGACTATTCCGCATACGATTTTGACTTGGTAAATTCCATTTTTGTGCACATTGATTGGGAACGATTATTGAACGACGGTTCCGTGGACCAGGTGCTATCAGCTTTTTATGGATCACTTTATGATGTTATCAATCGCCATGTTCCTCGAAAAAAACCTGCTTCGATCTCAGTTTTAAACCAACCGTGGTGGACTTCCGATCTGCGTAACAGTGATGTCCATATCCTCAGTGTGGTAAAGAGAGATTTAAATTTATCCACACACTCTTCCTACCTCAATAAGAGCTCTTCTCTCTTGTGTATATTCACCCCCGTGTTTGCTTACGGGTAGTGCATGTGAGTGTAAAAAAAAGGTTTTTATTCACACAACACTCGATCGCTCTAGAGTGAGAAGAAGAGCTCTCAAATTCACAGAAGTGAATTCAGATAAATTCCCTGACGCGTGTGCCCCAGTGAGCTCACTGGCGTGGGCTCTTCTGCTAATATGCAGCAGTGATTGCAAATTCGCTTTGGTGCTACATAACAAAGGAAGAAAGAAGAATGTTTATTCCCGCTTCCATTTTTCGGACATTTTTTACAAATCCGACGAAGTTTTCACTCTCAACCGCACCAGCGAATCACAGAGAGAGCACTGGGGCGTTCTCACCCAAGTGTACGCGGCAGCGATCGCAGGCGAGAGCACGTGGGTGAAGACAGATAAGAGCACGTGAGAGCGGTCGTTTTAAAGAGAGAGTGATTCACTCACTCCAAGCCATCCCCTCACTCGCGCACACTTTCACTCTGTCTATTTACCACCGAATAAAAGAGCACTTTGCATTATCTGCGGTGAGTTATGGTTGTATCCTCTGTGATGGTACAAATCTCACGCGCTAGCGTAACATTAGTGCGAAATGCCATCTCTGCTGCGTAACCGTCGCAACAATCTTCGTAAAATGCGTAACCGATATTTCATTACGAAAAACGAGTCCGACAGAGCTAGACCTCGCGAGCTTGAATCGGAGTATAAAGCCCTCCTTTCAGCAACGCATGAAAGCTATTTGATCAGGATACAGACAACCGTCAAGCAAAACCCCTCTTGTTTCTGGGATTACATCAAGCAGCGGAAAGCTATTCACGGCGTTCCTGGCTCTTCAATGGAACTA
Organism: Aedes koreicus; assembly: GCA_024533555.2. Lineage (NCBI taxonomy): Eukaryota > Metazoa > Arthropoda > Insecta > Diptera > Culicidae > Aedes > Aedes koreicus. The sequence goes on from JAHHFK020002860.1 coordinate 409,637, forward strand.
CTTCTTAATCTAGCTCAGAAGCAGCCAATCTCTTTGCCACATTCTTCGAAAGCGTGTTTAGTAAAGCTTCTCCCGTTCAGCGTCGGAACCCTTTTGAACCGTGCTATGACATTAGTTTGGCATGCATACAGTTTTCTACGAATGATGTTCGGAAAGCCCTTGAAGACCTCGACTCAACGAAAGGACCCGGAACAGATAGCCTACCTCCTGTATTTTTGAAGAATTGCGCCACTACTCTTGCAATGCCCATCGCTGCAGTTTTCAACCGCTCACTCCAGGACAGAACATTCCCAATTGCGTGGAAAACGGCGTCCATAGTACCGATCCATAAGTCCGGAAGTTACACTTGTGTCGAAAATTATCGTGGAGTATCTATACTTTGCACTCTTAGTAAGGTTTTCGAAAAGCTAATCTACTCAGTATTATACAGAGCTGTTTCACCGATCATCTCCGTTGCTCAACATGGCTTTGTGAAGCATCGTTCTACAACATCAAACCTAATGTGCTACGTTTCGGCGATATCACGTGAGCTGGAGTCAAAGCGACAAGTGGATTCGGTTTATATCGACTTTGCGAAAGCGTGTGAAGCAGTACCGCACAGTCTCATCGTTGGAAAAACGAGCCACCTAGGATTTCCAACATGGATCACTGAATGGCTCTACTCGTACCTGTCTAATCGCGAGGCTTTCGTAACTGTGAATTCAGTGCGTTCCAGGACACTCCACATACCATCTGGAGTACCCCAGGGCAGTGTTCTCGGCCCTCTGATTTTCATTATTTATGTGAATGACTTGTGTGAACTGCTTTCATCGTCAAAACTTTCTTTCGCCGATGATCTGAAAATTTTCCGCGTGATTATCTCTCTCGCCGATTGTGTCGAAGTTCAGGAGGATATAAACCGTTTGCTAGTCTGGTGTGGTGACAACGGCATGCGCGCAAACAACAAAAAGTGCAAAGTAATAACTTACACCCACTGCAACAACGTTATTCTGCACCAGAATTATATGGGATCGGATGCTCTGGAACGTGTAAGTTCTATCTGTGATCTGGGTGTAACGATTGATTCGAAGCTGAGGTTCCATGAGCACATGAGCATCGTTATTGCTAAAGCATACACTGTGCTTGGTTTTATTCGTCGTCATGCATCAGGCTTCACTGGCGTTTATTGCCTTAAGACGCTTTTTTGCTCACTAGTTCGCAGCATCTTAGAATATGTCTCACCGGTGTGGTCTCCATCTTACGTCACGCATACTCTTGCATTTGAGCGGGTTCAGAAAAGTTTCATGAGGTTTGCTTTGCGTCGGCTCCCATGGAATGATCCAGTCAACCTTCCCGCTTATCCCGACCGAAGCAAGTTGATTGATTTGGAAACCCTCTCAGCCAGGCGTATTAAACTGCAACGGCTGTTCATCTTCGACCTTATAATGGGCCATGTGGATTGTCCCGAACTCCTAGAATTAATTCCGTGGAACACTCCTCCTCGTCGGTTCCGAAACTCCCCATTACTGGCAATTCCGTTTCACAGAACGAACTTCGGATTTAATCATTGTTTTAACTTGTGTTTGCGATCCTTTAATGATGTATGTAACGAATTTGATTTTAATCTGTCTAAAAATGTGTTTAGTGCTAAAATTAGAGGTTTAGATTAAGTTATTCTAAGTAATCAGTCTGTACGACATAGTCGAAGATTGTGTACAATAAGTAAATAAATAAAAGATGATGCCAACCCCAGCTCATTGGATCACAATGCTGTGCGGGGGTCGGCGGGTCCCCGAAGGGGTTTAGGGGAAAAGGGGGTTTTGGGGGGGGGGTGGGGGTTCTCCGCACGACGGGTGGGGGGGGGAGGGGAGGGGCGGTGGTCTGGGTGGTTGGGGCGGTGGGGGGAAAAAATTGTGGGGGGGGGGGAGGCGGCAAAAAAAAAAAAAAAAAAAAAGGGGGGAGGGGGGGGGGGAATATAACTTGGGTGGGAAAAATTAATTTCTTTTTTTTCGGGCGGGGGCGGGGGGGGAAGGGGGGGGGGGGGGGGGGGGGGGGGCGCCCCCCCCCCCCGGGGGGAATGATATAAAAAAAGGGAAGGGGTTGGCGTAGCCGGGGCGATGTTGTCATTTTGACAATAGCGAAGTGAGGGGGTGCGACTCAAGATCGTGTACCTATAAATCATATTGTATATCCATACCTGTAATTCATAGCATAGTATTTTCCATTCTCATGTAATTAATAATTTCAGCACGCTTTGGAATCATCTTTGCATTCGAAAACCATTTATAGCAAGAGCCTGGAGCAACATGACAAGCATCAAAGGCTCAATTTGTTTTTCAGCATTTCAGCATAACATTCACTCTAAAATTGCACTTCTGAACATCAACTACTATGTTCATAAAATATTGACATTTGCTTATATAGTATATAGAATTTTTTTTTAAAAAAAAACAACATTTATTATAAAATAATATCTTTTATTGAAATTTTATCATTGATATTTGAAATGATCTATTCTGTTTCCAGCTTTTCCAGGACTAGTAGGATATTAATACATATTTAATTTTTATGTTTTTTTCTGTAACAATCCAGTGGATGTCAGATATATTTTGTACATACGCATGTTATGTTCTCGTATTAAATCAAATATCTTTTCATTGAAATTGTTGAAAGGATTCATCTACTCTGCTTTTCAGCTTTTCTAGGATTATTAGATATTAATACATATCCAATTTTTATTTTGCAGTAACAATCCAGTGACTGACAGTTATATATTGTAAATACTTATATTATATTATATTGCGTACATTACATACATACAATCATTAACAAAGGGTAAGGGGGAATACAAGGTGCTAGACGAAGCGTAGGCTGGATGATGTATTCGTGGTTATCTGGCCCAAGTCATGGATGACAACTATGCCTTCTTTGGTGGAAATCATCAGATCAAGATCAGCGAAGGTCTAATTATCTTCCGACAGTCTACAGTGAGTTTGCTAATCCTATTTTTAACAAAACACCAGACGGAAATCCTAATGTGTATTGCTTACTGTTAATTTCCTTTAATAAGAGCGTTTCGTTGGAAGGAGATTCTCTATCCTGTCCGTGGGTTTCGTGTAAGTGCTGCTGCTTATGGGTCCACACCCCCGTTTCCTATCACATCACATCACATCACCTGGCCGTGGTCTCCAACAAATGCTTGGAGCTTGGCTACTTCCCGTCTCATTGGAAATTAGCCAAAGTTATCTTAATCCACGAAGCCTGGCAAAGACCCTACCAGAGCAAAAAGCTATCGCTCTATCAGCTCATTATCCTCCATCTCGAAGCTATTTGGAAAGCTGACCATCAGCCATTTGCTGGAGTTATCAAACCAGAACAACATATTCCTCCCAAAGCAGTTTGGTTTTAGCTGCATCGTTGTAACTTCCTGATCTTCCTCATGAAAATGATCAAGAACTCTCTGTTGCACAGATCATTCCAGGTCTTCCTGAGTGGTTCCCATTCCAAAGCATTCAAAGTTGATGCTGGGATCCCATAGAGGAGCCTCCTAGGTCCTATCTTGTTCAACATCTTCCCGTCAGATGCTCCTCCTCTACCGGGTGGTAGTATTTTGTCGATGTTCGCACATGACATTGCCACTATCTACAAGGATCGAGGGATTCAAGCTCTGACACGTACACTCCAGGAAGGCCTGGGTTCTATGCAACTACTTCAACAGATGGGCGATCTGTATCAATGCAGCAAAAACACAGACCATTCTGTTCTCACATTCAAAATCACGCTGGCTTGTTCCGCCTGATTATTTGAATAACCACCTTGGTAGCACTCCCATCGAAAGGTCGAGTTAAGTTGTATATCTTGGTCTCACCCTTGATCGCAAATTGCTATTTAGATCCCACGTAAGCAAAATATCAACAAAGTGCTCCACCCTCTATACTCTCTCATCAACAGAAGGTCCTTCCTTCCCCTTAGAAATAAGCTAGCTATCTACAAGCAAATTATTCTTCCGGGTATAGAAAATGCTTTGGGTATAGAAATTGCTTACCACATAAACTGTGAAATATTTGTAAAAAGAAACATAATCTTTTGAAATAAAGACCATATAAGCTAAAAAAAGTAGTTCTCTACAGGCATGATCGTGTACAATGCTCATGGAGGACTTGCAAGTACTTAGAGTTTTTAAACGACGTGTAGAACAATGGAAAACAATCCCGTAAAAATGTAGTTTGCCCCCAATCTGGCCGGAACAAGATGCAGAGGACCACAGTGAACTAGATTATTGATCCAGTGGAGCAAGATTTTGGAAGTGTGGGACACTGGGCAGCCCTCATACAAGTTTCCTCGCGAAACAGGTGTAGGTTGCAGGTGCAATCCTAATACCAAAGAAGGTACACCATGATTATGCGAGGATCCACGAATATTAAGATTTTTTGGTTATAAGAAGACCCTTTTAATTGGATATGAAATATTTTTGTCATGAATTTCCTTAAAACTCCCCTTAAAAAAATCTTCTGAATGATATAATGATTCTCAACAACATCCCGAAAACCTTTTGTTCATAACTCGCAATATTTGTCCAGCCTTCGTAATTGTATGCATAAGGCATTTTAGCTATCAATATTTCAAGTTACAATTTTGGATTTATCGTAGTATTGTTTTATACAATGTTCTTGAAAAATCCAGAAAAACTCGCAATGATTTGTGGCATTTCCATTTAATAACCGGTTTTAATCAAGCTGAAAAAAAACCATCTTAAAGATTGTACTAAAAAAAAAAATGAGGTTCAATGATTATATTGTAACTCTTTGGCGTGCGGGTAAAAATTGATGAAATTTTGACTGAAATAAGCTAGCTAAATATTATGTGCGCCGTTGTGGAAAATCCGACTGCGTGCCACATATGGCTCGGATAACACCTGGGATTCCATCATTCGACGGTGTCCCGGGTGGTGAAGTCATTTAAGGAGATTCAGACTATCCAGCGGCGGTCTGGCAGCGGAAAACAACTGATTCGGTGAAGGCAAGGAAAGTGTTGAATCTGTTCAAGCGTCGACCGAACCTTTCTATCTGCGATGTGGCGAAGAAGGCAAGGATTCCATCTGGTTTGTCGAAAAAAAAAAACGATTAAATGTGACGGCCTCAACGTCTACAAGGTCAGGAAGGCAGCAAACCGGAACGACAACCAAAACTAGGTAGCCAAAACCCGCGCCAGGATGCTCTTCTGAGAGTAGCTGACACAGCTGAGGTGCGTCGTGATGGACGGTTGGTCGTTCCTCAGGAGGTAAGGAAGAAGAAGGTGGCCAAATTCGCCAAAAGTTGTTGGTTTGACAGGCTGTGGGTGTGGGGACATGAACCAGCCATACATAACGACTGGTACCTTAAATGGGAAAAACAATGGGTGAAAGTATAAAAAAAAAGTCGGCCTCACTGTTGCCCAAAACCTTATTATCCGATATACCAATGAAGTAGAAACGTAACCATAATGTTGTAGTTTATTTCCTGGAAGTTTGAAGAAAATACGACTAAAAATGAATTTTGGCGACCATTTTTGTGTGTCTAATTTTTTTCAGTTTTTTAACAGTTTTCTGAGGGGGGAGGTGGGAAATATCTCGCTTCAAAATTCCTAATTTTATTGACCTCTTATAGAGGGTTTCATCGAAACTACAGAACCTCAATCAAATGAATTAAATGGCTTCTTCAGCTAATGTGCATTCAGTATTTCATCATCTGCATTAATTCACTGGATCTGTCATATTGGAGTTTTATCGAAACTTTTACCTTGAATCATGAATTTATTGATCACTCGATGAAACCGACTGCCTTTGTACGAAATTCCATCAATACCATGCATGCAAATGTGTCGAAAATTTTCCACCGTTTTCGGAGCCTCCTCACCGAACATTCCGATGATTACCCGTCCTTCATTCTTGCCGTTAATTGATATATCCATGTAAACCTGTGACGTCACCTTAAATGTAGCACTCTGGACCTGCAACACAAGTTTAAATTTATCAAAACGCACTTTAACATTCAAAGATTTAACGATCATCTTACACTAGCTACTACAAGAGCCAATAGTAAATAATACGCGACTTGCATCATATCTTCAAATTTAAAATACACAACACTATATGAACCGATACTTCGTAAAACGTTGACCGTCTAGAATAGACTGACCGGTTTTTCAGTAAACAGGGCTCAGTGTTTGATCGACATGTTGCAGCCAATGAGGAAGCCATAGAACATTAGGAGGAGTATTGATTATTTTTTTCGGTGTGCTTGTTTCCATTTATACGCACTATACCACAACTAAACATTTTCGGGAAGTGAGCATCCATGCTAAAATGGACTCGAAACCTTCGTCTATTTTTGATTGATCAAATGTGAGGTTAGAATGCGTAAATTTTAGAAATTCAATCTAATGATAACGTTGTTTTCTTTAAATTGGATTGCATTATCATTATCAAACTTTTTTTTCTATTTGTTCTAATTATCACTAATTGTACTTGAGATGCACCAATTATTACTTTGACGAAGCGCCATCTGTGAGTCTAAGCTGAGGCGCCCACTGATGTATCCGTTATGTGACATCACATAACATGTCATAGCTTCGTATCAAAGTCGTGTGGCGTGAGTCGAACGTCGACAAGATATTTTGACATGCTTGCAGATACCACACATCTGCCACGTCAGTGGGTGCCTGGGCTTTGCTTTATGTTAGAATACCAATAGGAATTCAAGGAATTCTTACGATATTTTTAAGACAAACCATATCAGCTCTCATGAAATGAACAGCACATTCAAACATAATAGAGGCAGTGCTCAATACACCGATGACAGTCAATTTTGTTGGCAGTCACATGTAGGATGCAACCGATGCAAAATATATGAGTATTCAATCAGAAAATATAAGGAGGTTTTTCTTTTTCTCTCGATTGACTATAATTTTTAATCAATTAAATTTGCTGGTCTAAATCGCCTCGCGAATGAGTTCATAGTTTTTGAGATTTTGATCAGTCAAGGTTCTTTTTCTCATACTGAAACTCTGTTTTACTAGCATGGAGGGTGTTGCCATCTGTAGAAAAAAGCTAGAACTAATAATATGGTCATGGGTTAATTTTGTACTCACGACTACTGTAGGTTGGCGCTAGTTTCCGTGGACGAAAAACATCTAAAAGTAAACCGACGGAATAATGTATGGAGGTATGCGGTTTTTGCTAAGTACACTGATAGGCAAAATAAAGTGCCCACCTCATCGTTTTTTCAATTTCTCTCATTTACTTGGTTCAAATAAAAGTAAACACACTGTATTTTTTTTATTATCTTATTTTTTATATTCTTTTTAAGTTTCACTTATGGAATACTGAAAAAAAGGAGTTTTACTTAAAGAAAAAAAAATCAATTTGAGTTGAAAAAAAAACAGTGACAAAATAAAGTGCCCACTTGATTTAGGCTACAGAAAACATAAATTAAAGTAAAATAAAAGCATTTCAATAATTGATGTGTCCTCCTTTGGTCTTCAGGACCTCCTGCAGGCGCTTCGACATGCTCTCGACCAGGTTCTTTAGGTGCTGTGGATCTAGCTCTTCCCAGGCGTGCTCCAGGGCTTCAAAATAGTTATTTTTATTGGTAATACCAGTTTTGTCAACCCTGGCATCGAGAATCGCCCACAAATTCTCGATGGGATTGAGGTCCGGGCTTTGTGGAGGCCATTCCAGCGGTTTGATCCGACAAGACCGGAAGAAAGACTTAGTCTTCTTGGCAGTATGCTTCGGGTCGTTGTCCTGCTGGAATGCGAACTTCTCTTCAAGGCCCGTCTGGATCAGCGAAACCTCCAGATTTTCTCGCAGGATGTTGATGTAAGAATCTGCCGTCATTATCCCGTCGATTTTCACAATGCTTCCCACTCCACCCCATGAAAAACATCCCGATCTGCACCAAACACGAACCCGCCGCTTTCGGTTAAACAGCTCGAATTTTGATTCGTCCGTCCAGAGAACCGTTTTCCAGTACTCTAGGGGCTTATCAGCATGCTCCTTAGCAAACTTAAGCCGTTTGGCTTTGTTTGCCTTGCTGATAAATGGGCGCTTCCGGGCAAGTTTGCTATTCAACCCCTGTGCTACGAGACGGCGACGAACAGTTCGACCGGAAACTGATAACTGAAGGGTTTCCTGGATCTCGCGGACAGTTACCTTCGGGTTCTTCTTGACTTCGCGCATGATCTTGGTGTCCGTTCTCGCATCCGTTTTCTGCTTCCTGCCTCTGCCAGGGCGATCCACCACTGATCCAAACGTTTTAAGCTTCAGAAGAATTTTGCCAACCGCTGCCTTACTGATACTGTACTTCTTAGCGACAGCCCGGTGCGATTCACCGTTTTGCACATCACGAACGACCAATTTTCGGATACACAAGGGAATTGCTTTCGAAAGCACTGCGTTCTCCATTTTTTTCAATTGAATCAAATGCGATCACGTATACAAATGCACCAGGTTGAGCCGTTTGCTTCAAAACATGTCAAAATATCAAAACATAAACAATCGAGGGGTCTTCCAATGGAAACTTATCGATTTTTGAAGTGGGCACTTTATTTTGTCACTGTTTTTTTTTCAAAACAAATTGATTGTTTTTTTCTTTAAGTAAAACTCCTTTTTTTTCAGTATTCCGTGAAACTTAAAAAGAATAAAAAAATAAGATAATACCAAAAAAATACAGTGTGTTTACTTTAATTTGAACCAAGTAAATGAGAGAAATTGAAAAAACGATGAGGTGGGCACTTTATTTTGCCTATCAGTGTATCTCATGTTGTAAATATGAAAAAACAATTCTTTCATACCACTTGTGCCTAATGAAGAAAGCTATTACCATAGACTAACTCTAAGACCAGTAGGTCCCGAACAAATACGATTTTTTTCTTGGCTCAGTCAGTACTAGCACATCGGTCCCAAGCTCGGTCCCAAGCTTAATAATACGCCCCTCATAATGAACTCACACGAACACACTCTCAAATATTCTGTCAAATTAACACAGCAAATCAAAACAAAGGCGCAAATATGTATAGTTAGGTGCTGGCTACAAGGTGTACTTCGGACCAAGGGGTTCTACAACAGTGAACCAATTTCAAATCGCTAGTTGCATATTGATTGTTGCTATTACGTCTTTCAAATACTTTTAGACAATGTGTACACTGAGACATTCAGGTATGCAACGTTTGCATCAATCTACCACTCTTTTGCTGTTTTTTTTGTTCTATTCATTCATTATAATGACAAAACATACCGAAAAGCAATGGAAAAGCAAGAATAAAAATTCTAAAGAGAGGTATATAAAAAAATATCCAAACTAAATTTAAAAGCTTTTTTTTATCAAACTCGTTTGCTCAGGGATGTCGCACAACCTCAATTTTTACCTGTGCACTATTTGCAACATGTTGATGACTGTTTGCGTTTTAAGAGATAGTATACAGGTAGACTGTGGTTAAGTCGACACTACCGCTTTTTCTCCTGATGTGCTGCTTAAAACTTGGGCAAAGCAGTCTTCGCAAATAGGCTATGACTCAACCGATCAAAATGCATCTTATCTACATCTTCGCTCGTATGCCTAGGTCACCGAATCGATCGTCACGGCCTACACAAATCGGTTAAGCATGTCGAAGCTATCCGTGATGCACCACAACCAGCGGATAGATAGTCATGAAGAAAATGATTATATTTTTTGGCTCAGGAAGTACTAGCACCCCGGTCCCAAACTTAACCCTTAAATGCGAAAAAAAATAAAAAATTTTTATAAAAAATAATTTTTTTTTTAAATTTTTTGGTTGTTTTTTAATAAAAAAACTTACTCTAATTGTTATATTTGTATTCTCCGAACGTGGAGTAACGATTATGATGTAGAAGGAGATGTTTCGCTCATCGCCATGAGGCACCAAGAGTAGACAGTCATGTTTGCTAGAATGAAAGATATGAAGAGAAAGTGTTGAAAGTTCCGTTAGCGTACGGTAGGTTTGAAATGGAATAGAAGTATTGAAAATTGAGCGAAAAGGCATGGGTAAAGTATTACTCGAACCAAGGACGTTATCATTGCCAAACATTCCACTGCGGGGTAGGTTGAGGCACAGATACATCTGCCACCTCAACTGGCAATAATAACGTGATGGAACTCGCTCATGTACCACCACTGATCGCTTGTGATAGTTTCTAGCGGTAATTTTGTACACACTCTGTTTTGATGCGTACATGGGACAGGAAAACTCTCTCCTTTTTTGGGTTTGTTTTTGTACACAACGACTGATAATTACTTAGTGTAATTACAAAATGCTTCCATACAGCGTTCCTAGTTCACACAACTGCTTCATCGAAGTCTATATAACAATTTCACTGGATTATTTCCCCAAAAGGAAAAGAATTAATTTATTTTTAAGCGTTTTCCGGTATGTTGTTTTAAAGCAACATTGCGCATTTAAGGGTTAATGATTCGCTCCTAATAATGCAACTCACACAAACACACTGTCAAATATTCTGTCAAAATAACATAGCGAATAAATAAATAAAAAAATAAATACAAAGATACTAGTACCGAAAGGTACTGAAAAGCGCAAGAGTGTATGGCTAGGTGCAGACTGCAAGGTGTACTTCGGACCTACAATATGTCTAATGAAAAAATGCGAAAGTTTTCAATACAGTAAATATCATATTTACTGTTCTAATGCGTGTGTGTAATCATCTGACTGTATACTCTGAGACAATGTAAACAAAACAGTGGTTCGCGTGGTAAAACAGTTGAGACATATGTACGCAAAGGAGGTTATGACTAGTTTGCTGCTCGCACAAAAGCCTGTAAAATAAATTGCAACGATTGTGGGATGCCACCTGGCTACCGTTTACCGTATCCAACGTTCACTTTTTGATGGACCACGTCCACGGAAGCCAGGAAGTGGCCGTCCACGGTCCACTCGCACACCGAAGCTCACCAGATCAGTGAGAGACAAAGTGAGGCGAAATCCTATCAGATCGATCCGGAAATTGGCTAAGGAAGCCGATATTTCAAAAACTACCATGCAACGGTTGGTCAAAGATGACTTGAAATGTTCGTCCAGGGCAAGAGTAAAGCGCCACCTAGTAATGGACGGAATCAAACAACTACGGCTGGAGCGCTCAAAACGTTTGGTGTCAGCATTAAAAAAGAAGCATACCATCATCGTATTCTCCGATGGCTTGAAAATGCCTCCAGTATTTATCAAAGCTGGATTAAAAGTTAATACCGAGGTTTACATGAACATTTTGAAGGACCACGTTCTGCCATGGATGAAAGCCAACTTTAGAGCACACCAACACGTCATTTTCCAACAGGACGGAGTACCGTGTCATACCTTGAAAAGGACTCAAGCGAGGAAAACGTGGAATTTTGGCCAAAGGACATTTGGCCTCCTAGAAGCCCAGACTTGAATCCTTTGGATTACTCAATATGGGCATATGTTTAGGCTAAGGCCTGTCAACGTTCTCACCCCAGTGTTGGCGCCCTAAAAGCTTCCATTACCAAGGCATGGAACTCGATGACTGACTCATACATTGAGAAGGTATGCTCTCGATTCCGTCCCCGTTTGGAGAAGGTGATCGAGAAAAATTGTGGACATATTGAGTAATGTAATCATGAAAGGCTTAATAAAACATTCCTTAAATAAAATTATGATGATTTTTATCATTTTCTATGAAAAAAACTTATTTGAAACTGAGGTATGGATTTTCGCATTGTTTTATGGTACATACTGTAGGGGTTATGGGTCATTAGACCGGATGGGTCACTAGGCCGAATGAATCATAAAACCGAATGAGCCATTAGGCCAAAAAAGTCATTAAGCTGAATGGATCATAAGGCCTAATGAGTCATTAGGCCGAATGGTTCGCTAGGACATTAGGCAGAAGGGGTCGTTAGGTCGTTAGGCATAATGGGTCAATAGATCGAATGAGTCATTAGACCGAATGGGTCATTAGGCTGAATTGTTCATAAGTCCGAAAGGATAATCAGGCCGAATGTGTCATTAGGCCGAATAAGTCATTAGACCGAATAAGTCATCAGGCTGAATGAGTCATTAGGCAGAATAAGTCTTTAGGATGAATGGGTCGTAAGGCCAGCGGCTCATTAGGCCGAATGGGTCCTTAGGTCATTCGGCAGAACAGGTCGTTATACCGAATGGGTCATTAGGCCAATTGGGTCATTAAGTCAATTGGGTCATTAGGCTGAATGGTTTATTAGGTCTAATGGCCTCTGTACTGAGCATAAATCAATTGATAATATTTATCGAAGTGTAACATCCGTGCATGTCTGATCATGGTTTCTGCAGCATTCTCGTATTTGGCCACTATACTTCTTTGCGGCTGTTTCTTAGCACATACGTTTTCCAGCTGGATCATCTAAATATCGTTTATTTTGTCATTCCTATTGTGACAGAGATTGTGTAGTATGCAACAAGCTTTAACGATTATGTTGACATTGTCGATATCGACTTTACCAATTCTTTTTAAATGAGCTTTGAGATGTCCAACAACGCGTTAGAATGCTGATAATCGGTAGTTGTATATTTTTTCGTCTGATAGCTGGATAGAGAACGTAAACGGCTTCATGACATTACTTGATAGTCTGAATGCAGAATTACCAATCAGCAACATCGGAATCTCAACCCCTTCAATTGTTCGGGAGTATGCTTTAAATACTTCGTTGGTGCAATGCATTTTTTTAAACTTAGAATTCTGAAATGGTCGTAGAACCATTTGATCGCCTGGGCTCTCCTACGTTAATATATATAAAGTGATAACGATAATCAATTGCTGCGAAAAGAATCACTGAATGTCAACCCCTGAAATTTGAATAATCTGTTGCTTAAGATCTCGGTACATTGACTTCTATGTCGCATCCATTAATGAGGGATTTCTAATTGCCTATCCACCAATCCACCAACCAAGCAATTTCTCATTGCCTATCCACCAACCCCGGAGAAAGCTGAAGACATTGTTGGAGGCAGATTTCAGGCTGTAGGATTTCTACAACTGCATGGAAAAATGCGCGGAGTAGTTCGCCAGGGGTAGTTCTTCCTATACCAAATAAACTAGCAGTGGTCCAATACTATGCTGAAGATTTGACCCGGCATACCGGGCTACAGCAATGAGTTTATCCAACGGTGTTTTTGCTTTGCAAATGCTCTAATTTTTTAACCAAGAAATCGAATTTACTTCTGTTCACCCGAGAGGGGTTTTTTGAATTTTTCGTCTGAAAACTTGCAATTCAAATTATATTAATCTCACTTTGGACCAAACCCTGATTCATCGTAATTTTACCGGAGCTGATAGTTCTGACATACACGGATACAAATTTTGTCCATTTAAATTAAAAATATCGATGTTCAACTTGAAACATAACAATTATTTAGAGTAAATAGAAAGCATGTTTTGAACGAAAATAATAATTTTTGATTTAAATTCAAAGCATGTTAATTTCAACAATACATTCATCGGGTAGGCGAATTTGAACGTGTTCTTCTCTCTCTCTATAATGTGAGGCCGAGGCAAGCTTTTGAAGTTCGCAACATGAGCCAATCGTCACATTTATCGGTAGGTTATTTGCTCGATTCTTGGAACCTGGTAGCATTCAAGCCAAAACCAGAATTAAAATAACCCAGATTCATAGAATAAATAAAATAAATTTAGAACGCAACCAGTAGAATGCAAATATTATTTAAAAACAATAGTAATTTATTCTTGTTTCAAAAATGTGTACGTTTATTCTTAACATTGATATGTTTAAAATAAACATAACATGGTTTTCATTTCAAACATGGATGTCACATGGTTTTATACATAGAATATGTTTGAAATAAAGTAAGTTTATGTTTGCGGCCAGAATAAACTAGATTTATGTTTGGATTTACTTGAAATATGTTTGTTATGACGGTATTGTGTTCTGCGAGAATATTTCCAATTTAATTTATTTGAGGTGAAAGCTAACAATATGTATTTTCTGCTTTGTTTCAACAGAACTCGAATTCTGATATTATTCTGGAGAATTTGATTCATAGTTACACAGGCACCATCTTAAAATCTTAGCTTAAAATGTGAACTCGAATAGAACAGCAAGCAACAACACATTTTTTTGTCATTTCGGCATAAGTACAATGCAAAATGCAGAAATATATATATGTGCAACCCTACCATTCTCCGCGTACAACTGTACAAGTTCAACGCTAGTGCAACCGTATGTCTGTCGATGCTACATCACATGGAAGTTGTTGAAAAAATGTGATATGGCATTACGGTTGCTGATAGTCGGTCGAATTAGTGTTATGATATAAAGCTTGTGGATACTTCAGGGACCTGGCAACCCTATCCTATTTACCAGCGTTTGACAGTATGCAACATATTTGGGGGGCTTATTTGAATAAGGCCCATCTGACGCTTGTTACTACGGGTACGAACACCAGCATTGTTAACAAACAATGAATCTTTTGACGTTTGGTTGTAAGAGATATTAGCTACAAGACAATGACGGCCCGCCAGGTCCCTGGGTTACTTGGACTGCCCCTCTTTTAAGGCTGACAATGCAGCTGAACAGAATTTTCTTTTTGTTTTATTCTTATCGCAGTTTACAAATTTCGTCCATTTAAATTTTAAAATATCGATGTTCAACTTGAAACTTAAGAATTTTTTAAAGTAAATAGGGAGCCTCTTTCGAAGGAAAATAACAGTTTTTTAATCAAATTCAAGGCATTCCCGTATAATCACAAACCATTCCTGGACCTTTTCCCTTATTGTTGACGGCCGTTTCCGTTACTGTTACGACATTTACCTTTATAGTTGACAACTATAAACTAACAATCTCTTATATAGTTTCAACAATATGTCAGATGGTAAAAGACCAAATAACAATATGCTGAATAGGCGGTTAAGTTAGGTTACCATAAAAAATGGCAATTTTCACGAACAAATTTTTTGCTCTACTCTATGCCAAAAAGTTGGTGTATATTCCAGACCGAGTGCAGATAATAAAAAACCTTTCAATGACAATATGGCAAACATTAACAATATGTGTACATGTAGAGGTTGTATGGTGAAAGCGAGATTCAACTATTTGATAACAATAACATAAAATGTGATAATATATCTTGAATTCGAAATATAGTTTTGACTATATAGCAAATTGTTTTTCGTTATGCGGGTTGTTATTTCAACAATACATTCATCGGGTAGGTGAATTTGAGCGTGTATTTTCCTCTCCAGAACTTGAGGCTGAGGCAAAGTTTCAACGCTTGCCACGTAAGCCAATCGTCACATTTATTGGTAGGTTATTTGCTCGATACTGTTTATCCCGATTATTTCCTGTCCATTTTGGTTCGGAGATTTGCTCGACATCGTCACAACCTTATCTGGGTAGGATTCCCGTTGCACCAACATGATGATAGCTACTTCAGCTGCTTGGTGTTCAGCTTGTTGCAGCTGGCCGGAGTACTTCGATTGCTTTTTGACCGAATTGTGTAGAAATCGGAGAGCGTAAGCTGTTGCGCGATGTAGCCGATCCCAGAAGGAGGACTGGTCAAAGTCTATTACTAGTTCGAACGAAAAGTGATACAGGATTACTGTACGCATCCATTCGGAAGTAGTGTTCACTGGCTCCTTGGAACGAGGCCACTTTTCATCCGGTAGGCGCAAGAAGCCGGGAACCTGGAACCACTTGTTGTTGTGGTCGAAGTACAGGCCGCCACCCCATTTCGTCGCTTCATCTGATGGGTTTGCTTTCGATGGTATCCACCGCAACTTGTTTGCCGTTGTGTGCTCCAGTATTTCACTCACTTTGAAGGATACGAACCGTCGATTATTTCTGGAGTTCGCCTTAATCCAGGATAATGCGATTCTAGAGTCTGTCCAGTAGACTGTCTTGGTAACGGGAATGTTGTGATTTTTCCTGACGAACTTCCACCAGCGTTTACCTAAAACGCACCCTTTATGCCTTTCAGGTGCTGATACTGCCTTCCATTTGGAAAGATTGTGCAGGAAGTCCGTGGTGGCTAACGGTTCTTTCGTTCAGCAGTTTATGCTGTTTGTCGTGCCCGATCCCAGTGATCTCGGTCGTAATCTGCTGCGAACCATTTTCAATGCGCGAAGTATTTCCAGTCCATCGAAGACACAACGGTAATGGAGTACCCTTCACACCTAGCGAAGCGACTAAATCGCTTTCTACCAGCGTCAGGTCGGGACCTTCATCAACCTTCAGGGTCACTGGAATGATTCGAAAAAAACGAAGAAGAAGCCAAGAGCCGATGGGAGTGGTTTTCGTCCTCTTGGACCAATAGCCCCGACGACTTTTGTGGAGCAGAGTGGAGCAGCGGATGGTGATGAAATATGCAGCCTTTGACATCGCAGGTTTTCGAACCTCGACACGCCCGTCTTCCGTGATTGAATCAACAGTTCTTACACAGACCTAGTGAACGAACTCGTCTCCATCGATCGTCGACGTGAAGCTGCTTAAATGTGGATGCAACTGTACTGCTTCGCTGTTTCCTTCGTCTCGATGAGTCTCCCGGTTTGCTAGATGTCCCCGTCACATGATAGTTGACGAATCCTTTCTGCTTCGGAAGATCACGGGCACCACTGCGTTTCACCTCCAGTTCGAACGTCACAACGCTTGTAGCATCTTGTACCACAGCCGCCATATAATCGCCAAAGGTCTTGAGGTCAACGTGGTGAAATCCGCGCTTGTATCCTGCCCACATCATCCGTTGGTCCGCGCGAAGCTTGGCCACTAGTTCCTGGAGTAGCGGAGGATTTGAGAGATAAGCACTTTCGTTGGCGGCCTCAATATGGTCACACAACGCTTGTACGGCCATGCCGAATTCGATGAGTCCTCCGAGCTTGTCGGGCCTTGGAGCGGGGGTTTCACGCACCATCCGGAGTATGGTATTAATGAGCAACTCCGGTCTTCCGAAGCGTATTCGGAGGTCTCGATCATCTGCGGTACTGCTGCTGGCACCAAGCGACTACGCACTGTTTCGAGCGCTGGCGCCGATAAACATCGCTGTAAGCGGAGCATGTTCTCCCCATCCGTGTATCCTTCGGTGGTGTAACGGTAGCTGGTGGTGAAGATCGACCAATCAGCGGAATCGCCGGAAAATCGAGAAGGTTCCAGGGCCTGCCTTGCTGCTAGCTGCTGCTGCGTTGGACGTACTAGTTCGTGGCTGGGAATCATTTGATTACGTTGTGCGCTTACCTATTCCAGGGAGCAAACTCATTAAACCCTGAAAATCTTGGGGTTAGCATTCAGAGAGCCAAAAATCATTTTTTAAAAAAAAAAAAAAAAAAAAAAAAAAAAAAAAAAAAAAAAAAAAAAAAAAAAAAAAAAAAAAAAAAAAAAAAAAAAAAAAAAAAAAAAAAAAAAAAAAAAGGCAGAATTAAGATATTAACCACGATTCATGGTAGAATAAATATTTAAAATAAATTTAGAACGCTACCATTAAAATCCAAAATTTGTATGTTTGTTCTTATAACTAGTAAGTTTAAAATATTTATTTTTAATTAATTAGATTTATATTTCAAACTTCAATGTCACATGATTTTAAACATAGAATAAGTTTGAGCTAAAGTAAGTTTATTTTTGCGGTTTATTTTTTGAATAAACTTAGTTTATGTTTGAATTTACCTGGAATATGTTTGTTATGACGGTATTTTTTTCTGCGTGATACACTCAGCGAAATAAACTTGCATTATGATAATTGGCTACAAGAAATCGTTATGAATTTCATTAATTTATCTTATGGAACGTCCATTAATTACGTCACGCAAAACTTGACTTTTTATAACCCCCCCCCCCCCCCCTTTGTCACATTTTTTGTATGAACCTTCGAATTTTTTTGTATGGATCGTCACGTTTTCTCAAAACCCCCCACCCCCCTTACTGCGTGACATAATTAATGGACCTTCCCTTATAAAATATAATGATGTTGAAAAAATAAAAAATACGGAGCAACCTGGATTCGAACCTTGAACGTTGAGGTTATGGGTCCAGTGACTTGACCACTAGTATATATCAACACTTGTAAATAAGAAAGCTTAAAGGCGAACAAGTACAACGTCGTGTAAAACAAAATCCATTCATAAGTCAACCTTATGAAATCTAAAGCATCGTTCATAAGTTAAACCTTAGAAAATCCTAAGAGATTGCCGAGGTACACACGCAAGAAAAATTACAGTATTCGGTAATTTTTTACCGAACTTTCAACAGCTGAACGTTCGGTAATCTGTTCGGTAATTTAATCAATTACCGAACGTTCGGTACTCAAATTTTTTGACGAACTGTCAAAAACTACCGTACAGTTCGGTAATGGAAGATTTGATGATCTGTCAAAAATTAACGTACAGTTCGGTAATTTGTGTAGTCTGGGCCGAGCAGTGTCAGGGTATTTTGTTTTTGTTTTTATCATTAAACACCAAAATATTCGGATGTTATTGGTTAATTGAATATATTAAACAAAACAAAATTGGTGGTATCCGACCGAGGCGAGGCGTCCCCCAGCAGGCGGCGCCGTCGACATACTACGACGGACGAGGAGGGCGGCGCATGGGGGCGGGCCAGGGAGGTGTGCTCCCCGTGGAGGGGGACACAGCGGCGCAAATATATAGCGCGTGCATCATTGTAGAGACAAACCCTTTTCACATCGAAACCCCTGGTTGGTTAGCGGGGAAATAGCCCCATTGGAAAAATTATAGCCAGGCCGGTGATTGCCCCCAATAACCGCGGGTTAATTTCCACCATCCATCCTGGAAAAAATAAAATTAAACCAAAACCCAACCCCCCTCCAAACCACCCGGCCACCGGACAGGCTTGGTGGTCAAAGGCAATGGGTGAGAGGTGAAAGATATATTACCGGGCCGGGGTGTGGCGGGACAGAGAAGTCGGTTTGTCGGGTAAGGGTCCTGCCATGTTCAGAGAGTATTCGGTGATAGCGTGTGGATGTAGTATGGCTAGCGTATATGGTTACTGCAAATGGTCAAAATACTTATCGATTAGAGATGGGTTGGAAAAGTGCTATAAAAAATTGTAATAATATTTTTAAGTTTATGGATACCGCGGGGTCGTCAAGTTTATTGCGGCGGGCTAAATCGAATTTAAGTGTGTAGAGTACCTGAATTTTACATGGCATTAGAATTGACATAGATTTCCTTCAGTTGCGTTGCAGTCTTTATCATGTAAATTATTGGGCATATGCTGGCAGACCGACACAAACTAGATGTACATATAATGGTTATTAGAGATTGTCATGCCAGACTGACTAAGTGCGCTCTGTGAGAATGTGGTAGAGCAAATGCGAGGAAAATACAAAACAAATCGTTGTCAGGCTTATCTTATTCCATACATAAGAGGAGCAGTTATTCCATACAATAGAGCTTTCCATAGAGGAAAATAATGAACATATTTACACGATGTTGTGGCCGATACAGTGTTTGTGCATTAAACGCCATGAATCGCAATATGCGCTAGTTGCATATTCCGGTTTTCAGTTGCAACGATATTCTGAGTAATTCTGAGTTGATATTTACGTTTTCCATTTTTACCGTACCTCGCAGAAATGACTTTCAAACATTTTTTTCCCAGAACTACCGCTTGTAACGGTCGGTAATGAAACTATCATTTGACGTTTCTCTTAGCATGTGTGACGTTCAATATGTATGTTTTGATTTAACACTATCAGCATTGTTTTACGCAAGACATTTACCGTGGCAGTGAAAATGTCGAATTTCATGCAGAAAGGTTAGCATATTGAATAATTTGCCCAGGTTTATATTTTAACTCCATTACTACCACACAGCCTTTCTTCAGTCGCGACTGCCACTTGTCAGTTTCAAACGTTTCCGGGGAAAGATCAACATTCAGCGGCCCCGGCAACCGCATTATGAACGAGTCCGTGTGCTTAATTTGATAAAACCGATATATAAACAGACAGATTTCAATGCACCTTGTGTCGATGCGGGACGTGCGAAAGATGTCCAGGAAAGAGAAAATCCTTACGAAAAGATTATTGCCCGTGAAGTCCGGAACTGGTTGGATCATAGTAAAATGGTCGCATTCATTCACCTGAATTCTATCAAGCAGGAAGATTTCTTCAAAGTACAAGTAGCTTTGCACCGCCTTCAAATGAATGTTAAAATATACGGCAAATCGGTTATCCAGCAGGCCGTCGATGGAACGAAGTATGAACCGATTCAATCACTGTTCAATACGAAAACGGCGATGATTTTCTGTCCCGATGAAGCCAAAATACGACAGTTGTTGAATGTGCTCAAGAAAGCACCACAATTCGTGCTGTTGGCCGGCATTATTAATGGTGAGTTTTTAAGTAAGAATCAATTCGTCGGTTATGCTTCTTTGCCGGATCTAACGACGGCACGGGCTCAGCTGGCTGGTGTACTGTATAGTGCTGGGGCCAAGATTGTTAGCGACCTCGAGTGTCACCAGAATCAGTTGGTTAACGTACTAGAGTCGTATGTGCGTCACGAAAATGAAAAGAATGATAGTCCGGGCACTAAAGCACCCGAAGGAACCGACGGGTGAGCGGTGAGTTTTCAGTTTTAGTATAATAAAGTTGTTTTACTGTATACGTGTAGATTTAGTCTGAAAGAAAACAATCATCCATAGGTGGGATAATTCACTTTATTCTGACACAATAATCGAGGTTATCGTTTTTTTTTTTGGTATTGTAAAGATGATGGAACCTGTACTATCTTGCATAAAGGAAACGGGACAATTTTGATGATGAATCGTTTAGTTTGATTTGATCCACTGTTATCCTGCTATCAATAAAAAAAATGTCCTATAGTGTTTAACTTTCCGCAGGTGCTTAATAATATACATTATCCATCGCAAAATTGAAGATAACTTGTAGTTCTGTGGCGTTGGTTTTAGTTCAATCCATCATATGAGAACATAACAGCATGTCAATGTTGACCATTGTGTCTAAAAATCAGCTTCTGCTGCTGTTATATAAGTTTACTTAAATCTAACTAATGGCTCTTGGTAACTGGTTCCTGTAAATTTAAACTGATATTGCATTTCAAGTACAATGATATTCTATGCCTAGAAATGCTAAAATAACCATAAAATCCATCACCATAAAATATCATTGCATCTTGTTTTAATTGAGCTTATCACGCCTGGGTGGCTTAATGTGCCTTCTGGAATTGTGGTTGGGCGTTGTAGCCTTCGCTCCATGTTAGGTAATAATTTATGTCAACACTTTGAATTAGACCTAATTTTTGTGTGCCAGAAACTATGCTAACAATCACCCTGTCCGACTTTGCTATAAACAAGAAATGCCTCGCGAATACCGCCACTCAGCCTTGTACAATTTCTCCCAAGGTTGAGACCAAGAAATCTTCGGGAAAGCGGAGAAAGAAGAAAGAGTGCTGGCTACCATCGATATAGAACGAAGGGCCAGCGATTGTAGGATAATCTCTCGTGTTGCCGATCTATTTCGAAAAAGATCGCGGTGAAATTTCCGATAAGTTCGGCTGAGGAAACCTTCCCTAATCTGAAGATCACGGTTTCATACCACTTTTGTTTGAACCGCTCATCGCAGTGGGAGTTTGTGTCCGCGTTATCGTTTTGGTAGTGAGTGAAAATGCAACGTGGCAAAAAAAAGGCAAATTATTTTTGCATGACGATAGACAGTGTGTGAGCGTTAAACGTCACTAACCTTTTCTAGCTTCCATCACAACATTGTTTTTACAACTAGAGCTAATTTTCAGAATACTAGGCATGCAAATGAATTACTGAGAAACCGAGTATTTACGTACTTGGGTCTAAAATGCATCTCAAATCACGGTCCATTAATATTCAATTCACTACCTAATGACTTGAAAATAATAACGAATAACCTTTTCTTCAAAAGCAAGCTGAAGCAGCACATCTTGAGGAGCGTAAATGATTATATTTTCTAAATGTGTCAACACAATTTGGCATACTTAGGTTTTTTCTGGCTTGAGCTAGATTTTTTCCTGCATTTTAAATAATTATTAAAGAACGTTATCATGATTTAAACTAAATGTTTTAATTTTTGTGAATCCCTTAAAAGAAATAAAATTCCACTGGGATTTACTTTGCATTTTGTTTTTGTAGTTATAATCTCCGCGTTTATTTATTTTTGTTTTGGTTAAGTAATGTTAGTAAGTGTCCATAACCAGGGGGCTCTCTGTGTGAGCTCTTTGGTGTGGGAGTTAATGGAGGGTTAAAAAAAAGGTATGTTCTTATCTGCTTTTGGGTTTCGCGAGCGACATAAGTATCAACGTAGGAGGACGACTTTTCATATGTCTATACCTTTTGTCTATATCCTATTCACCTTATTTTGCAATGGTGAAAAGCTATCACGCAAATGGAGTTAGGGGACATCCATATACCACGTGGATAGTTTGGGGGAGGGGAGGGGGTTGGCAAGTGTCCACGATCCATACATTCTATTGAAAAATTATAAGAATGATTGTCCATGCAGGGGGAGGGGGGTGTCAGAAATCGGTCAAATCCAGTCCACTCGGTATAGTCCTTTATTTAAAAAACAAACACAAAAATGAAAACAAAAAGAAACAGACTTGACGAGGTTCTGAAAGCACAAACAGCATCCTGGTGGTTAAAATTTGTTAAAAGCGGTTCTTAAGGGTAGTTTAAAGATATGTTTGGTTTCTCAATAAAGCAATCCACAATCACATATCGTGAGTGGCTCCAACAGCATCCTTACTGTTGGTATAAATCAGTTATCAAAAAATTCCTTGTTTTCTTAACGAAGAACCACCGTCACACTTTGTGAGTGGCACACACAATATCTTTGCTGTTGATTTAAATCGGTTGAAAGCGGCCATTTTGAATAGTTTAAAAGATTGTTTGTTGTCTCTTCAATAAAGACATCTAATCTCAAAGATTGTTTGTTTCCCGACCCAACAAACATCAATGTTTAATAACTGTTTGTTCAAACAAATTTGGAGAAGTTGTGAGGCTTTTTCTTCTAGTAGGCTGAATAATTTCTCCAAATTTGTTTGAACAAGCGGCAATTCGACACTGCTGTTTGTTGGGGGAAACCTCAATCGCACTTTGCAATTAGCCCTAAAAGCATGCTTTCTGTTAGTTTAATTCGGTTCAAAGCGAGTATGCTTAAAAAAAAGTCAAAATAATTTCTCATGGAAGTGCAGTTAAGTTCTTGGCTTCCAATAAAGCGAGAATCATGTCAACATAGTCCTACCCTTACCTTTTTGACCTGCATTCGGGTGCATTGCGGATGTATGGTAGTCCCAAGTACCACCTGTGTAATTATATTGGCTATCTATTTTATGGACTACATTATTCGGCTCACCTTTGACCATTCTATGACATTCTCATCTGCTTGCTGTCTATTCTGAGGGTTATTTCGAGAGTAGAAGTGACGTGACTCTTCTGGGTAAATCAAATGGAGACTCACGTCACTGCAGGTGACTTTTCTCACTTCACCAAGTGACAAACGTCACTTCGACTCTCAGAATAACCCTGACTGTTTTGTGACGGTCAAGTGAACATGGACAAATCATATACAATCCTTCATACCATAAGTTTTTTTTATTCATAATTGACAGTTCTCCAATTTCAATGAACCTATTGCAACTCCATTCAAACTCACAATATACTTTTTCCTATAGTTCTTCATTCCGAAAAAGACTATTTAAAATTTAACTATCAATAATCACTACTAATAATGTCTCTAAGCTTGTTTAGGAATGCTATCACCGCTTGTTGTAAGTTTACGTATTAATGCTCTGCTATTGGCTCAGGTATAAAACTTCATGCGGAAATTATTTGCCAATCGGGTCAACGCTTCCGCAGCATCGATTTCATCTTTCTGATGTATGCCAAATTCGCCGGAATCATCGATTTCCTGAGGCGGTTGCGAAGTAGCGCGGTGATGGCCTTCCTCGTCTGATGGTTGATGCTGGTGGAACGAATTAGAATGACACCGTTTCTTCACAGAGGACGGTCTTCTGAGAAAGAAAACAGTGGTTGAATGTTACCTTTTTATTTCTTGAAATTCCACTCAACCTACCCTGGTTGATCCCAATCGATGTAGTTATTTTTTGAAGGAGTAAATTTGGCTGTACTTTCCAGCCACTTAGAGAGGGAAGGAGGGCCCCGACTTTCAGAGCTTACTTGAGCAACGGGGGCCATACTAGGCTGCGATTGGGCCGCCATTTGCTGGAAGGGGTTCGGTGAAGTTGAACTACCGTTGTTGGCAGGTTCCGATTCAGGATCGATCTCACTGAGATCACGAAGATACTTTTCCATGATGCTATTTTTGTACTTGTTCGTACTTTTGTGGTTGATTGAGGGGGATACCGTTGTACTGGGTGTCAGGTAGAAAGTACCGTTTTCCCCTCGGTACGCGTTCGGAAAATTTGCCGCAATGATTGAACTAGTGTTACGGGCGAAATCAGCAGGACATTCCTCAGTGGTGGACGTAACCTTCAAGTAGATGAAAAGTTTTGAGAATTATACTTCGATCACTAAAGAATAACCTTCGAAGCATTCGGTGTCAAAATATTATCCGTACAACTAATATCCAAATAGGATGGGAAACGAAGCCCTATGTAGTTCGTCGTGCCGATAAAACCAAATTTATCTGTAATCCCAACGTTATCAATTAAACTACATGTTTGGTACTATACATCAGCTCATGAGCTAAAACATCTTGAATTGTAAAATTGTAGGTTTGCATCCTTGTATGTTGTTGTATGTTTATCTCCTTTCAACCACTTTGTTTTCAAGAATAAAAGATCCAATCGAATCCCATTTGGTCATTGCTTTGGTTAGGTTTGTGGCTGTGTTTTAATGTGTTTGCGGTCAAACCAAATCAGTAGGCCATGTTTTGAAAAGAAGAAGAGGTTTTGCTTTTTAGACCACTCAGCAGTTTATCACTTTGTACTATTCACTGTACATAAATTATCAGAAATGCGACATTATAAGTTTTAATTTTTCTACAAACCTGAAAGCATTGCGGCTGTCCGGGTAGTCCGAAAACCGCATTATAGTTCTTCGGAGTATAACAATGCTCGCGGCACATGTTGCCCGAATAGTTGCCGGGCCTGTCGTCCTCCGAAGTGTCACTGTTCCTTCTCTCCATATACTCCATATAGTTTACGAATCCTTTGCTGTTGTTGTTATTGCTATTGATGCTAGGATAGGAGGGGTATTGTCGCTTGGAAAAGCTGTGTGGAGGCGATCTCGATCCCTGCGAATCTTCGCCATTTTCGCCCCAAATGCTATCCTCCGAACAAATGCTAAACTGTTCCACATTGCCTTTGGCGTTTGTGTTGTAATTTTTGATGAGATTACACCAGGTCTTCTTAATTGGATCATTGCCTGAATTTTTTAGCTTTCGACGCCAGTTCGCGAACCAATTGCAGATTTGGGTATAAGTTAGACCCGTGTCGTAGGCCAGTTGTTTCTTTTCCTCCCGGTTCGGATAGGGATTTTCCCGGCGTCGCACGAGCCAATCCTTGAGCATGCGTTTAATTTCTGGCGTGAAAAGCCTCTTGATAGGTCTGTGGACGTCACCTGGTGGCCATACTTTCCTAAAAAAGACGATTAAACAAAGAAATCGTATCAATCAAGGAACCCAGAGGAAAAGGTTTCACTAGTTCAACAAACTCAACGCCAAACAAAAACAAACGTACAGTGTACCTTTATTAACAGAGCAACCTGTTTCAGAGTGCGCGCGAGGTTGAAAGTGAATTTCACTATAGCGTCTTGTTTTGGTGAGTGTAATTGTGAGGATCACGCATGCGCTTTAAGAAAACAGCAATGTTTTCGGTCGTGTTTTTTCGACTCGTGACTTACCAATACAGTTAAAAGCGCGGATGATGACGGTTTTGTTAGAAAAAGGAACATGCGAAAATTACATGAAACATGTTGGATTTGATGATTTTCGTCTAAAATTAAATCAGGGCAAACAGATTTATAAGTGCGGCATTTATTAGTCTCAGCGTGTGTTGCAAAACAAGGGCAGGAGGTTTTATTTTCTTCTGTTCATTGCGCTAATCTTCACTAACCTACTTCGCTTGCGAGTTCTCACAGGTCGCGATGATTTTTCCATGGTGGTTCAAAGTTTTCTGCAAGCGTAGCATTATCATTTTCGAAAAGAAAACAGAAAGACGACCATTTAGTGCATGAAACATTGGTACATTGTTATCGAACAGTTTGCTATTTATGTTGGTTTGGTCGCTCCTCTCTCTAGTGGAACAGTTTTTTGGGATATTTATAGCATTTTTGAAAGTTCAAACAGTATTGAGTTCTGTTGTTAATGATTGTGACGAAAACAAAACGAAGCTCTGAATATCTTAACCGGATGAATGAGTATGACAAAACAAGAGAAATATCTTCTTCAAAGATAGAACATTTTCAGTGGCGTGTATAGGTGGGCGGAAATGACTCAATCCTAAAATTTCTTTTCAAGTCTTGTTTTTTTTTCTTTCTTTTAGTCCATTTGCTAAAATATAGTACTTTGCTCTTATTATGATGATGGTATCAGAGCTTATCAGTACGAATATAAGAAAATATTTTGCAGATCATTCAAACAAGAACCACTTACCATCATTTTAAGGGCACCGAAAACATTCACTTTTGCGACTTCACAGTCACAAAACCTCGGTGATGCACATGCTGTGCTAATTTTGAGTGTACGGAATATAACTCCTCGCCAGTCAACCGTACTAGCTTAAGGCCTTTTGTACATTTCTTCAGGGAAGTTGCCAAGATATGCATTTAAATATGCCTTAGTTTGAGATTCCGTAATCGTCCTTTTTATGTGAACAAACGTTTCGGTCGACGTCTTGTCCTAAACACCTAGCGCAGTCTACATTGAAAGTTCATCAAGTCACCCCGTTCCAGCGTTTGTTACCGATCTAGGGATCTTCCGAACTTCGCTCTCAGGTGAGTTCACCGGCTGCAGTGCATCCACCCTTCCTGATCACTTTCAGTATGTATACCTGTCTGGAAACGAATCCCGACAATATATTTGAACTGGCCACTTCTAACGATGTATGATTTAATAGCCATTCTGAATGTAAAATCGTCGCAGCTTATGCAAAGCACATGCTAACATTTCATTTACCGGGACGCACGACATGTTACATTTTGGAAATCTTGCAGCCCAGCCCTCCTTCACAGTTGCGACGGTACACATCAACATTTTTCTACAGTAAAGACTGTCCCAAAAAGTATGGACACAGTCAAAAACCGCTGCCATTTCGCAATAATTGATAATTAGTTATTTGAAAGCGTGTCCGGAAATAAATTTTGTATCATCACACGAACGTTATAAGTTTAACAGAAATAAAAAAATCTTTTTCTCAACATTTAATTTACTCAAGTAAGTTTCTTTGCACTTTTGCAATAATGGATTTGAATTTCATCCTCACGCCCAAACTTTCGGACCTTTGACTTGACTCCTGCCATCAAGGTTTGAACAAGCTTCTCTCCTCTGGTTTTGTAAGCTTTTGTTTACTTCTGCTTAAATTTTTGAACCGATTTTGACTCTCCTCCCATTTTTCGACAATCAACCTTCATTATTGTCCAAATTTCTCGTTCGGTCGGAGCTCTGGACAGTTTGGAGAATTAATGTCATGAGGTATCACATTGACATTATTTTTCTCGCACCATTTCTTCGTCACTGTTGAGTAGTGGCAAGATGCCAAATCGGGCCAAAACAGGGTGTTTTGAGAATGCAGCTGGCAATAGGCGTTTTTGAAGGCGCTCTTTGATGTAGATTTCACTGTTAGTATTCTCGGTTGAGATGAATGGTTGGCTGATTTCACCGCACGGGCTTGCCAATCGAGATAATTTTAAGCCCTTCATCATCTCGGCGAGGTTTCTTCTGGGTTTTGAATGACCTCAGTCTACATCTCACTTTAAAGTCCTGCACAGTTGACTTAGCTACATCCACTTTTTATCAACATCTCTGACCGGCATGTTTAGCTTCCTCTTGTATACTTTCACCACTTGTTTCTCATCTTGTTTGTTACGTATTCCCCCTTTCGACTTCTTGGTTGGCTTCCTCTGAACCTTTTTGGTTTGTAGAAACTTGCTGATGACATTCGACACCGTTTCTTGCGTCACACCGACCGAATTCGCGATTGCTTTCTTTGAACGATTAGGATTTTATAATTACTTGTTTCGATTTTATAACCACTTGTTAAGATTTCGCAGCTCCTGTTGTCGAGACGCCATTTTCAAAACTTCAAATTAGAAGTAAAAAATATGAACGTCAACGCGAAGGTGAAAGGATCCAATGACAGCTAAACCATGCACTGAAAGAAATTCTTACGTTGACTCAGACCACTGACGCGACAAAGTTTCAAAAAATATTGCCGAACACGCTTTAATAGCTGCATCCTTTATCTCTCAACCGATATTTTCCAGCTTTGTTTCCGTGGCGCTTTGGAGCAATGCCTCAGCTCTTATCACTAGCTCTTTCTTTTGCATGATTCCAATAAGATACTGTACTTTTTGGATCTTGTAGGGATGGGTCTTAAGCCTCTTTTATAAGATTTAGGGAGTGTATTAGGGCCCATTTCATTCATTCTATATATTAATGATATGGGACGAGTCTTGCGATTTTGTGATATTAATCTTTTTGCTGATGATACCGTGTTGTTCATTGCTGCTAAAAGCCTTGATCAGAGATGGCATTTCGCACTAATGTTACGCCGGCGCGTGAGATTTGTACCTTCACAGAGGATACAATCATAAATCACCGCAGATAAAGCAAAGTGCTCTTTTATTCGGTGGTAAAATATATAGAGAGAAAGTGTGCGCCTGTGATGGGATGGCTTGCAGTGAGTGAACCACTCTCTCTTTTAAACGACCGCTCTCACGTGCTCTCATCTGTCTTCACCCACGTGCTCTCTCCTGCGATTGCTGATGAGGCCGTTTCACGTTTGAATGCAGATTTACGTTCTCTAAGTGCCCCCATATTAATCTCATTGTTCCTATATTCATCCTACGATGAATCAAACAATTGGGCAGTTGAAGGATTAGTTAGTAATGTTTGTTGTAGTTATTTAACGTAAGCAAACATTATTAGAAAACGAAACCGATCCTTCAACTGCCCAATTCTTTGATTCATCGTAGGATGAATATAGGAACAATGAGATTAATATGAGGGCAGTTTCCCTAGATGGTTGAACTACAAACAGTTGAAATTGAACATAAGTAAAACAAAATTGATGTTAATTTTGCGGAATCGAGTTATTGAATACGTCTCTGCAAAAATTGATGATGAGACAATTGATCGCGTTCGTGAGATTAAATATCTTGGCGTGATTATTGATGATAAAGGGTGATACGGTCAAAATTTGGTCAAGGGAAAACGCGTGTAAATCGGTGAAATCGTTTATTTAAAAAATCAAATTAAATTTCTTTTTCAAGTTCAATTAGTATAAAATTCAGGAAA
The DNA here is from genome assembly GCA_024533555.2 of Aedes koreicus. NCBI lineage: Eukaryota > Metazoa > Arthropoda > Insecta > Diptera > Culicidae > Aedes > Aedes koreicus. The sequence goes on from JAHHFK020002860.1 coordinate 439,109, forward strand.
AATATTCAGTTAGGCTTCCGCTTTTCCAAATCCGAATTGCCGTACCTTACGCTTGACCCCTGCCATCAGATTTTGTACAGCCACCTTGTCCACCTTCTTCGCCGCAGAAAGCCAGTTTGCCTTGAACTGCTGCTCGTCCTTAGCAGTTTTTTTGGTCTTCTTTAGGTTCCGCTTGACAATAGCCCAGTATTTCTCAATTGGGCGGAGCTCTGGCGTGTTGGGAGGGTTCTTGTCCTTGGGAACCACCTGCACGTTGTTGGCGGCGTACCACTCCATGGCCTTTTTACCGTAATGGCAAGATGCCAAATCCGGCCAAAACAGTACGGAACAACCGTGTTTCTTCAGGAAAGGCAGCAGACGTTTATTCAAACACTCTTTCACGTAAATTTCTTGGTTGACAGTCCCGGAAGCTATGAAAATGCTGCTTTTCAAGCCACAGGTACAGATGGCTTGCCAAACCAGATATTTCTTTGCGAACTTTGACAGTTTCATGTGCTTGAAAATATCTGCTACCTTTCCCCTTCCTTTTGCCGTATAAAACTCCTGTCCCGGAAGCTGCTTGTAGTCGGCTTTGACGTAGGTTTCGTCGTCCATTACCACGCAGTCAAACTTCGTCAGCATCGTCGTGTACAGCCTCCGGGATCGCGCTTTGGCCGTCGTATTTTGTTTATCATCGCGATTTGGAGTCACTACCTTCTTGTAAGTCGATAGTCCGGCTCGTTTTTTGGCTCGATGCACGGTTGTAGACGATACACCCAGCTTATTTGCGGCATCTCGGAGAGATAGGTTAGGGTTTCGCTTGAAACTACCGGCAACTCTCTTTGTCGTCTCAGCGGCTTCCGGTTTTTGATTTCCCCCCGATCCAGACTTCCTGGCTGTCGACAAACGTTTCCCAAACACTTTAATTACATTTGTAACGGTTGATTTGGCAACTTTTAGCGATTTTGCCAACTTTGCGTGCGAGTAGCTCGGATTTTCGCGATGCCCGAGCAACATTTTGATACGCTGCTCTTCTTGCTTGGACGGCATTTTGACAACTGAAGAGTGAATTCCAAAAAATAGGAGCAACATTCTACACACACACACCTTCAAAATGAGGGGTGTTCAGGTTTTTTAAATGCAAAATTGAAAGAAATACGTCAAGTTGATATTGACCAAATTTTGACCGTATCGCCCTTTAGATTAAAATTTGACTCTCTTCGCAAAATTCGTTGTTTTTCAAAGGTATAAATGTTTTTGATTCGATGACTATACACATCAAACGTGCAGCAACACTAACAGATTTTAAGAGACAATGTATTTCACACGTCGAAGCTGCCTTTTGAGCAGCTACTCTGTCAACTTTATACTCTTGACTAATTTTGTATCTTGACAATGTTATTACAACGGATATTTTGTACGGTTTATTGTTAAATGTTTAATATTTGTCGTACTATACTTTTCGCCTCGGTGATGATGATGGATTTATAGTTTTTTATTTTGTAATTAAAGTAGTATCTTTTTTTTATGTAGTCTACAATAGTTTGAGTCTCGCGCGCGTAAACAGGTATAGATGACTGTTTTGAATTTTGTTTCAAACCAAATTGAAAACTTATGCTGTTTGAGAGATTCTTTGGACCAGTAGGGAGCCATCTGGTTGAATGTGAGAAATGTTTTGAAAATGCGGTTGTTGAACTAAGCGAGACTTTAATTTCTGGCAATGTCCTGGATTTTGTCGGCCTTTATGCTCACGAAAATTTGAAGTTGAAATCAACGGCGTTTATGAATTTGCTGTATAGCGATGAAAAGTAGTCCAGCAATTTATATCGTCATTAAATAAAAGAAATGCTTGATTAAATAAATAAAAAATAGATATAAAAGAGTGTTATACTTATTTTTCATCGTCCCAAGTACTACTGAGTACTAAAAGTACTTAAGTACACACAAGGAAAAGTACAAGGAAATGTTCTAAAACCACGCAGACTTTAATGGGTAAGGGGAGTCCAGCCGGTAAACATATTTTAAAATTTTAGAAAAGCATACAAGAGGGAAGGTAGAATCTGCAATTTTTAAAAATTGGTTGAACTGAATGTTGCACCTAGATTGTGAGTTTCTCATAGATTTCGCACAACTGCTGTGACCCGATGGAGACCCATTGTGAACTACCTTGCGTCTGCGTCGCTTCCATGCACGTGAATATTTTGCGGAACAATGATTTATTTATAATTACTTTTTAAATTTTATCTCCGAAACTGTTTGGTAAGCTACATTTGAACAGCTACTAAGTAACGCTATTCAGCTTGAATAAATCTAATAAATTACATCATAAATTACGCTTATTTGGAACGCTACATTTGGCAACAATTCACGCAATATTTCATGTGAATTTTAAAAAGATATCACCTGATTTGTTGCATGCATGATGGCAAACAATTTCGTTGTTAACACTAAATTTGGCTTTCATTTGAACGAGAGGAAAATTTATTATTTTTTTGTATGGATGTTGGATCCTAGGGGTGCGACACTCATCTATTAAAAGTGGATAAGTTTGATTTATCCATGATTCTTTTCATTTTTCACAATAACTCTCAATATTCTAAATATGGTAAAATAATTTCTGCTACTTTCGATTACTCTCGATTCGAAATCCGATCGAATCAGATGATTTCATCCGATATGGGCGTTAGAGTCACGAGTTTGATTAATTTTACTTGATCGTGTACGTCTAGTTAGCAAAACATAAACAAATTCTATCCGAATTTTTAGCTTGTAACCCTAAAATCCAAACATTAAAAGGGAAAATGGAATTTTTTTGGAAAGAAGTTCAGAAACACTGAGAAAAAATATTGGCAAACGCAAACATATACTAGTTTCATTTAACCGGAATTTCACGTTGAATTTGGGAAAAACATCATATTAATTTGATTTAACTACCTACGGTGGTTAAAACAAACTAAAGTTCTGAGTAATTGTTTCGGGAACTAAGCAGTTAAGTTCAACCCATTTCACCCATTTGGTTGAATCAATCTAAAATTTTAATTTGTTTCCCTGAGTCAACTGGACTGTTTTTTTCTCTGTGAAGAATTTGATTATTATGATTATATGAGAATTTGGTCCAGTTTCAAAAAGAATAAAACTAATTCTGGAGCAAGATCAATTTATTCATAAAGAACATGGCATCCTGGACGACGACTCGATAAGGGAAATCGAAAAAGATGTAAAAAAATCCCAGCAACTACAAGTCGCACTTTCAGGAATGGAAAACCGAGCTGGACTACTTCAGTGATCTAGAGCATTTCATATTCACGGCGGGGGAACGTAGTGCTCTGAAAATGATTGCAGGAATGGTGAAGCAGCACAAGGGCACTAAATACTCCAAAAACTTGATACGCAATGACCCAGTAGCTTCGTCATCAATACACAGCTCAACACATAACGATTGGGATAGAGATGTTAAGAACCAAAATAATGCTGCGCTTTTAGCTCCTATTTTCTTATACGCCAAGCTGACAGCCAATGTTGCCAATGGATACTCTAAACAAAATATACTTAAATAGGTTAACGGCACAATAATCGATTTGCAAAAATCAAGGGGATAGTCACTCTGCCACGTTGGGTTTGTGTTGCAGTGTGTCGGAAGGTGTTTCTGTGTTTCAACTTATCAGTCAATACTACAATCGAAAATTTACGTTTATTGGCAACCATAGACCTTTTTGGCGGTTAATTCACGCACACTTATGCATCATTTAAATCTCAGGAGTGCAAGGGAGAGGGAAATGAAACAGTGAGAAAACAAACAATCGATTCGTGTAAGGGGTGCCAGATATGAATTTATCTTTCATGTGGTGGCGAGTGTGTTTGAAGTGTGGCGGATTGTGCTTTTTAGGGTGGTAACACAAGGTGGCCGAGTGACTTACCCCCTGGCAAAAATCGTCGATTATTTTTCATAGCGATTAGCTCAAAACTGGTCGATTGGAAAGAGATGCGAATAGCTTATAACGATTTCGTTCGATAAAATCCGATGATTTGGTTATATAGTCGTTATATTTTTGAATTTTTTAAATTTCATCCGGTTTGGACAAGAAATTTTGATTAAGCATAATTTCTTTTCTAAATCTGAGATAATCCAGAAGAGTCGCGCCCCTAGGTTGGATGCACTTCTCGGTTGGTCCCAAGCTCAACGAATCACCCCTAAAAACATAACTCACATCGAACAACCCCTCAAATATTAAGTTAAAATCCCATAGCCAATCAAAACAAAAACAAAAATTTTAGTAACGAAAAGTGCAAGAATATATTGTAAGGTGTAAGGTGCAAGGTGTAATTGGGACCAAGGGGTTCTAAAGCAGTGACCCAATTTTAAATCGCTAGTTTCCTATTTATTGTTGGTAGAAGGGCATTTAGAACACTAATTAGTCGGCAGGTAATACGCTAATTGTAAAAGCAATAAGCTTGAAATGGCAAGAAGAGAGGCTCTAGAATGCAACAATAGGTTTAAGGTAGGCAACGTCAACAATGCACACGCGATTTTTTTTAAGAGAGCAGTGAAGCAGTGTAGTGCCCGTGGCATTGATTTGTAGTCTTCTGACTACGCCTTTGGTTTGTAAGTTTGTAAAAAATTTAAAGTTATCCACACCAGAGAAAATATTAAGAGAGGCAAAGAGTGTGAAGCCAAATACATTATCGAACTGTTAAACTGGTTGCTATCGGGACAAAGAAACAAACATTAACTATTATTCATTAGGAGAACCTGGTATTGCAATTACTCATCCTATAAAAAACTTGTGGCCTATTGAAGTTCAACCTCCAGAAGCAGTTGCCAAAAGTGAATCATTGTTTTCCGATTGTTTTTTTATTTTTTTTATTTTCGCCACTCTTGTTATTCTCCCTGATCCATACTTATCGCTGATCCAATTGTTTGTTTTGATTTGGTCTACTTTTGTCAAATAATGCCCATCTATATAAATGAGTAACATTTACCGCGCCACTTACAAGTTGCAGTTCGTTTAACAGTTACGTCTTTTGACGTCTTGAAAATGTTCATTTGTGAGACCATTACAACCACCGGTGGTGTAGCATTTTCAGTCGTATGCTTAATACATTGCTTATAATACTAAGTTGTTTAACGAACAACGTTGAGCAGACCCTCACCTGCACAAGTCTCTGAGGAAAATACAAATATCGCGAATCGCCCTGTCGAGAGCATTTACTGACGCGAGTAGTCATACCCCGTTAGAATTGTTTTTTTTTTCTGTTGGCAAAATTTGAAAATAACAGCAAAAAAAAAAAAAAGTAAAACATCCATCGTTTGACCGATGAAACGTATGTATTCAAGGAGCAAAACACGAAACATCAGTATTTTCTTGTCGTCTGCTTTTTTAAGCGATGTGGAAGGCGGGCGGATATAGATAGAATCATTGCCACCGTCATCGGTGGCCGTTTTTCTTGTCTCCTACAGATGGCCGCCATCTTTGATTGGCGAAAATTTTCACTATCATTTTGACAACAGGTTTGATATTAGACTTCAGAGTTATCTCATATTAGATGATTTCTTAATTCAATAAGTCATTTGAAAGCTTATCAGTAATCGACGAAAAACTATGAGTTGATCTGTTTTCATGTTTACGCAACCTAGAAGTTCAGGGTGAAAACATGATCGTGTTAACGCACTGTTACTTAACAGATTTTGTTGTTTTCTCCACCAGGAATACCAAACTTCACCAACCCTATGTACACAGGTGCTATTTGATTACTGATGATAATAATACGATGTAGTAAGGCTTAATATATTATTTATAAACTCGCCATACCTAGTTATTAGCTATATGACTCAATTCCCTTGGTTTCTTATGTTATCACAACTTCGAAGTTACACTTTTTCTTTAGCGTTCAACTGTTAGTAAAAATGAATTTAACACAAATTTCCTGTCTAATTCTTCACATAAAAAATGTCCTTTCTCTAAACCAAAGGTCTTTGCGTCTAACCACCTTCCGTCAGTGAGTTCAAACTATGAATGATCGCAAGAAACCACCACTGCTCTGTTCGGCTCAGCGTGTGGCAAAGGCGATCATCAGTGGGTAGGTATAGTCCGCGTCCAACACGATCATTACCGTGCCGTGATCGTGACACGATCATTTTCGTTTGTGTACGTATGTTTTTTGGCTACTGACGGCAGCTGTCTAGCGCCAAAATAGAGATATTTTCTCTCACGCGGATAACCATCATTGAGAAATGTGATCGTAGCGGTCAGCTGTTGTGACTGTAGGTGCTGGACAGCAGTTGGTGGTGGTGAAAATACAGTGAAAACTCTAATCGAAGAAGGTGGGATGAATGTTTCTATTTGTGAAAACGCTTCGGTTCGTGCCTGTTTTCATTGCTATTTCTGCCGGTGCTGTGTTTTGGGAATCTGTGAAGCTTAGTTTGTTGCTTGTGATTATGTCTTTTGTTGTGTTGTAGGTTGTTTGTTGTTTGTAACGGTAGTAGTGTTTAAGGGTGTTTGTGCTAGATTGAAAATAAAAGTTTAACCCAATTTTCCACTCACATGGTTGGTAGGACGTTTACATTAGTGCTGATTTATAATGCTTAGTTAATTGATGTCATAGAGATTCTCTAAAGATGATTTTTTTTTTCTCATTTTGGGTTCCAGCTTAGGCCTTTTAAAAGTGTGTTAACTTTCGAGCCAATCGGTGGTAAAATAATGTTAAGGTCGATCACAGTCGTGATCTTAAGCACGTAGTGTAGGATGGGGCAAGATGGCCACCCGGGAAAAAAGAAAATATACAAATATACCTTAAATGCAACATAAATTCCGCTTCTGGCCCAATATACGGCTGCTTTACTGCAATGCTGTGATAATGCTTCATCAATGCTATTTTGCATTCGAAATGCTTATTACCGACTACAAGCATTTAAATAGCATTTGAAATCCAACTTTACAACAGATAGCATTCAAGATGCTAATATAATGCTAATATAAAGCTTGTGGCATCAGAAATGGTGTTTTGGGGAAAAATTACTGGTATATTTTTTTTTTTGTTGTTTGCGGGGTTAAAGGAGCGATTCCACGAACAAGTGGGAAATTTTTCCAGTTTTTATTTTTTGTATTTTTTGATTTGCATGAAACCTTGCATACAAGTTTTTGGGGAAGAAAAACGCCGTTTTGCATACTTGGTTTGCCATTTTGAATCTAGCCTTACTTATGAGAAGGGCCTATGAAAAATGCACATGATATCTTCAAAAAATTGTATCTCGGAAACGGTTTGTCCGATTGGTTTGGTGTCTTCGGCGAAGTTTTAGACAATTGTTGGTGCTATATGGAGAAAATATGCATGGTAAAAACAAGTTTGGTTTTTGTGTTTTGAACTAAAATATAGATTTTCTCTTAAAAGTTACATGTCAATAATTTTTTAATTATCCTTATGTTATAGCTGACTGAAAATGCTATCTAGTGCACAGTAGGTTGTTCTGGAGAAAAATAGGTTACAATGAAAAAAAATTTAAAAAAAAAATTACAATTTTCAAAAAAGCTATTAAGAAAAGTCAAAAAAGTTTGTCACCCTAATTTTATGAAAGTACATCAAATTTGCAAGCAAAAAGTACTTCGGTAACATTTTTCTAAGATGCACCGTTTAGAAGATATTACTGATTTAATATTGATTTTTTTGATAACTTAATAAGTTTTGGCCCTTTTCGGATGTACTCCGTGTTTTTCCAGTTTCAAAAATATTTTTTTCGGAAAGATTGGAAAATTTTGAGTTAAAATGACACTGAAAGCTTAAAGATTCGAGTGAAATTCTCTGCCTTAAAAGTATTTTGAAAAACAAGTTACAAAATCCCACTATCAGGAACAATGATTTCTTCAAGTGATTTTTGGTGCGTTGTGCTGAAAACGTGCTAACAAGTATTAGATACAGGTAATTAGATACCAGTTAGCTGTACTACGTACAGTTGGTGATTGTTAACATGGTCTTTGTTGGAACTAGTCCACCATGGCCACGCTGGCCATAACGAGGCTAGCTCCGTCGATGACCGTTTCTTAATAATAAATAAAAAGAACGCAGTCTTAGTCACCTTCCATCAAACTAGACGGCTGCCGACTGATACCTCAATCAACAACCGCCGCACTCTTTATTCATTCCAGGTATATACAATTTACAATCTTCTTCAATAACAATATACCTACGCCAGCAAATCTACCTCGCTCCAACTCTCCAAACTCGTACCTGAAGGTTCGACGATACCTGAGCGTTCAACTCTACCTATCTTCCAACAGTCTTTATCCAGCATTCTATGATTTCTACCCGTGAGCTGTATAATAATGTCTGACTCGGTTCTGAATTCATCCAGTATCTACCAAACAGTAAATGCAGAAAGGTTGCTAGTAGCATAGTGATTATAGTAATTTCAGCTCATAATCCTGTGTTTTTGAACGAGATCCAGTGTTGTTTGATAACATAATAATTGTAAAGGAAAGTGTAACACGTTTTGGTGCAAAGGTAAGTTTTAAATACACATTTTAATTATATGTTTTGTGAATCAACCGTTTTTTGCATGTAAACCCATACTTTCTTCAGTTCCTCGACTGTCTTCACTACCTAAGGTCGTTTAAGAAGGTGCTGCTTCATAATCGCCCAGTACTTCTCGATGGGGCGGAGCTCCGGAGTGTTGGGAGGGTTGAACATTTTCGGCACGAAATTGACCTTATTGTCCGCATACCACTTCCGCACGTTCTTGGAGTAGCGGCATGAGGCCAAATCCGGCCAGAAGATTGTTGGGACGTTGTGGGCCTTCAGGAGAGGAAGCAGCCGCTTCTGGAGGCACTCTTTTATGTACACCTGTCCGTTCATCGTGTCCTGGGTCACGAAAGGTGCACTCCGCTTCCCGCACGTGCAGATGGCTTGCCAAACCAGGAATTTCTTCGCAAATTTGGACATCTTCTGATGATGCAGCATTCAACTTTCGTCAGCATGTTGAGGTACAACTTCCTGGCACGGGTTTTGGCGGACTTGTTCTGCTTCTCGTCGCGATTAGGGGCCTTTTGTACCTTGAACGTTCGAAGCCCAGCCTTAGTTTTGGCCTTCTGGACAAAACTTCGGCTTAGGTGCATCTTCTTAGCCACATCCCGAACGGAGGCGTTCGGATTTCGGTTGAAGGCCCCAACTACGCGGTTGTGATTTTTGGTGTTGTACGGAATACTTTTTCCTTCACTTCTGGGCTTCCGATCGGTGGTCAACCGTTCCTTGAACCGCTTAATCACTCGCGACACCGTGGAATGCGCGATTCCCAACGTTTTAGCGATGGAACGATGCGAGAGATCCTTGTTCTCGTGATGAATGCGCAAGATTTTATCACGCACGAGCTGTTCTTTCGACTCCATTTCCGCGAGTTTTGATCACAGGACTTTAAAGGATGTAAATAATGCACTATGAACTAAATCCACCCAAATTTTCATTAAATTCTACCCAACGGTTAAAAAGTTAGAGCAATTTCATAGTGTGGCAATTTCATCGTGGACACCCTTTATCATCCAAAAACTAGAATCAATTGGATTTTCCAAGGTATCCACACTGAACACCAAGGATTTTCGTATTTGTTCGTCTTGCCGTCTACATCTTGATTCAAGAGCTCACCTCACCCAAAACGAAGAACAAAGCGTAGCCGGCGGCTCAAGGATGCCAACTGTTCAGACCATACCTGATGTACCTGATTCGAAAAGCTATGAAAGTTTGGTCACGATACCATCAGCGTCAACGCTAAGCACAATTCAATCAAATGAAGACTTCACGATGCCTGTAGACGTCGAAATATTCAACAGCAGCTATTCGTGTTTCGCCTATAGATTTAGGTAAGGTTAAAAATGTTCACTATCCTGAAAAAAAGTGCGCTGAAATCGTCGAAGGTGTACGAAGAAATCTTTTTAAATTAGACGCTAAAACAGAAAAAGCAAACGAGTTTGATGAAGTCATAGAAAATATGAAAATTAAATTTTTAAATTCAGCCACAAGGCAAGAAAAACTATCAATTTTATCATTGTTACCAAAATCATGGTCAGTACAAAAAATTGTAGACGAATTTAAAACCAGTAGAAATATGGCATCATATGCAAGAAAGGAAAGAGATAATGTATTTGATTCATCTTAAGGTTCAAGCTCTGGAAAAGCTTTGAGTAATGAAACAAAAGAACTGGTTTTGAATTTTTTTGAGGACGATGATATAAGCCGTGCAATGCCAGGCCAAAGAGATTTTGTTAGCGTAAAGACAGGAAATAAGAGATTAGCTGTTCAGAAAAGATTGTTAATGATGACATTGAGAGAAGCTTTTAATCGCTTTAATGAAATGTACGTCAATGTAAAAATAGGGTTTTCATCATTTGCAATCCTCCGGCCAAGGCAATGTAAACTATTGACTATCACAGGAACACATAATGTTTGCGTTTGCACTACGCATGAAAATGTCAATTTAATTCTACATAGCTTAAAAAAATACAATGTCTTGAATGATCTAAAAACATTAACGAATAGATTACTTTGCGAAAATAAGACAACTCATTGCCATCTACGAAGATGTAAAAACTGCCCAGATACCTCAGTTTTAGAAGACAGTTTATTGAAACAACTGGAAGAAAACTTTGTTGAAAAGCTTTCATTCGAACAATGGGTTCAAAAATATGGATTAAATGTTAAAATGGAGATAGTTTGTTAAGATTTATAGTGGGTTACCACTGACAGATGTGATTTAGAAACTATTGTAAAGCAAACCGATGAGTTTGTTTCATTTTTCAGCTCAAAATTAGAAAGTTTGATTCCGCATGATTTTGTAAAAACCGAACAATCCAATTTTTTGAAAACTACAAAACAAAACTTGCAAGATGGTGAATTTTTAGCTATTTGTGACTTTTCTGAAAATTACAGCTTCATTTTGCAGGATGAAGTTCAATCACACCATTGGAACGTGCAACAGGCCACAATCCATCCTTTCGTAATATATTATACTGAAAATATGCAAATTAAACATTTTAGCTTCATTATAATTTCTGAAGAACTAAGACATGATTCAGTCACTGTTAATTTGTTTATTGATAAAATGATAAACTTTTTACAAATTGATCAAAATAAAAACATAAAAAAAAATATTTTATGTCAGATGGTGCTGCTTCACAGTATAAAAACCGAAAAAACTTTTCTAGCCTTTGTAAATTTAAGTCAAAGTATGGTATTGACGCTGAATGGCATTTCTTCGCAACATCGCACGGAAAAGGTCCATGCGATGCTATTGGAGGTACGATAAAACGCATGGCTACCAGAGCAAGTTTAGCCAAAGAACGCGAACACCCGATAAAGACTGCAAGAGAGTTGTTTAATTGGGCAAACAAACGAAAAGAAGAAGAACTTACAAAGTTGTCATTTTGTTATTCTACTACAGAAGAATACGAAAATATGTCTTTGCAGCTAAATAATCAATATAATAATGCAAAAACAATTCAAGGAACTCAAAAATTCCATTCATTTCTTCTTCTATCAGAAAATACAATAAAGGCAAAGCTTTATTCAAACTGTCCTGACAATGATGCCAAAATATTCGATATTGTTAAGAAAGTTGTGTAAACAATAATATAATGTCATTTTTTATTGCGCACAATCACCATCCCTGAAAAATAAGCTTAATTCGCTCTTTTGAATCTTGCTAATTGAGGAGTTTGCATTTGCAGTTCTCAAAAAGGTGTATCTCGAAATCGAGTTGTCTCATCGGTTTGATGTCTGTGGCGATGTTCGGCAATAGAGAGAAAATATGGACAGTATGAACACATCCAGTTTAAATGGATTAAACTGTTAGGCGATATGCAAGAGTTGAATGCACATTTTCAACACAATACACCAAAAATAACTGGAAGAAATCATTGTTCCTGATAGTGGGATTTTGTAATATGTTTTTCAAAATACTTTTAAGGCAGAGAATTTCACTCGAATCTTTAAGCTGTCAGTGTCATTTTAACTCAAAATTTTCCAATCTTTCCGAAAAAAATACTTTTGAAACTGGAAAAACACGGAGTACATCCGAAAAGGGCCAAAACTTATTAAGTTATCAAAAAAAATCAATATTAAATCAGTAATATCTTCTAAACGGTGCATCTTAGAAAAATGTTACCGAAGTACTTTTTGCTTGCAAATTTGATGTACTTTCATAAAATTAGGGTGACAAACTTTTTTGACTTTTCTTAATAGCTTTTTTGAAAATTGTAATTTTTTTTTTAAATTTTTTTTTCATTGTAACCTATTTTTCTCCAGAACAACCTACTGTGCCCTAGATGGCATTTTCAGTCAGCTATAACATAAGGATAATTAAAAAATTATTGACATGTAACTTTTAAGGGAAAATCTATATTTTAGTTCAAAACACAAAAACCAAACTTTTTTTTTACCGTGCATATTTTTTCCATATAGCACCAGCAATTGTCTAAAACTTCGCCGAAGATAATAAACCAATCGGACAACCCGTTTCCGAGATACAATTTTTTGAAGATATCATGTGCATTTGGCATAGGCCCTTCTCATAAGTAAGGCTAGATTCAAAATGGCGAACCAAGTATGCAAAACGGCGTTTTTCTTCCCCAAAAACTTGTATGCAAGGTTTCATGCAAATCAAAAAATATGAAAATTACTCGTTGCTGAAATGATATGGAACCGCTCTAAGTCATTTCACGATCGATTTCCAAAATGTTTGCACCACTCAATCAGGACATTTTCTACGCTTCGATTCCAATATTTAAAACTGTTGATTTTTTTAACATTCAACTATTGAAATTTACGCAAATATAAGGCGATGTCTTATAATGCCGATATTTTAGACTAAATTTACTAAATGCACAGTACTTTCCTATCACAGATTACAAATTTGAGTACAGAACGTCTCATATGCAGCAGTGATCGATATATGAGGGGGCACCTTCGGATTTGCTTCATTCGCACGGCAGCCTCGGAGCTGTGCAGAGCGGCAATGGGCCAGTGTTGCACTGGCAGCTGGCGGTTGCAAGTACCCCGCAGGAGGGTACACGGGCGAGCAACCAGCCAGAATGATGGCTCAGCTGGCTGTCGCTAGCGAGTGGTTGGACAGCCATTTGTATTGCGGTCGTGTGCAATGCCAAGCTCGTGGCAAATTAGCTGGTTAGCGAAACTACAAGACGCGAAACATGCAATATCACGATATATTTAAGATGTACACATATATATGTATAGATATATATGTTGATGATATAAATATATATGTAGATCATATAGATTATATTTAGATGATTTGGATACATATATGTAGATGATATAGATATGACGCAACGTTAAGTGTTAGCAATCCGCAATCACTATGTCTATACAGGCAGAACGGTATTTTTCGGGGTAAAACCATCTGTGTTTAGCGCCACGGTACCCAAATTTCGACAGAATGTCACACAAAAAGCTATTTTCAGGGTTACTATTCTGATTTTGAAAGAGTGTTATACTGAATTATTATAAGAGTTCGCTCATTGTATGCGCATGACACCTACCTTATTCATTAATCCTCGCTGATCCTGAATTTTGCACGATTTCTGTTCGATGAATACTAAATATTTCTTAAAATCATGTTTCTGTATTGAAAATAACTAAGGGTCGTTTGAAGTTTGCTTACTTTTTGCAATCGAACCGCGCATTTTTGATATACCTATCACAGACATAATCCTCCTATAACAAGTTGTTTAATGTTGGTAATGTTCTCTTAAAATTCCAATCAGTGCTTAAGGGTGTTTCCGTTCGTTTCAGGGCGTTGGATAGAGTCCACACCTTTCAATAAGAATCAAATTATTTTAAGAAAGTTCTTGAAAGTGAAAGTGAAATATCGCAGCATATGGCTGCAAAGTATCAGAGCGAATAAATCTGTAAGCTATTTTAAATATTGCTAACAGATCCTCAACTATCTTTCACGCCATAAAGATAGTGGCCCTCTCAACCATCGTAAATACAACCGTGGCCGTATCATCATACAAACCTTGGTGGCCCTGAAAAGGCCCGTTTGGTTTGGTGCTTTCTAAAGAGTGTACAATAGAATATTCTCACATACTTATTTTCTAATGCTGATTTAACAACACCCACGCTATTTTGACCTAGATTGTAGCATCAATCAGTTGGAGATTTTTGCAACTGTTAATTATTCACTTTGAATTCCCATTCAGACTTTCAACAATCTATAAAACGATAAGGATAAGGATCTTTAGCTAGTCTATCATTTCAACACAATCACCATTGCCAGCACAGCTGTTGCTTTTCCATCATACCAACATCTAAACCCTTTCTAGGGCCGCCAAATAATTTCTAAAGAGCAAATCATAGAATTTTCGATTTCGATTTGTCGATCCAACGTCCCATAAGAACAGCACCTACTTTGCAATGTTGCTCTACGAAAACGAAACAAACGCAACAAATCTAACATGTTGAACCAGACAATGCATCAAACGGTTCAACTTAGTCTACACCAATGGGTCGTGTGTTATACACAACCCCACTGATTTTTGGCAAGGATTCGCTTGTTCCAATCGATCGATGTCGCCTCTATTCTAATACAGATTCATTAAAAATAATAATAATAACATTCATTACACATTGCTACGTAGTCCTACGTCAACTTTGCGTACAACCAACAATCAATGTGCAACTAGCTATTTGAAAATGGTTAACTGTTGTAGAACCCCTAGTTCCGAAGTACACCTTGCAGTCTGCACCTTACCATGCACTCTTGCGCTTTTCAGTACCTTTTGGTACAAGTATCTTTGTTTTTGTTTTGGTTCGCTATGTTATTTTGACAGAATATTTGAGAGTGTATTGATGTGTGAGTTACGTTATAAGGGGCGAATCATTAAGCTTGGGACCGAGCTTGGGACCGGTGTGCTAGTACTTCCAGAGCCAAACAAAATTTTTGTTTTTTTTGGGGATCCCCCCCCGGGGGGAACACGAACGAACGCCTTTGAAATTTTAAAAAAAAAATTTTTAATTTTTATTGGGGGGCAACGCGACACCGGGGGGACAACCCCCACTGGGGGGGTAATTTTTTGGGGGGGGGGGGTGGGGGTGGTGTGTGTTGTTGTTTTACACCGTGTCCAATATATTCTCATATACTTTTTCCTTGCATTGGTGTCGTGCAACTACTCAACATGCTTCACGTATGTGTTGGTGTAGTTTTGCACTATGTTTATACAAACGTTTTTAGGTTATGTTCGATTGTTTTCATTCGGTGTTTATCTTTTACCAGCGATGAAGGAGTTTCGTGCTGTGGTGATAAAAAAGTTTTTGAAAGGTGAGCGCCCGGGCGCTATTTTCAGAAATTTGAAAAACCTCGGAGTAAAGCGGGATTTTGTGTACCGAACCATCCGAAGGTACCGTGACACCAGCTCGTTGGATGACCGGAAGAGAACCGGTCGTACTCGTACGGTGCGGACTGCACGAGTTGTTAAAGTGGTCAGGGAACGGATTAGACGAAAATCACAGCGCTCTGTACGTAAAATGGCCGCAGATATGAATGTTTCGAGATCGTCAATGCACAATATACTGCAAAATGACCTCGGATTCCAAGCATTCAAGAAACGTAAGGTTCACGGAGTTTCGGAACCTTCCAAGCAGAAACGATTCGAAAGAGCAAGTCTGCTTTTGTCGCGGCACGGTGGGGAAGAGTTTATCTTTTCCGACGAAAAGTTATTCGTCTTGCAACAATCCCAGAATGTCCAGAACGACAGATCGTGGGCTCTCTCTTCGAGAACTGTTCCAGAGAGTGATAGGAATATTCCACGGTTCCAAAGTGCTGCGTCAGTGATGGTTTGGGGAGGAATTTGCAAGCGAGGCAAATTACTACTGGTTTTCATCGAAAAAGGCGTTAAAGTGAATGCCGTATATTATAAAATGTAAATTTTGGGGAAAGTTATCAAGCCATATTTACAAGAGGTGTTTGGAGATGATCACTATGTGTTTCAGCAGGACGGAGCGCCATCGCATACTGCAAATCTCGTTCAGGGCTGGTGCCGAGAAAATTTGACCGACTTTTTGGACAAGAATGAATGGTCTCCCAGTTCACCAGATCTGCATCCCTTAGATTATTTCGTATGGTCATACATGCTGGCGAAGGTAAATGACCACAGGGCGTCTAATATGAACCAATTCAAAACGGTAATCAAACAAATTTGGGACGAAATGCCGATGGAAGTCGTGCGTGCCGCCTGTGACGGCTTCGAAAAACGTCTGGAGCTGGTCAAGAAGATTAAAGGCGGTGTTATCCAAAAACATATGCTGTAGTTGATCAGTATTATATTGCAATATAATGGGTAAAGTTATCAATAAAATCTGGATTATCGATTTGAAATAAATTTAGTTTTATTTTGTATGAGAATATATTGGACACGGTGTTCATAGGTACACAGTGGATTGGTTGCAGATAATAGATTAGGTTAGTTGCTGGTAGTTATCAAATGTGAGCTCTAATTTTTTTGGGCCATTTTTTGTTACTTTTATTTTTTTTGTGTTTCAAGAGGAAGGGTTTCCCTTTCCCCCCTCTTTTTGGGGGGGGTTGGGGGGCCCGGGCGGGGGGTGTTTTTGTTGTGGGGGGGGTGGGGGAGAGGGGATTTTACCCCCCGTCCCCGGTTCGTGCGGGGCTACTTATATTTTTTTTTTTTTTTTCCCGGGTGGGGTGGGGGGTCACAGCGGCGGCCCCTCCCTTTTTGTAATTTTGTTTGGCGTTTCCCTTGTTGTCCCCTTCCTCCCGTTGTGTTGGTGGTTCCTGTTTTTTTCCCCCGCGGTGTTGTGGAACATTTCCTCTTTGTGTTTTTGCTCCTCGCTCCCGTGGAGACCGAGGATCCGCCGCTAGATGTGGCTGGCACGTCCGCAAGACGAGGCAAGCGGAAGAAGCCTGACGTCGAAGCTGACGTAAATCATCCCTCCGTAAACAACTAAAATCCATCCTGTTCAGGACCACGTCATCTTCGCGGTGAAGTGGTTAGCGGCGTCACTCGTCGTTCAAGCGATTGACATGAAGTGAGGGTTCGATTCCCGCTCCAGTCAGTGGAACTTTTTGCAAAACGAAAATGTCCATACTGGTCCACTGGGTGTTAAGTTAGTTGTTCGTTGTAATTCGCTCTATGTTTAGTGTAAATTTAAACACAGGATCCATTTAACACTTACAAGCACGTTGAACATTCAACAAACAAAAATGTATTAACAGTTAATTCGATCCGAACTGCAGTTTCTATAAATTTTCGTGGAGAACCAATAGTAAAGCCTCACACACCAATAGCATAGGGTTTCATGCTTCTGTAGACTGAATAAAATATAGTAGAAATTTATTAATTCGATGACATCAATTTCATTACACCAACATACAGTCCTACGTCAACTTTGCAGTTATGTCACTGACATAACTCACCCATTCGTTTTTTGTTGTACTTCTCCCGAGCAGCACAAATTGAGTCCAATTGGAGTTAAATCAACCGATTTGGAACAAGTGTGCTTGGTCAGTACTTGCTGGTACAACTGCCTTACACGAGTTTTGAATACCTGGTTTTATTTCACCTTTCTGTTGGGATATTTGCTTGCATAGTACGACCGAAATCCTTCTCGCATACAGATTCGCTGAACTGTACTCTGTGCGACGCAGTGAACTTTTTCGCCAAATCACGCCCAGAGAACCCAGGATTCTTATCGACTGACCTGATTATCTTCGCTCGTAGTGTCCGGTTTGCGTTTCCACAACATTTAAGCACGGTATTTACAGTCGATTTTGGAAATTTGATTGCATTAGCGATCATTCCTCCTGACCACGTAGGATTTTCAACGTGAGTGTGCAGTATTCTCTCACTGCATTAACAATCCATCTAGATCAAAACCCTGTCAACAAATCTTCGCGATGACAACTAGAGGCGCAACAGTAATTTAAAAGAAATGGATACATACTAACTGATACGGACTTTAGTCCACGTTATCCACGCGGTCGTGTCTTGTACACAACCCCACTGAATATTGCCTCAGAGAGATGACCGCGAATAATAACATCCATGCTTTGATGATCTTCTCTGCATTTGAATCAGTATTTACTACCCAGCATTGTTCCTGAGACCTATCTCACTAGATCTCTGAAAGATACACGTGTGTTGTTTAGGCTCGAACGCAGTGATAACGGAAGCGGAACGGCGACAGCGGAAAAGCCTAATCTGACTAAACCTGATTGTCGGATTGAAAACTGATTAGATTCAAGTTGATTCCAATTCGACATATCAACGTCATTTGCGACAACTGTCAAACTGGCCTTTAGTCTCCAAACTACTATAACAACGCTAATATTGGACTTGCTCAATGCGACATGCAGCAAATATTTCACAGACCATCAGACAGGGACGATATTAACAGTTAATCCGTGTCGGAGCTTACCGCCATAAAGTAACAGACAACCCGACTGTTAATTCCGAAGGTGTCCAGATCGCCCAAAACATCTTTGCATTTACCGTGGGATTTACTACTCAACTTTCCTGTTTCTCAATATTTCTATTGGTGGAGTCAGTTCTTTACTGTTTCAAAAATGTTGACAAACTGAACTGTTGAAGAAAAATAGAAACCCTAGTGTGTTTAAAGTGACTTCAATGTTTTATCTTAAAGGCCTTTCAGTTTCTTTTATCTTTGCCATTGTCATAATAGTTGATTTCATCACTTGTTATTACTCTATCCAGTACAACACCTACTTGGTTCGTCCGTGCAACCAGTTAATGTTGAGTAAGTTTTTTCCAACTAACCCTGCATGGTATGCTGCATGAACACAAGCTGTAATTTCACATGTCAATTGTCTTGAGATTTGCTATTTTAATACTTTAGAGGATGCAGTAGATAAATTCTATGAGGAGTTGGTTTATATTTTCGGACAATTGAAGACGTACGAGCAATGAACAGCAACAACGAATATAATATAATAAGCAGCATCAGTTTCATACGCCTGGTCACGGGTATATTCCTGCCTGCGAAGTTGGAAAGCAAATGGCATCGAGAGGAATCGAAACCGCATGGAGCCGGTGCTTATCGTTATTTCATCTTTCAAGCTCCGTACTGTATCAATGTTGCGGCATTTGTTCGTTTATTACTACTGTCCGGAAAAGCGCGTTATAATTGCAAGAAACATGGGCTTTTAAGAAGATAGAGGAGTGAAAAGCGAAAACTCAACGTACTCAGCAATCTCGTCGTTCGAAGAACGAGTTGATAGCAGTATTACTGATCTGTGTTGGAAGCTGGGGTGTATTTACAATGGCAGTGTATGTGTGCAGCTTTTGTAAGGAATACAGTCGACAGCATGCATTGGCTGGATGCTAGAAACAATTTCAAATGAAGCGTGTCACGTTCCATGTAAGCTGTGCGTTGCGGGTGTTACCGGTTACCGTTCTCAGCATGTGCGAAAGAGTTGCATCTATCGCTTGGACTGGGAGGTCCGTGACGATTTTGATAGAGTGAAGGAGATAATGGACACCAAGTTGAAGGAAGAGTATGGCGGACGGGCATGGAATTTGAGGGTGTACTTGACTCGTGGGAAATCCAATGGCAACGACACAACCATGTTGCGGTAGTGAAGCGCGACCACAAAAGAAAAGAGGGAAGATTACGCCATCAACAACAAGTCACAGAATAACAGAAGCACATGACCGGCGGGCGGTATATCTCGTTCACTCTGTGAGCGCGCGTTTTCAAATGAGTGAAAAAATAATCCCCCTAGCTGGGTTGATTTGTCAGTTGAATGGCGCAAGAGTAAACAGCCAATCTCAAGTGACCGCTGAGGCCCTTACTAATTTCGTGGATATTTTTCACCAATCAGTGAGGAGAAAAATGAGCTGCGTTCGCCAGTTGACGACGAGCAAGTGAACATTGTAACAGGAGGCCATCATCTTGCCGGAGTAGTTTCGTGTCATGTTGCCATTATTTTCGTTCACTTTTCATAACACAGTCTCGACTCCTCCCCTCATTATTGTGCCGATCGGATCTGGTTAAATGTTGTTTCGTATAGTAAGGATTTGTTACGAAAAGTACTAGGAGTGCAAAACAGAACACATGTGTTGAAGTGGAAGCTTGACGTTTCCCGTTGTCGTCATTTGTCAGGTAGGGAGGTTTGATTCGCACTCAGAAAACGGTACAACATCGATTTCCGAACGCCGAGATTGGTCGTTCTAGGTTCCTTTTAATAATGGGAGTGAATGACTGGGAGAGTGCAAACAGCGACCAGGAAGCTTATGAAATTTTGACTACAGGCGCTTCGCGGGTAAACTCAATGTGATCAATTTCAATTTTGCAGTTGAACAGGGTAACGGAACAGTGAGAAGGTGTATCGAATTCTTTCTCCCCGCTCGTAGAGCATGTTGTTTATAGCGGTTAATAAATGCGAATTGGCTATCTCTTTCATTCTTTTACAGTTTTCACGGAACGGTGACGGTCGTCAAACGCGTCGTTATGAAAGAACACTGCGAGAATGAAAAGTACTATCGGAACGTTGTCGGGTAGTTCCGTGTGTTCCGAGTTCAGGGGAGTACTTATAGTACTAGATTACTTTCAAAACTTTTTCCTTGCCATTAGGAGTGCAGCAGATAGGGGATAACATCGTACTGAAACATGTTTAACGATTTCCTTTCTGATGATGTTCTTTTTATTATTAACAGAGACGCATGGGTGGCAAAAGGTATAAAGACCATCTTGCTGTCGAAATGGAATAAGGTGCATGTACATATTAATGACACTAACTTCACTCAACGAGTCACGCAAGTTTGTTAACGCTCCATACCTCTAATGTTCGATTTTAATCATTCGACGCAACGAAAGCAATAGATTAATGATATTCCAGTTGCAGTTCAAAACAGGAAAAAATCACTCGCGAAAATCAATTTAACTGCTTTTTTGGGGGCGACAGAGTGCGCGTCTAGGGCGGTGGGGGGGGAAAGGAGGGAGATGGGAGACGCAACAAGCGAACAACAGGCAAGGAAAGAAGATATATTTTATTTTTTTTGTATATGAAATTTTTATTATATAAAAAATAGAATAAGAAGAAAAAAATAAATACTATGCACCTCCTATTATTTTTATTATAAAAAATAATAATTTTTCACGTTTGAGATGTTTTTTGTTTTGTTTTGTATTTTGTGGTGGGGGAAAAAAAACGAAAGGGTGAGTTATGTCAGTGACATAACTGCAAAGTTGACGTAGGACTGCTTGTTGATGTGAAGAAATTGATGTCATCGAATTAATAAATTTTTACTATATTTTATTAAGTCTATAGAACCATGAAACCCTATGCTATTGGTGTGTGAGGCTCCGGTTCTTCTTCCGCAATTGGTTCTCCACAAAAATTGATAGAAACTGCAGTTCGGCTCGAATTTACTGTTAATGATATTTTGTTTGTTAAATCAGCGCCAACATTAAATTAAGGCGAATTTGCTTTTGTAAACAATGGCTTTCGTATTCATTTGCTCTTGAACAAAAGGTCACAAATACAAATACAAATTAAGCACTCTTTAAGGAAGATCAGCTTATTTCTATCCGCTGATATATTCAATTTGAAGGAATTGTATTCAACTTCCGATAAATTAGCAGACAAAGTGTTTGTTTACAAAAACAGATTCGCCCTAATCAAATGTTGGCGCTGAAATGTCCAACGTTCTTGTAAGTGTGACATGGATTCTGTGTTTATGGAGGAAACATGGTTCGTGATTGAAATGTTCTTCACAGTCTTCTTGGGCTGCATGACAGCTTGAGTGTTTGTCGGCACGTGATACTACGATAAAAATAGGCATTTTCACCGCCTTCAACTCGAGATTGTACAGACTGAATATTGAACATACACTCAAAAGTTGAAAAGGTGGCAAAAAAGTGCAATTGCAGTTTTGCAATCATATCCTGAGAAATCCGCATGATTCAGAAAAGGCTATTTTGCCCATTTTGATCCACAATGCGTTTTATGGTACAAATGCAAGTGTGTGCAAGCGACTGGCAAGCAAATATAGCTCGAAACAAATTTATCGCTGTAGGATCCTTATTCAATCATCACCAACATATCAATATACAATATGGATGAGTCGATATCACAAAATGCCGCCACGCTATTGGCCGCTGTTGTATTGCCGCCGCCAAGTGTTCTATTTTTGTCCTCACTGATCATCGACAAAGCGCTTTGGTTAATAAACAATGCCATGCAAGTTTGTTAGCGACCGGTTGTACATAGCTTGGTGGAAAATATATCCATTTGCATCATTGCTGTACCATGAATTCCTCGCCAAAAGAACTAGTTGTAGGGTTTATATTCCCCATCCTTTAGTTTAACGAAGTGGCTAAATGGTTGCTATCAAAAGCCGCCGCGCTGACGTTCGCGGTTCGTATCCTGATCTCGTATCGGTATATTATATTTTGGTGAGCCATCTGACTTTCGGGACACACATCTCTTACTCATCAACTAAATATCACTGCGCACAACCTCACGCACACGTTCAATTTTTCATCGCGAGTTTCTATTACTATTTTGCCCACAACTAATGCTAGATTTTTCATCCAAGTTACGATCAATAGCAAAAATGGAACAAAATCAAGCGAAATTGTATAACAATCTTACTTTATTAGTTTGGGTGTAGAGCGAATTACGAAAAACTTAACCTAACACCAAGTAGACCAGTTTGGACATTTTCGTTTTGCAAAAAGTTCCACAGGCTGGAGCGGGATTCGAACCCTCAACTTCATGACAACAACCGCTTGAACGACGGGCGACGCCGCTAACCACTTGACCACGAAGATGATGTGGGCGATTGATTTGGCCATTTTCTCCGGGACGCGGCAGTTTAAGCAACGCCATGTTGAGCCGGTGCGTGGTAATGAACATTTCGATGAGCTCAAGAGAAATTTCTTTCAAACATACTCTTTAGTTGGCAACTTGATTTGATCGTCCAGAAAAGGACAGATTTTAGTTGTTAACGGAGGGATGATTTACGTCAGCGTCGACGTCGGGCTTCTTCCGCTTGCCTCGTCTAGCGGACGCACCAGCCACATCAGGCGGCGTCTACTCGATCTCCAGCAGCAGGGCGAAAAACTCGGAAAAGTGCTTTTTTATCAGGAGAGCGGGAAACACACGTCTAAAAAGGGATACACAACGTCTGGTCCAATAACGAATGATAGCTTTTCGCCATGCTGGGCCTGTAATGGCATATACCATTACATGACAGGAAGGGGGTTCTCAACGAAGGCAATGCGAATCAAATTTTACAAAAGGGGACGGGCCTCAGTTGTTACGCCAGACAGTAGCATTGAAATGAAGTCATTAGTTTTCATTAGAGCGACAGGGGTTTCCGAGGTTAAATTTGCATCTTTTCAACTCAGGCAACAGAAAAACGGCCCTTGTCAGGGCCTCATAACCCTATCCAAAGAGAGTTGCAAAAGAATAGAGTTTATAAATATTGGCCAGAAAAATTATAACTCACACTTTAAAACTACCTGCAACTAACCTAATCTATTAACTGCAACTAATCCATTATGTACTTATGTACAACAAGAACTACAATGAAGCTAACCTACCCCCTACACTGAATATGTGAACCACATAATTGGTCTGCCGTGCTGCAGTTCCGCTCAAATTAACTGTTAATATTTCGTTTGTTGAATGTAGGTACAACGTGCTTGCTAGTTTTAACATGGCAAATAGAGATTTATATACGGATAATAATAAAAAATGTTGCTCATTTTCTCCAGAACGTGGCTTTTCAAGCAACGCCATGATGAGCCGGTGCGTGGTAATGAACATTTCAATGAGCTCAAGAGAAATTTCAATCAAACATACTCTTTAGTTGGCAAATTTATTTGTTCGTCCTGAAAATACAGGGTTTTAGTTGTTAACGGAGGGAACATGGTTCGCGATTGAAATTTTCTTCTCGATCTTCCTGGGCAGCAGGATGGGCTGAGTGTTTGGCAGCACGTAATACTACGATAAAAATTGACATTTGCAACGTCTTTCACTCGAGAGTGTACACACTGAACATTGACCATAGTGCGAATTACAACGAACAACTTAACCTAACACCCAGTGGATTAAACTGGACATTTTCGCTTTGCAAAAAAGTTCCACCGGCTGGAGCGGGAATCGAACCCTCACTTCATGGCAATGAACGACGGGCGACGCCGCTAACCACTTGACCACGAAGATGATGTGGGCGATTGATTTGGCCATTTTCTCCGAGACGCGGCTTTTTCAACGCCATATTGAGCCGGTGCGTGGTAATGAAAATTTCGATGAGCTCAAGAGAAATTTCTATCAAACATACTCTTTAGTTGGCAACTTGATTTGATCGTCCTGAAAAGGACGGATTTTAGTTGATAACATGGTTCGCGATTGAAATTTTCTTCAGTCTTCTTGGGCTGCAGGACACCACTCTGTGAAATGGTCACACCGGAGAAAAGTTTGTTCAGCTCCTCGTCGTTGCGGATGGATAGCTGCAGGTGACGTGGGATGATTCTTCTTGGTCTGGTCTTCTTGTGTTCACGGACGGCGTTTTCTACCAACGTGCTCCGAAAAC
The DNA here is from genome assembly GCA_024533555.2 of Aedes koreicus. NCBI lineage: Eukaryota > Metazoa > Arthropoda > Insecta > Diptera > Culicidae > Aedes > Aedes koreicus. The sequence continues at coordinate 463,666 of JAHHFK020002860.1, forward strand.
ACGTCTGTCGCATACGGATGCACAGCGAGAACTGATGATTGGTCGGTCGTCCCCACATGTTTGAAATTCGCTGGCACGGTAACTGTGGCAGTATGAACCAATCAGAGCGAGGCGCAAACATGATGTCATTTTCGACCAATAGCGTTGTGCGTTTAGACATTTTTCTTTTAAGTACATTTTAATTAGTTTAAACAAACATTATGAATTATGTTTGCAACAGGGATTCAACGTTGATGTTCTACCTTGCGAATGAAATACTTATCGTAAAATGTCTGTGGGCCAGAGAGGAGATATTATCGTTCAAAGTCTCCAAACCCGCGTAACGCTTGCGATTTCAGAAATTTTAGAACGGCGCCCCTATACAGGAATAGAAAAGAGAGACGTAAGTCCTACGTCAAAAAAACATAAGACAAACATGAACAAGCGAAAGTAATGCCTAACGTGGAAAACTAATTTGTTAAAGAATAAAGAAAACAAGTGATCATGTTCTCTGTCTATAGATAGCGGTAGCTTTCAAATTCAAAGCTTGATAGGCTGATAATAAATTCGGTGCCAACAATTCATTAGGGCGAAATTGCTTCTATAAACCATCACTCTATCCTCTCTTTTCTCGTTACTTTTAGCAATTACTTTGCAAAGTAATTATGCCAGGTGGTGGGTTTATATTTTTCTATCCGAGGGGGTGATTTGTTTTTTTTTTTGGGGGGGGTGGTTGGGGGGGGGGGGGGGGGGAACCTTTTATCAGATTCGCCCTTTTGAAATGTTGGCGCAATTACATAAAATAAATAAATATTATTTATAAAGGTTAACCAGGTTTGCTGCATCATATTAAATACTATACACAAACATTTTCAACTTCATAGGACTGAATGTTGATATTTTATATTTGAGATTCTAAAATTTCATAAGGCTGCTGCATGAAAAATATAGTTCATTAAGATGATCCATTTCCGTTCGTTTCATAAGGCAATCTAATCAATATGATACTGATTTCTTGTGGCTAAAATACATAAGGCATTCCATTGAGTTTCGCTAGTCCAGTTGACTCAGTGTACGTAACGAGAGTAACATCGTTTAACGCTAGTGGATTATCCCGGTTTTCAGATGCGACGATAATTTTGATTGCAAAAAGTAGTGGGGTTGAGTACAAGACACAAACGTAAAGTTGACGTAGACTACGTTAAACCGTTTGTTGTATTAGTATGTTCAATTTATTAAATTAAGTGACCCTCAACCGATTTTCGTGTCGAAACACTGTAACGTGTGGTCTTAAGAATTAAAAAAATCTTTGCAATCATTTGGTGACCCTGAAAAAGATCGTTTGGTTTAAATGACAATGGTTGTTATTTCAAGATGTTTCAACTTTGATAATAAAGATGATTGGCCGGTGATTCAAGAAAATACGAAATATCTCTTGCATGCATACGAAGTTTACTACTGAATGTTAAGTCGACGCAAGCTTCAGTAGCTACTTGAAAATTTTTTTTTTCAATTTGTTCATATTCAGATTTGTATTGGAGCAAAAAAGGGTATATTTACATTAAAAATTGAACTACCTATACTAATAGCAAAAACAATATGAAACTGACGATTTGAAGTTGGTTCACTGTCGTAGAACCCCTTGGGATGAAGTAAACCTTGCAGTCTTCACCTTGCAATACATTGTTGCGCTTTTTGGTATTATAATCTTTGTTTTGTTTTGGTTCGCTGTGTTATTTTTACAGAATATTTTAGGATGTGTTGGTGTGAGTTACATTATTAGGGGTGTATCATCAAGCTTGGGACCGAGCTTGGGACCGATGTGCTAGTACCTGCTGGGCCAAAAAATATATCCATTTTCTTCTTGACTATCCAGCCGCCCGCATAATCACAAACCATTCCTGGCCCATTTCCCTTATTTTTGACGACCGTTTCCGTTATTATTACGAAATTTACCCTTTATAGTTGACAACTATAAACTAACAATCTCCTATATAGTTTTAACAATATATCAGATGGTAAAAGACCAAATAACAACATGCTGAATAGGTGGTTAAGTTGAGTTTCAATAAAAAATGGCAATTTTCTCGAACAATATTTTGCTGTATTTTATGCCAAAAAGTTGGTTCAAAAAGTTCTCTTTTGAAATATTTGCTTCACCTTCGCGTCTTTCTGGTGGTTCTTGAGATCCGTTTTTCCGCTCCCAGCCTTTCTGGCTGTTGTCAAACGTGCATCGAAAGATTTAAGAACGTTTTGCAGGAAAACCAAGCTTTTTGCAAATTTTCTTACTGACAGATCCGGATTTTCATTGCGACCGCACACAATTGCTTTTCGCACTTTCCCTTCTTTCGACGCCATCTTCGATCTTAAAGCTTGTAGTATCACCAAAATTTAATTTTACACAATCAATAGACATACGTTCATCAGTCTGCGAAATATTTCACGCGTTGATGAAGTATTTCCAGAGATATACGTATTTAGGGGTGTCCAGATTTTGTCGCGAACAAGCTTTATAATCCAGACCGAGTGCAGACAATAAAAAACCTTTCAATGACAATATGGCATACATTAACAATTTGTGTTAATGTAGAAATTATACGGTGAAAACGAGATTAAACTATTTGACAACAATAACATAAATTCTGATAACATATCTTACATTCGAAATATAGTTTAGCGATGTAGCATATTTTTTTCGTTATGCGGGCGCTGCTGATAGCACGTAATTCAAATTTTATTGCAAAAAATGTTGTAAGTTTTTCCGATCGAATGGTGTATTGCTGTTTAATTGAACGAGAGTTATTAGCGTTCAAAAACCTTTCACTTAAGCTTAATGCTCATATTTTTAACGTAGGACTTACGTCTCTCTTTTCTATTCGTGTATAGGGACGCCGTTCTACAATTTCTGAAATCGCAAGCGTTACGCGGGTTTGGAGACTTTGAACGATAATATCTCCTCTCTGGCCCACTGAAATTTTACGATAAGTATTTCATTCGCAAGGTAGAACATCAAAGCTGAATCCCTGTTGCCAACTTAATTCATAATGTTTATTTAAACTAATTAAAATGTACTTAAAAGAAAAATGTCCAAACACACAAAGCTATTGGCCGAAAATGGCATCATATTTGCGCCTCGCTCTTATTGGTTCATACTGCCACAGTAACCGTGGCAGCGATTATCAAACATGTGGAGACGACCGACCAATCATCAGTTCTCGCTGTGCATCCGTATGCGACAGACGTGTTTGTGGAGCACGTTGGTAGAAAACGCCACCCGTGAACACAAGAAGACCAGACCAAGAAGAATCATCCACGTCACCTGCAGCTAGCCATCCGCAACGACGAGGAGCTGAACAAACATTTCTCCGGTGTGATCATTTCACAGAGTTGTGTCCTGCACCCCAAGAAGACTGTAGAAAATTTCAATCGCGAACCATGTTATCATCTAAAATCCGTCCTTTTCAGGACGATCAAATCAAGTTGCCAACTAAAGAGTATGTTTGATAGAAATTTCTCATGAGCTCATCGAAATTTTCATTACCACGCACTGCCTCAATATGGCGTTGAAAAAGCCGCGTCCCAGAGAAAATGGCCAAATCAATCGCCCACATCATCTTCGTGGTCAAGTGGTTAGCGGCGTCACTCGTCGTTCAAGCGATGGCCATGAAGTGAGGATTCGATTCCCGTTACAGCCAGTGGAACTTTTTGCAAACCGAAAATGTCCATACTGGTCCACTGCGTGTTAGGTAAAGTTGTTCGTTGTAATTCGCTCTATGTTCAATGTCCAGTCTGTACAACCTCGAGTTGAAGACGGTGTAAATGAATATTTTTATCGTAGTATTACGTGCTGCCAAACACCCAGGCCGCCCTGCAGCCCAAGAAGACCGAGAAGAAAATTTCAATCGCGCACCCCGAACGGGAACCGTAAACAACTAAAATCCGTTCTTTTCTGGACGATCAAATCAAGTTGCAAACTAAAGAGTATGTTTGATTGAAATTTCTCTTGAGCTCATTGAAATTTTAATTACCACGCACCGGTTTAACATGGCGTTGCTTAAAAAGCCGCGTCCCAGAGAAAATGGCCAAATCAATCGCCCACGTCATCTTCGTGGTTAAGTGGTTAGCGGCGACGCCCGTCGTTCATTTCCATGAAGTGAGGGTTCGATTCCCGCTCCAGCCTGTGTAACTTTTTGCAACACGAAAATGTTCAAACTGGTCCACTTGGTGTTAGGTTAAGTTGTTCGTAATTCCGTCAACGACGAATTTAATTTTGACAGAGTTTGCTTGATTTGAATTTATCTGACATTACTTCCCAAGTTCTTACCAATTGGCAATCACCGGTGGTTAAAACAATTTCAGTTTTCCCTTCGCTGCAAACCTTGAGAGCATTGTGTTAAATTTACAAATGGATGCCGTCATGAAAAGGTGAAACAGTGAACGCTAATAATCTCATCATTTCTCGATTGATTTATTTTTGAGAGTTTCACCATCAACAACTAGAGATTTTTACGATTGCCATTTTATTTACTCAAGAATAAAAATTATACAAATAAAACATGAAAATAAGTCGCGTACATATTCATCAATCGGTTTTACAAAATTTTAAAGAATGTTGCGTTCCAGCAAATATCAAGAAATTTCCTATCTTGGACAACGTTTTGTTTCTCTAACATGATATTTCGAAGTAATATTTGCTGCACATTCCAATGAATACAGATAGAATAGTTATTATGTTGTGTTAACGATTCACGTTGGATAGAGTTTTACTTCTAGGAAAAAATAAGTTTTGAGAAACTGGGAAAGTGAGAATAAGTACGATGCCTAATCGTTTTGATGCGTACCGTATGCGCAAATTTCGAAACGATCATGTGTCGAGCGAGCTTGTGGTTATCGGGCAAAACTGAAAGCAGCCAGAAGTTATGCGTTATCAACTACTGGTTGGGACGCTGGAGTAGAACGTTCAACTCGAGGCTGTCTCATCATTTAAAGCTTTCTTTAGAATGTGCAATAGAATTTTCTAACAACTGGCTGATCTAACGATCTATTAGTACCACACCCACACTATTTTGATCAGACGGCAAAGGTAGGGGTCAAATGAAAGTTTTAAAATAACTGAAACATAAACACTTCTCGACACTTCAATCCGTTGGATTTTTTCACGACTGTCAACTTACAAAAATATCATTAATTTTTGACTTTGAATTCCCAAACAGACCCTGCACAATCTGTAACGTGATAAGGAAAATGGTCTCCAGCCGGTCGATCATATCAACACCATCACTACAGCCAGCACAACCGTTGCCCTTTCATCATACCAACATACAATCCAAACATCCATTTCCACGGCTGCCAAATATTTCCTAAGAAGCGAATCATAGTATGTTCTACATATTTACTCACTTACTTATGCTAATCCAACGTCCCATTAGAACAGTACCTGCGTTACAATGTTCCGCTACGAAACTTTGGAACTAATCAAACGGTTTAACGTAGCCTACGTCAACCGGTCGTGAGTTATACATAACCCCACTTATTTTTTAATTTATTTCCTGCCATTAATGTTAGGACAAGCTTTTTTCCCCTGGTCTTGTAAGCCTTTGTTCACTTAGTTTTGAACTCTTGAACTGATTTTAATTTTCTCCCATTTTTCGACAATCTGCTTTCACTACTGCCCAAAATCGCCGGATTGACCGAAGTTCTGGACAGTTTAACGGATTTATGTCACGCGGCATCACATCGATCTTATTATCCTCGTACCATTTCTTAGCCGCTGCTGAGATGCTAAATCTGGCAAAAACAGGACAGCTTGAGAATATTGTCTCAGAAGAAGTAAAAGACGCCTTTTAAGACACTTTGTATGACTTCAGACTACATCTCACTTTAATATCTTGTACAGTTGAGTTAGCCGCAGCTACTTTTTTAGCAACATCTCTAACCGACATAGTAGGCTTTCTTCTCGACTTGCTTTATACGTGTTTCCCTTTCCGGCTGCTTAGTCGTCTTTTTTTTCGACTGCTTTATACCCGGTTCACATTACAACTTATGTTACGTGATATAAACTATTTTGATTTTAGCATTAAAAGATGTATATATGTTTTCACTGGAAATAATGTGCATCGCATTTGATATCAAGATACATGCGAAAAATTGTTCGTCAACTCTTGGAAAATTATATGACATAGTTATAAAAAAACTGCAAGGTACAGCCCCATTGGGTTGTTCAAAATGATGACGTAGGAGTACGCTACTAAAAGTTAACAATTTTTATTCAAATGAATCAAATATCAGGTATTCAAAATTAAAATTAAAATATTAAAAATAATTTAAATAAATATACTTTTTAAGACAAGGCTTAAATTTTTTGAATTTTGCAATAGTATGTGGCATGAAATTAACAATTTTCTCTGTTAGAATCAATGAGTAGAAATATTTCCGATCGATTTGTGCAAAATATTTGAAAATCTTTGGAGAAAAGACTGAGATATTGACGCTCAAACCTGACCACTTTTCGTGACGGTTACTATTCGATTTTTTTAAATTGAACCCCAGTATAGAAAATAAAGACGTAGTCATACGTCAAAATGAATACGGGCACATACGTTTTAGTAAAGAGAAACTTAGCTCTACGTTAAAAATTGAAATTAAATAAACAAGTTATCATATGAATACATTCAAAAAAAATGCCTTGACGGAAAAATATAAAACCGGTTTCCGAGAGTCGTCAACATTACCGGAGCCAACGTTTTACCTACCCACGTGAAAAATGGGTGGGAACTACTAATTTTACAGTTAAGATCAAATCTCGTCAATATGTGCGTCTACCCTGAATATTCTCGGTAGAGGTCGGTCGAACGAACAACACAGGCAAACACATCATCACACATACAGTGCGGGTGCGACTCTAGCCTACCCACAAAATTTTACATTCGGAGACAAGTTACCAGCCGGAGCAGGAGATATACCGTCGACTTAATCATTTTTCCCGCGTCCGCTGACAGTGTGAGTTGAAAGGTACTACTGTCATTTTCGCTCTCGCTCGACAACCTGTGTCGGTCTACTTCGGTTCCGGTACTAGTGCTAGAATGGCAACAGTTTTTTGCATTTTTATCCGGAGAGCACGCTTCCAAGCTGGTGAACCACGTGCACTCAGACGCTGGGTAAACTTGAATGGGGTTGCTCGCTCTACTTTTAGAACTCGTAGACGGAAAATAAATTTAATATGATAACAGGAGTGTATACAAAAAGAGAGGACTTGATAGGGGCGGTAACCTAGATTTAGTAGGACAAGGCTGTACGATCTCTACTGTATCTGCCCGGTGTTTTGTTATGGCTACTTTGATTATTGGGAGCAAACGAGTGCATGGCCACTCTCCGCTATCGACAGGGTTGCTTCAGAATGACGTCAAAATCGGGACAATGGGACGAATTGTATCGGAATGGCAGGCATTGAAAGAGGACTTTTGTTGTGGTTGAACCATTTGTAACCTGATGAAGGCTGCGCTATACTGGGTAGGTACTGTAGATCTAAAAATAATACTGGATATCACGATACGGAGTGTTAATTTTATCGCGCTTCTTATTTTAAATTTTGTAAGTAGTACTGATTTCATTTTCATAAATGATAAAACGAACCCAGTCTTTTCCAGTTTCAGCGCCGCCGTCTGCTTTCGAGAAGGACTGTTTCTGCGGCGATGATGATGAATCGGAATAAAAGTGAAACAAATATCTGCCTGTACGAACAGGAGAACAAGAAAAGAGGCAGTGAGTGTTGTTAAAATTAGGACATCGTTCCCATTTCGACGAAGTTTTCTGCATCATATTACCGATATTTGAACCAGGAGAACATGGGTGTAAGGAGGTTGGTGAGCTGTAGAGAGTGGGTCGAATTACCGCTGTAGTTGGAGAGGTTTCATAGCCGACAACGCAAACGACATTTTTCAAAACCGCAACGCTACGTCGTGTTTTGTCCCGCGCTTCTTTTGTGTTGAAGATTGCCGTGAGAGAGTAATAAAATGTCACTCACTTTCGAGGCGTGGCACGGGGTAATTTGTGATGCACATTTTATCCGACAATTGCTGCTATACGCGGGCTTTAAACTGACTTCATGAAATGAGAGTGAAAGTATGCGGGAGAAAGTATCGGATCAATTTTGCCTTCTTTTATTGGGGTCCTAGCTTTCGTTTAGTAGAAACACTAACAACAGTTTATTTTCAGTGAAACATCTGTCGGTTTGAACAGCGCCGCTTCTGTGGATTTATTTCTACTGTCGTCGAGTACAGATCACATGTCGATGCCGCTTTGGTAGAAAGGCCACGCTGCCGCCTTCTTCGACGAAGATGTCGTAATACAAAGGATTTTACAAACGTGGCGCGCGTCATTTCATAGGAACTCAAAACTCGATAGAGGTACTTCGACTCGGCGCGTCAACTTTGAGCCAATGCCGGCTGTGAACCGCACAAAGGTGGCGCTCAGATTTGAATTTCGTTTCACATCGCTATCGCCCGTTGCTACTCCACACCAACAGTCAACGTTTGGCTATGGTTTGGCAAAGCAAAGCGTGTTTGAGTGCACATCATTCGACTCCTATTATGTCAGCTATACAGGAGGTAAACTTTTATGGAAGGCATGCGATGCATCAATATGCTAGGAGGGGAAGTAGTTATTGTGGTATTGGTGTGATGATTACTAACGAGTTTCGAAAATGGGAGAGTGAGCTGACAGCATGGAGAAAGCCATATAGTGATCTCTTTCCTGCTGTTAATAGCTCTGGTATTATTATGAATGAATGCAAAGGACACGTGCTCCTCGTGCATTCTACCGGGATACACATAACAGAAACAGAATATTACTATAACTACAGTTTTAAATTGATTAGCACGTAACTTCCAGCTTGGGACATAGTCCAACGACATTTCAATCAGAAATTCATTCCATTATTGAATGTGTGAATATTTGTTTAACGAGGAAATACAGGTTTGCAAAGATCTGCATTTTGACGCCAAGACGCATTTTAAGCGCCGCTCTAAAATTTCTGAAATCGACCGCATTACGCAGGGTTGGAGATTTTTAATAATAATTTCTACTTTCTGGCCCACAGGAATTTTACGATAAGTATTTCATTCGAAAGGTAGAACATCAAAGCTGAACATGTGTAACTTACTTAATACATTACATTTGTTTAAACAAATTAAAAAGTACTTAAAACAAAAATGTCTAAGCGTGCAAAGCTATTGATCGAAAATGACACCATATTTGCGCCACACTCTGATTGGTTCATACTGCTACAGTTACCGTCTCAGCGATTATAAAACATGTGGTGACGTACAACCAATGATCATTCTCAATTCGGACTCTGGAAAGGAAAGGTTGAGGGAAAGGCATAATCCGGCTCGAACCGCGTCGGCTTACAGTTCCCAGTCGGTAGTATTCATCGTCTGCTCAGGATGGGCAACTACGCCGAGCACGATGGAAGGAAAAGCCGCCCGTGACAATAAGAAGACCGGAATCATCCCACGGCTCCTGCAGCTGGCCATTCGCAACGACGAGGAGCTGAACAAACTTCTCTCCGGTTTGACCATTGCACTGTGTGGTGTCCTGCCAAACATCCAGGCCGTCCTGCTACAGAAGAGGACCGAGAAGAAAATTTCACTCGCGAACCATGTTCCCTCCGTAAACAACTAAAATCCGTCCTTTTCAGGACAGCAAATCAATTTGCTCAACTAAAGAGTATGTTTGATTGAAATTTATCACGCACCGGTTCAAAGGAAAATATTAAGGAAAACCCCCACAACATGACAGATTTGTATAGTTTCGTGTAACCACTTGCAAATCGTAGATGTCGCCCCGCAACGTAAACATTGGGGTCATCTCCGACAGACGCACCGATTCTTTTATTCGGAGCAGCATGTTTTTGTTGCATCATGAGTGGTTGCAAAACAACAAGCAAGCGTACCATATCAAAAGAGTCTATTTTTATGTTCACGGTATAACTTCAGCTATAAGTAATTTAATTATTGAAATAAATATTTCACGCGGTTTTCCTCCGAGTAAAATTACCACCACGGCGTTTCATCAACCACGGTTGTTCGTTTCAAAAGTGTTATACCGCGTTGCATGTTTGGAAACAAAATGACAGTCCCGCGGTGTATTGTATCCAATAAATCTGAGAATAATTGAAGGTTATTGATTGGCCATAGAAGCCGTTTAAGCAATGGTTTTTGTTTTGCTTTTTTGACTGAGTTACTTCATGAAAAAGATTTACATTAACGTTAGGAGGAAGCGGATGTCACAATTCATATATGTATTTACTATCTTGTTACGAGAGGGAGTTGAAAATGGCCGATAATTGAGTAAAGTAATATTAGAACGAATCCTTGAAAACTTACACGCTAAGACGCAATTACCATTTACCGTGATTTTACCTAAATGAGTAAAAGCACATTACCCATATTTGGATGAAAAAATAAACATTTTCAGTTGGTATATTTTATGGATCGAGTAGGTATCATTCCATCTTGCGATTGAACAGCTTGAGATCCATCACGGAAGTTGAAATTGCGGAGTAGAAGATTTGGATCCGCATTCGTTCCGAAAATTAACCGGTGAAAGAGTTGTCACCTTGGAATTGAAAAAGGGAAAACATCACGATGATAGGGAGTAGGAGGAATCGAAAAAATAATGCCGTTAATCTTTTCAAACTTGATGGGCTCTACCAGATAGTCATGAAGAAAACGAATTTTTTTTTGTCTCTGGAAGTACTAGCACACCGGTCCCAAGCTTAATGAATCGCCAATACACTCTCAAATATTCTGTCAAAATAAAATAGCGAATCAAAACAAAAACAAAGATACTTGTACCAAAAGGTGCTGAAAAGCGCAAGATTGCATGACAAGGTGCAGACTGCAAGGTGTACTTCGGAACTAGGGGTTCTACAACAGTGAACCTATTTCAAATCACTAGTTGCACATTGAATGTTGGCTCTACCATTCAATCAATAACTGTTAATCACTTCTCAACCATGTTTGCATTGCTAGTTATGGAATAAATGACCAGAAGTTCGTCCATTTGTGCATTGATTTTTACCTAAAGCTGCGACTGAAACAATATGCAAAAAAAATTGGTAATGCAAAGCACACACTCCGAAAAAGCTTACTAAATTGATTCTTTTCCGCGGTGAGTAGCGATTTACAGTCATAAACGTGTATACCGTAGAGAAATATATGATAAGATTAAATAAATGCAATAAGACAAACTAAAATATTGAAAAGAATGAAATAAATACCCATTCTTCAAAAGATATACACGAAAAAACTCGATTCTATCAAAATCCGGCCAAACGGGCTCCCTCTTTCCCGTTTTATATGAAGCAATTCAAAATTTTGTACCGATTTTCACACATAATACCTCTTCCTCCCTTCAGTGCGTGATGTAATTTATGTACGACACACTTTTATGTTTCCACTGGTTCCGTGTCATTGCAAGCGTAAAATGTATCAAACTTTGCATTAAATTTTTTTATCTCACACAATATCGCTTGTGATATCCGCATTCCGACCTTTTTAGAAGATAGGCTTGATTTTTTTTTCGGTTTGACACGTTTGACATTACCACCGGACCAAATTTTTGAGTTTCAGTTACATTGTACTAGAAGTGTCAACTTGTTCCCGGGTTGGTATAATGAAAAGGTTTTTTTGAGTATTAGATGCCATCATAGTTGGTCGTAAAAAAACGTGAGGTCGCAAAAGTAAGTCAGCATTCTGAAAAATTGTAAATCTTCTCCAACGCAATCCTTCATTTAACAGCAATATATAAGCCGCATAGCTAAAGGAACGGACTTGTTAATAAATTTGAGTAGTAGCGCAGTCAAGGATCGATAACCCCGTTGCCAAAATAAAAAAAAAAATTAAACACAGAACTGGAATAATTCCGACATAATTTATGGATCATACTTATTATTTTAAATGCACAGGGTTGATTTGCTATGGACCATATTTAGTAGTTTGTGGTTCATTTTCAAACCTATTATGGATCATTGACGATTTGTTTATGAAATATTTTCAATAATTTATTGATCATGTGCATATATTTTAGTTCACAAACGTTACATTCTAAGGATCAATTTAACTTGTAATAACCTGAGGAATGATATTGAACCTTTTATGGAACATTTACAATATGTTTATGGGTAATCCGTACAATTTTATCGATCATTCCCTAGATATATAACGGGACATTTTTGACATTATATTGCTAAAATTTATATAAAGTATTACACTGCTGTATTTTATGGATCATTTCAATTTTTTTATACATTTTAATCAGAGCCTTATGGGTCATAAATACGTTTTTTATGGAACGAATTTCAATTTTTTATGGATAATTTCTTCAGTTTAAAGGTGCAAAGTTGGGGCTGCCGCTCAACATGGCGTTGCTTGAAAAGCCGCGTCCCGGAGAAAATGGTTAATAATGTTGCTTAGTATCCATATATAAATCACAATTTGCCATTTAACACTAGCAAGCACGTTAGGGGTGTTTGGTTGGTTGATCAAGAGGTTGGTCTGAGATTTTCAAAAATAAGTCTACGTGGTTTATGAACCGGCCCTAACTAGGTGGGGTGAAAAGTAACCTCCTTGGGAATGAAAATTTTTTTTTTTAATGTTTTTTTTAAATTTTATTCAGTGTAGTCCTCTTGAAGCTCGATACACTTATTCCTGCGATTTTCAAACTTCTTGATCCCGTCCGAAAAGTAATTTTTCGGAAGGTCTGAAAAATACTCCTCCGCGGCGTCGATGATTTCCTCGCGTGAGCTGAATTTTTTTATTGATGAGTCATTTTTAAGGTTTGGGAACAGATAATAGTCGGAGGGAGCCAAATCGGGTGAATACGGTGGATGCGGAAGCAATTGGAGCCGTAAGTCCTTGATTTTAGCCGTGGTTTTGATGCTCTTGTACGTCGGCGTATTGTCTTGCAAAAACAAAATTGTTTTTCTCTTCACGTGAGGCCGTCTTGCGGCGATTCGGCCTTCAATCGCTCCAATAATGCACAGTAATACTAGCTATTCATGGTTTTGTTATTTTCGAGATAGTCCACGAAGAGTATGCCATGAAAATCCAAGAAAACCGACGCCAAAATCTTTCCGAGGCCGCTTCGGAGCACTCGTGCCGGCTTCAGTCCATTGTAATAGTGATCCAGGTTTCATCAACAGTTACCAATCGACGCCAAGAGTCCTTCCGATTCCACATCAGCAAGTCTAAATATTGTTTCGAAGTGCTCTCGCGTTCGTGTTTTTGGTCAGGAGTGAGCATGCGCGGCACCCAGCGGCAGGATAAGTTTTTCATATGCAGAAATATGGCGTGTGTGCTCAGTACTAATCTTTGTGGCATCTGCTAGCTCACGCACCTTCTCTTTCCGGTCAGCCAACACCACCTATGGTGTTCAATGAATTTTTTTGGTATTGTCCTCTGAAACCGCATCGGAGCGCCTGCTGCAGCGGACTTAATCGGTAGTGGAGTTGCGGCCACCACGAGACTCTGGAAACCAATATTTAACGGTGTAATCTAAGGAAGCATTTGCCCCATAATACTTATCCAACTTTTCTTTTGTTTCCTTCGGCGTTTTGCCTCTCAAAATATAACACGCCAACAACAATCAGTTGTCAAAATAAAACGAAGGGCAGTATCGCGCTGAAATTTGGCGTGTGTGCCTAAATATGAACGGACAACAAGGCAATACAACCTTTTTTGCAGTAGCATCGCATTTTGGCAGTCAAGGAGGCTACTTTTCCCACACCAGTATGTAAGATAAGGCACTCCCAACCGAGTTTTGTAGCGAAACATTGTAATGCAGGTGCTGTTCAAATGGAACGTTGGTTGGGCATAAGTAAGTATGTTAAAAAAATCCATTATTCACTCGTTAGAAATCATTTGGCAGCCCTGAAACGGGACGTTTAGTTTAACCGCAGACAGACGTTCTCATTGGCCTGTGTAAAAACATGGCTTCCCTCAAGATAACAAGTAGTAATAAGCTAAAAGATGGCGCCACAGATTTGTTTTAATTGGTATGGGGAAAATGGGTTTGCCAGTCAAACTGTCAGATGTAATGTAGCAGTAAGTTGATTAGGCGGCACTACTGTGCAAGATGATTCCAACCTAATTAGATTTGAAAGTTTACACAACAAATTTGAACTGCTTTGTTCGAGATTGACCGTCTGTCTGCGGTTTGGTTGTTGGTATGATGAAAGGTCAATGGTTCCCTCAACCAAACTACCTCACCTTGTGAAACATATAAGAAAGTAACTAGTAAGTAACATAACTAGTATGAAATTCATTCAAGCACCTTATAAATTTCATAGAAGATAGATATGCGTTATGTTTTTCATCACTAGGTTTCATGTGAAAAACTCATAACGCAAATCTTATGAATTCAGTTATGAATATGGCAGATTACAATCTAACGGAGCTGGCTCTCATCGTAGATTCATTATCCAATACGCCAGCAGAAAGTGAATAATAATTTCGACGAGCGTATTTGCATACTGGGCACGCAGAAAAAAACCGTCGTAACATACATATTACAGGTAAATTCAAACATAAACTTAGTTTATTCTGGCCGTAAACATAAACTTGCTTTATTTCAAACATATTCTATGCCTTAAACCAAGTGACATTGATATTTGAAATAAGAATCAAACATTACATGAACATATTAATGATAATAATTAACATACAAATTTTGGATACACGAATATTTTTTTTAAAAATAATATTTGGATTTGACTGGTTATGTCTAAATTTATTTTATTTATTCTATAAATCTGGGTTATCTTAAATGCTAACAGGTTACAGGATCAAGGAGCTTGCTCAGAGTTTCACTACTGGAATCGAGCATATAACCTACCGATAAATGTGACGTTTGGCTCATGTTGCGAGCGTCGAAACATTGCCTCAGCCTGACGTTTGGGGAGGGAAGTACACTTTCAAATTCGTCTACCCGATGAATGTATTGTTGAAATTAACATGCCTTGAATTTGATTAAACAATTGTTATTTTTGTTCGTAACGAGCATTCTATTTAATGCGCGCAATAAAAAGGCGACTATTTTCGGATGGATGGTAAAAAAGAACGCTTAAGATATTTTTTTACATACTAAATTGCATTTAATTCATTAAGAAATGAAAAACTTCAAAAAAATACTTCCACTCCCTGCCTTGCGGCAGTTAGCCGGAACTATGGCCATAGGTGAAAAAAGAAGCTTGTAGGCATATTCTTTAGTTCCTTCGTCGCCTTCATCCGTCTGTTTGGCCACGAAATTATTTGAATATACTCTCCTCTACAAATTGGCCCAGAACTTCTCGATTGAGCGGAGCTGGGGTAAGTTGGGAGGGTTGGCATGCTTAGGCACCATCGGAATGCCCAACTGCTCTATTTACTCCAGCACCCGCTTCGAGTAGTGGGCCGACGCTAGGTCATCCTTGTGGTACTTTTTAACGAAGGCGGCAACTTTTGGGAGGCACTTCGTACTGACATCTCCTTTTCACTGATTGTGTGCCACAGCAACACTTTCATTGGAAACTTTGTGTACATCGCTGCTAATTTCTTTTGTCGGAGAGGTGAAGTAGCCTTTGCCTTGACAGTCGTTGCCGTCCAACGTGAGGTACGTCTCGTCGGGAAGATCTCTTTGACCAGAATCTTCAGCCGTTGTTTCTGGCTTGGATTGACGCTTCCGCATGTGGATATACATTTAGGCCAAATACATCTTGACCGTTTGATCGGTTGCACCGACCTCCCAGCCCAACGCACGGAAAGAAGTAGCCACCTTGCCTCTTTCAAAGACCTGTTTTAAAGCTGCATTCCTTCGAGGAACATTAAGGATTCCGTGAAGCTGCAATACCTGCTCTCACACCTCGACGAAGAAGCCAAGAAGTTGGTTAGTGCGATCACTATCACCGACTCCAATAACGCAGAAGTGTGAGACAAACGAGTTCTACGGTAAGAAGAAGTCTACTGTCGTGACATTTGCCAAGGATTTTGTAGACCAGCCACTGGTTACTGCGCCGACTCTCGTGGGACTCGAAATTGCGTCGACCTCGGATGAAATATTACGACAGCTCAAGGTTCTAGATGAACCGTATGAATCCCGTGACCCGTGGTTGAATCATTTGCGTCATCAAGTAATATTATCCAAAGCTTCCACACAATTACCCATTAATCCTGCCCGCATTGCTCAGAGCCTCACACTATATACCAGTGCCCCGGCTTCTAAGAAATACCAGTAAACGATTGACGAGAATTCAACCAGTAAGCTAGGCTCTGATTTAATTGCTTCAAAGCAACTCGCATTGTGAAGAATTTCAAGAATTGCATCATACCAACAACCGCTGGTTTTTCTCTGCAAAAATGGAGTACAAATAAACAGTAGCAATTGGAGTGAGACACCATTCAAGATGAACCCATTCCGCAAACACAATCAAGAGTACGTATTTAGTTTCAAGCTCATCTTCGACATCGACAGCGTGAATATCAAACGTCACCAGCTGCCCGACTCGTAGTTCTTCGATGCTTTCGTGCTGGTTTGCACCGGTGATCATTTGAATGAAAATATTGATGATGATGATAATGATGATGTGAACTACCATCTAATGTAGCAAGGCAACTACCTATAGCACTGGACTCATCATTCGAATGAAAATATTGTTCCAAAACCTGTGGCTCTATGACTTGAGTTGGAACGATCTACTTCCAGCCTTCATCCTGAGGGAGTGGATTGAATTAAAAGAAACGATGCACCACATCGCGTACGCTGCTGTCGTCTACGCAGACTCTGTGAACCACGAAGGAAGAATTGAAACAAATCTGGTGGTGGCCAAGACCAAGATGGCTCCCTCCATTCAAATTTCACTACCACGCCTGGTGCTACAGGCAGCCAAACTACTTGTCGAATTGATGATCAAGGTGATGGATTCGATCTCTCAATTAGATGTGGAATTATTTGCTTGGAGCGATTCGACTGCTCACCCCTAAGGCAATCTGCATGCTTGCAACTGGCGCGAGCAGCTGAACACGACTGTTTTCAGAAGGATATTGGATGTCTAGTCAAGAACACTTCGCTTCCAGGCAATATCAAATTAAACATTATATTTCCTTTCATCGATGCTGATGGCTCTCTGTGGGTTGGTGGTCGTCTCCACAATTCTAACCAACTGTACGACGTCCGCCATCCAGTAAATATACCCAAGGAGCATCGGTACACCAAGCTGCTTCTGCCAGAAGTACACCTTCGAAATTTGCACGCAGGGCCAATTATGATCATCGTAACTCTTAACCAGAGATATTGGATCGTTGGATGCCAAACAGAGTGGTACGTGGCTTTGTGGGGAGCTGCACGAGCTGCTGTCGAATGAAATCGAAGACAGTTTAAAATCTGTCCAAAAGTGCCTTCTTGGCTGTTCTCAAGCGCTTCTGTGGTCGTCGTGTACTTTGCAGCGAAATCAGGTCTGACCACGGAAGTTTGGGAGGCGGCGATGAAGAGCATGTTCTTGGAAACACGACGCTGACATACGAGAGCCTTTCAACCATCTTAGCGCAAATATAGGCATGTTTAAGGTCGCGTCTCTCGTGCCAGCTTTCCACATCTACTGACTCTTGCAAAGCCCTTACGCCAGGGCACTTTATCACCAATCAGCCACTCAATTTGCTATTGGAACAAGATTTTCGCCACATCATAGAAGGTTGTTTGGACAGATTGCAACGCATTCAGCGGTACGTAGCAAGATATGGGCACGATGGCACGATTGCCACACATCAACCACGGAACAAGTGGCAAGCAGTTCAGCAGACTCTGGATATGAGACGTCTGGTCGTAATCAAGAACGAGAATACATCGCCTGTGGCATGGGACGGAAAGAATATCAACGAGCGGTTTACAAGCTGGTTCCGCCTCCATTGGATTGAGGTATCCGCCTCAGGGGCCGGGTGGACGTTCGCGTGGAGTCCATCCCTGCTCTGTTGGTGAGTGATCATACCCGCCGCAAAACCACCTGTCACTGTCCTCATTGTCCGGCGATAACGTTTCGAAAACATTCGACTGCCGATCAGTCAAAAACAAACACGTTTCGCTCTTTGTAAATTAAAATTAATACAGTCCGCTTTTCATTTGCCGCCGCGTTTAATTCGTGATTCCGATTCCCTCGCAACAATAGCAAAAAAGGTCCTTTTGAAATATTTGCCTGTTGCTTTCTGCGCCTGCAAATGCAGTATCCATTGATTTAAGGCGGTAAGCTTCAACGCCGTTTAACTTTTAATATTGTTCCTGTCTGATGGTTCATTGTGCATCAAATTTTCAAATTTTTCGCTGATCGAACCCCCATTAATTGCTTGGAATTTAATCCGAGGATAAAATTGTTGATGCAATAAATGGCCAGTTCACTTAACTCGTAATTGAGGCAAATTCGACTGCCATTTGTTGAGTCACTCAAAAATGAGTTATCACAATAGACAAGATAATAAATCAGCAGCATCTATCCGATTTTAGACGATGTTGGCTATTTGTCAACTTGTCACTCTAAACTCGCTTTGTTCATTTTTGAGTGATTCCATTGAAGCATATGAATCGAATTCTGCTTCGTGTAGAATTTTTTGCTCATTTTACGCAAGAAATCGTAAGCGCTCGATACCGACGTTAAGTTGTGGAATAAAACAATGTTTGAGACGTTAAAAAATCGAATAACATGCAGCTATTGGCTGAGTTTTGTGGAGTAACTAACGGAGGAGCAAGAGTAAGTTCCTCTGAATTATTATGTCGGTATAAACTCTAACTAAGCCTTTCCCAATTTCTTTATCGACACCGAATTGGTGGGTCGCAAACCATAGATTGTGAAATACTGCTCTAAATTGATCAAAACAATCATCCAGCAAACACAAAGTCGTATATGAATGCGGATATGAGAACAAAGTGGAGGTGATATACATACATGTTTCCATTCAACTACATGTAAAATGTACGTATGTCGGCTTCACTTTGTACTCATATCCGCTATTATATACGATTCTGTGTTGGCTGGGCAGAAAATATGTCACTAGATCCATCTGAAGCATATCAACCACCCAAACGTCATGCACTTCTGGCCGAGCAGAATGATTTATTATCACTTTCTCCGCACTCTGCTCTCAGAGAGAACGGAAAAACAACATGCACATCTTGTTAAACGATGCACGACACATTATCCATATAATCCGACGACAGAGGATCAGACAGTGGCGACGACCTGTGTCGAGCTCTTTTCGTGCTGGCGAAATCTTCTGGTGACATTTTTCTATGGGATAATTTTTCTTCCACCAAAACCAACAGCGGCAACCCGGTAGGCAAAAGTTCAACAAATGAGAAACAATAAATGTACGTTTGACTTTCGAGAAACTGCCATGAGTTTGTTTCTTGATATTGTTGTAAATAAATACCAACCTACATTAAGTTTTGGAATTTATCTCACATCGGAAAATGAAAACACCTTGAATTTAACGTTCAGTTCTATTATCTGAATATGCTGAAACCGATATTAAAGTTACGTAACTAATAAAGCAAAAACGAGTGAAACAATCGTTTAAACCGATATCTCGAGCATCCGCGGAAAGGACTGGTTGGATCTCTCATTAAAATGAATTACCGACGCATCTTGTTCACAGATTTACGACTCCTGTCTTGAAATTTCAAGCCCGATGCTCTGGCTTGGTATATTGCTACGACAAAGGACTATGGAGCGAAAAATATGCAAAAACACAACATTTAACTTATTTTTAATATGGCAATTCCTCTGGCTTTATTACTTTATGCAAATTAAACAGATGTGCACTTCATCAAGTCCTCGCTCTACTGCGCCTTTGTAAAAGAAATATTTTCATTCGTTCGTCCCAATTGGTCCGGCTGATCATCAGCAGCCGGTCCTCACGTTGTCGGCAAAATTCGGAAGGGACCGCAACGAGGATGCAACACAAACCGTGGAAGCAAATGGCAAATGCGGCAACAAGAGAAGAATATCGTCTCCCAGTCCCAACAACCGATGATGGCAAGTGGCGAGCAACACCGTCTCGGTGCACACAAAGTGATACGGTCATTCATTCAGCAACGAAGTATGGCCACAAACACCACCACCACCGTCACCACAAGGAATTAACTTTATATCGTCTTGGTTTTAATGGCTTCTCGCCCATGCCAGCCAGGCCCGTTAGACATCACTCAACGTCAGGCAGATGACCTGGTAGCTGCAAACAAGTGCCAGCACTTTGCTAAAATGTGGTCGACAATGAGTAAAAGTAATCAGTCAGTATTGGCCGATTTACATGCAACATGCTGAGATTTGACATGCTATATCTCTCTATCTGTCTATCTATGCTGAGATTTGACACGCTACACGCCAAGTTTTCTATACTAAAGTGTGTAAATGTTTTACTGACTTACAAATATCTGAGTGTTGTTACTGAACGAGCGTCAAACTAGTGATGAACAATTCCTTTACTTCTTCATCTGTGGCCGCGGGTATATTCAACACGTCCTCCATTTTAACTGTATACTAAAAAACACCAAACTATCCTAATTTCCACGATTAAAAGTTGAACTTCCAATTTGCCACCGCGTTAGCATGCAAAAATGGCGAAGATTTGACAGGCACAATTTTAACCGAACTATTCAGTAAATATTCCAGAAATTCCGTGATTTTTACGTTTTGCTCCAGTATTTTTAAATTATTTTATCGAAAATCGGTAGTTCTTTTACTGAGCAGCAGGGCTGGCAATAACATTTGAAAGCTTAAATTACACCAGTAGAGGAATAACGCGCAGCCAAATTTCATATGAAAATACCGAAAGCTTGGTGTTTTTTGACCGTATCAAAACCGTTTTCTTTTTACTGAACCCAACCCATGTATTTGGTGTGCATGCAGCCAGCTAAAATTTCACAGCGCAATTTAGAAATTTAGTGAATTCTCATCATTTCGTATTTCATTATAGCAGCGCGGCAGTTGTCACATACATACACTGATAGGCAAAATAAAGTGCCCACCTCTTCGTTTTTTCAATTTCTCTCATTTACTTGGTTCAAATTAAAGTAAACACACTGTATTTTTTTTTATTATCTTATTTTTTATATTCTTTTTAAGTTTCACTTATAGAATACTGAAAAAAAAGGAGTTTTACTTAAAAAAAAAAAAATCAATTTGTGTTGAAAAAAAAAACAGTGACAAAATAAAGTGCCCACTTGAAAAATCGATATGTTTTCGATAAGTTTCCATTGGAAGACCCCTCGATTGTTTATATTTTGATATTTTGACATGTTTTGAAGCAAACGGCTCAACCTGGTGCATTTGTATACGTGATCGCATTTGATTCAATTGAAAAAAAAAATGGAGAACGCAGTGCTTTCGAAAGCAATTCCCTTGTGTATCCGAAAATTGGTCGTTCGTGATGTGCAAAACGGTGAATCGCACCGGGCTGTCGCTAAGAAGTACAGTATCAGTAAGGCAGCGGTTGGCAAAATTCTTCTGAAGCTTAAAACGTTTGGATCAGTGGTGGATCGCCCTGGCAGAGGCAGGAAGCGGAAAACGGATGCGAGAACGGACACCAAGATCATGCGCGAAATCAAGAAGAACCCGAAGGTAACTGTCCGCGAGATCCAGGAAACCCTTCAGTTATCAGTTTCCGGTCGAACTGTTCGTCGCCGTCTCGTAGCACAGGGGTTGAATAGCAAACTTGTCCGAAAGTGCCCATTTATCAGCAAGGCAAACAAAGCCAAACGGCTTAAATTTGCTAAGGAGCATGCTGATAAGCCCCTAGAGTTCTGGAAAACGGTTCTGTGGACGGACGAATCAAAATTCGAGCTGTTTAACCGAAAGCGGCGGGTTCGTGTTTGGTGCAGATCGGGAGAGGAGCTTCAGGAGCGTCACATCCAAGGCACGATGAAGCATGGAGGAGAAAATGTGATGGTCTGGGGGTGTTTTTCGTGGGGTGGAGTGGGAAGCATTGTGAAAATCGACGGGATAATGACGGCAGATTCTTACATCAACATCCTGCGAGAAAATCTGGAGGTTTCGCTGATCCAGATGGGCCTTGAAGAGAAGTTCGTATTCCAGCAGGACAACGACCCGAAGCATACTGCCAAGAAGACCAAGTCTTTCTTCCGGTCTTGTCGGATCAAACCGCTGGAATGGCCTCCACAAAGCCCGGACCTCAATCCCATCGAGAATTTGTGGGCGATTCTCGATGCCAGGGTTGACAAAACTGGTGTTACCAATAAAAATAACTATTTTGAAGCCCTGGAGCGCGCCTGTGAAGATCTAGATCCACAGCACCTAAAGAACCTGGTCGAAAGCATGTCGAAGAGCCTGCAGGAGGTCCTGAAGGCCAAAGGAGGACACATCAATTATTGAAATGCTTTTATTTTACTTTAATTTATGTTTTCTGTAGCCTAAATGAAGTGCGCACTTTATTTTGTCACTGTTTTTTTTTCAACACAAATTGATTTTTTTTTCTTTAATTAAAACTCCTTTTTTTCAGTATTCCATAAGTAAAACTTAAAAAGAATATAAAAAATAAGATAATAAAAAAAATACAGTGTGTTTACTTAAATTTGAACCAAGTAAATGAGAGAAATTGAAAAAACGATGAGGTGTTTGACTTGCTATAAACTACGAATTCGCTGAATACATTATTGCAGATTTTTTTTTCAGATTTTTGTGCAAAAGACGTTGCTATTATTTTTAATCAAAACGCATGTTTTTTGGTAGTTCAATTGTATTATGAACTCGGTAACGTCAAAAGGTGTAGTTATTTTTAATGTACGGAAAAAAACAGGCTCCTCTTCTGTATTGTGCTCTGAGATACAGCCCAACAAACATCAGTGTCAAATAACCGCTTGTTCAAACAAATTTGGAGAAGTTATTCAGCTTTCTAGAAGAAAGAGCTGAACAACTTCTCCAAATTTCTTTGAACAAACAGTTATTCAGCATTGATGTTTGTTGGGAGTGTGTCAGCTTAAGTTTGTATGTAAATTGTTAATGTATTGGTCAATACTGTAAGTAAAGACTGTACACCCAAAAGTTGAAATAATGGCAAAAAAGCAATTGCAGTTTTTGAAATCATATCTTGAGAAATCCGCATGATTCAGAATTTCAGCATGATTCTCCAAGTTACGATCCGTTACGAGAAATGAAACAAAGTCATGCGAAATTGCATTACAATCGTGCTTTTTTTTTTTTTAAATTTTGGGTGTACTAGCAAAAAATGAGATACTTGTGAATAACCGAATATCAGCCGAAAAGGAATCACAACTCGAGAAGTCGTAACACGTCTTACCTGAACGCCGGTCAGCAATCGAAAGCCACGAGCAACCACCTTCCACTAAGATGCGCATATAGTCAGTGGTACTCACGGTGAGTGTCCAGCGCACACTCTGGTCTACTGAATGTTCAGCTCACGATACAATATAATGTAAGAGCTCTTTCACACCCATATTGTTGATGACAAGCAAAAAATGCTAATAATTAACTATTTGTTTTTACTGTTTTCCTGTATAACCTCGGTTATAGTCCTGGTGTTTACCGTTCAAGCTCTTACGGCTCATTTCAATCATAATGTTTAACCTTTAAATTAAGTTTTTTCCATTGACAGTGTTCTCTCGTTTGAAATATTTCCTTCAACAGAGCTGTGAAAAACCAAAATATAGTTCAGTGGAAGTTTATTTACTTTCTGTAACTTCTGTCAGTAACCAACCGATTTATCTTTTAGTTATTCGATATTTTTACGATTTCCACCGATTTTTTTGTTTTAAGGCGGAATACTGGGACCTGAGATTGGATTAAACGATGGGTTAGTAGATAAATATATATATAAAAGAAAACGGATATACTCTGAAAGAATGATTTATTAATTTGTGAACCGCGTTTATTAATCGATTTTCAAAAGCATTCTGCTATAGTACTTTTATTCATTTTTTCTTTACAGTTTTGCTTACTGCTCTTCAACCAATCGAACATAATCGTTCAGAGAGGCAGGAGCTTTCTTATCGCGAGTTGGTCGTTGCATCGGTTCTACTGTACTTGTCGGTGGAGTAGTATCGTTACATGGGACAATGTTGCTGGAACTAACGACTGCTTTTTGGATCTGCAAGTCACGCCACTGGCCAACTTTTTTGGTCTGTGACACATGCCGCTTTGTCACTTTCCCCTCAGAATCATTTAGAACGAGACTTCCATTTCGCTGCTCCACTACGGTGTACCTTGTTGGAGAAAATCGAGCGTCACCTTTCACCCGATGTTGTCGTTCAATCACTACTTCATCTCCAGGTGTAACTCTACATTCTCGAGCACCACGTCGTTTATCTTCCCGTTGCTTTCCTGCTAGTTTCTGATCACGGTCCCTGCTTTCTAACAAATCCAGATCGAAACTTGGTTTTCCATGCTGAATTAAGGGTAGTCCGCGCTTAATTTTGCGACCATACATGACTTCTTCGGGTGGCACATTAGTCACGCTGTGTTCGGCGGCGTTGTGAGCATTGACTGCGTGTTGTAGCTCCTCGATGTAATTCGTGTTATTCGCAGTTGCAGTGGCCATAGCTTTATTTATCAGTTTCATACAGCTTTCAGCCAGACCATTCTGCTGCGGAAAGAGAGGTGTCGAAAATGAAAGTACTATGTCCCGGTGTCTACAATATTCTGCAAAATCTGCACTGCTGAATGGGGGTCCGTTGTCCGTCCTTATGGTTTTTGGATAGCCCTCCTTTTCGAAAACAACATCAAGAACTTTCTGGACACATTCAAATTTGGTAGATTTCACAGGCCGTGCTATGATGAACCTGGACCTGTAGTCAACTATGACGAGGATCAGAACACTTCCAAACTTTATATAAGGGCCATTAAAATCTAAAGCTATTGATTCCCAGGCCGTCTTTGGAGCAAATACACGTTCCATCGGTGTGGGTCTTTCAGGCCTTCCATTTATGCAACAGGTTTTACAAGACTCTACCCATTTTATTATCTCGCTGGACATGCCAGGCCACCATACACGCTGTCTCATAATACTTTTCATTTTTGCAATCGAAGGGTGTCCCTCGTGTGCTACTTTCAGAGCTTGTACTTGTAGTACCTTCGGTACAATAGCGCATCCAGTCTTAACGAGGATTCCATTATGAACGGCCAAATCCTTTCCAACCACTTGATACTTCTGCAATTCTTTGGGCCAAATTCCTGATTCAAGTGCACTGACTACATGTAATAAAGTTTCATCCTCGTCGGTGGCACATCTAATGTCAGTTTCCGTCAGAAATTCCACAGTATTTGCCTCTAATGCTGCAATTTCCCAAGGACTAACTTCCTCGCCGAAGGGCGCGTCTTCACCGCGGTAGAGCCTCGACGATGAATCTGCAATATTGTCTTTGCCACGGACATATTCAACATTGTAGTTGTAGGGGCTCAACCGAAGTGCCCATCCATCGGCACGTGTTAGAGCTCTTTTCGAATCTTCTCGTGATCGGTTCAAGATAAAGGCGACCCCTTGAGCATCGGTACGAAGCGTAAAGTGCCTCCCGAGCAGGAAGTAGGAAAAATGTTCCACTGCCCATACCGCACCTAAGGCTTCCCTTTGATTCTGTGGATATCTTTTCTCTGTAGGTGTGAGAGCTTTCGAGGCAAAACTTATTATTCTTGGGGATTCGTTTGTGATCTCTTGTACCAACACTGCGCCTAAAGCAATCGGTGAGGCATCAGTATACAAGATAGTATTAGCGCTTTCAGAAAAGAAACCCAATGAAAGCGTGCAGTCTATAATCCGTTGTTTGATTAATCTAAACGCCTCAGTTTCTGCCGGTCCCCATAACCATTTCTTGGATGTTGTTGCGGACCATAGTGGGCTTGAGATACTCGCGAAATTCTCAAGATACGGGCTGAGAAATGACGCTAGCCCTAGAAAACTGCGGAGCTCTGATAGAGTTGTCGGTTCTCTAAAACTGCGTACACTTTTGATCTTCTCGTTGTCTATGTGGAACCCTTCCGCATCAAGTTCATGTCCAAGGAACTTAATCTTAGTTCGATCAAACTCGCACTTGGATGTATTCAGCGTCAAGTTGTTTTTCTTCAAAATGTGTAGCACTGTCGTAACTGTTACTCGAAGTTCTTCTAGTGTGTCGGCGAAGATAAGAATGTCGTCGATAAACACTATTAGGTTTTTAACATCTTTCAGAATCCGAACCATCTCTCGCTGAAAAATTTCGGGCGCGCAATTCACGCCGAACATAAGACGGGTGAATCTGAACATTCCGTCTTCGGCCAAAAAGGTAGTCAAGTCCCGGGATTCTTCGGATAACTCGAGGTGGTAGAATGCATTGCTTAAGTCGAGTTTCGAAAAATACCTTGCACCATTTAGCTTCACCCGCATTTCATCGAGCAGTGGAAGTCTATAATATTCACGGTTGATCGCACGGTTGGGGGCACGCATATTGACTACGAGTCTGAAATCGTTATTGCCCTTGGCCACTGCAGACATACCACTAATCCAATTCGGAGCGGACGTGGCTTTTTCTATTATACCCCGAGCTTCCATTTCACGCAATCTCTGTCGTGCAGCTTCCCTGTAATTAGTATAATCGTGGTATCAGGAAAACTCGGTTTTAATATGTATACTTATAGAAGTGAGATTCGTCTAAAGCAGTGGTTCCCAATTTGTCCGGTACCTACCGTGAATGGATTACATGTCATATAAAAATTTTGCATCTAATTTCCTCTGAACTTATGTTTTCCCAAAATCTACTTTGGAGAATTCAAATAAATTAACTTCATTTGTATCGTTAGCATCTTTTGCATTTCTTCAATGAACTTTCGCTAAGAGCAAAATTTAGGTTATAATGTATAAAAGCTCATAATTGATATAATTCTAGATAAAAGCAACTAACTTGCTACAAACAAATTGGGAATCGCTGTGTTAAGATAAAATATTTTTCGAATATAACATCTTTTTATATCATTAATGAAAGTTCTTTTTTTTTCGACTCACCGGAAGGCTGCAGGAACGTTGTAGTAAGCACTTTTGGTTGGCGGAACATCCTGATTCACGCTAAATTTCACCTTAACCCCTGGCATTATCGGAAAAATTTCGTCCACTTCACAGTGGTTGACGTTATTGCCAATCAGTAGCAGTCCCATATCGCTGGCCGTAGACCGCCCAAGGAGAGATCTGGACCCTTTTCGTACGACGTGGAATACAGCGTATTTTGACGCTATCGAGGAGCTTGGCATTGCAATCCTGATTTTTGCTTTGAAGGTGCATTCGATGGTCAAGGGCTCTCGTGTTCCATAAGCATGGAGTCTTTCGTCTGAACTGTTACCGATCATTTCAAGCTTTGCTTTGCCACATCTAGCCTCTGGCTCCAATTGCTCCCAGTCTTTCCCACAAATGATGTTTACATCCGCACCAGAGTCTATTAGGAAACGTATAGGACTGGACGATCCAACCGAACAGCTAACCAAGACGTCTTCTAAGGAGAGGGCATTGACTTCCTGTCACGAATAGGAATAAATATTGCAATGGATGTAAAAACCTTTCGATAATCTACATGTTTTATTTTTATTTCAGATTTCAAATAAAATGCAGTTGCATGAACATTCTGAACAAATCATAAATTAGTCATTCAATACCTGCTTGATGTCTTCCGGCTTATTTTCTCTTGGCGATGTAAATCGGTCCATAGATCTGTCGCTTCGCTCATTCTTCATAAAGTTAACCTGCTTCTGTCGACAGGCCGCTACAAAATGTCCGCGCTTACCACATCTGTTGCAATTACGGTTCAATGCTGGACATTGCCCGTTACGGTGGCTAAACAGGAAACAACGTGTGCATTTCAGACGGCGCCCTTGTGATCGCTGATTCAGTCCATTACTTCGGTTTTGCTTTGCCGGTGGTTCATCAGTGCGAATAACCGCATTCGGACGTTTACGATTACCGTGATCGTACGACGAAGATCGATGTGCTCTTCTGATTTCGAAGACGCTGGGGCCTTCCTGTTGATGTGTCTCGGCTTCAAAAGCCTCATCCCTCGTAGCCGATTGGACGATATAATTCGTTTCATAAGCATAGGTACGGGCTTGCTTCACCAGTTCTCGGTTTCTCAATCCGGTTAATAATTGCGCCCGTACAAATCTATCCTCGTCTTCAACGCTGTAGTTGCAAGAGCGTACTTTGCACATTAACCGGGCATGGAAAGCGACCGCGGATTCATCGTTTTCCTGTTTCATCCTCAAGAACGCCTCGTGTTCGGCAGCGGTATCGGTCATCGAACGAAAGTAATTTTTGATGTTTGCAACGAAGGTCTTGTAACAATCCGGGTTTGTCAAACTTGGACGTAGCTTAGCAGCTTTTGTGATTTCCTGCAGCTCGGTGCCCATAGAGAGAAACAACAATTGTGTTCTCTTTACAGGATTGGTAAGCAACGTTACCGTGAGGCCGCTATCTCGAAATTCTCGATGTATCGGTTGAATTCCTCCCACATTTTACTGGCAGCAATACCACTCGGGAACGGTTTTACGTGGTCCCAACGGATGCTGGAGGAGGTACTTGCACCGTCACTTGTAAATGAGCCTATGTCGTTTGATAGGCTCCAGCTGTTGTCGGGATTGTCATTCAACGTCGGTTTGGAATTGGATTGGAAACGGCACAAGGCATCATTCATACTCGCGATCATTTTCTCCATTCGCTCAATCCGTTTGGCATTGCTTACGTGTTCCATCCCATCGCGTCTTTGATTTCCAATCGTGTCTGTTTGGAGATTCGCGATAGAAGCGGATGATGAGCTCGATGAATATGAAGATGAGGTGTTTGGAGCATTATTCGGATTTGCGATTTCATCTTCGTCACTATTGTCATCGTTGTCAGTACCATCGTCTTCACTACCCGAACTTCTACTGCTATTACTGTCACGGCTTGATGCGCTTCGATTATTCGACAACTCCCTGTTGATTTCTCCTGCTTTTCCATCAACAAACTGATCATCATCCTCTACGCTGGTTGGTGTACTGACCAATCGGACATGTTTGCCGTCTTTCGCCATTTTTATTTCGTTGTTTCTTTTGCCTTTATGCTTGATGATATTGTATTGATGTCTGTAATTAAAACCACGAACGTTCTCATTAGATTCGGACAATTTGCACTTTCTTTAAAGAGGTGTTCATAATGAAATATAAATTAGTGTTAACATTAGACGAGATCACATTTTCCTTTATTTTTTTGTTCTAAATACAGTTCCAGCACTGTGATTATTCCTTAATGATTTCCTTTTTTACTATTATTCTCTTCTGTGACTAGTTGTGCGCGATTCTTAGCTGCGCTCAAAAAATGCGCCATCATTCAGATTCGCTTCAAAAAATGCGCGACTGTTGTCCGCTTCAATAAGGCGCGACCATTTTGTCCGCTTTTTTAGTGCGCGACCTTCCCGGTCCGCACTTTAGTGCACGACCTTGCCGGTCTGCTCTGTCCTTTTATTCATTGTAAATGCGCGACTTGTTTGGTCCGCTCCAACGCTCTATCATCCGGTTTCCCTATCATTTTGAAGTGAGAAACAACGGTTTTGATTTTTTTTTGTCCGCCATGTTTTTTTTGTGCAGGATTGTTAATCAAATTACACTTCTGTAGGATTTTTATGTCGAATGAACTCAAATATTGTTTCCTTACCAATCGCTACTGTGTGATTCCTTTTCGGGCGAATATTTTTTCCATATATGAAGGTTTTGATTTTGTGTTGCAGCAACAGTTAGCAACACCTGGCAAAGGATCGCCATTGTGAATAACCGAATATCAGCCGAAAAGGAATCACAACTCGAGAAGTCGTAACACGTCTTACCTGAACGCCGGTCAGCAATCGAAAGCCACGAGCAACCACCTTCCACTAAGATGCGCATATAGTCATAGGTACTCACGGTGAGTGTCCAGCGCACACTCTGGTCTACTGAATGTTCAGCTCACGATACAATATAATGTAAGAGCTCTTTCACACCCACACAATACTCACACTGAAAAAATATTTCACTAAGCTACTACTGGGAAAACATATTAATATTTTTTAATAATATTTTCAGTGTTTTTTTGAATAACAAAAAAAAAAAAAATAAATTTTTTTTTAATAATTTTTTTATAAAATAAAAATAAATATTTATTTAATTTATTTTTCTATGTGATGTTCATGTAAAAATCACTGAGTTTAGTATTGGAAAATATAAGATTCACTTGATTTTGCGAAGCATTTTCCACTTTCTGAATCACATGAAAGTTAAGTGAGTTTTCAGTGGATATTTTCCACTGATTATGTGATTTTTTATTTGCGTGCACATGTCGAAAAAACTAGAAGCTACAACCCAATGGGGTTGTGCGCAAAGGTGACGTAGGACTCCGCAGCAATCTAATTTCCATACACTTTCCAGAGACGTCAGGGCCATCCGTCAATTGATTTAAGGCAGTCGGGAAGCTACGCTCGGAAATGTCATTGGCGAAGCTGTTCATAATGCTTATCGCTTTGGAGGAAACGACAGTATCGGGTTAAAATGCTTCAGCGCCCGGTAGATGTGGTGCAATACGTTTTCTTCTTCCGAACTTTGCTGCTGGAACTGTTTGCCTTCCAAGATGGTGGAGCGAGAATGCACCATAAGAGCATATCCTGTTGATATGATCGACCACCTGGAGATCATTATCCTTATTGTGTTGTAGATGGTTGTGGTCTGTTTGGGAATTCAAAGTCTATTATTGCCGATAGACGTTTAGGTCGAAAAAGTGCTAATAGAACACACTTAGAAATTATGAACTTTACACGAGACGTAATTCATGTTTGTAAAAAGTCGGGGAACGTAAAGAAAGATTTCGTGTAAATTGATGTCCCATGAAACTGACACACACGCAATTCGACGAAAGATGTGTTTGATTGAATTTATTTTCTCATCTCTTTCAACTCATTCTTATGTGCTAAAGGACGCTTGCATGTGTCGGTCTCAGGGGACAGAAATTTACATGACATTTTGGTAGTGTGAACGTTAGACAAGCATAAATATGTAAAAAAATTCTATTGTAATCTCTTTAGATAGCATTTGGTGGCCCTGAAAATGCCAAGAACATTCTATTGTACACTCTTTAGAAAGCATTTGGTGGCCGTTAATGATGATACGGCCCGGTTGTATTTTCTACGATGGTTGAGGGGGCCACTATGTTTAACGCGTAGAAGATAGTTATGGATCTGTTGGTTCGTTGGTTGTTCAACGTGGTTTGCCATTTACTCCGGGACGCGGCGTTTAAAGCAAATGCCATTTTAAATTTCAAACAGCAAACTGGCAAACTGATTTGGTCGTCCTGAAAAGAACGGATTTAGTTGACGGGGGAGAAACATGGTTCTTGATTGAACTTGGGCTTTCTTCTTGGTATTTATTTATTTATTGATTTGTCGTCTTCAATTGTTATTGCACAGACTACATCTTAACCTAAATTCTTAAGCCTATTTTTAAATACGGTCTTCGAAATATGAAAATCAAACGCCACACTAACATTGCTAAAATCTCTCAGGCATGAAAGGAAAGGGTTAAAATAGCCATATGTTGTCCTATTCGTTGGAAGCCTAAAGAATAGCTGGTTACGTAGCCGACGATGAGGCACAGCTATGTTTACATTTTGAAGTAAAGCCGGGCAATCTATATTCGTTGAAAGCAAGTCGAACACAAACAGTCGTCGTAATTTGGTGTGTCTGAATACAAGGGTGTCGAGATCGATAAGTTTGCAACGATCGGTGTATTCCGGAAGCCTAAAGGCGGCCCTCCACGGTAGCTGGCGAAGAGCGTAACGCAGAAAACATTTCTGCACCCTTTCAATTTTCAATGACTGTGCTGCATGGTACGGAGCCCACACCGGAACGGCATATTCCAGTATACTTCGCACAAGCGAGCAGTACAAAGCCTTGAGTACGTACACATCCGTGAAAAATTGCGTGCTACGTTTTATGAAACCAAGAACTGTGAATGCTTTGGCGGTAGTCTGTGCTATGTGCTCGTTGAACTTCAGCTTGCTGTCGATTAAAACGCCCAAGTCACGGATAGAGTTGACACGCTCAAGAGGGTCCGAGTTACTTCGGTAGTCGAACTGGATGAATGACTGTCGGCGAGTAAATGAAATTAACTTCGTCTTCGCAATATTTATCTCCATGCCGTTATTACAACTCCAGCGCAACAACTCGTTCAAGTCAGCTTGAAGAGCGTAACAATCGAGGGCTGAAGTAATAATTCTGTATATCTTGAGATCTTCTGCGAACAATAGTAGTTTTGATCGCAGCCCTAGGCACAAGTCGTTTACAAATAGAACGAAGAGAAGAGGTCCCAAAATACTACCCTGTGGAGGCGATGCTAAATTTCTGGAACTGCGTTGATCCAAGTTTGACGTAAGCGCAGCGATTAGTTAAATATGATCCAATCCACTCGGTCACCCAAGAGGGTAATCCCATTCGATGCATCATCTTGGCAACAATTAATTCATGTGGAACTCTATCAAAGGCTTTTGAGAAGTCAACATAGATAGAGTCAACATGACCACGTTTCTCCATAGTCTTGTTGATCTCATGCATATAACAAATCAAGTTAGATGTCCTGGAGCGTTTCTTGACAAATGCATGCTGATTCTTGGTTCAGTTCCTCGTCGTTGCGGGTGGCCATCTGCAGGTGACGTGGTATGATTTTGTCTCGTTGTGGTCATGGGCGGCTTTTTCCCGCCAACACGTAGGCTTCAGCAGCCATGTTTCTCTCAGCGAGGTTGACGGGAGCATCGGCACCAACAGCCAACTGCACCAACGCCTCTCCGGGAAACGACTGCTCGCCAGTGCACCCTCCAGGGTGCTTGCTGCCGCCAACAGCAGATCCTACTCTGCATAGCTCCACGACTGTCGTAAGACTGAATCAAAATGCGAAGGTGTACTCGTTATATAACATTCATGGCTGCCTAGGAGACGTTCCTTACTTAAATATGAAGTATGTGCTAGGAAAATACTATGTATTTGGTAAATTTTCCCCTTCAAATTCGACAAATTAAGACATCACCTTATTTATATGTTATTTTCAATAGGTTAGTGTTAAAAATCAATGCGTAGAAATATTCCAGATAGATTGGTGCAAAGATTTTGAAAATCGGCCATGAAATGAACTAGTTATTAACGTTCAAAACATAAGCATATTTCGTGACGCTCCAAATTCTCTTACTCGCAACGCATACCCCTGTATTGAAAACAAAGACCTAGTCCTACGTCAAGCATTCTAATGTAGTCGGATTTTCTTCAGAATTTTAGGAAATTAACTACAAAATTATGATAGATCGTAACTCCGCGCATGGGAGAATACAAAAAACAACAATCAAAGTGTACAAAATTATGGTTAGGATTCTATCGCATTGATTTATTGGATCCCCTCTCCTTGATAGAATAGTGGGGCCGATTTCTTCTGATACTTTTACTTTTCAAAGCTAGCTCGGTCTTGAATACTTTAGGCGTTTTACGAAGTTTGGCCTTCATGATGATCCAAAACTTCTCAATCAGACGAAGTTCCGGCGAGTTCGATGAGTTGAAGTCTTTTAGTTCAAAAACAACGTTGTTATCTCTATACTACTCTAGAGTACCACCGGCCGCGCGTAGTGGCAGGATGCCAATTCCAGCCAAAATAGCGTCTCGCTTCCGTGAGACCGCAGGAGTGCTTCTGAAAGAACTCGTCTCGATTCATTTGCCCAATCAATACCCGTTGTGATGTACCAAGGACTTTTTGGAGAATTTGGCCACCTTCTTCTTCCTTGCCTTCTCAGTAACGGCCAACCGTGTGTGACCAATGACTTCTGTTGGACAAATCATTTGACCAGCGCTTGACTGTGGATTGAAAGGTTGAAAGTAGAACAAATCTAAAAGTATGCTCCCGACAAATGGACAAGAAAGTGATAGTCGTTATTGAGAAAAATCCCATTCTTTCTGTGCAAAATGTGGCTCACAAAGTTGGGAAGTCAAAATCATACGTACAAAAAGTGAAGCAGAGGCAAGGACTGAGGGCTCACAAAGTTAAAAAGGTGCCCAACCGTGATGATAAGCAAAATTTCACTGGAAAAATTCGTGCTAAGGAGCTTTACGCCAATTTTTTGCAAATATTTTCTTGTACCATAATGGACGACGAAACATACACACTCAAAGACTTTGAACCGCTTCCGGGTCTGGCTTTT
The DNA here is from genome assembly GCA_024533555.2 of Aedes koreicus. NCBI lineage: Eukaryota > Metazoa > Arthropoda > Insecta > Diptera > Culicidae > Aedes > Aedes koreicus. The sequence goes on from JAHHFK020002860.1 coordinate 497,886, forward strand.
TATACCGCAATGCAATGAAACGCCACTGCCGAGCATTTCCGGACAAAGAAGGTGTCCAAATTCCCGAAGAAATATTTGATTTGGCAGGCCATATGTAGTTGTGGTCGCAAATCAAAATGTTTCGTTTCTACCAGCACTATCAATAAAGATGTGTACATGAAAGTATGTGAAATCCGTCCTGGAATTGTATAAGGTACAAGAGGTCAAATAAGTGCCAAAAACAGCCAATCCACCAAACTGTCCAGAACTTCGCCCAATAGAGAAGTACAAACTCTTCGAAATTAAGAAGAAAGCTACCCGAGCAGGAACGAATAACTTGATAACTGGCGTTGGTATTTAAGAGCGCTGCATAAGAGATAAAATACCTGAGGATAATACCATAAAAATGTTCCCACAATGTTATGCAAATACCAAATTGAGGTACGACAATACCAAAATAGTACCTCTCAGATATTCCCAGGTATCCAAAAAAAAACAAGTTCTGTTATTCGAGAGATATTTTGCTTGCCATTCTAAGGTATTTTGTTCAGGTATTTTACCTCTTAATCTGAGCTCTTTAATATCAAGGCCAGTTTTCGAGATCAAAATTAGGTATTAATATGTTGTTGTCTCTTGCTCGGGTACCGATGATTTCAAGAGAAGATGGAGAATCGTCACGGTGGACGTATCTGAGGATACCGTACGGAACCTGATGGCGGGTTCGAGAAAGTTCGAAAATCTTATAGAAAGACATCTTAATCACCTGTTTCTTTTATAGACTATATTTTTGGGAAATAAACAATCGGTTTCGTTGAATTATGTGTAAATTTTTTTTGCTGCTATTATTTTGGTGTCCGAAATTTAGGCTTTCGTATTTAACTATCACGTGATATGACAACGTAAAACTCCTGCCCCGGCAATTGCTTTGATGAAAGTCACGACATACCTCGATTTCGTCAGCCACTCTCGATACAGCTTCCTGGCGCGGGTTTTGGCTACCGTGTTTTGTTTGTCGTTCCGGTTTGGTGCCTTTCTGACCTTTTAGACGTGGAAGTAGGCACGTTTAGTCGATTTTTCGACAAACCAGAGAGTAACCTCCGCCTTCTTCGCCACATTGCGGATCGAAACGCTCAGTCACCGGTTGAATAGACACATGCCTTGACTGTCCGATGCCATCGCGATAACCACTTGACAGATTGTGATGAAATTTTGCATAGTTACAGTGCCTTAGCTAGTAACCGTAAAAATTTAATCAACGCTCAAAAGTTACAATCAAATAATTGTGTCTCATTGTTTCGAGTAAGGTCTTTAGACAAGTTAAATCAAAATGTTTAGAAACATACCAGGATAAATCAGTTTAAAATCAGAAGATACAGTAGTGAAACAAAACAGTTATCGAAAAAAAAAGTTTTTGAGAGATAGAGAAATATAGAAGGAAGCAGTAGTGAAAAGCAAAGTCCTATCAATAAGAGATAAAAAAACATCAAGGTACAGCCCCATTGGGTTGTTCAAAATAATATAATTTTGAAATAATATACTTTTATAACAATACCATATTTATCATATCATCAATTGCTTTCTTTCGGTGTTAGTGATTATTAGTCTATTTTCCGTTTATTAAGAATGAAATTCGTTTTAAGTTCACGTATAATTGTTTTAAGATCAGAAGCATCATAGTTTGTATTGTTGCAGTTCGGCTCGAATTAAGTGTTAATAATGTTTCGTTTGTTGGCTGTCCAACTGCTTGGCCATTTACTCCGGGACGCGACGTATAAAGTAATGTCCATGTTGAGCCGGTGCGTGGTAATGGAAATTTCGATGAGATCAAGAGAAATTTCAATCAAACAAACTCTTTAGTTGGGCAAAATGATTTGGTCATCCTGAAAAGGACGGATTTTAGTTGTTGACATGGTTCGCGGAAGGCCTAAAAAGGACACCACCCTATGCAATGGTCACACCAGAGAGAAGTTTGTTCAGCTCCTCGTCGTTGAGGTTGGCCCGCTTCATGTGGCGTGGGGTGATTTTGGCCTTCTTGTTGTCACGGGCGGCGTTTCCTGCCAACTCAAGGACTTCAACGGACATCACCGCAGCGAGGTAGATGGGGCCACCGGCCCCAACGCGCTTGGCATGGTTGTCCTCTCGAAGTGGACGGTGAATGCGACCGACTAGGAACTGCAACCCGGCGCGGTTTCTGCGGGATTTTGCATTTCCCTTAACCTTTCCTCCTTTGCCACGGCCAGCCATGTTGGTAGGTAGTGGAGTGTGCGTCGGGTACCATTGCGTGAAAGGAAGACGGTAACACGAAGGCAATGCGAAACCAATTTTTCCAAAAGGGACGGGCCTCAGTTGTTGCGCCAGACACCAGCGTTAAAATGGAATCATTAGTTTTGATTAGCGTAACAGGGATGCACATTTTATGGGTTCGGAGATTAAATTCGCATCTTTTCAACTTAGGCAAAAGAAAAACGGCCCTTATTCAAGAAAAACCTTATTCAAAGATAGTTGAGATATGGACACACTTACTTTTGAACGTTGCATTTCGAAATTGTAAATAATTATAGTTAGTCTATATTGGTCAGAAAAATTAGAGCACACATTTGATAAGGAAGTCTTTCACTAAAATCACTATTATTCTCGAAATAGGTGAAATTCGAACTAGTGAAAAATATGCAATGCAGACAAAGCAAAAGTCCATAGAAAAATCTCAAATATGAAACCAACCGTATTGGTTAAGTAGTAGTAGTAAATTTAGGTAAAATGAAACCACCAAAAAATGCAGAAAACCAATGAAGCGAATTTACAAAAATGAAGGAAAAACTGTGATTGTTAAATGAAACGGAAATAAAATAGAATTTAAGAAGAAGATAACCTTTCTACTAATTTGTAGTAGCAGCAAATTTTTGAACGCTACAGTACTTGCGAAAAAGCCTTGGATTTTGTTCCCAGACCATAATACAATAATAATCTCAACAACGGTAATGGTAGGCGGTGGCGGCCCAGAGAGGTTTCTCTGTACTTGCCCCACAAAATATAAACTCATGCATTGACGATCGCTGGGCATCGGAAAAGCTCTCAATTAATTAATGTGGAAGTGTTATAATAGAATACTAATTTTGATCGTTTCGATGATTGCGAACATACTTGAAAAATAACGCTTGATAGAAATTAGTATTGGTAATCGCCGGCGCCGCTGGCGACCCAGTGGGTCTAGGTTCAATCCCAGTCGAGGTTGGTAGTCTGAAAATGGCAGTTCTGTGTTTGAGGTTATGTGTGTGTTTGTCAGAAGTGGGTGATTTCACACCGGCACCTTACCCAAGTAACACATCTCTGTCATAGTTTGTTGCAGCAACTTGGTTATGACTTACCCAGTAAACACAACATCGCATATGATAGTGAATATGAGTACAACGTGGAGGCGATATACGCACAGTTTACAAAGAGCTAAACGGACGCATGTCCCAAGTAACAATTTCAGCTCTATTCCAGCCGTATAGCACTCCTCCCGGCTTTGTTGATGACACTACATTCAAAACTGTTTTATCCACCACACCTCCTCTATGCTCTTTAAAGCCGAAATGTGTATAAAGTGGCCCACTCTATAGACGGTTGTGAAAACAAATTAATAACACCTTTTTAAGACCATAAAGATTTCGAAAATGTTCTAGTGAGAGCTGTTATGACCACTTGAGACCATCATAAAACCTATTGGCCGCCATCAAAACCGCTAGGGCTGATGGCCACAGCTGTCAAACTTCACGGCGATTCGTGGTTGGTTTTTGTTGTTTTGTTTTGTTGCTCTTCTGATTCATTCAACAGTAAATAATGGCTAAGAAAAAGTTCTACTGTTGCGGGAAATTATGATTGATAGCCAAATATACAAAAGAAATTGAGTTTTTTTGCGTATCATGCTCCAAATCTATGCGCATTAAATTTTATGGTGATATTGGCACGATAAGAGCTGAAAATTAATGCGCCTTGGAGTTATGCGAGTTTACAACAACAAAAACAAAATTGAAAGAAATATATTCGGTAAATTAATCATGAAACTCCTGAAAATTGATAGAATTAAATAAGGTTCTCTTAACGATACCGAAGTTTGTCTCAGATCTTCAGTTCATTGTTTACATTTTTTGGTGTTTTATTTATTCCATTTCTTATTTCATATATTTCTTGGCGATTGCAGAAATCACAGTTTTGCCAAAAAGCCAATTTATCTTACATGGCTACTTAGAACTTCTGGTCGCTTGGTAGCTTTCCTCTGCCAGTTAGCCGTTTTGCATTTCTGGAGGCATGGTTTTTCTTTTCAACTGACCTAATAAGATAATATGAATTAGTCCTAAAACGGCTTTCAAAACAGCTTTTATGAGTAAATAAAGTCAAAATAAAACCTTTGATAGGAGTAAAAGGAATTTTAGAAGTCAAGGGTTTAAGATCGTTTTAAAGAAGGGTGTGTTTTATAATGAAAAATTTTGATTATTGTTGGAATAAAAAGCAAATTTGTTTTTGGGTTTATAAAATTTTATTAAATATTATGGGGTGGTGGTACGTATATCGCCTCCACGTTGTACTCATATGCGATATCATATGCGACTCGGTGTTTACTGGGTAATTGAGTCACAGGGCCTGTTAATAAACCACGTAGACTCATTTTTGAAAATCTTAGATCCTTCCCCTCCAGCCCGTGAGTCTACGATGGTCGCACCACCCGCCGCCTGGCTTTAATTTCTCCACTGGCTAGGTCAAAGGACTGCATAACAAATGGCTGCCTAGCCAAACGCTTGCTAGCAACAGCCAACAATCGTCTATGTTGTTTCGTCATCGGTCAAAGTACAGCCCTTGTGTTTCATCAAAACACGGTCGTACAAGAGCCTTGCACGCTTTTTGGCCACAGAATTCTGCTTCATGTGCTTGTTTGTATGTTTACTGGCTTTGTATGACTTGTTTCTTTCCCTGGCAAGGATGATCCGTACCGTTTGAAAGTTGGCGTTGTACCTTCTGACCACATCTCAGATCGAAAGACCGGGGTTGGCTTTAACGCACCTCAACACCTTGCTGCGTAGCTGACAATCCCTGGTTCCAGTTTTTTTTTCGTAGGTCCACTGATTCCTTTCCACACTCAGGGTTTCCTTGTAGGTTTTGAGCATTCGACAAACTGTTGTTTTCAGCATCTTCAGCACTTTAGCCAGCTTGGAACCGGACCACTCCAGATTTTCCAGGTATTTGTGCACAATATTTTTTCTTCTTTCGAGTTCCATTTGACGTTATTTCTGAACGCGAACGACTACTTTGATCAAACTTGCACCAGTTGTTCTCTATAGAAGTGTCAACAAACCACTGTCAAAGATTTTTGACTAGAGGCACGCTAGCGGCGCGCGTGGGGCGTACCAATTTACTTTTAGTCAGCCTTTAGGACAGTTACAATTCTTTCGCTTCAAAATGTTCTACAACGATGATGATGTCATATGCATAGACCAAGAGAATTGGCAGTTCCGTGTTCAGATAGAAAAGTCTTAGCTCTTCTTCAACACTAGATAGTCCATCATTATATTGAAAATAAAGGGACATCCCTGTTTGATTCCTGTTTTACTTGCTATTTATCGTGGTCGTTTGGATTGAGCACAAACAATATTATAAAGTATGATTTTACTCAATACTCAGACTAAAATTTTATGAAACAAAAATCAGTCATACACCTTAGAACACAACACAAATTTACAACTTTTTTACTACCTGTTCGAACACTCACTGTAAGTTACATAAAAGTACTGTAGGAAGAAATTAAAAAAATAGACAATTGGCAAATAACAAAATTGGCAAATAACAAAATAAAATGAAATTAAATGCAATATTAACCAGTGTGGCTCAGCATAGAAAGGAGAAAATAAAACCTAAGTTCAGAAGTTGTCTGTTCAGGCCTGGGCATATGATGATCATTTACAAAATGAAAGACTCAGCCAATTGGTGAAAGGCGGCAATTCCTTGTATCAAACCCTGGGAAACGGCCTGTCTTGTTGCACTTGATGAGCAAGTTGTAGCTAGCTCAGAAATTATAATAGGCTTCTTTCCTAGTAGCATGGAGGATAGTAATGAGAACATTCTTGCTCTGCTGGAAATTCAAAATGACGGATTATTGGTTGATGCGTGGAGGATTCTGAAAAACTACGGCGTCAAAAAGCATCTCATTGAGCTTGTCTTTGCAGTGGATGCCCAATCAACGAAGACTTTGGAAAACTGCAATTTCAATGACTATAAGTTTGGCAATGCTTTTATTATAAAAAAAGGTTATACCAAAAACGAAAACGAAAAAAATGCAGAAAATTCTACTGAAAAGGCCATTTTCGGAGATCAACAAGGAACCGGCAAGCGATGTTGATATGGCTTGCTGTCGGGCGGATGCAACGTCAAGTAAACTGGACATTGCCCTTCTTCAAGAACCATGGACCAAAAGGATGTGTCGCTCATAAAAAAAAACAAAAAAAAAAGTGAATTTACGAACGTAAATAGTAAAATATGATTGGAAATAAAAATCTGAAAAGTTTCAGACTATTTTAAAATCGTTTCGTTTGATAGCTATCGACTCGATGTTTCGTATGGAATTTTGAGTATGGAGAAAGAAGTATCTTCAGTTTTTATTCAGTATGGAGAAAGAAGTATCTTCAGTTTTTGGCTCAGTAGGTGGCGGTAGCTGGCATGCAAAGTGTTTGTATCAATTGGTTCCTATATGGAATTTCTCGAAATCCTGGCCATATGGAAAGTTACTTTATTCAGCGAAGTTGTTCAGTAGGCCAAGGCCTTCTGGTTGGTGGATAGTAGTCCGGAATTGGCTCACCACGCGGTGTTATTGTTCATATTAATATCTTGTACAAGCTGTAAAGCGAGCATTACAAAAAATCGATTAAAAGTTCCGATTTTTCAAGCGATTACCCTGTCACCTGGTGGTCAGCCATCGTGGCTCAGCTAGTGTCAGCCGGATACGATTGCAGAAAAATTTACAAGATTTTGGCACTTCTGGAGAAGGGAGAGTCCATCGAGCGGAAGCCTGATTCCGGCCGTTCGATTGTTTTAAGTGACCGGAGGATTCAACAGAAGCTCAAACGGAAGACGGAAGGCAAGGTGGCAACTTCTTTCCGTGCGTTGGGCTGGGAGGTCGGTGCGATCGGTCAAACGGTCAAGAGGTATTTGGTCAAAATGGATATCCACATGACGACGTGGTGTTTTGCCAGGTCTAGCGTCGGCCCTCTAATCGAAGCGGGCGCTGGAGGAAATGGAGTGGTTGGGCATTCTGGTGGTGCCCAAGCATCCCAACCCTCCCAACGCGCCTCAGCACCACCCAATCGAGAAGTTCTGGGTCAATTTGAAGAGGAGAGTATATTCAAAAAATTTCGTGGCCAAAACGACGGATGTTTTGATCAAAAAGGCGACCAAGGAAATGAAGAATTTTCCGACAAGCTTCTTTTTTCACCTATGGCCACGGCAGTGAGCAGAAGTATTTTTGTGAGGTTTTTAATTTCTTAATGAATAAAATGCAATTTGGTTTGTTAAAATATCTTTTCCGTTCTTTTTTTTTACCATCCATCCGAAAATAGTCCCTTTTTTTATGCGCGCATTAGAACGGCGCCCCTATACAGGAATAGAAAAGAGAGACGTAAGCCGTTGTAGCCAGATCAGCTGTTATCACACAGAGAACCAACAGATGATGCTTGGGACTAACATGCATCTTCAATGTGTAAAAACTGGTGATCCCAAACTAAGGCAATACCGGCGCCGGCCCCGCCCGAATGCAGGTCAAATAAGGAAAGGGTAGGAATATGTTGACGTGATACTCGCTTTATTGGAAGCCGCGGAGTCCACTGCACTTCCACGAGAAGTCACTGGGATTTAGGATAACAGGATAGGGTGGCAGCAGGGTTCGTTTTGGTTAACGATAAGCTGTCTAGTGAATATTTAAACATTAGTACCGATATTCGATTTGGACCGATTTAAACCAACAGTAAGGATGCTATTGGGGCCACTTACAAAGTGTGATCGTGGTTTTTCATTGGGAAAACAAGTTGATTTTAATAATCCTGAAGAGCCGATTTTGACCGGTTTAAACCAACACTAAGGATGCTATTGGGGCCACTCACAGAGTGTGATCGTGGTTTTTCATTGGGAAAACAAGTTGATTTTAATAATCCTGAAGAGCCGATTTTGACCGGTTTAAACCAACAGTAAGGATGCTATTGGGGCCACTCACAGAGTGTGATAGTGGTTTTTATAAGGAAAACAAGGTTATTCATCTCTCAGCCAACTTGAACCGATCTACACCAACAGTACAGGTGCCGCTGGAGTCACTCACAAAATGGGACAGCGGTTTATTTATTCCAAGATAGGGTGGCCCGACGGGCATGGCAAACGAATTAATTATGTACCTCACCGACCCATCTTACCCGGCGAACCACGAGTTCTTATACTAAATCGATCACTCGCGCAACGAACAATGGGCAACCGAAACAATAAACAAAACACTACGCCCGATAACAAAATATTGCGGAACTAAGTATCGACACAACCGATTCAACCGATTCAACCGATGGTCGACGCAAAACTATTAAAAATAAAGTTTATTAATATAGATACAATGGATAACAATTACCTGTCTTGCTACACGTCCTTGAGAGCACTTACCACCCTCAGGTTTTTGGATTTTTCGTTTAACGTTTTCTTCTTCAAACCTCGTATATTGGAGTGAACCATCTGAATCATCACACAATTTTTGCGAATAGTTTTGCACAAATTTTACACTTCGCATTATCAATGGTAATATTTCATATTTCAGTATTTCTCAAATAATTTACATTACGAATTGAAAATTACACGGAGTCCGATTTACAGCACCAAGTTCGAGTATACGCAATCTTATTTTCACTGCAGTGATAAACACGAAGATGATGTATACAAACTGAGACGCGTTCTTTGCTAGTTCGTTGCCGTTCTTAGAATGGCAGTCAATATCATTGTTTTACCTAAATTAAATCACTTTGTGGGTGGTTCATTTCAGTAGGATACAAAAATACGTCAAAACATCGAGTTTGAGAACCGATTCAAACAAACAGCAAGAATGACAGCAGGTTACTCACATATGTGGGTGGTCGACTTCAATGTTATTCAAAGTACGTTAAAACATCGAGTCTGTAAACTGACTAAAACCAACAGCAACAATATCTTTGGGGTCACTCACAAGTGTGAGTGGCTCATTTCAGCAGGGTTAAAAAAAAATACTTTAACAGAACGAGTCTGAAAACCGATTCAAACCAACAATAGTGATGCTGTTGGGGTCACTCACAAGTGTGTGTGGTTCACTCCAGCAGGATACAAAAATACGTTAAATCATCGAGTTTGGGAACCAATTTAAACCAACAGTAAGAATGCCGCTGGGGACACTTACAAATGTGGATTGTTTATTTCAATGGAATACAAACATACGTTGTAGCATCGATTTAAACCAAAATTCAAATGACGTCTCACCTACCACAACATTGCCGTCTCCGGCAGCGCGATTTACGCTGAGTTTCATATTATCTCTCGTTCTCACACGAACACCCACAGAGTTTATTATATTCATAAATGATCACACACACGAACTGATTTTCGTACTTGTACTCTAAGCTACATGATATGGTATGATGAATCTGGCATCGGCCCTAGTAAATAACTAATGTCATTTCTGGTTACTGCCAGTGTGGAACTGGGCTCGTCCCGGTCCACCCTAACAGCTGTCAAACGTTCTTCTATTCAATCGCGTCGGATCCGACCCAACATCGCTGAGGCCTGGTCCCCCTCGAGGTCCAACCCGGATTTACCAATGGACACAAACATGAAGTGTCAAAGTGTTTGATGATAAAAAAAGTTACACGATTGCACCAACACCATCACACCGACTCGACCCTGGATCCGTCCCCACTCGGCAATTGCAAGCCAGAGTCAGACCTGACCCAACCAAAAAAGGTCGAAAAAAAAATTCATCACACATACATGTACACTAAGCGTTTCTTTCTCCAGTTACAAATCTATATACCACCTCTCATTCTGCATGCAAACACGTTTGATCATTTAATACACTGTATGCTTACCGTCCACTAAAACACAGTATCATTCATGTATTAGTTCATTTTGGTAGCAAGGTGTTTATTAATCCCTACCTTACTAACACTATCAGGCAAATTTCGAAGCCATTTATAATCTTATTCTTTTCACGCCTCCATATCCAGCATAAGTACAAGTGAGTTCGACGTGCATACACGTAGATATACCGTGACATAACCGTTTGAAGATTGGTATGATTGAAAATCTGTGCTGACTGAGTTTTACAATTATTGAAATTTTAAATGTCCACCATCAGGAATCATGGAGCAAGTTCTTGATTTGGCTGGCGACCGCTATTGGCTAGTCCAAATTCCGAGAGATGGCGATTGCCTCTTTGGATCACTTGTCCATCAACTTTATGGCGTGACTCCGAAGAATGCCTTGTTCAAGCCCTATAGCAAGCAGCTTAGGGAGTTAGCAGTACGTGAGGTAAGGAGCCATCCCGATCTGTACTACGACCAAATAGTATATGATGCTTTCGAGATTATACACAATGAGTGGCCGATCGCAACGAAAGTTGAGGTATATTTACGGAGGTTGGAAGCTCCAGGGTTCTGGGGTGGATCCGAATGCCTTGCCGCCTTGTCCAACTACTTTGATGCAAGCATTCGAGTTTACCAGGACTCAACATGCATTAATTTTGAGCCGACAAACAAGAGCGCTGCCACACGAGTTTGTGAAATATTTTACCATGGGGCGGGCGATGTGAGGACACACTATGACAGCATAGTGTGTAAACGCCCGTACGGATTTAATTTGGCTCCACTACCAGGCATTCGAATTGCTACCATCCAGCTCGCGAATCGTGATTTCACCGTTGATTATTAAATTCTAGAGCCAATCCAGGATTCTTTGGTAGCAGCTGTAGGGCATCAGTTGAAAGGCTCAGCTATCACTAGTGAATCTATGGTGTTGCTCAGATGTTTGGTTACGGATGAATTACAGTTGCAAAGTCCATCTATACTCCTGATTTAGAAGAAGGTCGGAGCTTTCTTTTACTTTTAAGTTCATTGATGAAGATCACAATCTATGTGCACAGTACAAGCAGTGAAAGCTATCGCCTTACTCCTTCACAGAGAGATAGTACCATAACAATACATCTGTTGAACAGAGGCAGTGACCCTTGTGTCCCCTTTGGAAGCGTTCTGCGGTTGAGGCAGGATCGAACGAAGAGAACTTCAGCACAGTTTGTTGACCCTATAGCAGTGGCGGAAAAAGTTGCACGATTGCAAGTATATGCCACACCTATTATCAGCGTTCCGTGCATAGAGCTCAACTCTCAAACCAGTCTTACATTTGCCTCTCTCAACGTAAACGGATGTAGAACTGTTGAGAAAAGGGATACTATTGATTTCTACTTTTTATCACAGAACGTTCATCTAGCAGTGCTACAGGAAGTTAACGTGCAGTGCGGTGATGTCATGACATCGAATTACCGATGGTATTTGAATCAAAGGCCCGGCAGTAAAAAACGAGGGTTGGCTCTACTTATACGGGCAGGTCTTAATGTACAGCTTCATTTTTCGAAAAACTATGGTCCAAACATCCACTTTGCTGAGGTTACATACCAGGTAACATTTGCCTATCAAGTCAGTATCAGTCAATGGGTTTAGTTATTATGTTGTGTTTTTCTTTATGGGTCCAGGTTGGAGCTGCTTCTCGAACAATTCAAGTCGTTAACGTCCATGGACCCAACAAAGATAACTCAGGATTCTTCGCTGGATTAGGATCACTGGTTGGTAGACTAAATGACCCACGGAATTTCATTATTGCAGGCGATTTTAACAGTCAGCTTGGCATTTTCTCTTACTGCTGATGAGCGTTCTTTGATCGGGAAGTTTGTTGGACATGAACGGTTCAACGAAAATGGTCAACAGATGCGGTTTTTCTTAAATCTGTACAGGCTTAGTGCAAGAAGCACTCAAGCTAATTCATGTTTTAAACAAACCTGGAAAGTTGGAAATCGCTCTAGTCAGATCGATCATATCTTAACGCACCTTTTTGTACTTGAAACGTATGCGGTGTATAAAACCAGCATACATACCAACTGATCATAAGGTCCTTATGGCTAATATAGTTGAAAACCGAACGGTTTGCCACGCTCCATTCCACAATGTTCCGGTTACTCCAAAAATCGATATTGATCCTACTCTACTGCTTAACGAATCTATTCAGAGAAAATATGTTGAGGCACTACAATCCTATGACCCTTCTACTCCTTCTGACGACATTGAAGTAAGATGGCATAATTTGAAGGAGAAGATAACCACTGTTGCTACTTCTGAACTTAAGTGATCCACAAGTATTCCCGCCACTCGTGAGTGCCGTTTGGCTTTAGCTCAAGTAAAGAGATGCTGCTTTTGGGTTCGGAGGTCATATCACCCGAAATGGGCTTACAAGCTAGCCGAAGCCAAGAATGAATTGAAGCGCAAGATACGAGATGCCGAAGAATACCAGATTACTCGATTTTTTGAAGATCTTCACCATCGCCCTTTAGGGCAAAGGATCAATCAAACTTATAAGTATTTAAAGAGATTTACCAAGCGAAAGAGGAGCGCAGGTACAAGTACTCTCATAAAGTTGAGCGATTGGATTTAAGAGGAGTGCACAGAGACATTAATTCCTACAGTGATCGATGATTCTCGGAACTCTATGGCAGTTGAACCACCGTCCCTAGCAGAAGTAGAAGGTATAATATCCAAAATAAAAAACGGAAAGACGCCTGGTGTGGACAGTCTCTATTCAGAATTCTTCAAGTATAGTGATGACCGAACTATTGCGGAACTGCATGAACTGCTAGTGAAAGTATTCACAGACAATAGGCATGCATTGGAATGGAAAAAGGTTGTCGTCGTGCCTATTCCCAAAGTGCGCAAACCTAAATCAATCAACGATTATCGCCGGATCTGTCTGAGTTGTACAGCGTACAAAATTTACGCCACATGGATTTTAACCAAGCTACAGGAATCTGTTGGCCCTATAGGGTCTCATCAAGCGGCATTTTTGCCAGAGCGCTCCACTACTGACCACCTCCATGTGCTGCAACGGGTCATGCAGGAGAGCTGGAATGAAGGCAAGCCGCTGATAATTATGTCCCTTGATATCGAGAAGGCTTTTGATCGGGTTTCGTTGATGTCTTTGCCAGATATTTTGAGAGGTAACTGTTGTTAACATGTAAGCGCTCATTTACACATTTTGATTTGAAACGTTCTAGGAAAAGGTGTTTCACAGCATCTCATCAACCGAGTGATCGAGTGTCTACGAGAGGAGCAGCAGCAGATACTGTGGCAGCGGCAGCTCACAAGGCCCATTGAACGATGACGTGGGATAAAACAAGGTTGTCCTCTTTCACCTTACCTGTTCAATTTAGTGATAGAAGGAGTTCTTGAGTCTGTTGCTGATGAGGTTAGTAATTTGAGGCTTAATCAGGAGGGGTACATATCACTTCCATTAATCCTCGCCTTTGCTGACGATATTATCATTGTTGCTGAAACTTTGGAGGATGTTGAACTGATTGTGTCCAAACTTAAGGAGTACCTGTCATTCGTTGGCCTTAATTTAAATGAGGCAAAGTGCAAGGTACTGGTAAGGGAACCTAATGCCGAGGCAGTTGAAGAGGTCATGATTTTTGGTATAACATATAGAGCTACGGAGCCTTTGCGGTATTTGGGTGTATATTTGACCGCTCGGCTCGAGCGACCGATAACGATTCGCACTAGGTGCCGTACTGCTTTGCGCACCTCTCACATTGTTCTTAATTTTTTGAAAGAGTACAAGCCACCCTGGTGTGTTGCAAGAACAATTTACGAATCAGTTATCGCTCCTGCCATGATATTTGGAACCCAAACTGCCGTATTGACTAAGTATAGCCGCAAATCAATACGGGGATATGAACGGCAACTGGTTCAGTCAATGGTAAAGCTTTGTCGAAACGATAACTTACCTAAATCCGTCAATCAATTGCTGGGGAAGCGTCGCATTACCAAGAAGATACGAATTTATCAGATGTGTTGGTGGGGCCACGTACGAAGACTTCCACGCTCACATCCGCTCCGAGCAGCTGCTCGTCTCCGCTCCAGTCGATTGCGGTCTTGCCGACCTAGTTTTACATGGTGGTATACTATAAAACAAACCATGGAGTGTTTCTGGGTTGACAGTTACGAAGAGTGGAAACAACGGGCTATAGATAAGGACCAGTTGCCGGCGTCGGTGGTGTAGTGGTAAAGCGTGACTGCTACTTGGCACCCCAGTGGGTCTGGGTTCAATCCCAGTCGACGTCGGTGGTTTTTCTGAGGCGAAAAAATCTGGTCACGTCTTCCTTCGGAAGGGAAGTAAAGCCGTTGGTCCCGGTTCATATTCATGAGTCGTTAGGTAGGGTCCAGGTGGTGGAGTCGTCTTCCTGGCGTCGGTGATTGTCACCATGTGAGGAAATAGGCCGACGTAAAATAAAGATTAAAAAAAGATAAGGACCAGTTCAATAAGAAGCTCTTAGAAATCTACGATCAAGATGAATCGGATAACCCAGACAGTGACTGGGGTTAGTATTGTTTCTTTGACTTCTCCATCCATAAAAGAATAATTCTTACCATTTGTTAGTATTTCAGAAACCGATGATGGAGATTGATATTTTAGAGACAAGTAACACGTCACCAAACAACTGTTGTCGGGAAAAATCCCTGACGTTTAGCGCACTATTGGCGTGTACACTTTTTGTTTTCCCACAGATAAACCAAGAATTTCCTTAACATTTCCAATCTTCCCGAGAGCTGCCTGACGTGTTCTCATCCAAAACGCACTACACCACATTTCCAGAGATCACAGTACCACATACCACCCTCAGTCTTAATGCAAATAGAAAAAAACATTTTCCCAGTTAGACCATTTTGTGTACATTGTACACGTATATACGTGCACGCAACGCACTGTGTGTAAAATGAAAGACAACCCTCCCGCTTCGTTCCACTCAAACACCGAGAGCACTGCACACCATCTCTCCGTCTCTCTTCAGAAATCCCTCTCAATCACAACAATTCCAGACAAAACAGTCAAAGGGTCGAAAGTAACATCTGTAGACAATGACTTCTAGCATATTTTTCTGTGATCTGCTTGCTCCTACAAACCAAATAGTCCCAGAAACAGATACAGGGGGTTATTACCTTCCCGTCGATAGTGAATGTTGATGTAAGCAACCTGGAATTTCCAGGAAATTTACGTTTTAAGTCATTGTTTACATTACAACTGTCACCCTCGACCCATCAACGACCCCGTCTAGAATTAGTGCTCTACGCACGCACACCACAGAGCTTTCCGGATCCAAGGAGTGCAGGCAAGAAGGAAAGTCCTTTGGAGGAAAAAAACATCCTTCCTCTGCCAGAGAGGGAAACGTGATCCAACGTCAAAAAGCCCAATAAAACGGATCCACTCAAAAAATTCGTTTGATTCCACTCAACTCCCGAGCACAACCGTACACTATCCCTACCTCTCCAACGGAAATGCTACACAATCTTCGCTAAAAGTGGATCAACTCAATTTTTTAGTAGAACCACTTCCCACGAAAACCAAGCGACACCCCGTGAGAGAAAAGGAGACAGCACACAACTACACCCAAAAAGTGGGGAAGATGAAACGGGAGTGTAATTCCCCCCACGAAACCCGAAAAACCGGGGAAAAAAAAAACAGCAGCAGAAACAAATAAAAACAACACTACGGGGACATACCCCACCACCACACAGCAACACCCACCCCCACTCCACAAATCGAATGAGACGTAACGTAACACCCACAACCAAATATATATTAGTATATATTTGTACGAGTGACACACGACATAACTAAATAGAAACAAATAGAAAGAATACGTTATAGAAATAAATAGAAAAAAAAAACAACAATAAATAAAAGGAAGCATAATCAACGCAATCTGCACTACATCACCAGCCGGTTTGGGGTCAGGAGGGAGGCGATCCTGTAGCTAACATCTCTTACAACCAAACGTCAAAAGATTCAAAAAATTGTTTGTAAACAATGCTGGCGTTCGTACCCGTAGTAACAAACGTCAGATGGGCCTTATTCAAATAAGGCCCGCGATATGTTGCATACTGCACAAACGCTAGTAAATAGGATAGGCTGTTGCCATGTCCCTGGTCTGTCCTCAATATTCTTGAAATTAAAGAAAACACTTATTGATGAATACGTTAATTCTGAAATACTCCAGGAAACACCTTTGAACAAATCGCAATTTGCTTATCAAAAAGGCAAATCAACAATAACTGCTTTGCACACAATTGTAACATAAATTGTCACATGATACCGAAGAAATGCTAATGGCAGCTTTTCTTGATATTGAAGGAGCGTTCGACAATGCAGATCTATGGAAAAGTCCATGAGAAAATGAGGATTTGAGGAAAACAGTATTCAGTTATCAACACGAGGGATGACATCAACTCTTGGAGATTCAAAATTAATAGTAACAGCTGGAAATTACTGTCCTCCAGGAGGTGTACTGTCTCTTTTTCTATGACCTCTAATAGTTCATGATCTTATAACGAAATTAGAATCCTTAGGATTTGAAGTAATTGGATTTGTGGATTATCATCATATTCGTTCGTGATAAATTTGATAAAACCGTTTCTGAAAGAATGCAAATAGCTTGAAATATGACGCCCATGGTGCAAGTCTGAAGGATTGAATATGAATCCTACGAAGACTACAATTGTTACCTTTTACAAGAAGGCGTAAAACCTCCTTCAACAGTATTTACTTAGAAGAAACGTTTAAACTTCTCTGTAGAAGTGAAGTTATTTTGGAAAAAAAAACTAAGTTGAATTCGCACCTAGAGCTAGTGGTAAATAAAACTACGAATGCTAACGCGAATGACCCTCCCAAATAAATGAACTATTTAAACAAAAGCTACGAATGCTGTATGGATTAGCAGAAGAACCTTTGTTTAAAAAAATAACATGATACAATGGATATACTTGGTCATAGTTAAACCAAGAATTACTTACGCATTATTAATTTGGTGGCTTAAAACAAATTAAAAAAAAAAAACAGTTGAATAAGGCTCAAAACATTACAAAGACTGTCAACCGTTTTAATAACCGGAGCTTTTGGTTAGTACCCTTCACTAAAGCTTTGTTTCATATTTTTCCATCGCATCAATTCGTTCAATTGGACGCAATGAAAAATGCTCAAAAGCTCAGAGGAACCAAAGAGCATCTTTTGGGTTATCTTAATGGTCATATGAGCATACTTAATGAGTTTCTATAAGTTAACTCCATTGGTAATGGATAATCAAGATTATATGACCAATGCGTTCGAACAGAAATTCACGATAATCAATACGTAGTGATTGGAAAATTGGAGGACATGATAATCGTCCTGGCTCAGTAATATTTTAAACGGATTGTTCAAAACAAGATGATAAAGTAAGAGCAGGAATAAGTCCTGGTATTAATCCTCATCTGTGCAAATGGGTAAATGGCCTATAGTATTCCAAGCAGAAATATATGCCATTCTAGAATGCACATCTTTATGCTTGAAAAGAAAATATAAAAATGCCAACATTTGTATTTTTTCGGATAGTGATACAGCATTCAATGTTTTAAAATCAATGAACTTACACCTCAAAACTAGTGTATGAGTGCTATCAACTACTAGAGCAATTGTCCTGTCACGACAAGGTAAATCTTTATTGGGTTCCTGGTCATTGTGGAATTAAAAGAAATGAAAAAGCTGATAGACAATCAAAGATTGGGTCATCTGATCTGATCAATTTATAGGTCCAGAACCAGAAATGAGTTAAAATTATGGAAAAATTCAAAAGTAAAATCCAACTGGATCAACACGTCCACAGCTCGGCAATCGAAACGTTTCATAAAGCCACATGCTTTAATTACACAAAAGTTACTAAATCTCTCTCAAAAGAATTTTATGTACTTACACAGGAATAGTCACAGGACATGGTCCTAGTAAGTACTACTTAAAACTTATCGGAAAACTTCATGATGACAGATGTCGTTTTTGTAATCTAGAGAGTGACAGTTCGGAACATTCATTGTGTAGCTGTGCTGCACTATTTAATCAAAGGCGCAGATTTCTTGACAAAGGTATTTTAGAACCTCACTAAGTTTGGCCTGCCCTCTCAACAAATTGATTCACTTCATACGGAGTATCATTCCAAATGGGAAAATGCCAATCATTGATAATGGCCACTTACAAAGTAGTTTATTATCATATGACCAGGCATAAAGCAAAGAGGATAGATCACAATAGATCAAATCTGGTCGCAGTGATCAGTGTCCCCAACATAGGAAAAAAATCGCAATTTTTTTTTTTTGCGTAAAATTTTTCGCGGTGTGGGCAAAAAAAAAAAATGGATGGGAAAATATATGGGGGAGGTGGGGGGAAAAAAAAAATATTTTTTTTTTTTTTGGCTCTCGTTTTTGTAAAAAAATAATTACGTGCCATTTTGGTGGATTGGCAGTGTTGACGGTGGAAGCTGCAATCCCATTTAAAAACAAATGCAAAGATGGTGTTATGAAATTCCAAGAAGGACTGCATTCCGACATAGTGCGCATCACTTTACCTACAGACAGTATCACAAGTGTAAATAAGGACGAGAGTAATTGCACAGTTCTGCCTCCGTTTCATTGTTAGGGTAAAATTGAATTTCACAAAATACTCCTGCTAGTAAACATCTTCCTTCAAACCGACTCGATTGCTGCTTTGCGCTAGCAATTACATTCTTAGGTTTAGAAGCCGAGCAGATGCGTTATGTCTGGTTTAAAATAAACCATATCACCAGAACGCGTTCAGCGCTGGTTCTACATTGTAGCGCATACTTTATGCAACACAATGTTAAGGTTTAGAGGCACTTGTTGAAAAACAGCAAAAAAAAGTTTTCTGAGCAAACGCAGTCACGTTTCAAACTACACACGTTTTCACGAAATCGTTGTCCATTACTCCCACGATTATGCAACAAGCGTTGCAACCGCGACATTCTTGACAGATGACGAATTACAGCTTCTATTAGTGGCTTGTCGCCGCGTCATATAATATGCGGGGGAGACCGTTTTGAAAATAAAGGAAGGTGATGTTGTTCACGCCTGTCACTCGTTCACTTTCACAGATGCCTAGACCAGGATGCTGGGTGGACATTCCTACTGATTCGATGACAGCTGTGAGGTGAGATTCTGGGGCAAATATGTAAGACATCGGGAAGTTAATTTTGTCCCACATAGAACACGAGTTTTGCATCAGACAGTGTTTTGCAAGTAGCAATGCTTTAGGATAGACGTGGTCATTTGTTTGTATGTTTGTTTTTTTTTTAATGTCCTTGGATAACCCACGTAGAGTGGTGAACTGGTGAACAGTGGCTGATGATTTATTTACTTTTTCTTGAATGTAAGTAATGCTAATGCATGAAAAACGAATTTCCTTGAATTTGTATGAACTTTCCGGAATAATGTTTCAATCTTGCAATCTTGCATATGATGAAATTCGCTCAAGTTTATATTTCAAAGATCAAGTTAAAAACTGTATGTCTATATTATTTTTAACTTCCTAGGAACTAAACATTTATAGAAATGTCAACTGTAATGAGTAGCGAGCGAAAGTACGAAAAAGTTGCTTTTAAAAACTCTAAGGTGAAGGACGCCACTTCAAAAATTTGAAGGGACAAATCTACGAAACAAACTATGAAGAATCCACATGCCAAACTTTGATGACTTTTGTGCTTGTAGCTATGCAGCTAAAATCCTATTAAGGTTTCTCTTGTAAAATGTTTGCAGTTTCATAGATTTGTGCTTTTAAAAATTCGATGACGATGTTTATCGGCCATGAAGGCGTTCATTTTGTAATCAAGTGACCTTCACCTTTACTTTTTGAAGTTTTGCGGCTTTGTAAAGGAGCAATGGTTGAATTGACTTGAAACTATATTTGAAAATGTTGAACTGCAAGAGAAGCTGAAGAGCAGCAAATGGGTTGGATGGGAAGGTATAGGAGCAGATCTTCTCAAGATGGGCCCGGACGAGTTGGCCAATTGCCTGCATGAACTGATAGCCAGAATTTGAGAACCGAACAGCTGCGGGGGAATAGATGGATGGGGCTATCTGCCCCATCTACAAGAAGGGTGATCAACTGGACTTTGAAAACTATAGTGTGATCACCGTCTTTAATGCCACCTATCGCAGTGCCCAACCCAAATCATCTTCCAGCAGTGAAGATTTGGTTGAAGATAAATACGT
Organism: Aedes koreicus; assembly: GCA_024533555.2. Lineage (NCBI taxonomy): Eukaryota > Metazoa > Arthropoda > Insecta > Diptera > Culicidae > Aedes > Aedes koreicus. Next base: position 518,237 of record JAHHFK020002860.1, read on the forward strand.
TCAAAACAAAGACAGGGACCGACTAGGCAGCAGTATAATGATCAACGTAGATGAGTTTGAGGTAGTCGAATTTGTCTATCTCGGCTTGTTACTGCGGACAATGATAACAATGATTGATCTGGACTCATATTACCAGTGGATGTCGTGCCTACTACGGGCTCCACAAGCAACTGCGTTTAACGAGACAAAGCTCCCGTAAGAAGTGTATCCTGTACAACATGCTAATAAGACCGGTTGTTCTCTTCGGGCATGAGACGTGGTCAATGCTGGAGGACGACTTGCGAGCAATCGGAGTTTTTGAGCGACGGCTGTTAAGAACCATCTTTGGTGGACTAAAGGAGGACGGAGTCTGGAGGTTGAGGATGAGCCATGAGCTCGCGCAACTCGCTAGCAAACCCCGGATTCGTAAAGTGGTCAAATCTGGACGCATCCGCTGGGCATTTAGAAAATGTTTTGACTCATGCTTTTTCTATTTTTAAAGCCATGTACCTAAAATTAATTCCAAATGCCAAATTCTAACTACTACGCCAGCATATAAATCAATACTCTTTAGCCAAACGCATTGCAATGTTTTATTTGGATCGAGGCCACTCGAATTTGATCTATCCGTCATGTGGTGTGGGAATACTTTATTCTATGAAATTGGTTTTTGGGTGGTCCTTTTTTTAAATTCAGATCTCAGGTCTAACCTTTCTGCTGAACCTAATCCATAACCTAGGTGGGGAAACTGCAGTAAAAATCGTAGAAAATATTATGTTAAGCAATATTGCTGACGGCACAATTTTTCTAGAACTTTGTTTCACTACAGTAGAGCCATTTTTAAGCTTATATTTGAGATGCCCCTTAAAATCAGTATTATTTTGCCGTAGGACTAAGTGGGTGTTTTCAATAGTGGGTTGGAAGGGTTGAGCGTCATCAAGTACACTGATAGGCAAAATAAAGTGCCCACCTCATCGTTTTTTCAATTTCTCTCATTTACTTGGTTCAAATTAAAGTAACCACACTGTATTTTTTTTTATTATCTTATTTTTTATATTCTTTTTAAGTTTCACTTATGGAATACTGAAAAAAGGAGTTTTACTTAAAGAAATAAAAAACAATTTTTGTTGAAAAAAAAAAAAACAGTGACAAAATAAAGTGCCCACTTCATTTAGGCTACAGAAAACATAAATTAAAGTAAAATAAAAGCATTTCAATAATTGATGTGTCCTCTTTGGCCTTCAGGACCTCCTGCAGGCGCTTCGACATGCTCTCGACCAGGTTCTTTAAGTGCTGTGGATCTAGCTCTTCCCAGGCGCGCTCCAGGGCTTCAAAATAGTTATTTTTATTGGTAACACCAGTTTTGTCAACCCTGGCATCGAGAATCGCCCACAAATTCTCGATGGGATTGAGGTCCGAGCTTTGTGGAGGCCATTCCAGCGGTTTGATCCGACAAGACCGGAAGAAAGACTTAGTCTTCTTGGCAGTATGCTTCGGGTTGTTGTCCTGCTGGAATACGAACATCTCTTCAAGGCCCGTCTGGATCAGCGAAACCTCCAGATTTTCTCGCAGGATGTTGATGTAAGAATCTGCCGTCATTATCCCGTCGATTTTCACAATGCTTCCCACTCCACCCCACGAAAAACACCCTCAGACCATCACATTTCCTCCTCCATGCTTCATCGTGCCTTGGATGTGGCGCTCCTGAAGCTTCTCTCGAATTTTGATTCGTCTGTCCAGAGAACCGTTTTCCAAAACTCTAGGGGCTTATCAGCATGCTCCTTAGCAAACTTAAGCCGTTTGGCTTTGTTTGCCTTGCTGATAAATGGGCGCTTCCGGGCAAGTTTACTATTCAAACATCGCTACGAGACGGCGACGAACAGTTCGACCGGAAACTGATAACTGAAGGGTTTCCTGGATCTCGCGGACAGTTACCTTCGGGTTCTTCTTGACTTCGCGCATGATCTTGGTGTCCGTTCTTGCATCCGTTTTCCGCTTCCTGCCTCTGCCAGGGCGATCCACCACTGATCCAAACGTTTTAAGCTTCAGAAGAATTTTGCCAACCGCTGCCTTACTGATACCGTTTTGCACATCACGAACGACCAATTTTCGGATACACAAGGGAATTGCTTTCGAAAGCACTGCGTTCTCCATTTTTGACGTAGGACTACGTCTGTGTTTTCAATACTGGGGTACACGTTCGAATTGCGAAAATCTGGAGCGTCACGAAAAATATATAGGTTTTGAACGTTAATAACTAAGTCATTCCACGATTGATTTCCAAAAAGTTTGCACCAATCGATCGGAACATTTTCTACGCTTCGATTTAAATATTTCAAACTATTGATTTTTAACATGCAACTAATAAAATTAACGCAAATATGAAGTGATGTCTTATAATATCGATTTTTCAGAGTAAATTTACCAAATACACAGTACTTTCCGCGCACAGACTTCATATTTAAGTAAGGAACGTCTCCTAGGCAGCCATGAATGTTATATAAGGGGTACACCTTCGCATTTTGATTTAGTTTTCCGGCGGTCGTGGAGCTGTGCAGAGTAGGATCTGCAGTTGGACGAGCAGTCGCTGCCCAGAGAGGCGTTGGTGCAGTTGGCTGTTGTTGCCGATGTTCCCGTCAACCTTGCTGCGAGAAACATGGCTGCTGAAGCCTACGAGTTGGCGGGAAAAAGCCGCCCGTGACAACGAGTCAAGAATCAATCATCCCATTAGATGAACCAAGAGAGAAAGCCCAAGTTCAATCGCGAACTGTTACTCCCCCGGCAACTAAATCCGTCCTTTTCAGGACGATCAAATTAGTTTGCCAATTAAAGAGTTTATTTGGTTGAAATTTTCTCTTGTGATGTTTTTTTAATTTCAATTACCGCGCCCCGGCTGAACATAGCATTCATTAAACGTCGGGTCCCGTAGTAAATGACAAAGAAGGTTGAACAACCAACGAACGGAATTCGAGCTGAACTGCGTCACTTCAGACCGACCATGTGGCTGAGTTCGTTGTAGTTCCTAGCTATGCATAGCGGATTAGTTGCTGGCGGTGGCAAGCAAATTAGGAAAGGTTCGGTTAAGAAAATCATCCGTCTTGCGTGTAATAATTAAAACTAATTATTGTGGCGCAATAATTGAAGTTCGTCCCCTTTGATGCTATTTGTAACACATTGCCTTCGTTGGTACCGCCTTCTTTTGTGCACTAGCATCCGATGCTTTTACCTAACAGCTTTTAGCAGAACATTTTGATTCAGTCTTACGACAGTCGTTAAGCTGTGCAGTGGCTGTAGGATCGTAGTAGGCGGCGGCGAGCAGTCGTTGCCCAGAGAGACGTTGGTCCGATTGGCTGTTGTTGCCGATGCTCCCGTCAACCTCGCTTTGAGAAACATGGCTGCTGAAGCCTACAAGTTGGCGGGAAAAAGCCGCCCGTGACAACGAGTCAAGAATCAATCATCCCGTGAGATGAACCAAGAGGGAAAGCCCAAGTTCAATCATGAACTGTTTCTCCCCCGTCAACTAATTCCGTCCTTTTCAGGACGACCAAATTAGTTTGCCAACTGGAGAGTTCGTTTGGACGAATTTTTCTCTTGTGCTGTTTGAAATTTCCATTACCGCGCCCTGGCTGAACATGGCATTGCTTTAAACGCCGCGTCCTGGAGTAAATAGCAAAGCGTGTTGAACAACCAATGAACCAACAGATCCATAACTATCTTCTACGCGTTAGAGATAGTGGCCCTCTCAACCATCGTAGAAAATACAACCGGGGCCGTATCATAATTAAGAGCCACCAAATGCTTTCTAAGGAGTGTACAATAGAATTTTCTTGGCCCTTTTCAGAACTGACTTAAATCAATTAGCGGATGGCCCTGACGTGTATGAGAATTCGATTGCTGCGTAGTCCTACGTCACCTTTGCGCACAACCCCATTGGGCTGTACCTTGTAGTTTTTTCAATTGAATCAAATGCGATCACGTATACAAATGCACCAGGTTGAGGCGTTTGCTTCAAAACATGTCAAAATATCAAAACATAAACAATCGAGGGGTCTTCCAATGGAAACTTATCGAAAACACATCGATTTCTTAAGTAGGTACTTTATTTTGTCACTGTTTTTTTTTCAACACAAATTGATTTTTTTTTTCTTTGAGTAAAACTCCTTTTTTTCAGTATTCCATAAGTGAAACTTAAAAAGAATATAAAAAATAAGATAAAAAAAATACAGTGTGTTTACTTTAATTTGAACCAAGTAAATGAGAGAAATTGAAAAAACGAAGAGGTGGGCACTTTATTTTGCCTATCAGTGTATTTTTAGATTTTGAATTTTAATATTTAAGAATTTCACAATCGATTTCCTAAATTTTTGCCCTACGCGTCGTTTTCAGTATTAAAAACCACTGATTTGAAACAAAAAATCGATAAATGTGAAGCGCCGTCAAAGCAAGAACCACTCAATTACGTGCATCTGAATGGTTGTTTCCCAACACGGATGGTAGAGTCATAGGCTACCAGTTTAAACGGAAAAGAAAATCTGCAACCAAATTCCTGGAGAACGCAGTGTGGGGGGTTGAGGGTGCCAACCCCTCGACTCACTAAAGACCCAAGTGTACCTCTAGCCTTTGCCCCCCATAGAACAAACTTTCGGTATTACTTTGGGTAGGGGGCTATTGTGCTTTAAGCACAAGCTTATGTCTAGCTACCTAGGATTTTAGTAGTTAGTATGTCTCTCTGACCTGCCGCTGGTCATTTCGCCATCTCATTTGGAGCTCTAGGACAATCAGGAAATTCACCGTGTTTACCGCGTCCCAGATGCCCCGCTCTTCACACATTCTCTAGACAAGGTTGTCCGGAGTCGTGCCCAACCGGTCACGGCCGTCATGCCGTTTCTCGCTTCATTGAAGCGAGGACAAGCGAAGAACACATGTAGAGGACTCGGCGTGCCAGTACTAGTACAGATACTTTCTAAAGCAGCCATGGCCAGAAAGTATCTGCGTCAATAGGAATGTAACTTCCTCGTTGGTCGAGTTATTTCATTCCCTCTGCCACTTGACCATTGATGCGGCTCTAGTGGTCTTATGGACCTCTCGTGCCTTGTTGTTCGGAGCACCCTACGTCATCTTTTCTGATGCCAATGGGCATCATCCGCGCTAAGATGCAGACTGTATCGCGTGACACAGTACGGTATGCGCTGACCACTCTTAGACACATTAGCATGTGTTACCTGACCTGCACTAATTGTCGCCCTTTCCTCCAATTTTCTGTTATTGAGCACTGTAATCTACATTTTGTGATGGGCTTACTCCAATTTCCTGGGGCTCATACATCCCTCGACTATGTCAATGGAGTGTGTGGCCGTTAACTCCACCTCTTCTATGGACTCTCCATAAACTTCTAGGGCGATGTCATCCGCGAAGCCGTCAATCTTTATCCCGTTAGGGAACTTCAACCTCAACACTTCATCATATATCGTGTTCCAGAGCACCAGACCCAGGATTGAGTCTTGCGGAACTCCTGCGGTAATTTGAGAAAGGTCTCATCCAAAAGCCGAACCGGTGCATATTGATGGACGACAAGACGTATGTCAAATTGGATACCAGTACATTTCTGGGGCCACAATTTTTCAACGCTAAGCAGAGGACAGATGTACCTGATGATGCGCGATACATCCGAACAGAAAAATTTGGGAAAAAGGTTTTGGTGAGGTAAGCCATTTGCCATTTTGGCTTGAAGAGTTCTTCAAAATTCACAACGGGCACAATCAACGGCGAAAATTACAGAAAAGAATGCATAAGAAACGGCTTCTACCTATCTACCGAAAGCATATGGATCCTCCATTGTTACGCTTCTGCTACATTGGAGATGCTCAAGGAGGAAAAAGTCGATTTTGTCGAAAATGCGAAAATCCCCCAAACTGCCCTGAACTGCGGCCCATCGAAAGATACTGGATAATAATTAAGCGGTATCTTAAGAAAGATGAAAGAAAAGCAAGCTATTTTGATTGCTTCAAGAAAATTTGGTCTGCAGCACAACGAAAAAGTTTCATTTATATAAAGCAAACTTATGAGTTTGTTTTAAAGTAAATATTTTTTTTGAGCAACAGGTGTTCGTTTTCTTTAATGCGCAGTCCTTACACATATAGGGTGCAATTGGTGGTGAATGAAGCCTGTCTCTTAGGGTTAAAGTGTCCCTAATGACTAAGACGTTTAGTGTATAGGAGTGCAATCCAGAATACAAAATTCACAAGCGTATCGTTAGATTTTGAACGATACCAATTTCGGGCACCCTTTGAGTATTTAAGTGATCTAGATTTGGGAAATCGAGTCCCAATCATCATTTCTATTGTGAAAAATATCAAACCCCTATACGATCTAGTTTTTCCCCTTACAATAGATTGCGGCCATTTCACCTAGGGCCTATCCATAAAACAGGTTGATTCATGTTTGAAAATCTCAGAACCCCCCTCTCTCGTAGACGATTCTCCATACATTTGTTTAAAATTGTGTATGAAGCGTAGACTTTGGTCAGACTCACCCTCCCCCCTGAAAAGTCTACGAGTTTTATTAATAGTCGCCTACAGAATTTCCAAAAGTAGCACTCTTTTCTCAACTATATTGGTCGTCCTGAAAAGGACGGTTTGTTTGGGGTAGGTCTCCGTCGAGCTTCTCTCCTTACTGCTGCTGATGTGCTTCCAGCTTTTTCTGGGGTTTGCATTACCGGCAAGATTCAAATCTTCCGCTGCCAGGTACTTTAATACGGTGCGCCTCCGCCACCGCGATCGGCACAGTTGCCTTTCCACAGAACCCGATGCACCCGACCAACGGGAAGCAGTTCTAGCAGCTTCGAACAAGGTCGGCAAGGTTCGGAAGAAGACAACGTACAGTAGCACATCTACGGGGGGTGAAGCAGGCTCATACCGATATTTCCGTTTCCTCAAAAGCGATAAGCATTATGGACAGCTTCGTCAACGACATTTTCGAGTGGATTGAAGGTGAAACTTCCCGACTATCGTTAATAAATCGGGGGATGAACCTGACGTCGCGGAAATTGTTAGATTTAGAACGAAACCAATTTTTACACCCTTTGAACATACAAGCGGTCTAGACTACAAATTGCTACATAGTTCTACGCCACATTTACGTTCAACCACATTGAACTGTCCCTTGTAGTTTTTTATTCACAATCTCTTTTTTATTTTGTTCTTCAGAATGGCAGTTTTGTAGCGTAAATTACGCTGCACTGTTTTTTTCACTAGCAATGCTACTAGCCAAATATTATAAGTACGTACGATGTTTCTAAACGACTGATAAAGAAAGACTAAAACTGTACTCTTTCTCGCTTACAGATCGTTTATAAATGCTGCTGGATTGTGTTGCTCGGTTCAGTAGTAATTTAAAGTACGTACTCATAGTATTTCGTATTTATTTGACGTTATTCGATCAATTTGGCATCTAGGTCTACAAGAGGGGGGTATTTTTCACATTTTCGAAAGGCAACCGAACTTTCGATGATTTTTTTTGCAGTCGAATCCGTCGTCTTGTATAATACGTTTATCCAAATAATAGATAATAATCATTGCAAAAAAAAACCCTAACATAAAGAAAAACTTGCCAAATTTGCAGGTCTACCGATTTGAGGACAATTGAGAATGATTAATTCTCGCCCAACATTTGAAAAGAACTTTGAAATTCGAACAAACTAGCTTCTGATACCATTTTATAACATATCTAAGAAGCTACCAAATGCATTCCATTACTCCGTTTAATCGATAAAAGTATCATTATCAACTACTCAATTTTCAAAACGGCCGAAAATCATTTTTGTTTAAAATATTTATTAAATGCATTTCTCGTTTTGTTGTTGATTTTTCGTTTCATGAATAAGTCTAGCAGTTATTATATGTCAAGCAAATTGGCCTATTCAGTAGGGCCTTATTATTGAAGGATTTACAGAAAGACTTTTTATTTGATGATTGTTGCTTGGAATGTTTTTGATTTTCTTAGATTGGAATAGAAACATTTTTAATCCATTTTCAGGTTTCATTAAATATTTCCCCATCATATATCACGCAATAATCTTTTGTTCTGTGATGATGTTGATGTTTTTTTCTCTACAGGCGCTTTCCTTTCATATTTCATTCATGAATGTTGAAATAATTTGATCAGAAACTTTACATAAAATACTTCTCGCGTTATCAAAAGTTCAATAGAAGAAGAAACTTGTGCAGCCAGGAACATCCCAAGTAACTATTTTAGTTGTATTCCAGCCGTATAGCACTACTCCCGACTTTGTTGATAAAACTACATTCAAAACTATTTTGTCTACCAACACCTCCTCTATGCATCTTTAAAGCCGAAATTTGTTCAAAATGGCACATTTTATGGACGTTTGTGAAAACAAGTTAATAAAACCTTTATAATACCATAAAGATTTTGAAAATGTTCTAGTGAAAGATGTTATGACCACTTGAGAACCTTCGTAAAACATATTGGCTGCCATGACTTCACTGTGATATCGTGGTTGTTTTGATGTTGTTCTATTTTGTTCGATTCTCTGCTCTTCTGATTCATTTAGCAGTAAATAATATCTAAGATAAAAGTTCTAGTGTTGCGGAAAATTTTGTTTGATAACAAAATATCCAAAACCAATTGAGTTTTTTTTACAGGGTATCATACTCCAAATCCAAATGCGCATTTAATTTTATGGTTAATATTGGCACGATAAGAGCCGAAAATGCGCCTCGGAAATTATATGAGTTTACAACAAAAAAAACTAAATTAAAACATGTATATTCGATAAATTAATCATGATTTTCCTGAAAATTTATGGTATTCAATAAGGTTATGTAAAAGAATGCCGAAATTGGTCTCCGATCTACAGTTTATTTGCATTACATTTAAAATTTGGTGCATTTATTTTTCCACATTTCAATTATTTCTTATATTTCAATATGGCGATTAGAAAAAATCTCGTAGTCAATCTTCTACCAAACCAAATTAAATAGAACTATTTGGTCATTTGGTTACTTCCCTTAATGCCAATTTGCCGTTTATTGCATTTACTGGAGGTAAAATGCTTTTAAAATGCTTTTTCAACTGACCATTATAAGATATTATGAGTGAGTCCTAAAACGGTATTTCAAAACAGCATTTTACGAGTTCATAAAGTCGAAATAAAAACTTTGATAGGAGTAATAGGAATTTGAGAAAACAGGGTAATATGATCGTTGTTAACAAGCTGTGTAGGTTCTCATACGCTCGACTAAGATACGAAGCCTATTCTCACCTCTCGGTGCCATAATAAAACCAAATTGATTTTTAGTGGATTTCATAAAACTTCAATAAAACTTAACAAAGTTACTTGGGATCAATTACCCAATGATTCATTTTAGTGCCTTAAAAAGAGATTTAGAGCGTTTATTAGAATAGACATTCTGAAACTTATTCTAGATTTGACTTGCCCATTCAAAATCATAATTATTATAAAAAAAATTTCTATTTGCTTCAAAACACTAGGTGATATTGATTTTACATTTGCTAACTAGTAGTTCTACGTCATGCTAACTAGTAGTTCTAAAATCATGTTCATAAAATAAACCATCTCTGATTTTTTTTCTGTCTGAACTACTCATACTTTTGTTGGTCCAACAGTTTTCTATGCATTTCTACCGTGTGCGAGCAGTTTAAATATTATAAGTGCAACTTACACTCGGTTTGCGACACCCATAGGTAGGGCCGGTCCAATTTAGCCCGAACAGACCCAAGTGGTAACAATCTCATCATGAAGCAAAACAAACACCAAAGCACTTCAAAGTCCCAGACAGACGATCGCATGTCTACGACAAAACAACAACGACTTCCTGCGCGTCTGGTCGAAACGCCATTTCTTCTCGCGTTTCGTTTTTAGAAATTAATTGCTATTTTAGTGAGTACCGAAAGCAAGTGTATCCTGTTGGCAAGTGCTGCACCAAATTGCCAAGTGGGAGGAGCAGATTTATCGTACTATGCAACATTTTAAGCAGAAACACTCGAGCTGTTCAGTCTGAATATGTAGTTAATTACAGACCGATTCATTGCAATAATGGAAAGAAAAATGCAAGATCTTAAATTAATCATCAGCCATGTGTAACACGAGCAAAATAAATGTTTCACTTTTTGGATGAAAAGAGACAGCTGAGAGGACCGGGGATGGCTGTTTCACAATAATTAAATTAAGTGATTACAGTAGGGCAATTATTTGGTGCAACGGTTCTTCTGACTTCTGCGATGTTCTTGATCTAGATTCGGATTGTTTTCCTTGGATTGCCTTTTGATGCTGATTGTTTTTTTTTTGGGAATTTATAATGTCACGTATACAATGACCCTTCCAACCCCACAAATCCCTCCATCAGCTTAACTTCGTTTGAATCGTCACATGTTCAAACCGTTATTTGTCCTTAAGTTCCCGTTAATCACAAATTACTGTAGAATATTAAGATTGGCTAAACTGATTGAGATGGCCCACCATGCAGCTAAAAATGTTAAAAATGCGGACTAAAAGTTGTAGTAAAGGTAACATATCATAAACCGCTTAACCAGTTACATGAAATACAGAAAATTACTGTAAGATATATTTATTTGTTTATTTCTTGTATCAAGTGGATGGATTTGAGAGTTAATCAAATTATATAAATATTTTGAACCGGGAGCCAAAGAAGGCATTCAAACGCATATATTTATTTGTTTATTACGATATATTTATTTGTTTATTTCTTGTATCAAGTGGATGGATTTGAGAGTTAATCAAATTATATAAATATTTTGAACCGGGAGCCAAAGAAGGCATTCAAACGCACACATTTGTTTAACCCACAACAACTACAATTCGCTGAATTTTCGAAGCCAGTGGTCAACGCTGCGGAAATGCAATGTTTGCTTGTTTGTACTATATACTGCATACAGCACTCCTCTCGTGAAAAACGATTCACCAACCATTGTTACTGCATTTAGCAAGAGCTGGATAATCGCAACGATTCACACCTACTCCGAATTCTAGACCAGCGGGGCAGCTCTGAGCATAGGCACGTCCTCCGAAGCACTTCATGAACTTGCTGCAGTCCCCTTGAATTGGCAGGTGGGTAGGATTCTTGGGATCATCAGTTCGAGGGCAGCGAGGCTCGACAATTCCTGGAACAATTTTGTATCCATCTTCGCTCATGTTTTGCTGGTATTGAGAGTAGACCTGTGGTTGTGTGTTAGATATTGACTGTTGCTGCTCCTGTGGCAATGCTTGTTGCCATTGTTGCCCCTGTCCCCACTGGGGCATTTCCGGTTCTTGTGGTCGCCATTGTATTGGCTGTGGTTTCTGCTGTGGCCAGTTCTGTTGGAAGTGACCGTAGTACTCTGGAAGAGCTAACACGCTTCCAAATGCAAGGAAAATGCAAACAATAAATGCTGAAGAGGAACGATGTGTAATTAGGTTAGGTTGTTAGAAGTTGTTCATGTGCACTTCAAAGCTTACCTTTCATAGTTGATTATTTGGTCTTTTTATGAACCTGGCTAGAACACAAGTGATACCACTCTTCTGAGAGTACAATGTTTTATACTATTAAACACACAGTACTACATCCGTCTTGAAATGGAAACAAGCTACCGATAATGTATCGGTACCAGTAAAGTGATTTTTCTGATAATATGTTATCAGTGAGACTTCCAGGAACATTCGCGCACGTCCGATAAATGGAACGCTTCGTAGGATAAGCGTTCTGATATAATAACAAAATATTGAAAACGAAGACTCATCTTAGGAAAGTAGATTGATACTAATATTATAGTGTAGATTAAGGTTTAAGAGATTCCCGGATTTCAGTCTACTTAATGCAATATTTAAGAGCTCAGATTAACACCTCATTTACTGCAACATTGATTTTGAAAAACATGGATTCTTTTAGTTTTTCAAGGTTTTCATGATCTCGGAACCAAAGAGTTACCTCGTTTTATATATTTTTTTAAAGATTGGACATTTTCACATAACTTATCAAAAAGTTGGCGACGTATGTATTTTAGTCTTTGAGATAAGTTCTTTCAAAAATGCTATGTTTTTAGGTTTTGTTGACTATTCTACTACGCGTTTGCATTACTTGAAGGAAATTGCAAACCATGCGTCCCCATCTATCAGAAGTTATTTTTGTAAGTTCATTAATCATTGTAAGTTTTACATCATATAAGTCAACATAATGCATTTATTTCCATATTTTTTTATATTATACACAATGACTACATAAATTATTGCTTACGATTATTTTACAGTTTCTCACATATATTATATATCTCGAGTAATTCATGATTAGGGCGTAAAAGCCATTTGTAAACAATGACTTTAAACGTTGATCCCTCACGAATCACGAGAATCTCACTATAACCAGCTACTCCATATAGTAGAAGTAATATTTTTCTACCAGATGCTGCTCTCATTTCACGAGAGTATTTTAATATTCAAGAGAAATCGACTTCATATCCCTTGAACCACTCAACCGATTTCTTAAATTAAATGCGCAAATGAAAGGAAATTAAATGTTATTCACGAAAAACAGTTGAAACTGATGTCAAATATCAGTTTCAATTTTAAAATATTAAATACATTTGTTTTTGTTTGTTTTGATGGTTTGTAGACAAAGGAGGCTATAGGTGAAAATATTTTTCAGCTTTAAAAAATAGTAAAACTACATCTAAGTATTTATATGTGGACAATAAAATAATCCCAACAAGAACTTTTCAACGAATTTGATCTATAACCAGTCTTTCAATCTGTTTGAAATAGTTAAATAGTATCCGAAAATTATTTATCGTTGAGCTCAATAGGTACCACCAAATTGATTTATTTAATGTTACTTATTAATCGTGGTTACGCATGGTGGCCTAGTTGCTTGAAAACGCATAAAGGGTGTTTCGATCAAAATTTGGTCGACTTAACTTGATGCATTTCCTTTCATCGTGCATTAAAAATTTTTGTACACTTCTCATTTTGAAGATGTGTGCGTGTAGCATCATGCCTCTATTTTGATTTTGAGATTAACACTTCAGTTATCAAAATGTCGTCGAAGGAATTTTGCAAAATTTCATCATTCAAAATTTTGCACGTGCATGGCAAAAATCCAAACTACTCTCACGCCAAGTTGGCGAAATTGTTGAATGTGGCTAAATCAACTGTTACCAACGTATTAAAAGTGTTCGGTGAACGTTTGTCGACAGCCAGGAAAGCTGGATCGGGGGGAAATCGAAAGCCGGAGGTCACAGCGACGACAAAAAGAGTTGCCCGCTGTTTCGAGTGGAACCCCAACCTCTCCATCCGAGATGTCGCAAAGAAGCTGGAAGTGGCGCTTTCAACCGTGGATAGAGCTAAAAAACGAGCTGAACTGTCGAATTACAAGAAAGTGGTGACTCCAAATCGCGACGATAAACAAAACACGTCGGCCAAAGCACGATCGCGAAAGTTGTGCATGACGATGCTGACGAAGTTTGATTGTGTGGTACAGGACGATGATACTTACGTCAAGGCAGACTTTAAACAGCTTCCTGGACAGGAATTTTATACGGCAACCGGACGGGGAAAAGTGGCAGATATTTTCAAGCACATTAAACTGTCAAAGTTCGCGAAGAAATATCTGGTTTGGCAGGCCATCTGTACCTGTGGCTTGAAGAGCAACGTTTACATTGCGACTGGAACCGTCAACCAGGAAATTTATCTAAGCGAGTGCCTACAAAAACGTCTACTGCTTTTTCTGAAGCGACACAATTGTTCCGTTCTATTTTGGCCGGATTTGGCATCTTGCTATTACAGAAAAAAGGCCATGGAGTGGTATGCCGCCAACAACGTTCAAGGGGTGCCCAAGGACAAGAACCCTCTCAACACGCCAGAGCTCCGCTCAATCGAACAATATTGGGCCATCGTCAAGCGGAACCTTAAGAAGACTCAACAAGCTGTTGTGAGCGAGAAACAGTTCAAGGCAAACTGGCGTTCTGCGGCGAATAAAGTGGACAAGGAGACTGTACAAAATCTTATGGCAGGTTTTAAACGAAAGACCCGGTAATTCGCATTCGGTAAAAAGGAAGCTTAGCTGGAGATTTCTCCTGTATTCTGTATTAACTGAAATTGAAAAAGAAAAATAATTTGACTTATTAATAAAAACTTTGATCGACTCACACATATTACTGTTTGAACAAATTTTGATCGATAATATAATTAGAACACCCTGTTCAATAAGTTCGAATACAAGTTTTCATCATTGCGTAGGTATGCGCCATGTAGCATAATCTGCATTGGTATTGGTGTCAGCTTTAGCTTCATTCATAACTACCGAATGTGCGCGGTGTTGACATTCTGTTAGTTGTTGTTTGTTTGTTACGCGCGATGAAAGAGTATCGGGACTTCGTAATTAAGCGTTTTTTGAACGGTGAGCGACCCGGCGATATATTCCGGCTGCTGAAATCGCTGGGGTCAAGCGGATTTGTCTACACGACCATCAGGCGATACCGGGAGACGTCCTCGACCAATGACCGTGTGAGATCCGGTCGGCCGCGCTCAGCGAGGACGCCACGGGTATCAAGATCGTGAGGGAGCGAATTCGGCGCAAAAAGAACCGCTCAATCCTGTAAAACGGCTGCAGATTCAACGTTTCCATTGGAACCGCTCACACCATACTCACCAAGGACCTTGGTTTCAGGCCTTACAAAAACGTAAGGTCCATGGCGTTTCGGAGGCTACCAGCAAAAAGCGGTTGGATCGAGCTAAGAGGATCCTCTCTCGGCACGCTGGTCAGGAGTTTGTTTTTTCCGACGAGAAACTGTTCGTGCTGCAGCAGCCGCACATTGTGCAAAAATGACCGGGTGGGGGAGCCATCGAGGGACAGCATTCCTCACTCTTCAATATAAATCCATCTCTCTGTTCCAAAGTCCGCGTCGGTTATGGTTTGGGGGCACTACTGAAAATTCGTGGTCAGCTACCCTTGGTGTTTAAAGGTAAAAACTCAAAATCAACGCAGCGTAGCTGAAAGTAAACTGACGTCATTTGCCGAAAAGGGTTGCCCCAGTCTCCGAAATCGTTTGAAAAACGAAACATCTCGTTCCCATTTGGTGCAATTTGTCACGACCCTCAAAAGCAAAGAAAAAGTATCCTCCTGCCACATATGTCTAACATTGGTCCCATTACTCATCCTGTCGTTAGCGATTAAAATTTATTAATATCACCCAAATGAGAAAATAATAACCCACCGTGTTTACATAAAAACGGACAGTCTTTTTTGCATTTTTCTATCGTCGGTTCGGAAAAAGAAAGTGTCAGCATGGACGACATTCACCATTCGCGTCGTCATTACCGCAACAGACAAGAAAAATCGGTCTTGAAATTAAACTACAATATTTATTTGTCTGGCGAAATTGGTTTATGTTTATTTTTAAATCGCTACACATTTTCGCCGAACCATGATGCACCCCAAAAGGTCAATAGGAGAATTTAAGAAAGGCATGCATCGCCTTAGCCCACTTTCATCGTAATTTCCCGAAACAATGGCAAGTGATGTTCATTTCGATAGTTCAGGATGCCTCAAAACGTAACTATGATTTCATTCTACTACCGGGAGGCGTTGAAATTTCTCGTGTCTAGGCTAGACTTCGTGTTTTTGGGTCAACAATTTGAAGTGCATCGTAATTTTGAAAATTCATTTTCATACTCATATACTATTCAAAATTTTATTTCTAAACTCAAAATAGACTTTTTGATTATTAGAATTTTTCAAAAATGCTTGAAGTAAGTACTTCACGGTATAAAAGTTGAATCTCATGAATGAACAGTAATGGTCTGGCATTGTAACTGATTTTTTTTAGATACATCCCTAGTATATAGCAATTACCCGATGTTGCGTTCTATTTTCACTCTTCTTCAAACCAGGCATAACACATCTGTGACAAAAAAATGTTTTCATTTCCACTGTAAAGTAAATTTACTGATTCATCCGTGAGCACCACGCGACAGTGGCGACATCGACGACGTCAACGCATTTGGTCTCGCTGCAGAGAAGACGGTCTGAGATTGCCTTGCATTGATGTTTTGCGCATATGAATTCTGATACCCTCCACTTTCTGGGAATGTCGATCAAACCCGTCATGCAGAGCCCATTATCAACCAACATTGATGGGGGGTGTCATTTAATAAAAGTATGACGTACTTTATGGACGCGCCCTCGTTTCTTAGTTGGTTAAGCTGTGCTCATTCATATCCTCATTATTAAGTCTCATTGTCATCGGTCGGAAAACAGACCAGAACCAGAAATGAGCATCCGACCGGCGGTGTTTTTTCGGATTTTCTGGGGTGCGACACTGCTACAGATGCCTGGTAAGATTTTCACGGGTGTTTTATTTTTAATGCGTCTGCTTCCACGCATCGAGAGGTTTATTGAGGTTAGTCAGGTTGATGTTTTATGGGTTTGTTCATCTATCATTTCAGTGGATTCTGATGAAATGATTGTCAAATAACTCTCGTGACTAATGATTCCGTTGTAATTTGAATACAAGCATGATTGACTCTTGGTGTAGTTAATGTTATGAAGTGATAATATTTTTTAATGTAAC
Organism: Aedes koreicus; assembly: GCA_024533555.2. NCBI lineage: Eukaryota > Metazoa > Arthropoda > Insecta > Diptera > Culicidae > Aedes > Aedes koreicus. The sequence goes on from JAHHFK020002860.1 coordinate 534,818, forward strand.
TATGACTAGCACTAAACAGAATTAATTGGATTCCTAATAGTAAAACGGCACTTGTTTATTTTTTTTATCAAAGTCGCTTTAGTTTGCCTTTTGATTCTTCCTTATTCTACTTAACTTTTCTAAGTATTGCTTCTCACACGTTAACATATTGCCGGCTCTCAACATCTATGAATTTATTTGCATAGTTGGTATATCAAAACTTGCGATGATTGTCTCTTCTATTCATAAGTTCACTTGTGTGGGGTAGAGTTATACTCTTGGATTCGATTCAGAGCCAACATTTCATTAACCGCTTCAGGTCTAAGGGGTCAGATATGACCCCAAAAGGAAAGTGGCTGTATAAAATCAAAGACTCAATAAAAGTGTACACTGTCTACGGAAAACTTGTTCTACATCAATTGTTCTATCTGGGGGGGGGGAAACAAATGAGTGTCAGGCCTAATTGACGACCTAAAACATCCTGAACATCAAGAAGTTCAGAGAAAAAAAATAAATGAATAAATGGCATACGTATTATTAAACTCTCGTTGATAAACGTAAAACATTTTTGTATCTCTCGGGGATGTTCTAGGTTATCTAAAATGTACTTGAATTCAGATCTTCAGATTTACAGTTGTAACAGTAGTTTTTTGGGCTTTGTAAGGTGACGATATGTATTCAAACATATTCAATGAATCTTCTGGAAGGTCAAAAGTCATTTCTTTTAAACGCGAAAGGATCATGCTTTAGTCAATCCAAACTGCCCTGGAGTTTAAAACATGAAATCTACGGTAGTAACGGTAGCATTATGGGCTATACAAAGTAACGTCATGTATTTGAGCACATTCAGTGTATATTTTCGAACGTAAAAATACATAAAAAGATAATCTTGGGATGGTTTAGGTCATCCCAACTATCCTGGCGTTCAAAATTTAAGATTAACAGTTGTGACTGCTATTTTTAGGCAAAATAAAGTTACAATAAATATTCAAACATATAAAATGAATATTCTTAAAGTTGTTGACCTTGACATTATAAAGTAATATGACATGTTCTTGGTCACTCAAACTATGCTTGAGATCAGAACATAAGACCTACAGTTGTAAAAACAGCTGTGGATTTTGTTTATGACTTACAATTCCAAAAGTTTTCGAAAATCATACATGTATTCTCTGAACATAAGTTTACCGGGCAGTGCTATTTATGCCATTGATCCTTGAGTCAAGTCTATTCATTTGCAGCTATGAAGCTTCAGAAGTTGAACCTTAAAAGATGATACATGGTAAATTTTTTACCCTTGATTATACATACAACTTTGTCGAACAAACCATTCCTCCAGTGCAAATAACCTCTTTCTATTCATCTTCAAATCACACGATCGTCATGGCGAATAGAAAACGAATGAAACGCCGCTCATGCCGTAGATATTAGCGTTTTTTTTTGTGCCGAAGGAGGCAAACTCGCCAGGCGATTAAGAAGGGCAAGCTCCGGAAAGCAGGGATAGTCTTCAAAAACGACAAGGATTTGAAGAAAGAGTGGATGAAAGTGTGTAAAAAAGATGGCGCAAGTGTTGCTTAGGATTTAATGGCTAGCGTAAAGTCCAAGGTGCGGGCATTTAGCCTAGGAGAGGAGGTCGAATAAACCAACTTTGCAAAAACATAGCAAATATGTGTTTATTTATTCTCTGAGGGTGTTAAAAATATCCGACTTGAAATGAATTTTTGGTGGTCATTTTGGTCTGTTGCGTATTTTTCGAGTACAATCTTGTAACAATACCTTGATCCACTAACTTCTCGGAAGTTAAAAAAAGTTTCTTCTTAAGCTGAAGACTTAATTTCTTTCTTACTGGCAGTGTGCTTAATTTGCTAGGGTGACCTTTTATGCCAAGAAAATTGACGCCAAAATCTATAGTTTACAAAAGAGTTTCGCTTATTTGAAATGTTGGCACTGAATTGCCAGCCGATGATATTTCCGACAGTTTTGTTGGAGTTGGAGTTTTTGTTTTCTTACATCAATATCTTAAAAGTTTTCCGAAGATGATTTTTAAAAACATTTCTCGGTATGGCGGTAACTGGTGTTAACAGGGTGTAATTGGATTGTTATCGATAAAATTTCGAACATTAAGTTAAAAGTTGATAGAGTCGTTGGTCAGAAACCATAAACATTTGGCACAGTGAACTTGAATCAATTTTTTGATATTAGAATTGATCTATCTATCTCTTTAAAGCAATTAGAGTGGCTCAATATTTTCCATAATGATGATAATAGGCTACTTTTATCTTGGAAAAATAAAACGAAAGCAGTATGATAAGAACAAAACATGCGAAAAGCTGTTTTGTAACAATGAGAGATTCTCTCTTTTCTCATTCTCTTTCATTAACTACAGTGCCGTTGTATATCTTTAGGTGGATTATTTAGTGCATATCGAAAGACAACAGTGCAAGCATATCATGCAAGTTTTATAACGAAAAACGTAAAGGCGATTTAGTTATAAATGAAACAGAAAGTGAACACAGAAAATTTCACCTATGTTAGATTCGCCCGAATGAAACAAATCTCCAGCATTTTTCAACAACTTATTTTCTATACGGTCTTCACATATTTTTGGAAGCATAATGCCCCTCGGTTGGTACCTGTCAATGAATGTGTAAAAGCCGTCTATGTCGTATGTCACATTTAGTTCGTCACATATGTGTACACATATTTATAGCTACTGTGTAAAGACGACAAACAGAGGATGTAATACCAGATATCTGTCGTTACATTTATTACGCAATCTACTGTCTAATGTCTTACTTCCCATTCGAGGGTTCATTCTCTTCCAGGCGTGTATCCGCCAGTTTTCACCGGAAAATGAAAAGCAAGCATACGGAACACCATCGTTGGATGTATACGTAGAAGTACAAACGGAAACGGGAACATCCATCATGATATTCGATGTTTTGTTAAATGTCTTCTTTGGTCTGTCGAAAACGATCAAACACGACATTTATGGTTTTCTGGACGACCGCCTCTAGGGGCACGTGCCACCACTGTGCGGCCGGATCGGAGGTCGGTGAAATGTTCAGCTGTGAAATGCTCCGTATGATGGTGGTTTAGAAATGTCCATCATCAAGGTGATCTATTTCTGGTCTGGTTTGACTGGAAGGGTAGAATTGTTTGAAGCACAGCGGTGCGGCTGTAGGTTCGAACGCAATAAAATAATGTATCGAATACCGGATGGTGTTGTAATCCAATGCAGTCTAATTTTGATTCTATTTTCAATGTATTGTTAATTCACAATAAATAATTCCCATCATTTTTTTCTACGTGGACATAAGAAAAATATATTCATAGAAAAAAATCAGTGTGCTGAGTTTGTATGCGTGGTCAAATCAAATAGTCGATCATACGATCAAATGTCAATTAGGTATTTCGTAATTCTTGAGTCCTCAAATATTGGTATTTAATTGATATTTATTTATTTAATTTTTATTTAATATTTCTCTGAAGCGTTCTGTACTTGTCAGTCATAGTGCCCTCTAGCCACTGGAGTGGTTCTAGCTCATGGAACTGATTCTTTCAATCGGAATTCTTCTTGAGTACTAGCGTAAATAAATGGCAAGTCGGTAAATGCGGGAAAAAGTCAGAAACTTAAAAACTCCGCGTTAAATGGGGCAGAAGCCGGAAAATCTGATTTAACATTGGGAAAATGCTCTAGTATTTAATGTTTCTTTCGCCTTTTCTTTACACAAAAAACTGGGAATTTTAACTGACGTGCAAAATTTAATCTCGTTCAATTGCAAGCCGAAACAAGCGTAAACAACGAAATTGTTTGCAATCTTTCATACAACTTACCGGAATTGAGGCAATATTGGGCTTAATAAATTCTTATTTACTTGAAAAATCCCATTGATTTATGCCAAATCTAACATGTACATTAGATAAAGCAGAAAATTACGCGTTTCTTTTTCACTAAGAAAAAGTTATTGTCTATTTCTTTGTTTCATCATTGAACTTTCTCCGGTTTCGATTTTGTTCAAAGCCGATTTTTACAGTGTTACAGTGTTTGTGAATCCTACCAAGCATTCTAAACGAATCTCGTTCAGGGTTATGAGATTATCTTTTTATACATGGGTTTGTGAGCAAATTGCTGTCGAGTTTTTTTTACAGTGATCGTGCTATGACTTTTTTGCGAATATTGCCTAGGGTTCTAAGCAAATTTGGCACGGGATTACGATGAAACTATTTCAAAATAATGTAGTTGTGGCTAATATGCATAGTATTGAAAACGCATCCGGATGTTTGGAACAAACTTTTATTTACTCTCCAATCATACTCTGTACTTAGGAATCTGAACCAATGCTTTCGGTCAGGATACATAGTATACGCTAATCCGAATTCTCAACGAATCTTGTAGAGGATCATTAACGAGTCGTTCTCAGGTAGTAAGAGTATCTTGATTAGTATTTTGAACAAAATTTACTCGGCATCACAATTCTTATTACATTATCACTATTTAAAATTGATTTCACTTAACATTTGGACTGCATTCACTGCAAATCCTTTTCCGGATTTTGAAGTGATCTCGTTCGGTTGTTGAGCAGGTTTCGTCCAATAAGTTTAGGAGCTGTTTCTCAGTATTTTGGATCAATCTCTATCAAAACTTTGAGCAAATTATTTGTGGAATTTAAAATTAATACATTTTTTTTTTTTTTTTCATCTTACCGTGACTTAAACCGGAAACCTTGAGCGAGGCTTTCTAATGAGAGACTCGCTCAAGGATTCCGGTTATTCTAATCGACGTCCTGTTTAATTCTGTTCAGAAATCTGAGAAGTTTTTTTTATTCGTTTATCTTCCGTCGGTTTATTTCCTCACAACGTGGTGACCACCACCGACGCCAGGGAGACGACTCCACCACCTAGACCCTACATATCGCACTCATCAACACATGAGCCGGAACCAACGGCTTTACTTTCCTTCCGAAGGAAGACGTGACCAGATGTTTTCGCCTCAGAAAAACCACCCACCTCGACTGGAATTTAATCCAAACTCACTGGAGTGCCAAGTAGCAGTCACGGTTACCACTACACCACCGGCGCCGGATAAATCTGAGAAGTTATAAGCAAGCTAACTAGCTGACGAGTATAAGAAAAACCAACTCAAGTCTTGAAAATATCATGTGTCCTTGACGGAATTTGAATAGAATTGAAAGCAAACATCACACTAGATTTCAATTTAACCTTTACATTTTTTTTATGTTGGATAACATCCTTTGGCAACATATGGAAGTAAACATTGAAAAATTTAAAATTGGAGCGTCCTGAATATGGTCAGCTTTCGAACGTAATAACTCATACATTCCTCGTTAAAATTTCTTAGCTTTTGCATCAATCGTTTGGAACTCTTTGTACGCATCTTCTGAATCGTTTAATCATCATTGTTCATGATATTATACTTTTGAAAAGAACCTGAATAAAAAGATCATTGTCCAGTACACTAGCAAACGGTAAAGTTTGTTGCTTCCACGCTGCGTTGTTTTCAAAATTTTTCGCAGCTCGTTCAATTGAAATTCAGTTTGTTTTTTCTCGGTATAATAACCACCGTGGTTGTGGACGAGTTTTTATTTTCTGAAGAAGAAAACCTGTGGTTTAAACAGTGAAATAACGGCAAGTAATTCATTGCAATTGGCTGTCGTCAAGCCATTTTTCACAGCATCTCTGCGTGGTCACGCACACCAGCAGTTCATCAAGTGATAGAATCTATCCGTTCCATTTCATCGGCTGTGACGGTTTATCGCATCACACCCGTTGCGCTTCACACCTCACCAACGTTCGTCACCCGGCAGCAGCAGCAGCAGCAGCTCAGTGATACATACTATGTAAGATAAGTGTAAGATTTGTTTATCTTTTTTTCTCATGAATACATTGAAATTTCATTTTGTAGTGTTGTATTTAGCTTTAGTTTTGTAACAATGACAACGTTTCAGTGGTTGAGCGTTTAAAGCTCCCACGGGTGAATCATGGATGATTTGTCAGAGGATGATTCATCTTCTTCTTTAGCATTTCAAGCTTATTGCTTTCACAATTAGCGTATTGCTTACTCTCAACTTAGTTTTCTAAATGCACTTCCACAGTTATTAATTGAGAGCTTTCGATGTCAAGTACCATTTTTACATTGGTATGATGTGGATGTGTATGGATGAGAGTGTAGACGTCATTCGTGTGATGTCTCGCCTCATGTCAAATCATTATTCTTGAAACGCTCATTTATACCGTGTTGGGCTAGGAGACAGCAATATCTGTGAATGTTGACAAGATTACCAGAACGCAGATCACGTGATTTGGTCATGTGCTGAGAATTGTGGATGATTCCCTGATCTGAGCTTTATGATTCCCGTCGGGCTCGAGGTAGGGAACCCAATGTACCGATTTCAGACATTTTAGCTATGCGCGATCTGGAGTTTATGAAACTTATATATGTGTTTTTGACTAACATTGATATGAGACTATAGTTAGATTAACTGCACTATGGTATTACTTTGTGAAGGGTCTTGGCCATTTGGCCACTATAGAGCCATTTAGCTACTACTCCTTGCCTGTGCTATTTAGCCCTCACCCACCTTGGCTGAGCCATTCAGCTACCACCCTCTACATTATCGAAGTGAGTAGTCCCCGACGGCGGATCCACTGCATTTCGGCAGATCCACTCCACTCCGACGAAGAAATTCCCGGCAGTGGTTCCTGAAAGCGAACCACGGTGAGCCATTCGGACCCCACACACTGCCGCAATCGACTCGAGTAGTCCCCGACTGTGCATCTACCATACAATGACGGAGAGTACCCCGACGTTGGAAAATCACCAGAGATCGACTAAGCGCTACTCCACTCAACCACTCGCTTCTTGATTTCGCAATGATCTGAATCGTAGGCAGTCTAGACCACGTGCTCCGGTGTCTCTTGGACACCTGCGTTTCCAATCGATGCAAGTATTGCCTGAAGCAACGATGGCCAGACAGAAACTGCGTAAGGTATAAGTTTACCTCTCCGTGCTTCCTTTTCATCCAGATCGCCAAAGCCGGTATGAGCAGGTGCGTCCATCGAAAGTTCTCGCCCGTGTCCCATTCTTGTTGCCATTTGGCAATCGACTCCGCACTCACCAGTTTCCGAACCCCTCTGACATTTCTCCGCTCGCTGTCCTCCGCGAGAGTGATGCCAATCAGGATCATTCCTGCAATGACGCATACTGCCTCCAACTAAATAGTTCTGTACGCACTCACGACTCGCATGGCCATGAGCCTGAACGTACTGTTCAACTTCGCTTGGTTTCGCTTGATTCCCAGCGCTGCGACCCAGGCTGGACCTTCTTGTCTCAGTATTGATGATGATGCACAAGATAGTAGACGCCGCCTACTTCTTTTAGGTCCGTAGCTATTCGGCATGATTCTGGCTACCGCATTGATGGCCTTCGCTGACTTCCCACAGGCATAATCTACGTGGCTGTTGAAGTTTAACCGGTCGTGGATCTTCCACCCACATATTTTCGCACGCTATGGCATGCGTTTTGAGGCTATGGCATGCCCTCTGATGACGATTTCTGCTCGCTGCATCGCTTAGCAGTTGCTGCCCAACAGCACCTCCGTTTTGTGGTGGGCTATCTGCAGCTTCGACACCTGCATCCAGTTTTCAACTATGCCGATTGCTTCGGTCTCCAGCATTTCCACTTTTTCCAGTGTTTTGCCTATCACTCATTATACGATATCATCCGCAAAGCCAACGATCACTACGCCTTTGTGAAGCTTCAGCGTCAGCACTCCGTTGTACATCCCGTTCCAAAGTGTTGGGTCAAGGATGGAACCTTGCGGAACTCCCACTATGATGTTCACAGATTTCCGCCCAACGGAGGTCTCGTAGATCAGCACCCGGTTCTGAAAGTAACTCTTAAAAATTCGGCACAGGTAATCAGGGACCCTCATTCTGTGCAGCGACTCGGCAATAGCCTCCTAGCTGTGGCTATTGAAGGTGTTTTTAACGTCGATCATTACAACAGCGCAATATTGATCGCCTCTCCGCTTCTGTTTGGTCGAATTTACGGCTGTCTCGACCACTGTCCGAATGGCATCCACAGTAGACTTCCTTTTCCGAAACCCAAATCCTCGATAGCCCGTGCTCAGCCCGTTAAGGATGATCCTTTTCAGGAAATTCCCGAGCGTATCCAACATACATATTGCCCTATACAATGCTGGATCCCCCAGAGGCTTTCCTGGCTTTGGCATTAGCACTAGCTTCTGTATTTTCCACCTGTCTGGGAAATGGTCTTCATCCAGAGATTTCTGCAACACATCCCTGAACATGTCTGGAAATGCCTGAATCGCCACTTTCAGAGCCACGTTAGAGATTCCTTCCGGATCGGCTGCCTTCTTCACCTTAAGCCCTTTTGCCACCACCAAGAGCTCCTCGTTCGAGAGTTGCATGCGTTACCTCTGTTTTTCTCGCCGTACGGTGTACGTGGCCACGTTATTGGATCGTGCGTCGGGAAAAGTCCATCTATGATAACCTTAAGCTTTTCTTGACATAGCTCTGCAGCTCTGCTGTTCCTCGGCTCCAGTTTCCTCCGCATGGTTGCGTCGCATGCCCTTACAAACGTATTCGTCAGCTCGTCCACGTTGCGGTTCGAGAGTTCGTTGTCGAACTGAAGTGCTTCAACAAAGAGTTCCTTGTCGAAGACCTTCGTCTTCCACTTCCGTTCGCAACTATTTGTCCTTCGTATTGCAACAGGACCGAGTAATCGGTTTTATTCCTTGAACTTAGTTTTAGATTTTGTTTTTTATTTATTCAATGTATTAGGTGCGCAACTAAGTTCTCGCTGTTTTTTTTTTGTGAAAAAGGAACTTTATTTTGAAAACAAAGGTTACAAACGAATTATTCAAAGTATGGCCCATCACTAGCTACGACTTTTTCCCATCTTTCTGGTAGAACGTGAATACCATTTCGATAGAACTGTTCGTCTTTTGATGCTATCCAAGAATCAAGCCATTTTGAGATGTCATCATATGAGTGGAATTGCTGACCAGTGAGACCATGTGCCATCGAACGGAACAAGTAATAATCGGACGGTGCAATATCAGGAGAATATGGCGGGTGGGGTAGGACTTCCCATTTGAGCGTTTCCAAGTAGGTTTTCACGGGTTTCGCAACGTGAGGTCGAGCGTTGTCATGCTGAAGAATCACTTTTTCGTGTCTGTGCTCGTATTGTGGTCGTTTTTCGTGCAGTGCTCGTCTCAATCGCATCAATTGAGTTCGATACCGTTCCCTGGTAATGGTTTCGTTTGGTTTCAACAGCTCATAATAAATAACACCAACTTGGTCCCACCAAATACACAGCATAACCTTCGCAGCGTGAATATTCGGCCTAGGCGACGATGTTGAACCATGGCCGGGCAGTCCCCATGAATGTTTCCGTTTTGGGTTACTGTAATGAATCCATTTTTCGTCACCCGTCACAATGCGATGTAGAAAACTCTTCCTTTTTTGCCGCTGGAGCAGTTGTGCACAGATGAAAAAACGACGCTCAATATCTCTTGGCTTCAAATCGTAAGGAACCCAAGTTCCTTGCTTTTGAATCATTCCCAACGCATGCAATCGCTTAGAAACGATTTGGCGGGAAACTCCTAATCCTGAACCAATCTCTCCTTGCGTTTGACACGGATCCTCATCGAGGAATGCCTCCAATTCAGAGTCTTCGAAGTTTTTTGGCCTTCCTTCACGCGGACGATCATCAACACTGAAATCACCGTTTTTGAAGCGATGAAACCAACACGTTGTTTCACTCAGAGCAGCATCACCGTAAACTTTTTGGAGCTCTCGATGTGCTTCAGCCGCCGTTTTCTTCGAATGAAAGAAGAAAATCAACACTTCCCGCAAATGACGATTATTTGGCACGAAATCAGACATCTTCAAACAACCAAAATATATAACACTAAACCAAAATCACTGATTTGGCAAAGCGGTTTGTTTACCATATGTCTGAGCTTGGTTTATGACGCTTGAGATGTACAACATTCGACCAGCACTTACTACTGGCGCCATCTATTGCTAAACAGCGGGAACTTAGTTGCGCACCTAATATATTTTAATCAACTGTCGAAAACTTGGTTATGTGAAGTTGATTCGATTGAGTCTGAACTTTTTTTTGAATAAATAAACTTGTAAAAAAACTACAAGGTACAGCCCCATTGGGTAGTTCGAAATGATGCCGTAGGATCACTTCGTAATATGCTTTGAATTTTTATATTTTTATAACAATCCCACACGTATCATATCATCAATTTATTTCGGTGTTAGTGAATATTCGTCTATTATCCCGTTTATTTAAAATGAAATCCTTTTTAAGTTCACGTGATATTATTGTTGTTTTAAGACCAGAAGCATCATAAATGTTTTCGATCATTAATTGTACGTGCCGTTGCATTTGCCGTTTCATCGCTTCTCGATTGCTGCTCAAATAATCTTCTGGCGAATAATCAAGACCATTGTCATCACTTTGAGTAGATTTCCGTCCCTGTCGTGATGTGATCATTATTGGTGCGTATGCATACTTGAAGGCGATTTTCATAAATTACGTGACAATGGGTGCAGAAAAAAGGCTTAATTATGATTTTTGCAATAGTATGTGGTCCGAAATCAACAATGTCTTCTATTGGAATCGATACAAAGAAATATTTCCGATCGATTCGTGCAAAAATGTTGAAAATCTTGGGCAAAACGACTGAGATGTTAACGCTCAAAACCTGACACTTTTTCTTGACGGTCACAATTCAATTTTTTTGAATTGTACCCCAGTATAGAAAACAAAGACGTAGTCCTACGTCAAAAATAAAAAAAAATTTAAGGTATTGATAAAAACAATTTTTTTTAAATTAGGTGTAATTTCATGGACATTGAAATTGTTCAGTTTTCAAGAAATGATAGCTAACATTTCACAAATCTATGAAGCTGGAGTTGTCGGGAATCGCCTTGATGCTCTCAAATTCTTTTTACAGTCGATCAAAGAATTTTTTTAAAATAAATCCTCATTGTTTTGGATTACATCGTTAGGCTTATTCACCTTTTTCATTAGGTGAATTCGAGGGATGAAAACACAATCTTTTCAATTTGTTAATGTTTATTTTTTAAACTAACACTCACAAATATTAGTGTGTATGGTCAGCAGGTAACGCTAAAGGAAGTGTACTTAACCAACAGGATCTGCAGCGATGTGGACAATCCGTATTCGGTGGTTGGCTCTATTCAGCTGCATGTATAAAACATTAAGTTTGGTCGCGCTGGCAGCCACTTATCGATACGGAGAAGTAGACCACTCGGCTTTCTTTCTGTTGGGTTTATGAAATGAAACTTTACTAACTATTCATGTTTTAAGTAGAAAACACCTTAAAGCTATAATAAGGTATTTCTCAAGGGCCCGAAAACTATGATTATGGTATTGCAGGAATTATTTATAACAAATATTATTGTGGTTTGTTTGCGTTTAGCGTAACAAGGCCTTATCATGTTTTGTATATAAATACTGATAGGCCTTTGTGATTGTAGGAAGAGCATTGCATCTGATTGTAGGAAGCCCCTCTTATAGCGATTGTCCAATTTTCCGGTGTTCGGTTAATTCCACTATGCTAACTTTTCTTGAAGTGTTGTTCTCACAAATGCTTTCTCCACCCGTTTGAAATCCATCCTCAAACGCTGCATCCCACGGAATGCCGCCGGGGTGTCGGAAGATGAATGTCTTTCTTTCGCTTTGCGCCACAACATGACACATATGGCAGCCAGAGTCCTAATTTGAACAAGAATGGTACGAAACATTGCATGATTTGAAGAAGGGGGTAAGCACCATGTTAGCGCGCTAGCATAAACAGGAAAGCTGAGAGATGCGCTGACTGCAATGTTCAAAAATAGCGCCTAAGTGCATACAGCGGAGTCTGCGAGAGCGATGCCGCCACCGAAGCCACAGACGACGACGACGACGACGACGACGACGACGACGATGGCAATGATGATGATGATCACGATGGGAGTGAAATGTCTAACAGATGTTTTTCTTTGAGACAGCCAGATCCATTGAATCAAGTCTGAACGACTGGAAGGGTTTTCCACCAGTAGGGATATGATTTGGAAAACAGACGGTTCTCTCCCTCGGCTCTGACTCTAAGATCCCATTGCGATGAGATCGATTATTTCCCCTGTTCGGAGCACAAATTACCGACGAAATGCGTACTCGCAACAGATTTGTTATGTTGAACAGAAGCCATGGCGGATCGGAAGCGGTAATGTTACGCTTTGTTTTTGCTCTTACGTATAGAGGGGGGTGTTAATTGGATTAAGACAGAATGGTTTTCCAGTAGCTTGTTTTTGGGGTGATTTATTATTATCTCTTTTGTTGAATAGAACAGATGACGTGAAATGCATATTAAAACACATGAGGAATCGGCAAACGTGTGGCGATTTTGTGTTTTATAATATCGATCGAATGATTTCCAAACGTCTTATGTTTAGTCTATTATCTATGTGTTTAGTAAATTAATGGAAAATCTTTGCACTTTAAGATAATTGAAACATTTATTCGTATTAAATTTGTCATTGACAGGATTTTCGATAAGCAAACATTAAATGCTCGTTAAAAGCAAACTGTTTGTATTCACTGGCATTTCTTCTCACTAACATAGAAATGATCTAGTGTTTTGCAAAGCTAACTTCATTGGTACACCTTAATTGATTACTCAGAATAAATGCATGGCAGCCTCTCTATGCAACAGCTTTAGCAACGCCCAGCTTATAATGAAACATTAGTTTTAACTTTGGAAGCATTTGCCTCGTCACTTTATCGTCTGTCTCGCAGCATTCGAAACTCAAAACATGGGACACGAATTTTTAAAATGCATTCCATAAACATAACTTATCTCTCCTCAATTTAGCACGGCAAGCCATCTGAAATAGCCTTATGGAGCTGAAATGCAAATTTTATGAGAGACCTGGCAAATTAGAAGAAGAAAACCACTGAATGAAATGAAAAGCATCAGCCGAAACGGACGGAGTGACTAATACATTTATTTTAATGTTATTCTTATGTTTTGGCTAAACACAAGCAAGGGCTGTCTCAGTTCGAGATACGATTTCAAGAAGGGATAATTTTGATGGAATTTCATTGCTGCAGGTGATATTTCTTTGGCCATCGAAGGATAAACGCACGTCACCGATTTTGACCAATATTGATGAGATGGTCAGAGCGATAATGACATCCGTCGCCGGCAGGTTTGAAGATTATTTAGATTTTATATCGACATATATTGGAGTAAGGTGCACTTTTGCCGCTGTTCCACTTGATTGGATGACCAAAGTAAGCCAACATTAAGCTCTGTGGAAGCATTTTCCGCTCATGAACTTCACAATACAGCTTTGTTTTTATCATCCTAATTATCCAGTAAAAGTGTTTCAAATATCGTAAAATCGATTTTCTCAGCTGGAAGAATCAATTTCCACAACTTCACCTGTCCATTCGAAATTTACGCAACTGGTCGTATAAAACACTTACCTCCTTTTCGTCTTCCAGAGCGATAAAATAAATCGTTCAATAAATTTCTCTTCTGTCACAACGTACGCCGTAAAAGATTATGTTTAGGAGTACGACCGCTAAGAATACGAACCAGCCATGTGATAAAAATCATTACTCAATAACAAATTACTCTCTGTACATATATCGGAAGTGATCCCGTGTCGCCGCTGGTAGGCATGAACGATTTGTGCCCGTGTCGGTTATTTTCAGTTTCATTCCGGCTGCTGAAGCGGCGTAGCGGCGGGTGCTGCTGGAACGTGCGATTGCTTCTTCTTAAACGTCGTTATCTTACAGTACAAATTGGACCAGGCTCGTCACGTGACCCGATAGGCAGAGCACGATTTATGCGCCTTTGATCACGCATATTCATGCAGCTGAAGTGCGTTAGGTATCGATACATATTAATCTTAGGGTAGGCAAAATTATCGGATTGATGTTCGAATTATGAAAAAAAAGTCAGAATATATAATCAGTTCAGTTTGTGTTAAGTTTAAAGAATGTGGCCTCTAGACTTTTGTGATTTTGGCCAAAATGCCAACGTGTAAACTGCTACAATGGAACGTGTATAAACATCGATTCTGGCACTTCACTTAGGAGGCTGAAACTTACTATGCAAAACAATAAAAAAATATGTTTTTTTTTGTTTTATTACAGATCCTCAAGCAAAATAATTTTAATATACTTCAACCTAAGTACAACATGCATTCACCTTCGTTTTTTACACTTAATGTAAAAGATAATTTAATGTAACTGTAAAAAATAAACTATAAATTTTTTATCTGCTCATACGTATCGTTACTTACCTTACCAATCAGGCAAAGGCCGGGATGACCTCTGCTGTGTACAGAAGTTATCTTCATTCTATTCGGCCCATAGCTGTACTTCACCAACCTCCCATTCTGCGAAGGGTCCACGCGTCGCCTCTTCTACTTGATCGATTTACCTTGCTCGTTGTGTTCTTCTTCTCGTGGCCGTCGGATCGTTATTGAAAATCATTTTAACTGGGCTGTCATCCAACATTCTTACGACATGCCCTGCCCACCGAAGTCGACCAATTTCAGTGGTGTAAACGATGGGAGTTTCTCCCAGGAATTGAGGCAATTCGTAATTCATTTGCCTCCTCCATGTTCCGTCTTTCATCAGAACTCGTGGTTCAGGAGTAATGTCCATGAATCGTGGCCGTATAGGACTATCGGTCTAATTATTGTACTGTTGATGGTCAACTTTGTAGTTCGATCCTTCGGAGCTCAAAGTAGGCACGATTGCCAGCCATGATGTGCCATAGAATCTCCCTTCGGGTGTTGTTATCGGCGGTCACCAATTAGCACAGATACACGAATTCGTCTACCGCCTCGATTTCATTACCGTCGATCTGAACTCGTGGTGGGAGGCTGACATTGTCTTTTCGTGAGCCTCTTCCCTTCATGTTTTTTTTTGGTTGTTAACGAATTTAGCCCAATCCTACTAGCTTCAGCCTTAAGTCTGATGTACGTTTCCACCATCGTCTCAATGTTGCGTGCTACGATATCAACATCGTCGGCGGAACCAAAAATCTTGATAAACTTCCTGAAGATCATATCACATATCCCCCGCTCTTTGAATCACCCATTCAATGCAATGTTAAATAGCAAACACGACAATCCACCACCTTGCTCTAACCCGCCCCGAGATTCGAAGGGACTCGAGAGTGTCCCTTAGACTCGGACGACACAGATCACACGATCTATCATTGCATTGACCAACCGTGTCCGTTAACCAAACAAAAGAAGAGGAGGAAGAAGAAGAACATGAAGAAGAAGAAGAAGGGACGTAAATCGATGAAAAGATGATGTATGGGCCCGTTGTATTCACGACCTTTCTGCAGTACTCGCTGAATCGTGAAAATCTGATCCGTAGTACCGTAGTGGTACTGCTCCACAAACTCTTTTGCAATTGGTGACAGATTGGTAGTGTGTTGGTAGAATTTGGAAGAGCAACTAGGCAGCGCTCAGTGGCGTGATTGCGCGATAGTTACAGCAGTACAGCCTCTTATCCTTTTTATCGATGGGACACACGATACCTTCCATTCAAGCCTCCGATAAATACTCGTCCTTCCAAATATTGGTAATTACCGGGGGCGCGTTCCCGGATTGGGAGGGGGGGTTGGGGGGGGGGGGGGGGTGTTTTTTGGGGGTTCTGGTTATAAAATTTTTTTGGGCCCTTCCCAAGTAGCACAACTTGTTTCAATAGAGCATAAAAATCTCTCTTGAAACAAATTAGGGATAGTTTTATGTGGCTATGTACCGAAAAATCATACACAACAGCAACGCAAAAAGCGCAAGGGTGAAGCCTATTTGCAACTTGACATTGTTTCTAAAGAGTCTCAATAGCATTTTTTTAAACTTTCAAATTTTGTAAATCGCGTTGCAAAAAAGTAAAATGATACCGATGTTTAAATGAATGCGAGGATAACTTTTTTTTAATGGATATCGTTATCAACCAAACATTCTTGATCAAAATATTGAAAAGTAAAATGATCTGAATATCGTGTTGGAATAATTTTATTTTTTAAACGCTTTTAGATTTATGGATCAATATTCTGTTCTACTACGAAAATTACAAACGCCCCTGAATAAATCCTCGAGAATAGAGCATTGCTTCAGAACTTGAAAAAGAAAAATTTGTGCAAAATTATGTTTTCATTTGGAAGAATCAAATTTCTGATTCATTCGTAGAATAGTAAATCGTTACAAGTTCATGTTAGGTTCAAACTGTGGAAGAATGAGTGAAATTTTAAAATCTTATTTTGTATTGCAAAGTTTTGGCATATGGTGTCTACGAACAAACCAAATACACTACCGGCTAAAAAAATCATGAATCCATTCTTAACACGTAAAGTGCTTATAAAATATTTATTTTTGCAGACATCTTTAAATTATAGATATTTGAACAATAGCCAAATTAGTAGTTTGATAGTGAGTTTTCTTTGTTAACGTTACACCTAATTTACTCAGAATTAAAAACTACTGAATTCCACATAGTTAAATATTAATAAATTTAATATTAAATTAAACTAATAGCGGCTTATTTGTTCAAAGAATATACGAAAAACCACTAGCCAGAAAAATTCAATCGTATGATTGCTTAAAGGAGCTAAAAAAGTCGTTTCCTGTTCTGAACCATAAGCAGTTTTATAAATTATTTTAAAAAGACGAAAACTTCGTCTCATCATTTAAGTTGATCTTTGAAACCAATCTTGATAAATTTAATTTTTATTGTTACTTTAAGCATTTCATTTGAAGCTTTATTCGCTTAACTCATCACAAAATTTCATGTAACAAATTTATACTGAACAACTTTAAAACAACTCCATTATGATTATATTTTTGCCCTTAAAATTGGGTCTACGGGGTTCTTGTGAAATCATTGATTTTGTATTAATGTAAAAAGTTGACAGAATTTATTCAAAAACATAACAGCTTATGTTCACTACGCACAACTCGTAATCTCACAACTGTTTATTTTGTTTGGGAAGAAAATTTATTTCAGCTGGGAGCTTCAGCTGGTAGATTTGGGCTTTATTTATATTAATAAGTTCGGGCAGCCGAAAATGAAAATATTGTGCTCTCGCTATTTGAGTGATCCTTGTTTAAAAGTTATATAGTAATAGCCACTACTATAAAATCATATCTTACATAGGTTGCCTAATGAACACTTCAAGCCATTTTCTTTGTTAGGCCTATACAATAACAACAACCTTTACTTCATATCAAAACACTTGTGGTCGGCAGTGTGAATTTTTTTCGGATATATTTCAAGCGTCACCACTGTCGTGGTAAACTGCAATTGAACGTTGCAAGAACGTAACGTTATTCATTGGCTTTATGTTGCGTTCTCATTATGTTGCGCATGTGGCTCAAAAACCGCATTTTGAAAACCTCAAGTATCAGAACGCTTCATTGTAACAAGAGTGTAACTAATTTGTTATGTTGCACTGGAGGTCAAAATTACTTCATAATAAACATCACATACACTGGAAAATATTAAGTATGCAACGTCATGATTAAGTTTACTATGCTGCAAGTTTACAAAGACAAACAGGTCTCGACTTACTCCAATGTTTGTTTTGAATGGTCTTGGCAAACCATTTGAGCAACACCAATGAAATATCTAGTATCTCTTATACATTAAATAAACTCTGCTGTAGCAAAATATGCTTTTTGTTACTGCAGATTAACTAAAATGAAACATGAAAACTAAGTGTTGAATATTAAAGATGTTTTGTGTGCTACTTGGGATTTGTGTAAATTAGTTAGGTGCGAAAAACTCTTTTTTTTGGGGGGGGTTGGGGTGGGGTGGGGTGGGGGGGGTTTTTTTTGGGGTTTTTTTTTTTTGGTACTTCAGACTACTAAACCATGCGAGGCAACAAAGTTTACGCATCGTTGGCCGTTGTCGTTCGATGGGGCAAGCTTTTCGGCTCAATTAGCGGTACATTGGCTCCTGTCCTACTTAAGCATTCATGTACTCGCGATTAAATATGCGCAAAAACTAACGTTGCTAAACCACCCGCTAGATATGCAACCTGCATAACAAATCTCTGTACACCTCGTGGTGAATGCACCTAAAATTATGTGCAAGCTTTTCACCCGCCCGTGCGCGTTGTTTTCGTTTGCTGCTTCTGACCAGCAAATGGCCGTTCCCTACATTGCACTAGTCTTCTTTTTTTTTTCACTGCACACTCTGCCAATAATGCAAATACCCGCTATGAGGTGACTCTATATCGAGCTTCAAAACTGCTAATAATCATCGATTCACTCGCGACAAAGCGGAAAAACACTCTAAAATAATAAATTACGCCCGAGTGTCACAATATTACCACAAAAGGTTGTCCACAGTTAAATTGCATCACTTCAAACTCGTCCTCAAAAACAAGTCTCTCAACCTATTGTCATGAAATATTCAGGGAATAAAATACAATGTTTAATCTTGGCTTAGGTATTTTTATTTCACTGTATTTCTTTACCAAATCCAAGAGCCCGAACTTTCTGCTTAATACCACGCATAAGATTTTGTACAACGCTTGAACCGACATTTTTTTCCGCTTTCAACCATGACTTCAACATTTCCTGTTCTGTAGTGACAACTTTAGGGTGCTTACGAAGTTCGGTCTTCATTATAGCCCAATATTTTTCAATTGGCCGCAACTCTGGAGAGTTTTGGGGATTAAGATCCTTCGGCATGAAATTGACACCATTCGTCTTGTACCACTCCAGAACATCCTGGGAGTAGTGACAAGAGGCTAGGTCCGGCCAAAAAATTGTAGGAACGTTGTATGTTTTGAGAAACGGAAGCAGTCGTTTTTTGAGGCATTCATTCATGTATACTTGACCATTTACAGTTGAAGTTGTCACGAAAGACTTGTCCGTCTACCACACGAACAAATCCCCTGCCAAATCATGAATTTCTTGGGGAACTTTGGCACTTGCTGTTTCCTGAGACACTCTGGAACATCGAACTTGTCTTTCACAGTCACATACTGGTCGCCGGGAATTTGTTTAAAGTCCGCTTTTACGTGTGTTTCATCGTCCGTTATGCAGCAGTTTGGTTTCGTCAACATTCGTGTGTACAGATTACGTGCACGTGTTTTAGCTGTCCTATTCTGTTTTTCATTGCGGTTTGGAGCTTTCTGAACTTTGAATGAACGGAGCCCATCTCGTTCTTGGTTTTCTGCACGAAACTTTTGGTCAAGTGCAGATTTTTCGCGACATCCCTAACGGAACAGTTGGGTTTGCGTTTAAAGGCAGCAACCACTCGCATGTGATCCTTCACACAGTACGGAACACTTTTTCTACCACTCACCTTCTTCCGATCGACAGTTAAACGTTTCCCGAAACGTTTTATGACACGAGACACTGTAGACTGGGGAATTTTCAACATCTTTCCGATGGCTCGGCGCGAAAGAAGTGGATTGTTGAGGTGCGTGTGCAAAATGTTCTCGCGCACTTGCTGTTCCTCCGACTCCATTTTCGAAACTACGACACATTTCACACTGCAACTCAGGCAGTGTAAACAATACACGCTGAGGTCATTTCATCCAAAATTTCGTTGAAATCAACCCAAAGGGCGAAATGTTGCAGCTTATTGAGTGATGCAATTTAACTGTGGACACCCTTTAATAATCAAAACTAAGCTGATGTAACTCTTCTTCCGGGTGCGGGGGCGAAGCACAAAAACAAAACAAAAACGGGGAAATACTACCGACACTCACACATTTCGAGAGGGAATCGATTGTATTCACTACGGCTTACAAAATGCACGCGAAGATTTTATGATTTCACTGTTAGTTCAAGTTAAATTACGAATTATTGTTTGATTTTTTTTCGCGAAAACGATGCAACAAAAACAAAACACGTCAGTTTCGAAGCACGGCTTGCTGCGATTTTTACATTATTTTCTTTAGTATTTATTATCCAACAATAATTTTCAGAAATTCCAGTATATGACACCATGACATTTTCGGCTGCTAAATTTTGCCTGCAGCTTGTCTGTTGTATAACGCACATGGTCATATCTGATAACCGAAAGATAAAAATCAGCAGCTTGAGCTCCATTTACCTGTATCTTACAATTACGCCACAAGAGGACCCATTTTTCAATTATTTCATGCCTTTTCTGTCATGCCTCCTGCCGGCAATCGAAGCAAAACCAGGACCATGGTCACGGCCACCACGTCCCACAATTAGGCTGCATAATGTTATTGCAAGGTTGTTTGATGGGGTGCACATCGATAACGAAATTGTTTCCCCACTGGCTACCTTCCGGCTCACCTTTCCTGCAAATTTCTCATTTCCCTTTCAAACTAAGTGTCTTCTGATATTCTTGTGCATGGAAGCAAGCCTTCGGGGTGCTAAATAAGGGCCGGCCAATCGAAATTAATACGAAGCGACACTCTGATAATGTGAAAGATTCACTTTTTAATAATGGCTGCCACAGGTCTGACTTACTTCGGGAGCAATTCAATGATGAATACTTTTTTCACATGCCATCCTGCCAGCCTCACTTGACGTGCTTCGTAATTTGTCAGGTCTGACTCGCACACGAGTAGTGTTTGGAGAGAACTCTGTCACGCCTCTTTCGCGCGGGTAATTTTGATCATAAGGGCATCAGCGATGTATCATTAGAAGGATCTAGATAGCAGTAATACTGCAGTGACGTTGAAGCACTGTTGTTATGTGGGGTAAATTAATTTCGATCTTCGAGTGTGCCACACGAAATGGAAATTTGAAACATTTGAAACCTGTTCTTAAATGAATAATCGACAGGTTCAAATGTTTCATCGATGCGATGCAATTGATTATAAAAAGCATCATTCATTAATCATTTTCCATTTCTGGAATTGAATCATCCAAAGGCACTTATTTGAAGCTACCACATGCTTTCATTCAGGCTGAATAAATAAACACGTGCTAGAGTTAGTGGAAGTAGTAGGGCATTGCACGGATCGGGTTAGCTTACTTTATTGAATACATAAAACCGCAGAGGAAACCAACTGGCATGTAGAAAGCTGGAGGAAGATACATGCATTTGAACAGATGGAAGTGCTCGTCTCGTAAAAATAGACCATATTGCTTTTGCTCACATGTTTGTGCAACTCTATCAACATCCCAGTGTGATCCAATCGGAGGGATCGTTATGAATTTTGGAATTTTTACAGTACAATGAAGACATCGATACATGCCAAAAGAGTAACCGTCAAATCCAATGGTTATTTGCTGGCTTCACTGACAGGTTATTTTTTCCCATTCCTTCAAACCCACATTGTCAATTTCTTAGCATAAAATACTAGCCAGAAAATAAAATTTTGTTAGTAGGATTATTTTACTCATCAATCTATTCGTTGTTTTCTGCCACGAAAATGATTTGTGTATTGTACACAGAATTACGAAAATTTTGATGAATAAAAAAATATGCTTTCTGGTGCTTAACGCTGAATTTAAGAAAACATATTTCCAGTGATCTCTTTTCTATACCGGGTGTAATTTCATAACTTCGAAAAACGAGACCATTACGCTAAAGTGAAAGATTTTTGAACGTTTTTAATTCTCGTTCGCCTGAACAGCAATCACTAGTTTCATACATCACTTGTTTGGAAAAATTAAATTAAATTTTTTGCACTTAAATGTGAATGCTACTGCTACTAGAATTAATTTTTTAATTTATATTTTAAAAATAACCTACTTGCGCTCCCATATAAATCTGAATATGAACAGGTTGAACATTTGGATTTCTTTTTTCCTTTCTCAAAACCGGGTAGTAGATTGAACCACCATTGTCTTCTTATTTTTTTGTTATTAACTTTCATTCCATGTTCAAAACTGCAATAGCCACACCTAGCAGCTGCAACATAAATCTACTCTATCGCTGTAGACTGATTTCATAACTGAAGTTCGACCTCTTTAATCGATTTTGGCTCATGCTGCATTCGCGTGAACTTCTTCTTCCAGAATATACTATTTTAATTGTTCAAGATCAGCGACTTAGTCTCATGCCCGTAGATAACCACCGGTCTTATCAGCGTATTGTATATGGTACATTTAGTGCGGGGGTAATTTTTTTTTGACCGCAAGTTCTTCTGGAGCCCATAGTTGGCACGACTTCCACTGAAATTCCGTGAAATTCTCCGAATTTCACGGCTGTTGTCGTTGTCTGCCGTTTGCAAGGATCTAAGGTAGACGAATACCTCCGTCTATCGTAACGCTGCTTCCTAGGCGGGCCCTATCGCGCTCTGTCTCTCCCAGTAGCATGTACTTTGTTTTTGATACATTTACCACCAGCAGGCACGGCTTTTGTTGCTTTGCGTTTCAGGCGGTTTACAGTTCTGCCACCGTTCCAATGTTCCTGTCGACAGCATTAATATCATTCGCGAAACTAACAAATTGATTGGAGCGTGTTGTAACATGCTTAAAAGAAGGTTGTTGCATTTGATTATGATTATGATTTTTCCCACATTTCACTGCGTTAGAAAAAATGTTCAAATTGGTTGCATTGCAATGAGAAGCGGGAAGATTCTTGCACTGTTGTTAATAAATAGCGCCTCTGGAGGTCAACAGAGAAAACCGAACCAATTAATATGCATCACTTGATGTCACTCATCCATAGTGAGGAGAACTCAATGTTAATTTGTACAAATGATAAGGGATCTCGCTTCGAATCTGTTGTAACGTGAGTATCCTTTGTAACATGACAGTGCTTTGTAACGTGACTGTAAGCAGAATAGAAAGCCTAATCAATAGATCTTTTCCAAGTTAGATTGCTAATAGAGCAGACGTGGTTAAAAGGCCCAGTGCGAGCCAACAAGAAATTCCTCAGTGAGTTGAAAATATTTTTGTCCTGAAAATAGCTTAATTTAATTAACAATTGTGTTATTAAGTTACTTACCATTGCTGGAGGTAGGTTAATCGTTGACCAAGAATCTGCTGCTCGAGGCTCAGGTATGTATTGGAGATTGAATGGGATTTTATTGTGAGAAATGTGTGCCGGTCTTATACTAATTATGCCAGTTATATTATGCGCTAATCCGTCTTTGTCTCTTCCGTTCGTGTTCCTGCCGGTTTCTAGAGCCGGATTGTAGTTTGAAGGAGATTGCGAATCGCTTCGTTTTTTTTCTGGGGGCCCAGAAGCTTGGTGGCTTGTAGGCTGGCCCTCATCGTGGTTCCCATCGCACCTACGGGCCTGAGGAGAAATACCACGACTCCTACAAACCGACTTCGGCAGCCAATATCCTAAAAATAGGCCTCGAGACAGTTGGCCAACAGTAGCTATTTGAATCTCGAGTACGTATTAAACAGTGTGGGTGCGCACTGCAGTTTAGCCAGGACAAACACCACCGACAGCATCGATAGGCACTGTCGAGCAGTACTATACAACCAAGCAACATCATCGTCATCATCACTACCACCAATCGCACCAAGAAGCAGCACCACCGTCACTACCACCAACACACACACAACCATCGATGGACGCCGCTTGAGATCGAAGTGCGATTCAAGGTCAGATCTTTCTGTATATGTATGTCTAAAATAAAAAATAATTAGGCATGCGCTGGATGGATTAATCAGGAGGTAGACTACTACAATGACGTCTATAAGAGGTCCGGCCCAACAGGCAGCTTGCTTGCGTTAGAAGAAAAAATATTATAAACTTAGCTGAGCAAGCGAGTGGTGACGTCACACTACCATAACATTTCAAGAACGTGTATGAAATCAAAGGAAATGACCAATTTAAAACGTTCGTTGAGTTTATCGTTGAATTGAACTGACCCATAAGCTTCTCAAAGCTTAACCCTTTCCTTCCCAGTAAGATTCTCGATGCATTATGCATCTCTGCCGGCAGCGGGGTCCTCACCGTCTGCCTCTACCGGTGGAGCTCTGTCGGGGTCCATGATTACGGACACGTGCTCATCTTGATCAGAATACAGTCATCTGCTTTCGCAATCTGTACCTTCAACTACGGGAAAAAATAGTCTACAGCCTCCTTGATCTGAAACCGAGAGGATGCGCTTGAAAACTGGCCCCAGTACCGTCAAGAAAACGAATCTCGTGCTTCAATGGAACATTAATGGACTATACAACAACTTCGGCGATTTGGAGATTTTAGTCCGCGAAAACACCGTCGATCGTCGTTCTCCAAGAAGTAAATCGCACCAACTCGTCTCGCATCAGCTCCATCTTCGGTGGACGCTACCTGTGGTACGTGAAACTTGGTCAAACCCTGCAGCACTCAGTCGCAATTGGTGTTTTGTCGACTATCCCACATGCTCAAATTCCTGTAGCATCTGACTTACCGATTATCGCGGTGCGAGTTCAGCTGCCGATCCCGATGACTGTCGTGGGGGTGTATCTACCCTGCGGCAAGATAATCAACTTGAAAAATAAGTTCCTGAATGCAGTGCAACCACTCGAGGAACCGAGGATGGTCCTCGGCGACTTTAACGCTCATCACCCCAATTGAGGGTTGCAAACAGTGGACACGAGAGGCAACATCTTGGCTGACCTTTTTGAACAGCTGGAGTTGTCGGTTTTAAATGATGGCTCGAGCACTTTCACTCGTGGCAGAAACAAAACGGCAATCGATATCTCGGTGGCGAATCTCGACATCATTGCTAAATTGACCTGGTAAAAACATGATGATCTTCATGGTAGTGATCATTATCCAATCCTGATCACCTATGATACTCCCCCTCCTACGATCACTTGTCGCCTTAAGTGGAAATACTCCGAAGCGGACTCTACCACGTTCTCCCTCATCGTGGATATGAAAATCGCCAACGAAATCGCACCCAATAACGAAAAAATTAGCAACATCATCATCGAAGCAGCAAACGAAACAATCCCGAAGTCGAAGTCCACCCCCGGCCGCATGGCACTGCATTGGTCTACCGACAGGTCTAACGAGCCACGAACCCAAGGATTACGGGCCAATTTCGCTTACCTCCTGCTTATCAAAGATCATGGAGCGGATGGTCAATAGAAGGCTGAATGACACCCTTGCTGAAGCTAATCGATTGGATCATCGTCAGTTTGCTTTTCGACCCGGAAGAGGAACAAATACATACTTCGCCACCTTAGGGCAAGTTCTTGCGGAAGCCAAAGAAAAAGGATAGCATGTCGAAGTTGTAGCTTTGGACTTGGATAAGGCGTACAACCGTACATAGACACCACACGTTCTCCAGCAACTGGCAGACTGTGGTATCTCGTGAAGAACTTCCTCACCGATAGATCCTACGAGGTCCTTGTGGGCAACAGCAGATCACGAACCTTCCGGGAAGAGACTGGAGTTCCTCAGGGATTTGTTTTGGCGGTCACGTTATTCCTGATTGCTAGGAACAGCATTTTCAGCGTACTACCAAAAGGATGCTACATCTTCGTCTACGCCAACGATATCCTGCTAATCGTAGTCGGCGACACACACCGAGCACCGAGACGAACTCTCCAAGCGGCAACAAACGCCGTCGGAAAATGGGCAAAAGAGCACGGCTTCAGTATTTCTGCATCCTAAACCGTCCATACGACAATCTGCCAGGCCAACTATCGACCTCCGAGCACGTCTATCACAGTCAACTCAGCAAAAATCCCTTATAAACGAACAATTAGGGTTCTGGGTGTGACCATCGTTTGCAAGTTAAGCTTTAAAAGTCATTTCGATCAACTAAAGAAAAGCTGTGCAACCAGGTTGAAAAACATCAGGACGATCTCGAAACCACATCGTAGTAACAACCGGGACATCCGTCTACGCGTGGCAAAGGCCATAATAAATAGCAGGCTGCTTTACGGACTGGAACTCACCTGCATTGCGAAAGACAGCTTGGTGAATGCGTTAGCACCAATCTATAACAGCTACATCAGAATAATCTCAGGTTTGCTTCCTTCCATTCCGGCAGCGGCAGCCTGCAATGAAATCGGGGTCATGCCTTTCGATATGGTCGTCGATGAGGCAATCTGCTGTAGAGCGGCAAGTTTTTTGGAGAAGACTAGTGGAAACGAAACCACGTTTATGATGGAAATCTCTAACGGAATACTGCAGGCGATAAACGGCTCAAACCTCCCGCCAAAAGCAAAACTGTACTGGTGCGGGCCAAGAAAATGGAACAGCTCACCGATGAAAACTGAACGCCGAATCAAAAAACAAATTCAAAGCGGGAGACAACACAACAATGCTAAGGAAATCGGTTCTAAGCCCGCTCAACGAAGAGTACGCAGAACAACAAGTGCGTGTCACCGACGGCTCCAAGTCACGCCATGGGGTTGGCTTCGGGGTTCATTCTAGAAACAACGGCATCAATATAAGCAACAGGTTACCGAACGGATGTTCGGTTTTCTCAGAGGAAATAGGTGGCATATTCGAGGCTGTATCGATGCCCTCTGACGACCCGATTCTCATCGTATCGGATTCAGCATCGGCAATTGAAGCACTGCAAGCAAACAGACCTAGACATCCCTGGATCCAGGCTATTATTCAGCAAACAACACACTGATGTAGATTCCTGGTCATTGCAGAGTGATTGGCAACGAAACCGCCGATCAGCTCGCGGGATCAGGGCACACCAAAGAATTTCTAACCCAGGACGTTCCCCTGGACGAGCTAAATTGTGGCTGAAAAACACCTTCCGAACTCACTGGACCACCAAGTGGAACCAGTTCGACGGACTCTTCCTGCGGAAGATCAAGGGTCAAGAAGATTCGAGGACCTACCGTCCCTCAAAGAGCAACGAGTGATGTCCCGCCTTCGAACGGGGCACTGTAAAATTACTCACATCATGGGCAGTGGTCCATTCCACGCATAATGCAACTACTGCAAAGTTCAGAAAACCGTTGAGCACATCCATTGCGTGTGCCCAAACTACCAGCAGCTGCGCGTTATACATGGGATAACGGGCAGCATCCGAGACGCACTCGGCGATGACCCGTCTAGGGCAGCAACACTTTTCTGTTTCCCCAAGGAGGTGGACCTTTTCTACAAAATCTAGTACTTCTGACACCAGCCACGAAAAACGGTACCGCCTAGTAGAACGGTCACCATTGGAATGCCTAAACAAAAAAGGAAGCTAAAACTCAACAACGTGGAAGGCGAGATTTTTTTTTATACGAAGGCGAGAATGTAGCTGTAGGAGTTATAGACGACCACGAACAAGTAAACAAAAAAGCCCGAACAGCAAGAGGAAAACCAGGGAGTAATAGGAGTGGAGGGCAAGGTTGGAGGAACGTAGTTTTGCCGATAAAACCTTACACTCCCCGACCCAAATCCTGCCCAATTATACATCGCCCAAACCGACACGGAAGCAGCAAAGCGAGGGGAGGGCGAGGCCGGTAAAATGTGGTTCACCTTTCGCCTCTAACCCACCGCCCACATTTCCACAACAGCACCGAATTGGCGATATTAGGAACAAATTACCCTCCGAATGGAAACAAAAACCAAAAAATTGGAAAATTATAAATGAGGGGAAGAGGGGAAAAGTCCGGATGTCTTGTCTGGATTCTATTTTTCACCTAAAATGAAATAAAAGAGACTATGGGATGAAACAACAATAGAGTACTTACCTCTGGAACTAGGCCTATCCTAAAACCCGCTTCCAGACAAGTGGTTCACCGACATCACACAGAATCGAACGGCAAACGGCCGGTCCGAAACAGCAAGTCAACACCACCGATGTAGCTACCTCACCCGACGGGGCGGGGGTCTCCGTTGCAATCACGCGTTTTTCCTCCACATCGATGACAGCACCAAACAACACACCGAAATCAGCCGAATCCCCCGTTTCTGCAGCCTCCTTCCTGGGTCTGCATCAATCGAGTACCGGAGGCCGTTTCCCGGTGGAAATCCCGCCGATACCACGGGTAATTCTGGTACTCCGGCCACATAATTCGAAATCTGCTGCTCACCGTCACTCCAAAACCAAACAACTTGCGCATACGT
This sequence comes from Aedes koreicus, assembly GCA_024533555.2. NCBI lineage: Eukaryota > Metazoa > Arthropoda > Insecta > Diptera > Culicidae > Aedes > Aedes koreicus. The sequence goes on from JAHHFK020002860.1 coordinate 562,830, forward strand.
GCAAAGACAAATCAAGCTGAACAATGCATTGGGTCCTAAGTAACATTGCGAGAGTCTCTTCGTCGATTGTTTTTTGGCGTTCTTACGGCTATGTAAAAACATGTTCAAGTATTTTTAACACACAGTAATATAAAGTGTAATTAAGGATCCAATACGTCAAAAACATCAGCAGATCGTTTAATAGATAAACTATCTGCCCAATCCACCAAAGTAGGCTAGAAAACAAAACGCAAACAACTGCTACCACCTGGTGGCAGGGACATACAAAATTTTTAAATTGTCTGGTAATGTTACTTAGCCCCGTACAAAATCTCAATTTCTTGTAAGCTTAAAACATGTTTCAGCAATCCGTAATCTTGTTATGTAAATGTTTTGCATCTGGGATAGTCATAAGCCTAAGCTGAAACCCCAAAAGGCTTTAATGTTAAGATAAAACGAAATTAATGTAATAGCACGAGGCCAAAATGTAACCTCTCCTTGGGGAAGTCCCTTAAAGACTCCCCTCGTAATTAATTAAACCAAAGTTCCGAACCAGCCAAAGGCTGAAAGGCACTATAACAAAGAAAAAAAAAATTCTCGATGCATTGAAATGCAAAAATAGGTTTTTTTATGTAGAACAAAATTAATACCATACTCTGCTCCACCCTATTCTTTGTAGTACTTACAATTGTAAGAATAAACAAAAAGGTGTGGATCACTTGGTAGTTCTAACATGAATAACAACGCCTTGCCTCCACTCCTCCGGTAGCTGTTTGGTTTTCCAGATTAGTCGATGCAGACAAATAGACAGCTTCTTCATGATTTAAGTTCTTCAGCAAAGGGCTACTAGAACCGTATGAGATCTGGAGAACAAACCCCAGTACGGTAGTGCACCTAATTCGGTGTGTTATACCGCTCTGGGACAACGCTTTATGTCAACCATTGGCGATCACTTCTAGCAAAAGTTATACGTCATGCTGATGTCACGATAAATATTAAAACTAGGACTTCAGAAGTGAAATTTTCAAGAATCGTTGGCCCCCCGGGGCCTTGGTTTGCAATTTGGGGGGTTTTTTTTTTTTTTTTTTTTGTGTTTTTTTTTTCTAAAAAAAAAAGTTATTTTTTTTTCACCCCCCGCGCCGCGGCGCGAAAACTGCGGGGTTTTTTTTGCCCGCGGCCTTTTCGCGAAAAAATCAGTGGGGTTGTGTACAAGACACGACCGGTTGACGTAGACTACGTTAAACCAAGTGATGCATTATAATGTCAGGGAAATTCTGTGTGGCTATTATTAGCGTTTAAGGGTTTCAATTATTCATGCCGGTCGCTTACCCTTACCGATAGAAGCAGTTTAAGTCTCAATATGACGGGTGCGGCTCTTATGGGACATTAGACCAGCGTTTTGAAGCCAGTATGTAAGAAAATTCTATTGTACGCTCTTGAGATATTATTTGGTGGCCCTGAAAAGGGCCGTTTGGTTTTATGAAGTCAGTATGTGGGAAAATTCTCTTGTACACTCTTTATAACTCTTTGGTGGCCCTGAAAAGGGCCGTTTGGTTCTATGAAGTCAGTGCGTGGGAAAATTCTCTTGTACACTCTTTGTAACTCTTTGGTGGCACTAAAAAGGGCCTTTTGGTTTAAATGATGACACGGCCACGGTTGCACGTTTTACGATGGACTATCTTTAAGGCCTAGAAGATAGTTGAGGATCTGTTAGGGAATATAAAATTATTAAATTAATGATAGTTTTAACTAGTTTTAACCTCCCCTACACACATTATTGAGTCGAAAACTTTCGATGGATATGGATATCATTAAGGATTCTTGTTCGAACGAATTTCAGTAAAGTTTATTTATTTCATCGCTCCGCGCATTTATTTATATTATCGCTCCGGGCATTCGGCTATATTCGGTATACTATACGGAATATAAAGCTACTTTATAACATCTAAATGACTTTCTCATGTGATAAATCGGCCATTCCATTTCAAAACATTAAAATTCCCACTATATTCATTTAGTTATATAGGTGTTGGTATGAATAAGCTCTTCGAAAAATACACAACCGCTCACTCTTACTTTTCCATTGAAAACTTTTATATTCAACATTTTACTATGTGATGAATACATTAGGCCATAGTTGGGAATATAAGGTTAAATGCGTACCTAAAATATGGTCTATGGTTTTCTTTTGAAATTATTATTTATGTTTCTATGTGAATATCAGGTAAATTAATGAATCCATTATGGCTAAAACGTTAAGGAAATCGAAATATATATATAAATATATTAGATCTCGCCGAAGAAAGAGAGTGACTTTTATAAAATATCATTATTCTTTGCAATAGGTATGGGAGAAAAGGTTGGTTAATATATGATAAATTCTTATAAATATAAAATAAACACCTGAGAAAATAATCATGCATTAAAACATGTTCAGCGCATTAGTTGTATCGATATCATTTGTAGGTTCATATGCAGTAAAAGCATGCTGCGCATGTCATCACCAGAGTACAAATAATACTATGTTGAAATTTATTAAGACAGGGAGCCCATAGCGATTCGTAGAGAGATATTCAATTGCTATGATGACATGCACTTTGTCAAGTTGGTTTTAATTTAATAGATATCAATTTCCTACCTTGAGTTGAAGGACGTTAGAGCGTCCCAACTTCTTTGCAATGGGTATGGGAGAAAAGGTTGGTTAATATATCACGCATTAAAACATGTTCAGCGCATTATTTGTATCGATATCATGTGTAGGTTCGTATGATGTAAAAGCACGCGGCGCATGTCATCACCAGAATACAATTAATACTATTTTGAAATTAATTAAGACAGGGAGCGATAACATAGAGAGATATTCAATTGCTATGATGACATGCACTTTGTCAAATTGATTTAAATTTAATAAATATCAATTTCCAACCTCGTGTTGAAGGACCTTCTCCAGCGTCCCAACTAGTTGTTGGCAACGCATTACCTCTTGCTGCTTTCAATTTCGCCCAATAACTACGAGCTCGCTCGGCATCGGTGCATGGTCGTTTCGAAGGATTTCCCGTATGTTCGCTCTTTATGCGCTTCCTGAATCTGCGCAAGCGTTCTGGATCAAATCGGTTAGGCATTCTCACTTTCACTATGTTTCTCAAAAAGTTTTTCTTCCTAGAGGTAGGACTCTATCCAACGCGAATCGTTAACACAACAGAACAACTGTTTATAACACACTACTAATTGGGATTTACAGAGAATGTTGGTTCGGAATATCATGTTCGACATCAAAAATGGTGTCCGTGATAGGGAATTTGTGTGATTTAAGCTATGCGACGAAGGGAAAACAAGTTTTGCTAATACCACTGGCTGCCAATCGACAATTTGAAACGAAAATCCAAATAAAAAAAACTCTCAAGCTGAGAATATTAAATTGAAAGTAGCAAGGATGGATTTGTATCAGGTAGGATTTTTCGGTGAAAATAAATCAAAGCACCGGCAGGCTTTGATTTATTTTCACTGATTTTATGGATCCGCTGCATAGCACACTGTTGCCTAGTAACGGCTTGGCAAACGACCGAAATGTAAGATAAACTCTTATTCAAATAACTCTCTTAAATTAGAAATTCACGCTGAACAATGCATTAGGTCCTAAGTAACATTGAGAGATTCTCTTCGTCAACTTTCTCTTTCGGCAATAGTTTGTCTATTTAACGATTTTCTGATTCTTTTGACGTATTGGATCATTAATTACACTTTATACTACCGTACTATGTGTTGAAAATATTTGAACATGTTTTTACATAGCCGTAGGAACACAAAGATAAAGTCGACGAAGAGAGTCTCTCAATGTTACTTAGGACCTATTGCATTGTTCAGCTTGAATTGAATTGATTTATTGATTCATCGCGGGTTGCGCCAACCAGCTAGGAAAAATTTTTCACCGACGGAGAATTGTCCTGCTCGCCTTCCATGGAGGCTCTCCCGCAAACAGTAGCGTTTTTGCAGTCGTGACGAACCAAGCGGCACTAGATTAAATGGCGCACAAACCGAACGAAATATTAATTTAATTCTTATATAAACAACTCTCTGAACTGGATTGGTTGTCCTCAAAAGGACAGATTATTTATTAGTGGATTGCGCCAACCAGCTGGGTAAAATTTTCCCGACGGCTCGCCCTCCATGGAGGCGTTTTTGCAGTTGCGGCGAACGAATCGGCACCATGGTATTAGGCGCACAAACCAAACGAAATCAAAAGTTTAATTCTTGTATAAACAACTCTTTTAATTAAATTGGTTGTCCTCAAAAAGGACAGATTATCAATTTATGGATTGCGCCAACCAGCTGGGTAAAATTTGCCCTCCATCGAGCACCGAACTAAATTTAAGATTAGTTCTTTAATGAACAACTCTTTTATTTTAATTTATTGTCCTCAAAAGGACAGATTATTTCCACCTACTGCTGCTCGCCCCCAAGGACGCTTTCCCCCAAACAGCAGCGTTTTCGAAGTCGCGGCGAAACAATCGCCACGATGAGGTAAGATGGCGGCTTGCACAAACCGACATTGTGCGCCCCCAAAATCCGCCACTTTACCTCATCGCGACGATCGCTGTTTGGGAGAGCCTTGGTACTTACCACCACCAGCTGCTACGCGACCACCATCTGCTACGCGACCACCAGCTGCCTCTGCGACCAGCTCCGCTGCCGGACGAATGAAGCAGCTTCGACCAGCTGCCTGCGACCAGCTGCCTGCGACCAGCTACCAGCGACCAGCTCCGCACAGCTTCAATGCTGCCAAACGAATGAGGCAAATTTTTCCTAAGTGTGCGTTTTATACCGTTCTCAGCTGCATGCGAGACGTACATGGAGAGACGAATGACATGATTGGTTAAAGTCCCTCTCTAATACAAAGAAGAAGAAGATGATGCAAGACGTTCCTTGCTTCGATTTGAAAACTGTGATAGGAAATTTGGTAAATTTACTCTGCAAAATGACATTATAAGACATCACCTTATATTTGCGTTATTTTCAATAGTTTACTATTGTTTGAGAATAATGTTTGACAATTGAATTGGAGCGCGGTAAAATTTCCGACTGATTGAGGAAGAAATCATGTAAATCTATCGTGGATTATTTGAGTTATTCGCGTACAAAACGTACGGTTTTTCGTGACGGTCGCAATATTTTAGATTTTCATTTGACACCCTACCCTTGCCGTAAGACGTAGTCTACGTCAAAAAAAATCAAAAAAAAATTGGAATTAATGAAAAAGGGAAAAAAAACGGGGGGAGGGGGAGGAGAAAAATGTTCTTTGGAAGGGGGGGGGACGGGTGTTTTTTTTTTTTGTTGGGGCGGGGGAAGGGTGGGTTGGGGTTGGTGGTTGGGGATGGGTTTTGGTGGGGGTGGGGAATCGATGATAATTAGCAGTTTTGAAGCTCGATATAGAGTCGCCTCATAGCGGGGATTTGCATTATTAGCAGAGTGTTGAGTGAAAAAAAGAAGACTAGTGCAATGTAGAGAACGGCCATTTGCTGGTCAGAAGCAGCAAACGAAAACAACACGCATGGGCGGGTGAAAAGCATACACATAATTTTAGGTGCATTCACCACGGGGTGTATAGAGTTTTGTTATGCAGGTTGCATATCTAGCGGGCGGTTTAGCCACGTTAATTTTTGCGCATATTTAATGGCGAGTGCATGAAATTAATTTCGAATCAACGTCGAAATTTTTTATTTTTTCGAATGAACAAGATACTGTGATGGGTCTCACATGGGTGAGATCTATCTGCTTATAACTATACAATAATAATATTATTTTCAAATAATACTAAACACGTGCCTGGTTTGGAAATTTTAAATTTCCAAATCTGGAAGTGTGTTGCAGAGCCCTTATCCAAATGATATCGGTAATGTTTACATGCGGGGCTTATTGTGTGTGAAAGTAACCTCGGAGTGGGCGTGGCTCTCCACACATTCTGAAATGGGTTGCTGGATCTGTAGTAGAGCTCTCACTTTCTAGCTCCTGGATTAAAGTTGCTTCCAATGGTCACTTGAATGATTGTTGTAAACCGATTTCTTCCATAATACCATTGCCGGCCGATGGGTGTTAGATAGAACACACACACACACACACACACACACACACACACACACACACACACACACACACACACACACACACACACACACACACACACACACACACACACACACACACACACACACACACACACACACACACACACACACACACACACACACACACACACACACACACACACACACACACACACACACACACACACACACGAAGTGATAATTAACCTAACCTATAGTTCATATGCAGAACTCCCTCCCATTTCACCTTAAATAAGATGATACCATTATTACCATACACCTACGAGGTCCTACATTAACCTCGCGGATATGAACCACTCTTAATTTATTTTGCGTAATGTTTTTTTTATAATGCTTTAGATATTTTATTGTTAGGTATATTCCATTCACTGAACACAAGATCTTTAGATTAAGATGTTAATTTTACACTCCTATACCTATGCGGAAAACGAAGTTAAAATATCAAAATTGCTGTAACAATGAGCAATCTTTAATTTGGCTATTTGTGGATTATTTCACCTTTCACATTAACGGAATTCAATCTCTCTTGGCTAAGTTGTATCTGTCTTGTTTGTCTTGAAATTAGCGTAACTAGCAACCGCTCCCACCTCCAACACAAATGAACCCCTGCTCTCAATGCCACTAAGTATATTTCCAGCTTGCGAAACGATTTAGTTGAGGGAGCCATAGCTTTAATAGTTACGCAATTGGTTCTTGCCAATACCCAATTCGATGGAGCAGCAGTTCGACGACAATTCGATCGGGTTCTGTTTTTCTGCTCTCTTTTTCTATCTATCTTCATGTTGCGGAAGATGTTCCCCGACCGCCGCGCAAGGTGGCAATGTGGCGGTTTGCCATCGTTTCTGTAGGTTCCGACCTACCCGTAAAAATGTACGACACAAGGAAAATAAAAAGTCAAAAGTATAAATTAATAACTTTATGGTGCAGAAGGGAAGAAAACAGATGTCACATGCGCCTGGCAGAGAAATGAGGTGCGCGCGTGTGACTCCAGCCGGTGGTGGTGTCTTCCTGTTGATTCTCTGTTTGTTCGATTTTTTACTGGATCATTTCGTGGCGAAGGTATGTATGGCCTTCTGGAGAAAAAGACAGGAAGGAAGCAGTTGATTGCAACACGAGCTGCCTATTTTTTTCCCCTTCGCATGCAGTCATCAAAGAAAAGGTGTTTGGAAGTTATTTGGGTAATGAAACCGAAACTTCCTTCTCATGGTCGCCAGTTTTATGTTTTTGGGGGAAGTAGACAGTCCTATTGATTTTTTTTTATTATTAGACCTGCTTTCTCTACAACTTTTTATGTGCATTTGTAATTGTAATATTCGGCACGCTTCAGAAGTACGGTCGATCACAAATTGATTTACAATTCCTGGTTCAAATTAAGAATAAGTCTAGCGAGATCGTACATATTCCAAGGAAGATATTCGTGAATCATATTGACGCCAAGCAAATGCAAATTATCTGTACGTAAGAATCAAAAACATCTGCCAAATCATTAATGCATTGCCTAGTGCGAAAATTAATTCCATTAGAAACAATGCGTAAAATTGTTATCATCTGCCAACACTAAAAAGCGTATTATTATGGCTTAATTTTTCACGTTTCTCCAGTTGTTTACAATTAGAGCCAGAAAAGGGAAGTCCGCAACAGCCCGAACAGTCATCTGCTCATAAGGGGTAATCAAAACGTTTTTTTTTCTGGACGTCGTCATCGCGCGCACACTTCATCATTGTCGGTAATTGGAGGTTTACGTGCATCACGCATTTCATTGCACTTGCCTGCACTTAGACACGGATCATATGCTTCTTTCATTCTGCTTCCTCAGCAATGTTGAAATTTGATTGTTAAAATGGGGGTATTTGTCCTTAGAATAATGAATGGCGGAATGTTTTGAAAGCTATCAGATCTACACAACAGGGTGAATGTTTTTAACAATAGTAATCGCGCTCTTTATTGGGTGAGACGATGAATGCGGCTGCCACGGAACTTTGCCAATCCTTATGCACCACCCGGTTGTGGCGTGGGAGATAAATTATAGTTTTATAATCATCAGCTGAGAGTTCATGTCAAACACTGAAATCATTTCAAGTGCTTTATATTTACGTTCAGTGGCATAGTCCGTAAGGAAGGAGGTTGCGTGAATGCAGAATGGAGCTAAATTCATTAAAGGGGATAGGCATCAGCTATCAAATAAGAAACCGGTTAATTTTTCTGCTAGAAAATACCGTTTGGCTTATTGTAAAACGGTATTTATTTGTTAATCAGGGTAGTTTTGCAAGCACGTGGAGGTCTGCAACTAAATGGAGATCAATATTACAACATTACACCTTTTATTTGTACAGCTCTATATCCTACTTTAAGTACTAGATGATACATACACTTATTACCAGAGCACCTCCATTTTTGTTTTATAAATTCATTAACTTGTACAGGCTCAATCGAATCAACTTAACAGATCCCAGTTTCCATGTTTATATACATCAGTTATATTAGAACCACAGTTAGGGGAATAGCGGTTAATAGGAATAACAGTTTAACGGATGGTAAGATGGGTGAGAATTTAAATTATGGTTAACGTAACACATTTATTTCACATTTATATATTCTAAATTATCTAATCATAATTCAAAACTTTATAATTTTTGGTTTACTTATGACTTGAAAATTTTCGAGAAAGAAAAAAACACACACACCCCAAGCAGCACACAACGGTAAAAAATGGTTACAGCAACTACATTGTGACTTATTTGAGTCACAAAGCAGTCACTTTAACTGGTTTGTAACAAGAGTGCTACTAGGGACATATACATAGATATAAAAAAGAACCAATACTAAACATACAGGTTGAACAAACTACAAGCTATGGCTATTGTAAGTTAAAAACACATAAAAGAGTTTCATAAACTCCAGATCACGTAGAGCCTAAATTTCTCAAACCAGTACATTGGGTTGACTACCTCGAGCCCGAAGAATTTAAAAATTTAAAATTTAAAAATAAAAAGCTCAGATCTGACTCCACGATGCTCAGCACATGACCAAAGAACGTGATCTGCGCGCTGGCAAAGCGCGTTTAAAGAAAAATGATCAGGCGAGACATCACACGAATGAAGTCTCGACCCACATCCATCTCCCCAAACCAAGATTTCTTCGACACCTTTGGGATGATAGAATGATGCTATTGCCTCAAATCTCCTCTACTGAATTTTGTTTACTGCTAGCTGGCGAGTGACTGTTGACGAAAAATAGGGGAAAAATATTGAAGACGATTAGTCGATCATAAATATCGCCTTCCATAGCGCCCACTCTTGCAAGCAAGTCCGCTCTCTCATTGCCCAGAATCGAATAATGAGAAGGGCCCATACAAAGGTGATGATAAAATAACGCGAAGATAAAGCACTTAGAAGCTCCTGTATTTTCATGACAAAATACGAGAAGTGCTTTAACGACCTAGAGGAGCGAATAGCCCCTTTAGAACTTCGACTATCCTTGAGGCAATAATTTCTAGCGTAATGCATTTTAGCTAATTCAGCGATGTATACGGAACAAGGAGTTTGAAGGTTACGATTGGCGCTATGAACTTCATTGTACATACCAAAGCCGGTGGACTCCTTTATCAAATACCCGTTAGTGAAAAACGCTCTAATGAAATCAACTTTGTAGCATATATCGCCGGAGCAATCATAGGACGATGATGCTCTGGGATTCCATGAAGTTCCTGCTTCATCGATAAATTGAAATGAACCGAATTGTCTAAGTCGGAGAAGCATACACAAATGGAAATATTTGGCGAAAGGCTGGCATCCTGTGTTATGTACAAGTGGTACAAAGTCATGAAGCGAGTTTGAGGATTCAACTCGAGAAGTTTCTCAAAGTTTTCGATCACCTGGGGTTTATAACTTCACACCTGGTGAGAAGTCGGAGCGCCAATTCTGAAAACCGATCCGAGAGTGGTATGGTATAAGTCGAGTGCATGCAACCTAACGCAAATAACCACCTTTCCTTGAAATTGGCAGGCTGATTTGGGGCTTCTGCTCAGCAACTTTCCGTGGGCGGACACGTCTTCGCTTCCGTGAAGCTCCTTCCGGAAAACTGACTGATGTTCCCTCTCCAGCCAAATCAAAGTCAGACTTGTCAGCTGAACGAGGAGAAAAGGAATTTGCATTCACATTAGGGGATAAGGAGGCTTTTTTCATCATCTCCGCGAGAGATTGCCTGGAACATTGTTTAAGCGAGCGTTATAATTTTTCCCTGCGTTGCTTGTACGCCGGGTACGACGGCAAACCACGAGGAGGAGAACCCTAGCAGAAGCAATTTGGTGTGCTATCTGCGCAGGCGCCATCCGCATGTTTCTTCCTCCAATTGGAGCAGCGTTCTGCTTGCATTTTTGGCAGATCATGATCGAGGCACAAACAACCGCACAGGTAGTTGAAGTTTTCCCAACTAGACGTATTGAGGGAGGGCTGAGCCAGAGAAGGCCACACGAAACGGGTTGGACGGTGTAAAATTTTTTTACCCTTAGTGATCGATACTGTGCCTTGTTTTTGCACATCGAGATCTTAACTGGAGAAAGCAGATGGTTCTAAAAATGACCAACCCCCTGCTTTAGCGGGATCTCAGGGGTAAAACTTGTTTCGGTGACCACACCTTCAATTTCAATACCCCGAGCTGGGATATAAACTCTATACTCGAGTGTTAAAAGCTGAGAGACAGGAATCTAATTGCTTAAGGTTGGACACAACGACCAGAAGCTTATTGGGTCTCACTTTAATTATTTCCGTCACGGCCGAGAATCATTTTGTCAGATTATTAGTAATCTGATAAACATTCAGAGGTTTTGTTTTGTATGTATGTAAGGTAGCCACCATCCCTTCTAAGACCTTGTCTGTATGCAGCTCCACTTAATAGCAAGATCAAATTGAGTTGCCGGGTTGTATTCACAGTAACGCTGTATGAAGGGCCAAAAACGGTGGGGCGGACCCGTAAGCAGAGACACTTACGCGAAACCCGCGGGAACATGAGATTCTCCTTCCAACGATACGATCCAATAAATCGAATAACCCAATTTGCAATACTTATTAAGCTTTCTACGGGATGGCTTGTTAAGAAGGGCGCGTCACTCTCACTGAAACTGTTGGAGTATAATTCACAGCATCACAATCGAATCGGTAGGATAAAGAAAATGATACTGTTTGTTCCCTCCTAGACGCCGGTTGTCATACCACTCCATTGTCCAATTCCAGCTTGAGTGATACCCTGATGCTCCCTCCCTTCCCAATATATATTCAATTTCATATAGTAAGATTTAAAATATAGTGGATTAATATTATAATTATAAAAAATATAGTGAATGAATATTATAACGACACATAATATAGTGAATGAATATAAGAATGATAATAACACTTCCATTTGTGGACCTGAAAGTTAGACAATGTAGCTGCGAGAAAAAAAATTGATATTAAATTATCTCATAAAACTTGGGATACCTATGAATGATCTGAAATTATATAGCAATAGAATAGTAAACCTAAAATTTCGATTCATCGGAAATAGTGATTTTAATGAAATGAATTTAAATGCAATTATGTCACATCATTTAATATCATAACATAAAATAATAAACTGACGTTATAATATAAAATAATAATACTAGCAGGCCAGAAAACTATAGTAGAATACATATATCCGTAACTAAGCTGAACATCCACTCATCGAAAGACTTCCACTGTTGCAGTTTCTATTGGATTAAGATCTACTAAAATTAGAATTTGTTTTCACAATAATAGTCAGAGAACATAATAAACGTAGGTACAAGATGTATCTGACATCTACTGGTATGTTACTGAAAATAAAAATTAGATGTGTATTAATACCATAATAATATTGGAAAAAAAACTGAAAACAGCTAATAATAAGGCGAAATAAATGTCATATGAGTATGAATCTAAAAACTGAATCTTAATAAAACAAACATACAAAAAGATATAAAAAATTGAATTTTTCGACAGCTCTTGTTCATCTGGACCCATAAATGATACTTTATGTCTGTGAAATAGGAAATGAATGATTGTAAACTGCTAGGTTATAAATTAATATATATTTTTGATGAAGAAGGAAAGAGCTTTTTTTAAGTAGAATTTTTCGAATATGATTTTTTCTAAAAAATAAAAAAAAAACATCAAAAACCTTTCTATCTTTTCAAATACATAACGTAGGTTAGATGAGCTATAACTGACAAGGATGCATATATGCGAAGCTGCAAATGACTTATAAAAAAGCATACAAAATGTAATGCATGGATGTTATAATATAAAATGATAATAATTTCATTTTTATTTAAATGTCTGCAGATTGTGGTCCTGCTGCAATTGTACCATGAACCTGAAAGCTAAGACAATGTATCATAGCCACGAGAAAAAAAATTGATTTAAAATTATTTTACAAAACTTGGGATATCCATGGGTGATCTGAAATTGTATAGTATATAAGGAATCATGGGATATAAAGCATATAATGAACCTAAAATTTCGATGTGCTGCTCTGCTAATAAATGTGATATAACCACAAAGGAACTGACTCTTAGCTTCGGGTCTTGATCCCTACTGAGCCCTTGCGGCACGTCAAGCCGGCCAGTTCAGCGCAAGGGAACATTCAGAGGTTTTGTTTTGGGCTGAAAATAGACAACCCATGGACCAGCTGAATCAGCTGGATAAGCTCGTAACTAGACTAGTAACTTTATTAGACACCTCTTTATTTGGTGTCAAGAATGAATCATCTTCTGATAAATCATCCATGTCGCACCCGTGGGAGCTTATGACGCTCAACCACTAAGCCAATTATAAGAACACATTATACAATACAATACAAAACAACAAAGATTAAGTTTAAACCAAATACGCAAAGTGGAATTACCATCTATTCAGGTGAGAATAAGAAAAACAAAACACTTATCATATATGTATTACTGAGCTGCTGCTGCTGTTGTTGCTGCCGCCAGGTGTCTGGCCGCCTATACCGGTGAGGAGTGAAGTGCAACGAATGTGATGCGATGAACCGTTACAGCCGATGAAATGTAACGGATAGCCTCTATCACTAGGTCAACTGAAGAAGAATCGACTGACCGACAATTGAATGAATATTTTTGCAATTGAGCAAAGGGTCAGATTTCAGAAAGAATCACATTGTGCCCGATTCACATTTTTTTTTTGCTAGAATGAATTAATATTCTCCGAATTTAGAGTTTTAACACCGACAAACCGACATGAAACTCAATCTTCATTATTGATCAAGAATCCATAACGATCGATTCAAATGTGCAGCGATCCCATCTGTCAAAACCTATAGAATCATTTTATCTAGATCAAATAAATGTGTCCAGAATTGCTGAGACATGAACCTTCTTATCAAGTTCCCAAGGATGTTCGTGGCTTCAATAAACGTTCTCAGCGAACACGATGATAGATGTCAGTAATATAATTTGAACAGAAATATTAAGACATTTTCTATTGTCTTTCATGTCGGTTTGTCGGTGGTTTTAATATGGTTCGAACAAGCATGATTGCTGTAAGAATATTTTTATTTTTATGTGTATTATTACTCTATGTATTGTTTTTTGTCCTAAACAACGATAAAATCGAACAAAAAGGCATTCTTGCTGAGGTTTACACACGATGAAATCAATACCTTTCGATTTTTCACAAATTTTTCACACAAGGAAAGCTTTTTTTTCAGGTACCTTTTGTTGTGGCTTTTAATTAAAAGTTATTCAGGATCACGTTTTGCACTGTGCGTTGTGGAGCAAACATTTTGAAATTTCTGTCAATCTAATGCTCATGCGTCTTGACAACAGGCAACAACAGAGACGAAGATACCTAAAACATGCCAAATGTTCCATATGATACTAGAAAATTCATTACGAGGGCCCAGTGCAATTTTTGCAAAAGCTTTTGGTGCGTTCAAAATAAATTTAAATGTTTGCTAGATTGTGTCGTTTGATCAGAATGTTTAGAAATATTATTTCAAAATACCAAGTATTATTTTCAAGCATCAATTTTCCATTATAAAGAAAATAATATTGCTACCGCAGTCCAAACTAAAGTCACCCGGAATACCTGCAATCGCCACGCTTAGGGCATCTTTAACGGCGGTACAAATCGTGGTTTGGATTTATTTTTTTGGACCAAATGCAAAAACATCGCTGCACCGGTGTTGTAAATTTTGTCTTATACCGGATCTATTTTGCTTCGTTTTACAACTGGTATATGTTTTGATCTATTCTTGCAGCAATTTGGAACAAGAAAAATACCGTTCCAAAACACTACACGCTACTTGATAACGCCAATTAATGAGTAAAACTTCAGCATTTACAAAACAAAAACTCAAGTTAATAATCTACCATATTGTTTACTCCCAAACCCTCTCGCAAACCAACAAAACTTTGAATGCAGATCGATGGACCTAATGCCTGTTATTTTTAAGTTGTTGCAGATATTGTTCCGGTTTTATTTTCATTCCGGAAGAGCATTGAGGCTTGCTGAGGTATATTTATAGACCGAAAAGTGGCCGTGTTTGATGCGGGTGATACTCGCGCCTAACAGAAAGTGGTGCTGCTCGCCACGGATGCTGATAATTACCTCAAGTTGCTTCCGGTGCTAGCGAATTGTCTTTTCGTTTCATTTTTGTATAACGAATGGTTCTCTAAGTTTTTTACAGCCACAGCATTTTCAGGGAAACGCTGGATAGTTTGAAATGAGGAGGCTCCCAGAAGTGTGACTAGTGTGGATTCTACGGATTCCGAATAGTATTTCGATTGCTTGGAAATGAAAAGTAATGAAGTCTTCAAAGCGAACAATCGGTTTATTGATGGATTGGTCATGACTAGCACTCGCAAATAGCTCAAACAGATAACTTTTCGAGAAGCCTGTTGTATATAAACTTTTGGCAGGTTTACTGGGGATCAGGATATTCGAATTCAAGTTTATCTTCTGTGGGAGAGGATACATTTTACTATAGCAGTTTTGATAAGCTTTCTGGGGGGAAACCGATGATATGTTGAAGATAGATTCAATTCGTATTTCGCGGAGGGAAAGTTCGAAAACTCTTTGATTTTTCCAGGAATCGTTTTTAAATATTGTATTATTCAATTGCATATTCTACAGCTTTTAAATAGTCTCGGCAGTTACATGAATTGGTCAGAACTTATATAAGCTTCTAGAAACTAAACGAACTCTTTGAAAATTATTTTGTAAATTACTATACACTTCGGAATACTTATGGATTGGGTGGAAATATAATGAACTTGAAAAAAGTTGATTAAGCTTCTCGGAAGTTAAATAAACTTATTGGAAGTTTCAAGATAATCATGAAGTTTGCTTGCTTTCTTTTGAGAAGAGAAGTAGTGGAACTTCAGAGAAGTCCATTAAATTGCCGAAACATTCTCAACGTTTCTGGAAAGTTGGTTGAACTTCCAAAAAGTTTGCTGATTACCCATGGAATAGAAACAACTTTCTGGAAATAACCGAAACTTTGAGAAGCAGATTTAGCTTCCCAGAAGTTATTTGGACTCCCAGTTGGTACATCTTCATGATAAAAAGCAAAATATCACAAATATTTCAATAATTTATGAGTTTGTCGATTTGTTAAATTTTTAATAAGTTGGTGGAATTTCGATGAAATAAATAGCATTTCCGAGAGGTTGTTAAACCTTCAGGCAAACAAAAGAGCAAGTATTACTCGTCGTCTGCTAACGACGCAATACTGGCAGTAAAAATTATTTGGTCAAACCAATCCATGGCAAAAAGTTTGCGAAAAATCTGCGATGTCTGATAAAAAAAACTTCTGATCTCTGATGTTGAATGATTGACAGGATGATAGGTACTGGTGGGTTTTACAACAAGAAATACAACAGCGGTGCGAAGAACACGAAGTTGGTCTATTTTAGCTGGTTCTATTCAAGCTCTGCTGATGGAAATCAAGTATAAAGTTGTTCCAAAAATAGACCACCGCTGAAGATGCCCTTAGGATTCGATCGAAAAGATAATTACCAGAGAAAAGCGCTCAAGTTAAAATTTCAACATGCCTCTGCCGACTGTTGAATGACGGCTCGCTTGCTGGTTCACATCGCGTTTATGATGGAAGCAAGGAGCTTGCATGTTATGCGCTATGTGTCGCTTGGTAACATTCAATTTGACGATCGCTTGGTGATCGTCATCATCAAATGAGATCCACCTGTGCCCGAAAATTGCACCCGTCTTCGTCTTCGGGGGTTGCTATATACTGCCGCAAGGTGAATCGTGCACACCGGTCATCTAACATTTGGCTGCCCTGCAACTTCGTAAAGGTGTAGGGTAGGTAGGTATGGTTGCTCAAAACTGACCATCATATCAGATATGAGCCGAATGTTTCTCTCCTCGGCAGTTTGCGCAGCAGGTTATCAAGGAATTTACGATCAGCTAGCAGGATGCGATCGGAAGGACCCGAAACTCATCAAATTAGTTGATGAACATTGTCCGCCCAAAACACGATGATGAGCTGACTGCTGCTTTTTCGATGTGCGATGGTTCCGATAAGCCTGAAACTGGTGGCGGTGGAGAGATAAGCATCACCGATAATCGAAATTTTCGCTACCTCTGGCGTATGTAGGCACTTTGATGTGCGAGCATGTGGTTGTACTCAACTGTGGTAATCAATTTTGAATAAGTTCTGCCTACCAACATAGGAGTTCTATTGAGTGAATTGTTCGTGGTGGTTCTAGTTCCAGAATGTGCTAGAACAATACTTATATCAGGAAATTGTGCTTAAGAATTCTTATATTTTAATGAAACGCATCAGTGGGCCACTCTACTCGGAGTTAAAAAAAAAAAACTTGCGTTCCATATGAAAATGTAACAGCAGTATTCTAAAATATCTGGTACAAAGTGACGAAGAAAACTACTCTACAATGTGGTTCATTCTATCTACACTATCTATAAATCAGAACGATGGATCAATGGCAACAGTATAAGAAATAAAAACATGTAGTACTTAGCTGACTCGATTGAAAACATTGTATGATCGTAAATTAGAACTGAGGGGGTAAGAAGCCAAAAAGTGTAAAAAATGATAAAACTTAAGTTAAGCATTCCAAAATCATTCAAATTATATGCAAATTTGGTAAACATTGGACCACCCTGAGCCATTTGAGCCGGAAAAACGATTCGAAAAACATAAATTTTCTTTTTTTGTGAATAAAATTAATGTCACTTACATTGCTTGGCTTCTAACACCTTGAAATGTTTTTTTTTTAGTTTACTTGCAAATATGAGTCCTGCGTATTTAGTTTTTTTTTATTAAGGCCCATTTCTCAAAAGTGCATTTGAGTCGATCAATTAGAATACCTTTTTCGCCAGTTTCATCAATTGTGTCATCTATGGCTTTCTGTGCATTGTAATGTTACGAGGTTTTTTCAATTAAAATTTAAATAATTTCTAATAGATTTAAAAAGTAGAGAAGGGTATGTGTCCCTTGAATCAGCGTTATATGTAGTGGTTGATTACATTTTCAATTATAACTCATAAAGTAATTGAGCTGGAAAAGATATTCCACTCATATGAAGACAACAGAAAATGGCTTGATTCGTGGATAGTCTCAAAAAAACGAACACTTCTAGCGCCAAAGTATTCGAGCTTCAGAAAAACAAAATCATGAGTGCAAAAAGTAAAGCAGAGGCTTGGAATGAAGGTTTTCAAAGTGTAAAAGGTGCTCTTTATTTGTTCCAAATTTATCAATATTAACATTTCATGTTAATCTAGGTGCTCCAACTACTACCGTAACGTATCAACCTTAATTGTTAAAATATGTACCTAATTTTATTTACTATGTTAATGCCTTAGCAGTTCAGTATTTTAAATAGGTTTTTATTCCTGCGTGTCAGTAATAATCTTAAAACTAAAACAAACTAAAACTAATTTTAGCTAAGCATAAAGGGAATGAATCATTGTAAAACGAGATTGCGATGATTTTTGTCTGAAATTATTAATTATTTTGTTGGACTTTTGTTCTAAAGTCTCAACATTCGAAATTCTATGTACTTCGTTAGAACTGTACCAAGAAGGCAGCTTCAAAATCATCTTCAGAACTCTGTTCTGAATCCTTTGAAGTGTTTTTTTTTTCCTGGTAGCACAACAACTAGACCATATTGGAACAGCATAAAGAATGGCCGGTCTAAAAATTTGTTTAAATATTAGTAGTTTGTTCTTCTGACAAAGTTTGGATTTTCTGTTTATAAGAGGATATAAACATTTTATGATCGTAGTGTGCGGGGCGCGAAGCGAGACGTGAAAAAAATTCTCATTTTTGCTCCGTTTTGATTTTATTTGTATTTGTATATTTTTTAAATTTCGGTCGCGGAGTGCTCTTCGGAGTGTGCTTCAATTGATTGTTACGGGAGTGCCAACCGACCACCATCATAATTTGTGCGTTGTCCCAACGGTGTCCTTGCTACGATTGCATGGCGCTATAACTATAAGCCATAAAAGGCTAGGACAAGAGTTAGTGCTCATGTCCCAACCGGCAGTCAAGCTCTCACGCAAGAAAAGGCGCTATACCCTTGTGTTGAAGAGCCTGTCACACCCAGGGCAGCTCTTCTGGCGCCTCCATCGTCTCCACAACAGCCAACCCAGGATTATGTATGGTCGGAAAATGCTATAAGAGGATATAAACATTTTATATATTTATTACATTTGGCTTGAATGCCTTCAATGTGATCTTTAAAATTTAATTTTTGATCAAGTACCAGACCAAGTTATTTCACTTGACTACTACTAGGTTCAGAAAGGAAGTTCTAGGTTTATGTGGTAATATTAGGTGCGCAACTAAGTTCCCGCTGTTTAGCAATAGATGGCGCCAGTAGTAAGTGCTGGTCGAATGTTGTACATCTCAAGCGTCATAAACCAAGCTCAGACATATGGTAAACAAACCGCTTTGCCAAATCAGTGATTTTGGTTTAGTGTTATATATTTTGGTTGTTTGAAGATGTCTGATTTCGTGCCAAATAATCGTCATTTGCGGGAAGTGTTGATTTTCTTCTTTCATTCGAAGAAAACGGCGGCTGAGCACATCGAGAGCTCCAAAAAGTTTACGGTGATGCTGCTCTGAGTGAAACAACGTGTCGTGATTGGTTTCGTCGCTTCGAAAACGGTGATTTCAGTGTTGATGATCGTCCGCGTGAAGGAAGGCCAAAAAACTTCGAAGACTCTGAATTGGAGGCATTGCTCGATGAGGATCCGTGTCAAACGTAAGAAGAGCTTGGTTCAGGATTAGGAGTTTCCCGCCAAGCCGTTTCTAAACGATTGCATGCGTTGGGAATGATTCAAAAGCAAGGAACTTGGGTTCCTTACGATTTGAAGCCAAGAGATGTTGAGCGTCGTTTTTTCGTCTGTGAACAACTGCTCCAGCGGCAAAAAAGGAAGAGTTTTCTACATCGCATTGTGACGGGTGACGAAAAATGGATTCATTACAGTAACCCAAAACGGAAACATTCATGGGGACTGCCCGGGCATGCTTCAACATCGTCGCCTAGGCCGAATATTCACGCTGCGAAGGTTATGCTGTGTATTTGGTGGGACAAGGTTGGTGTTATTTATTATGAGCTGTTGAAACCAAACGAAACCATTACCGGGGAACGGTATCGAACTCAATTGATGCGATTGAGACGAGCACTGCACGAAAAACGGCCACAATACGAGCACAGACACGAAAAAGTGATTCTTCAGCATGACAACGCTCGACCTCACGCTACGAAACCCGTGAAAACCTACTTGGAAACGCTCAAATGGGAAGTCCTACCCCACCCGCCATATTCTCCTGATATTGCACCGTCCGATTATTACTTGTTCCGTTCGATGGCACATGGTCTCACTGGTCAGCTATTCCACTCATATGATGACATCTCAAAATGACTTGATTCTTGGATAGCATCAAAAGACGAACAATTCTATTGAAATGGTATTCACGTTCTACCAGAAAGATGGGAAAAAGTCGTAGCTAGTGATGGGCAATACTTTGAATAATTCGTTTGAAACCTTTGTTTTCAAAATAAAGTTTCTTTTTCACCAAAAAACAGCGAGAACTTAGTTGCGCACCTAATATTATAAGTTGAGTTTTGGAAGCGTTGGGAGAAATCTTCCATTTCTGTAAATAAGAAGAGAAAATGTCTAAACTTTTCTGCAGTCTCCAGCAAATGACACGAAGATTTCTTCCTTTAGCGGCAATGCCTGTGTCATCGGAAAACAAGGATTTCTGGCAACTCTGAGGCAAATCAGGGAGGTCGGAAGTAAAAATGTTATATAATATCGGCCCAAGAACGCTTTCAATTTAGCAATCAAACCTTCATGCCAAACACTGTCGAATGCTTTTTATATGTCTAGAGGAACAACTCCAGTTGAGCAGCGTGCTAAGTAGCCATGTTTTTGCATTTAAATTATTTAACCATAATGGACGACGAAACATATGTGATCGAAGACTTTCAACAGCTACCTGGCTTCTTGTACCATAATGCAAAGAAATGCGATTGCTGATTATTTCCGGGCAAAGAAGGTGTCTAAATTCCCCCAAAAGTATTTGGTTTGGCAGGCCACATGTAGTTGTGGTCGAAAATCCAAAAGTTTCGTCTCTATCGGCACTGTCAACAAGGATAACGCCTCCCCAGCTCTGTTTTGGCTTGATTTGGCTCCCGATCACTAAGCAAAACCCGTCTTGGAATGGTATACGGCACAAGAGGTCAAATACGTGCCAAAAATAGCCATTTAACTGTCTAAAACTTTACCCGATAGCAAAATACTGGGATTTGGTGAAGCGGAAACTCTTTGAAACTAAGAAGAAAGCATATGGGATCGACGATTTTAAGAGAAGATGAAGAAACGCCACCGCTAGCGTGTCTGAGGATACTGTAATCTGATGGCGGGTGTTCGATAAAAGTAGCACACCGAATATCTTCTGTAAATTTTGAACCGGCCTAGGCCGAATATTCACGCTGCGAAGGTTATGCTGTGTATTTGGTGGGACAAGGTTGGTGTTATTTATTATGAGCTGTTGAAACCAAACGAAACCATTACCGGGGAACGGTATCGAACTCAATTGATGCGATTGAGACGAGCACTGCACGAAAAACGGCCACAATACGAGCACAGACACGAAAAAGTGATTCTTCAGCATGACAACGCTCGACCTCACGCTACGAAACCCGTGAAAACCTACTTGGAAACGCTCAAATGGGAAGTCCTACCCCACCCGCCATATTCTCCTGATATTGCACCGTCCGATTATTACTTGTTCCGTTCGATGTAGCCGTGCTAAGTAGCCATGTTTTTGCATTTAAATTATTTAACCATAATGGACGACGAAACATATGTGATCGAAGACTTTCAACAGCTACCTGGCTTCTTGTACCATAATGCAAAGAAACGCGATTGCTGATTATTTCCGGGCAAAGAAGGTGTCTAAATTCCCCCAAAAGTATTTGGTTTGGCAGGCCACATGTAGTTGTGGTCGAAAATCCAAAAGTTTCGTCTCTATCGGCACTGTCAACAAGGATAACGCCTCCCCAGCTCTGTTTTGGCTTGATTTGGCTCCCGATCACTAAGCAAAACCCGTCTTGGAATGGTATACGGCACAAGAGGTCAAATACGTGCCAAAAATAGCCATTTAACTGTCTAAAACTTTACCCGATAGCAAAATACTGGGATTTGGTGAAGCGGAAACTCTTTGAAACTAAGAAGAAAGCATATGGGATCGACGATTTTAAGAGAAGATGAAGAAACGCCACCGCTAGCGTGTCTGAGGATACTGTAATCTGATGGCGGGTGTTCGATAAAAGTAGCACACCGAATATCTTCTGTAAATTTTGAACCGTATCAGTAAAAACCCCGAAAACTTGAGCAAATCTTATCCATAGTGTATTGTTTACATTTGTCATGTTTCATAGTTATTCATACAGTAGCTCTAGTCATGTCGTCGAAACAAGAAATTGGCCATGAAAAAAATGTGTGTACTTACAATCAAAATCCAGAGGCATGCCTGAAGGAAGGAAAGGAGTGGTTGTGAATATGGTCCAACAGACAGTTCAAGAACCGTCCAAATATGCCAATTCGAGACTTTGCTAAAGATTACAAGGAGTCAGTCGGTTTTGTGCAGTAAACCTTGAAGCGTTCTGGGTTACATGTTTATAAGGAGAAAAAAGCCCCAAACCGTAATGAAAAGCAAAACATCATTGCGATAACCAGCGCCCGGAAACTTACACGAAGTTGCTCACCAAAGCGTGTTCCATCGTAATGGATGACGAAACTTACGTCAAGGCCGACTTCCGTCAACTTCCTCGGCAAGAATATTTCGTTGCCAAGTCAAAGTTTGGTTTTCCGGAGGAAAGAATAGATTATCGAAGTTTGGAAAGAAGATCCTGATGTGGCAGGCAATTTGCGGATGTGGTGAAATAAGCGCTCCTTTCATCACTGTGTGCTTTAAGTGCTTTAAGAAGCGTCTCTTGCCATTTATAAGGAAGCACAAAGGATCAACTCTGTTTTGGCCTAATCTAGTATCCAGCCACTACGCTCGAAAGGTGTTGGAGTAGTGCCGAGCCAACGGAGTCAATTTTGTGCCAAAAAATATGAACCCACCAAATTCATCGGAACTAAAAAACGCAATTAAAAATATCTGGGCTAGTATAAAGAAGGAACTTCGCAATCATCCCAAAAATAATAAAACAGAGTTGGAGTTGAAGAAAGTTTGGGTAATAACAGCGGGTGGATAGTCATATTTTTTGGCTCAGAAAGTACTAGCTCGGTCCCAAGCTTAATGATTCGCCCCTAAGACCGTAGCTCACAACAGTACACTCTCAAATATTCTGTCAAAATAACATAGCGAATCAAAACAAAAACAAAGATACTTGTACCAAAAGGTACTGAGAGCGCAAGAGTGCATGGAAAGGTGCAGACTGCAAGGTGTACTTCGGAACTAGGGGTTCTACAACAGTGAACCAATTTCAAATAGCTAGTTGCACATTGATTGTTGGTAATAACTAGTGCTGTAAATAGTCATCTCGACCCAATGCGCTTAACTTGCCAAACAACCCGTTCAAGAAGCGGATTTTCACAATAGCACGTATGAAGAAATTGTTGTGCTTGATTATTTTTAAAAATTAAGTTCACAATATATTGTTCTAACTGTGAAACCTAAGACGTGAAAGCGCAATATCTGAATATTCAAATTATATTCATCATTGAGTCAAGAGCTGCATTTTTATCATACACCACATTCATTAATTCAGCTGTTGAACCAAGTTTTTGGTAAATTTATGCAATTGCACAAAATTACTTTTTACAGCACTGGTAATAAAAAAAGACTGGGAAAATCGGTTGTATAAAATTTGATGGGTGGAGTGAAAAGAAAGGTGCTGGTCTTCGAGATGGAAGCTGCAATTGAATAAAACAAATTTTGTTTATCATAACTCATTAGATGTTTTTCATTCCCTGAAAATTTCAAGAAAATCCGATACTCGGTTTAATTTTGGTGAGTTAATATGTGTAGGCCATTTGTATCGATACACGCTTTATAGCTAGTGGATAATCGCTTACAACTCAATTACTTTATGAGTTTCTATTGAAAATGTAGTGGATCACTGCTTATAAGGCTATTTACTATGAAACCATTCAATTTTACCAATAACAACTGATTTTAAAAATTGGCAACTGAATGTAAAATGGATTTCCAACGCTGATTAGGAGTCCCGGGTGAGATTGTAATTCGTGACCTTGCCATGAGGGGTACGGATTAAATATAACCAGGGATCAGTTGGGACCTAACAAAAATTAACCGCGCTTTCCAAAAGCACAGGTGCATCAGATACATAGTTTGTGGTCAAACTTCATAACACATCCAACCATCTTCATTTCTCTACATTTACCGTTTCCTTTGCTCTATGCATCGTTGGCCATAGAGGTTCTCACAGTAACCCCATTTGACTTCCAGTTGTCCTTCTTTTTTATCGACTTCAAATATCATTCACATTCCCAGGTGATGAAACATTGCAACAAGGAACTTAATTCCTTTACGAGCAACAGCAGGTTGCTCGACCACCAGTCCTGGCAACACCTTGAATGCAAGGAAAGGAGCAGGATATTTTCGGCGGTAACGGCATTTTTCCACTGACACTCTTGAACCGAGACGCACATTTAATTCCTTCCCCTCTGCGGATCAAGATCAAGGCGCAGTAGAACGGAAAATTTCTCCTAGCGAGCCGTTTTATTTCTTTCTTCCCAACTTTCTTCCTTCCATTTGCGGAATTGGTCATTTGGAAGGCCGTCTGCTTTCGTTCATGGCTCATCAACTACGAGCGGTTGAATGATGCACATGTTGCACAAGCTGTCCGTTTTTTTTTGTTTGCTGTTTATTGTCAGGATCATCGAGTGCAGTTGGCGCGATAATATGAGGTTGTTACAGCATTACAAATTAACTGTATTACCCAACCAACTTTACGGCTGTCAGTAAGCTGATACTTGGAACATCTGACTTTTATTCGAAGCTGCTGAGGAAGGTGCAATGAACTTTTCTTGCGTTTTTCACCATACATACGTTGAGGCAGTACATACTGAAAACGTGTGTAAAGTAGCAATTTTAGCAATGCCTTTGACACTAAAAAATTAATGAAAATGGTCCAACTTCAAATGCGTATCGGAAGTGACCCACAGAAAAAAAAAAGTAAAATAATCCTCTTGTTCAGTAATAAAAAACATATAAATTTTTCGACCATATTATCATAACTATAGCTGCCTATATTGATCATTAAGCAGCACGATCGTATCGACAAAGACAGAGTGGAAACAGATGCTCGTTGCTTCACACTCGTGTTGCTGACTGTAGGCATGAAAGTGCGCTGAAACGACCGATCAGCTGTTCGAGCATCGTCGGGCAAGGAATCAACGCGTTATCACATTCAGGTGGACCGAGTATCCTGCGCACATGAGTTAATTTGATCTTCTTTATTTTAAGCACTACCTTTTTCGATGATTGATGAGTTATGTTGTACAGTAAGGACGCGAAAATGGTTATTATAAAATTTGAAAGATAAAAATGAATGGCTTTTGGTGATTTGCATAACGATCATTTATCCTTTGGTCTAAACATTTGCATAAAGCTCGATTCACTTAATACCTGGACGCGAAAAATCAGCTCTATGTATCTCGGGTATTGATGAAATAAAACAGTTGAGGTATTTTATTTCACTCTCAGGAAAATATATTAACAGTCCTATTCCGTTTTGGTGAGGATCTTTTGGATACACTCTTCCTCAACACGAGTGGCCATTTCATTCCACCAGCTCTTCATCTCTGCAGTATCCCGAGTCACTTTTCCAGTGTTATGAGCCAATCAGCTCCCGCTAAACAATGAACCGATATTTCTTGATTCACTATTGATAAATGATTAAGTATTCTGAATAGTTACAGTTATCATTGTTTCTTTTGTTGGCAATGAATCGAGTTTTATTGAAAGTTTCCGCTATCTAAACCCCTTGAAGAGTGAGAGCACTCTTCAAAGGCGCACCCCTTTTATCAGTCAAAACCAGATTCATTGCTAACATCAAAAAGAAAATGAGAATTCACATAAAGAAGACTAACCATGTTTTATTCCAAGCTCAATCTCGGTAGCTCAATCCGAGTATTGTCATTTTAACAAGACATAAAATGTAATAAGGACTAAGATATGTTCCTTTGATTACAGAAAACAAAACTGTTCCCTAATTTGAATTAATTCGGACTAGGGTTCGGTGGTTAATCTGATACCCCGTAACGTACCTCGAAAAGGTTACAGTACTGGAAAAAATAAAGTACGAACCTGATGGAATTAAATTCAAATCGCAATAACTTCTTCGGCATTAGATATTTTAATACGATTCATATGGATAAAATGTAGTATTTTTAAATTTATAAAATTTGTACCACATCATTACCTCTTTATATTGCATATATTTTTAATAGTTTAATAAAATGCCAGCATGAGTCGCTTTTCAGCTGGACAAAATAAAGTACGCACTACTACAACCACAACTGTGCATCTTGACGTATGCCAATGCCCCTCGAACCGCATAGAAACGTAAAAAAAATAAAACTTGTTTGTTGTTAATGTATCATGTCAAGTGCGTTTCAATCCGATAAGATGAAAAAAAAAAAACAAATTTCTCTAGATATCCGCAAACTTATAGTTAAAAACCGTCAAGAGGGCCTTTCAAACAGAAAAATCACTCGGAAATATGAATTAAGTGAGGCAGGAGTGCGAAAAATATGCAAGAAGTACGAGGATCTCGGAAATGTGGCATACAGATCAGGTAGAGGAAGGAAACGCAAGACAACAATCAATGATGATCGCCGAATTGACCGCGAAGTGACTAAAAACCCATCGATCACCAGCCGTGTAATCAAGGAAAACGTTAACTTGAACATATCCGATCGATCTGTGCGCAGAAGACTACATGAAACAGGTTATAAGAACAGCTTTGCCCAACGCCGACCTTTGATTTGCAACGTTAACAGGTTTGTTTGTTTTGCTGTTAGCATTTATTTAAGACTATTTATGACTCCTGTAGGATCAAACTTCTCAACTTTGCCCAAAAGTACATCAACAAGCCATTAGACTTCTGAAAACAGGTCCTCTGGAGTGATGAGACCAAGTTCGAGTCCTTTGGTCGTAAACAGAGGGCACGAGTCTGGACAAAACCGGGAGAAAAACTTGCAGATAAAAATGTTCAAAAAACAGTGTAGCACCGAGCAGGTGTGGGGGTGCTTTGCGTGGTCTGGGGTTGGAAATCTTGTCAAAATAGATGGAATAATGACAACCGATTCTTACATCAGCATTCTGAAAAGAAATCTGAAGGAGTCGGCACGTAAAGCTGGTTTGCAGAAAAAGTTAAGTTCAACGACCCCAAGCACACCGCCTACAAAACCACTTCCGTGCTTCCCGTATCAAACTATTGGAATGGCCACCTCAAAGCTCGGACTTGAATCCTATCGAAAATTTGTGGTCTATTCTGGATCAAAACGTTGACAAGGGAGACGTGACCAACCGTGACAAACTATTTGAAGCTCTGGAGAAGGCCTGGATGAATTTAAACCCTTAACACATCCGAAATTCCATCGAAAGTATGCCACGACGCCTACAAGCCGTTATTGAGGTGCGAGGTGGTCATACTAAGTATTAATTTTAGCAATTAGCAGTGAATTTTTTAAGTGCGTACTTCATTTTGTCCATAAAAAAACGAACAATAGTTTTTTGTTGAAAATATCACTCTCAAACCCCCAATCAATCCATATTCCGAAAATACACATGCAACTGTAATTTTCATCCAAAGATATCGAAATGTTATCTTCCATAGTTCCTGGATAATATGACAAATTATGAAAATATGAAAGGTGCGTGCTTTATTTTGTTCAGTACTGTATCTATCAGCGTTACGGGTCAATATTGATAGGTTAGTCAAAGACGAATTTACGCTTGCTCTGTTTTCAGTCTTTTGACGTTTCTGTCGCGAGTGGTCAGTCGCCGCTCTCCAATTATTGTAGTAGTATGGTGTGTCAAGCATATTGATACTGTAGAACCAGGAAAAGAGAAAATTTTCAACCCGATATATCCAGCTGGTTAATACCTAAGTTAAGATGAGACAACTGGGTATAGATTTTGATCCAATGTCCACACAGCCGCCGATTAGTTAACTTCGAAGAGTTAAGAATTACAGAACTGCTGTTTTGAAGTCTGCGAGTGAGTTAGGAACTACAGAACTGCTGTTTTGAGTAGGCCGTGTTGCTTTGAAATCGTAGCAGATCCTGCCGTTTTAGAAATAGGAGGCAGATGATCCCCAGGTAGCAGCTTTGAGAGATTGGGATGAGCTGGTTAGCGGAAAATTAACCTGATTCGTTAGGTTGGCATAAAGCATGGGAAAATTCATTCACTCGCATGAATACCGCCGATATAAAATAGCAATACTCGGTTGCAAACAGAATAGTGAACGTGTGTGATGTTTCCTATCGAATGATTTTACAAGAATCCTCGAAAACGAACATTGTAGAAAGAATAAACGAGGAAAATAGAATCATGTGAAACAAATTTTCAGCTAGACGTATTGAATGAAAGCGTTGTCACTGAACGCAAGCGATTTTAATACACCGAATGAGATTATTTTGACTCAGTGAATGCAATCAGCTAGAAGGATCAGCAGCGTTACGGTTTAAAATGACGCTTTATGTTTTTATGTTGCATTAGATTGTTTAACACCATGTAAGATCATCATTTGAAATGTTAAATTATGTTTAAGGTATGATTTGAAGAAATGAGTGTGATTCAATCAATCTCGCTCAGCTGAATCAAACTGAATGGAATCGTTAATGATTCAGCGGGTAAAAAATAGGCAATGAGAAATCGTCCACACTGCTACCGTCCGATTCATTCACTGTACGATCAGCTGCCAGTTTTGCTCAATGCTGTTTTCTACGAATATAATGAAAGCATAATAGTAATGAACAGAATCGGAATAACTGAAACGTAGTAACGCTCACTTCTGAAGGTTTATGCGTGTGAGTGAGAAATGGGCGCAAAGTGAACCGATTTTTCCCATGCTTGGTTGGCATTTGTGCTACCGGTGATTGTTGCATAGTTGGGCCAGAAAACTTCGGTTGAATTGATCGTCCGGTAGCTGACCTCCTCCGCGAACGGGGCCTACAAATCGCTCGACTACGACTAAACGTCAGTAGGGCATCGTTGTTGAGATAAGTTGATGGAATTACGTAGCCGGAGATCTTCGGATTGAGTGCCCTTGTGGATCATGACCCGCTCGATTCGCTGCTGGCCTATGTACGGTTTTTTGATGATTATATGATGATGATTACTGATAAACTGCGTCTCCAGCATGTTCACCTCCATGCTAACTCGCAGGATAAAATCCGCACAAACGGTTGTCGACTTAGGGTATACACCGTGTCCAATATATTCTCATACAAAATAAAACACTATTTATTTCAAATCGATAATTCAGATTTTATTGATAACATTACCCATTATATTGCAATATAATATTGATCAACTACAGCATATGTTTTGGAATAACACCGCTTTTAACCTTCTTGACCAGCGCCAGACGATTTTCGAAACCGTCACAGGCGGCACGCACGACTTCCATCGGCATTTCGTCCCAAATTCGTTTTATTACGGTTTTAAATTGGTTCATATTAGACGCCCTGTGGTCATTTACATTTGCCAGCATGTATGACCATACGAAATAATCCAAGTGATTCAGATCTGGTGAACTGGGAGGCCATCCATTCTTGTCCAAAAAGTCGGTCAAATTTTCTCGACACCAGCCCTGAACGAGATTTGCAGTATGCGATGGCGCTCCGTCTTGCTGAAACACATAGTGATCGTCTCCAAACACCTCTTGTACATATGGCTTGACAACTTTCTCCAAAACTTCCGTTTTATAATATACGGCATTCACTTTAACGAATTTTTCGATGAAAACCAGTGGTAATTTACCTCGCTTGCAAATTCCTCCCCAAACCATCACTGACGCAGCACTTTGGAACCGTGGAATATTCTTATCACTCTCTGGAACAGTTTTCGAAGAGAGAGCCCACAATATGTCGTTCTGGACACTGTGGGATTGTTGCAAGACGAATAACTTTTCGAATAACCGTGCGCGACCGCGACAAAAGCAGACTTGTTCTTTCGAGTCGTTTCTGCTTGGAAGGTTCCGAAACTCCGTGAACCTTACGTTTCTTGAAAGCTTGGAATCCGAGGTCATTTTGCAGTATATTGTGCAATGACGATCTCGAAGCATTCAGATCTGCGGCCATTTTACGTACAGAGCGCTGTGATATTCGTCTAATCCGTTTCCTGACCACTTTAACAACTCGTGCAGTCCGCACCATACGAGTACGACCGGATCTCTTCCGGTCATCCAACGAGCAGGTGTCATGGTACCTTCGGACCTTTGGTTCGGTACACAAAATCCCGCTTTACTCCGAGGTTTTTCAAATTTCTGAAAATAGCGCCCGGGCGCTCACCTTTCGGAAACTTTTTTATCACCACAGCACGAAACTCCTTCATCGCTGGTAAAAGATAAACACCGAATGAAAACAATCGGACATAACCTAAAAGCGTTTGTATAAACATAGTGCAAAACTACACCAACACATACGTGAAGCATCTTGAGTAGTTGCACGACACCAATGCAAGGAAAAAGTGTATGAGAATATATTGGACACGGTGTAGAATCGGCCACTAAGTTCGATTTCCTCTACGCAGGGCACTACGACCGTGTCCTCCTTGATCTTCCTAACCTGCTCTCTGTTTAGATACTCAATATTCACATTATGATTACTGGTATACTATTATCCGCTGTGATCGCTTGCTCGGGGGGGGGGGGATGGCGAGTCCGTTTAGAGGAGCAAGTTTGATTTGACGCACACGTACAGTCGCTGACGTAGTTCAATGTTGCCCTCGATCAGACGATCAGTAGGAATCGCTGCTGGTCGGTTTCATCTGAAATTCCGTCGAAGTTTCGTCGATTTTTACCTGTGGCTGGTTGAATCAGCTGTGAGGAATACATTGCTTCATAGATTTTCCCTAGATGTTTTTCTTACGTTTCGTTGTTTATAAAAAAGTATCGTAGAGTTGCCAAAAAAAGTTTTCTATTTCGTGGTGAAAATAATTTCACCACTTCACAGAGTTTTTAAAACACCTCATACTTGTTTCACATGGTTATATTCACCTTAAAATGTGGGACTAATTGAAGCTTTCAAAAACATGTAACAAAATGAGGAGTGCATAGTAAAAAAAACGTCATTAACGCTAACGTTTTAAGTAGGTTATTGCCTTTAAAGGAAAGATATAAAATATACGGGACGAGAAAGGTCTATTTGTATAATTTGGCGTGGAGAGTGCGGAGATGTGAGCCAGTGCGTTGTCATGGTGAAAGATCACTTTTTTCTTCTCAAAATGGGGCCGTTTTTTCTGCAATTCGGCATAGTTGAGCCTTGTGACCGTTTTGTCAATGTAGATCACACCTTGTGAATCCCTTCTTAGCCTTCTTCGGAGCACGTTCGCCGGGTTAGGTCCCCCCTCGACTGTTCCAGTGGAACAGTCGATTTTCGAAGATGGTCACGAAACGACGCATAAACTCCTTCGGATTGCGTTTAAACAGCGTTAAAAACTGCTCTGAAATGGTCTGACGGTTGCGTTTGTAGTCCGGAATGAGTAAACGCGGCACTCATTGTGCCGACAGCTTTCTCATACCAAAAGCTCATGCAGTATATGACCCACGCGGTTTTTGAGATGCTTACTGTCTCAGCTATCTCTCACACCTTGAATCGGCAGACTGCCAATTCGAGATCGCGGGTTTTTTCACGATATCCTCCGTGGTAGCCGTTTTTGGGGCACCTGGGCGTGGCTGATTAAAACCGATGTTCGACCACGTTGAAACTCGTTAAACCAATTTTTGACGGTCGCCATCGAAGGACATGAGTATAACCATCGTACACAGTATCAAGTATCGAATCACCGACCGATATTGCTCTTATTCCATTTTTCTAAAATACGCGAACACACCCATTTTCACACGATGATGATGATGATATAATACTACCATCTATTATAGCAAGCTAATTTTCCATTGCAGTGGAATAATCTAATTGTTGTTTGTCATCATCAAGCTCCTGTATAAAGCGCCAAAAACGTTGTGGTGGGCCCGTAAGCAGAGACACTTACTTCAAACCCGTGAATGTGGGGAAGAGAATCTCCTTTCAAAAGCAAGTTCACACTCACAGAATCGAGCCCTTGATTGACAGAACCCAATAGATGAGGTCGAAGAGCACGCCCTCCTTCCGCGAAATGTTGCAATAGGGAGGAGGCAGTCCCATCTCGGTCCCATGCTCCCTATCCAAATCGTTTCACTTGGGTGCCTTGATGGGCCCTCCCTTTCCCGGTTATATGTTATGTAATGAATATTCAGTATATGGCGTGGTTCAGCGTGGTCCAATGATCTAAATTAATAGAAGAATAGATCTTGATACAATGCAATACACCTGGAATTGCCTTCCTGGTAACCTAGAAGCAGATAAAATATCATTATTATTACGTTCAAAAAAAAAATCGCCCGGAGCACCTTTCACATGCGGTCAAAACCAAACTGCATGTTTGATTTGGCTGCAAATCTGACAGTAGTCGTCTACGAGAATGGACGATAGTAAATTTATCCAGCGATAGATGCACCACCGGGTGACGAGGCTTATCGGTACTTATTAAGTACATATCGGCACGCCCTCGTAGATTGTAGTTTTTTCAACCTATATATTCAATTTCAGTGTTTGTGTTGTTTTCCTTCTTCTTGAATTTTTTTTATTCTCTCTAACCACAAGACCGCCACGAGTAGTCAGTTCTTTCCCTCTTAACTTTATTTTTAAGATCATTGATAAGGAAAGATAGTGAAAAAGAAAACTGAGCTCTGTAAAGTTATTTGAAATTTTGATTGAGCCTGTGCTAATAATTCAACTAGTTTTAAAAAACTGGCTGTTTGTAAAAAGTTAATGTATCAAATGTTCCATGGCAAATGTATCTAGCTTTAATTTTGTGTTGAAATATTGGAGATTGTAGCTATAAAACTAAAGATACTAGCATTTCAGTAAAAATGTTTTTTTTTAAAACTCATAATTTCGAAATTTTTGTATACGTTGAGATTTTTGGAAACACGGTTAAAGTTAATTAATTTAGTTTTTTTTTGTAGACTAGGCTTATGTATCTCGTTTACTCCATGCGTTAAATTGACGATAACAATGTATTGAAATAAATAATTTCGTGTCCAGTGGAGCAATTTAATATTATAGAAAGATATGGAGAAACGCAATCATAGTTCCGTTAGAATACGGCTTCCTTTAAAAATAATAGAATTTAATAGAATTAAATTAAGCAAAGGTCCAAGGTTAAGTGTTGCACTTTTTAACCAAGCTATTTCATGCTGGATAGGCAAGAAGGGAAGTAGAAGAGTATCTTGACTTAAGAAAGTGCGCCTGAGGCAGTATTCGCTATATTTTAAAGCTCATGCCTCCTGTTGTAGAAATTATTTCCAATTGAAAGGTTTAATATTTACAGCTTTATACTCATTGATGTTATGGGTTTTTCACCGTAGGCAACTTATGGAAACCTCAGAAATAAAATGGCTAAAGCCTTGCGTAAATCGAGTGAAATCATCCACTTTTTGACATTATGACTCATTTGAAGTCTCATTTCATCCGTAGATTGTTCATTATCGTTTATCGTTCGAATCAACTCTTCCGCCGCCCACAACAACCCGCTTGAGCAGAACGGATTTAACGCTTCAAATTGAAACCATTGTGTTGCATACTTAAGAAGCTCGAAAGCATCACCATAAGAAGTGAAAGGAACGCGTTTGGTTCGTAAATTTATTTATTTGTTTACCTTGCTGTTTCGGAGGTATCATTCAAACTGTTTGAAAATGATGAGAAGCAAAAACAAAGCCCGGGTTGAGCAAGCAAAAAAAAGAAAACGAGAACCAGTTCAAAGAACACGGATTATTACTTGGTCGATACTCTCGTCGACTTCCTGCCCAAATCAACACATTCCGGTCCACTTTGGCTATATACAAACCTTGATTGCTACCGTGCTCTTCTGAGAGATTCTGTTCAAAGTCAGGTCGTGGTGGTATGCACAGTTTGAAAGTCGCCGTAAACGATCTTTGTTTGTTTACACGCTTTCAAAAATTTGACTGCCGGAATTTCTACCACCGAAACAAATATGACATCAAGCGAGACCAACTGTTCTCAATTTTGCGGTCTTCAATTGAATGTTTGTATATTTATCTTCTGGGTAGTTTGCAAAGCTGTAGGTTGAGTTTGTAGAATCATCTCAAATATTTATGTAGGTATTGACAATTGAGATTAGCCTTCAGTATTCAATTTCATTTTATTACCGAATTGAGAAAAAAAAACAACCCGACCTCCTGAAACCTACTGAGACCTTACCCAAAGATGAAAAGAATATTAATTCCGGTTATATTGTTGAGATTTGCAAATCATGAGAACACTACGAGCCAAACAGCTTAAATACACGAACAGTATCGGCAATCAAGAATGAGTCCTTCTGAAAGGCGATATTGCTTGGGGGTGTCACGATAATTTATACCAACCTCTTAGCCCTGCAAATCTGATGGTCTCTGTCGTCATGAACAACCAATACTGCTGATTCTGGTTGGGCTGCGTGTTTCTTTTACCTCCTTCTCTTGGATTACCTTTTCGCACCGTCACGATAGTGGTCGAGGACGGTTAGAATCTGATACAGAACCTGGCCAATAGCTGAGGGTCGAAAAAACTGAACTCTTCTGGCAAGTTCTTCTACTTGTGGCTCTCCCTCGGTTCCCATACCATTTGTGCAATTTTAATAATTGACCGGCTGCTGACTCGAGAATGAGTAGCGACTGGGGACAGGATCCGATCTCGATCCAAAAGATTCGATGTTGCGTGAAGTTCGGCTCCATTAAAGAAAAGTGAAAATGGTCTCTAGGGACGATCACGATTCAATACGATGCAAGTGAAGTTCGACTCCATGGTGGGAAAAAGTTCTTTTAAACTGTAGGTTCTGCAGGCGTATATTATCGGTAATATGTAAAATATGTTTTTTTTTGAGGAGTTCAGTTAGCACCTCTATGATATATCAGAAGGCGCTCTATCATGGAGGATAAAAAGGGATGTATTACGGTAACCATACACCTCTCTTCACTTATGAAAAGCATAAGAAAGATCAAAACGATAATAGAGATAATCGCATGATGGAGGTTTGAATATTTTCTGACATCGTTTGAATGGTCGAGTAAAGATGATTGCTCATTATTTGAACGATTTTATTTACCCTAAAAAGATACTCAGGCGGCCTACTTTACAGATCAATTACTAAAGCCCAGCTTAAAATCGTTTGGGGGAAAAATGTTTTACACGGCTTGGTATTTGCAAGAATCACAACCAGCACTTGAACAGTATATTGAATTTGGCAATTTGGAGAGCGGTCAGTGACTCATAATGTCAGTGAAAGAAATGTGTATTTTTTTGCTTAGACTGTTTAAGAAATAATAAGCACACTTTCAAAATATTAAAAATGTATTGTTTTTATTTATATCAGCATTGGTGTTTTACATAACATTTTACTCTTCTTCAATCAAAATCTTTAATAATAATTGGACTTCTCACTTTTCCTCGACCATGACCCATAAGCTTCTGCACAATTGCACTTCCACTCCCACCATTTCCACCACTTTTGTTCAATCCTTTTTAAATTTACGAAATACGTCTTACGAAATTGCTTTGTTATGGTCAAAGCCCAGAAAGGCTCGATTGGCCGTGCCTTCGGGCAATTTGGCGAGTTCATGTCTTTCGGCACGAAACAGACATTGTAGCATTTGTACCACCATAGTGTTTTTTTTAGACGGGATGGAAAATCTACAAACAGACTCCTGAAGGACTTAGGGTGTGGAGATGAGGGTGTCAACTCCTCGACCCACTGGAAACTCACCCGTGCCTTGAGCCATGGACCCTCCCCGGAACCACCTTTCGGTATTACATCGGGGAGGGGGCTATTGTGCTTATTATGCACCCACTATGTCTAACTACTTAGGGCTTCAGTAGTTAGGTGGTTCCTGCAACCAGCCATGGCCTGACAGAATCTGTGTTAAGTGGAAGTACACTTCACCATGTCGCCTCCGACCCACGGATAGTTGCGGGATATGTCGGAGGGTCCAACGACCTTTAGTGGAGTTGTTCCATTCGCGCTGCCACTTAATCATAGATGCGACTCTAGTGGTCCTTCGAATTACCTTGTGCCACGTTGTTCGAAGCACTCTACTTCCTTTTTTATGACGATGCCTATTGGGACCATCCCCGCTAGAACACAGACCGCGTCGCGTGATACCGTTTGGTATGCACTAATCACTCTTAGGCACATAAGCCGGTATGTACTCTCGAGCTTACTTAAGTAGCTCTTGGTACTTGAACCTTCTGTGGTACACCAGCCATCAGATTCCGCACAGTATCCTCAGCTACGCTAGCGATGGCGGTTCTCCATCTTCTCTTGAAATCGTCGATCACATTTCCTTTTTTCTAGTTTTTAAGAGTTTCCGCTTAACCAGAGCCCAGTAGTTTTCTATCGGGTTAAGCTATGGACAGTTAGGCGAATTGATTATTTTTAGCAAGTATTTGACCTCTTGTACCATAAACCATCCCAGGACGGACTTTACATAGTCACAAGAAGCCAAATCATGCTAAAACAGAGCAGGAGACGCGACGTGAGACAGGACACAACACCTATTGTTCTTTCGAGACGTAAAAGGGTTTAAAATTATCTTTTCAGTCGACCGGTTTCGGGCTAGATGTTGGCTATCTACAGAACGATCACCGACCAGTCAGACAGCGTCCTGCAGATGGGCAACATCTAGCCAGAAATCGGTCGACTGAAAAGAAAAATTTTAAACTCTTTTACGTTTTGTAAGAACAATAGGTGTTGTGTCCTGTGTCGCGTCATGTTTTTTGAGTGAACTTGAAGTCCTTACGTTGGCACAAGTTATTTAAAATTATATAGAGCTGGAGAGTCGTCATCCTTGTTATCAGTGCCAAAAGAGACGCAATTTTTGAATTTTTTACCACAACTTCATACGGCCTACCAAACCAAATACTTCCTGGGGAATAGACACCTTTTTTGTCCGGAAATACTCGGCAACGACGTTTCTTTGCATTGCGGTGTAAAAAACCAGACCAGAAAGCTGATAAAATCATTGAAAAAAATTTTTTTTCGTCTATTATGCTACTAGATTTTTTTTTGCAAGAACTAGGTGAACTTTTTGGTAGTGTCAGTTTCTTGGCAAGATTACGTACTGACAATATAGGATTTTGCTGCCGTTGAAGAATGTATAAATAAAGTGGAGTTTTAGCAGTCATATAATTTAAATGTTTCAGCGACTACATTGAAAGAAAAGTGTTCGAAATTTAGAGTGGACAGGTTTTATGTAGATCTTTAGACCAACCACCGTGCCAAGAGCACTCGCCTTTTAGTGGTGTCACCAAAAATAAATATATAACCTGAAAGGCATATTTTCCTATCTAAAATAAGAGGCAAGAAACGCTATAAGGGTGCTTTGCTTAGCTAAAAAGAAAGTCATTAGAAGTTAGATGAATAGTTATAAAAATGTTATTAGATCATTTACTCCGCGCTTCCATGTTAAGCGAGCTTGATCACAAGGCGAAGGTTGGAAAGCGTTTTACACGGTCCAATGAAGTCCAAAACTAATTTTGAGTGCACAGAGTACCTAATAATTAAACGCAACTATGAACGCATGGCTATGAAAGTTGGTAACATTGTTTGAATATACATATAATCTACCTCCGAATGGAAATGTCAAATGTTTGGTCAAACGCGTCTTATTTGTCACATTGGCTGCGTTTTGAAAACTCAGTTTAAAAGAGATTTTCGATCAAATCAGTGAAAATAACTTCAAAAAAGTTGTCAGGAAGTGCGTACAGAATATCAAAATTAGAGCGTGAACAAGCTGCAACATCACTACCTAGTAAACTGGAAGGTTTTTTTTGTTAAGACGGGATGAAAAATGAATTAATTTGTTCCAGAAAACGCAATTGAAAGTGATGTATTTTCCGTGCCCACGCTTAGTTCATCATCCAGTAACCTTGATGATTACGTGCCCGAAAAAGGTTCGTGAATCAACAATATTTTTTACTTTTCAATTAAATTTTATTTCAAACTCGATCACCTCGTTTCAATTAACCATCAGGAAATAAGATGGATCAGTATGATGAGGGTTTTTATGTAATGTTGACGTTTGAAGATTCGGTTGAGTGGCCTTCGATTACAGACAGCTTGCGAGCCCTTTTCGTTAAATAGGATCCAAAAACAGTAGACATTGACACATTTATGTTTCCTGTCGCTGATGATGGAATAAATTTTGATAAGAAATGGTTTTTCAAAATTTTGACAAGCGGTGATCATGTTAGAAGGCATTGGATGCTGTATAGCGCTTCAAAAAACGCCATATTCTGTTTTCCTTGCTTGTTTTGCCATACGAACTTTAAAGCAACACTATTTTCGGATTTCCAAAACGAATCTCAACCCGTGCATACAAATCCATGGAAATTCAAACTTAAAATGTACATAACAAGGAAAAGTTATGAGAAATCTCTACCGGAGGGGAATTAGGAAGGACGATCGACACTGAAATAAAAATTCAACATTCAGATCGAAGTAGAAAATTGGCGGAACATTTTGAACGTACTTGTTGACGTTATATTTTTTGCGCTCGCCATAATCTAGCTTTTCGTTGTGATAATAATAACGGAGAAAATTCTGAAGGTGAAATGAACAAGCCAGCCAGGTTTGTGCCAAACGCTGAGGATAATCTCAATTTAGTTGGTCCCCAGCGATGATAACTTTTTCGGGAATGTTCATATTGTTATTAATGTGCCACATTACGAATTTCTTCAGGGGATCTAGGAACTAGTCGATGTCAGCTTCTAATCAATACATTGGAAGCTTCTCTGAAAAACCACAGCGACACAAGGTGGTCATCTAAGGAACGCACAATAAGCGCTCTAA
The DNA here is from genome assembly GCA_024533555.2 of Aedes koreicus. Taxonomy (NCBI): domain Eukaryota; kingdom Metazoa; phylum Arthropoda; class Insecta; order Diptera; family Culicidae; genus Aedes; species Aedes koreicus. Next base: position 601,595 of record JAHHFK020002860.1, read on the forward strand.
GGAAAAATATTGTTCCGATTGGTTTCCATTAAATTTTATCTGCAGTTCATTAAGTGAACCAAGTGCTAAAGAAACATAATATGACAATCGACATTGCACACAAGCTGATACAGAGACAGTTATTGGAAGTCATGCGTGAGAAACTTCTTGAAGAGATTTGGTTTGGGAATCACCGATAACTTCAACATAATGACTGAAGTGCTGAATTCGTGATACGAAGGATTAGTGAAGATTTTCATGGGATATTCATTTCTTAACGGAAGCAACCTTAAATCAAAGGACTTGAAGGAAATGAAGAAATACCCAAGAGGCACACTACGGTCATTATTAGTTGTAGTAACTTGATTATGACTTAGCAAGTCATATTTATGTTTTCTAAACCGAATGGCAACAAGTCTACTGCTAGGGTATTCAACGGATTTTTTTTTAAAAATACTTCAAAAATGTCGATGTTTCTGCGTCGGAACTTCCGAATCGGAAGTGTTCAAATCTCAGATTCCGCAAATTTTAAATGACGTCGAAAAAGCAACTCCCAGTGACCTACTTAAGTGGGTTCAGCGGCTCTCTCTACAAGACATGTATCCGAATATAAAGATAAGCTTGCGAATTTTTTTGACCATGTCCGTTACTGTAGCATCCTGTAAAAGGAAGTTTCAGCAAACTTAAACTCATCAAAAATTATTTGCGATCTCTTATGTAACAGACTTACTATTGGTACCAGTCTTGCCTTGATTTCTATTGAACATGAAATTTATCCAAAATTGATTAACATGCGATGATCATGGAGTTGGCGAATATGGAAGCGCGGAAAGTTATGTTTTGAGGTGGACAAACATCTTAAAGGTAAATAAATTACTCTTTTGTTTACTCGTTTATTTTCCGTCGGAAGGAAGATAGGACCAGATTGTTACGCCTCAGAAAAAACACCGACCTCGACTTGGATTGAACCCAGACCTACTGGGGTGTCAAGTTGCAGTCACGCTTACCACTGCACCACCGGCGCCATAATTAAATTACTCTTCAATACAAACATTGCATTGTTGAATCCTGGTGAGTGTGAGCTTTTTAGTGGAATACCTGTAACTAGAAAATGAGAAGAAAGATTAGTAATTTCCATTTAATTTCAACTACTTTTATTGCTTATATTGACAGATACGCGTATTTCGTCTACAATGTGCTATAGTACCCGACACTGAAGTAGTCTGCACATGTAGTTGTTACTCAATTTTGGGTAACACCATTCTTTACAGCAGACACGCCAATGTTACAGGATCTTCGTCTTACTAGAAGCTAATGTCTTCGGCCAAGTTGAAGCTAGATAAATTAATCAGAGATAGCAGAGATAGCAAACATTTTCGTATGTCTTAATGACGCAAAACTAGGAGGAGTTTGATTCTCTAATAGTAACTTCCACTAAAACTTCACATGAACAGTGCAACTCGAGTTCGAAATCAATTGAGTTTGAATTTTGGGAGGAGAGTCAGTACCTGATTTCATTATCTATTGTGTGTGGTGGAGTTGATTCAATACTTTGAACCACTCTGTTATACACGATCAAAATCCAATTGTAAGACACCTTTGTCGTTCATGGGTTAACGAATAATTGTCCAGCCAAACATCTGTATTGATAAGAGAGGGTTATTATAACTATCCAAATAATTTAAGTCAATAGTCCTAATCAATAAATGCAATAAAATAGAAGAAAGAACATTTTCTCGAAACCTACTCGAAATAGTACTAGAAGGAAAAAAAATCCGCCAACGGGCACACCAAATCAATATTCCAAAATCAATAATGTGGATTTGGGTTGAAATTCTCTCTAACTTGTCTGCAAGTTGTCACAGTAAGCAGCAATCAACACAAAGTTCATCGGATGCAATGACCTTTCCTTCCTGGATTCTATTCTTTGAAACTTAAAGAAGCAGGAAAAAAAGATGAAAAATTTGCAGATTGCACCCAGCACCGGGGCTCGAATACGGGTAAAGAATTTATTTCTCTTTCCCCGAATCCTTCACGGTTTCGGATATGCTTGCCAGAACAATGACCAAGAAAGTATCAAAAATGCTACGAAAAAAGGCAAGAACAACGCTCCCGCAGTGACACTGGCGCCAAAGTCAATTCGATACCCAAATGAAGCAACGTCTGGAGCAGGTCTCTTCTTGGCTGGATTTTTTCCACCCAAAAAAGGAATCTCAAATACAATCTCCTTAAGGAAAGAGTGGAATATTTTTTTTTGTAACGAAGGGATGCATGCCCTCGAGGGAGAACAAGAAATTGCATTGTGTCGCAATTGAAATTATTTCTGTGCGATATATCATTCAGCATTGGACTGGACAGGGCCTGTGGCCTGGTGTTCATATTGGAGGTTGTTGCAGTTAAATAGGCTGTGAAGCTGGTTTTAAATTTAAATTTCAGATAGGATTCCGGCTTGCGTTTTTTTATAGTAAAATACACATTAATCTTTGACGAACTGTCCCTTTCATTGAATCATTTGCACATAGCTCAAACGAAATTTTATGTTTTCATTTTGAATTTTTTTATTTTGAGGTGAAAACAGTCCGGCTATTTTTGAACAACATATTTTACCGAAAAAGCAATAAAGAATAGCAACCTTCTGACATTAATCCGCACACAGCACGGATGGAAAATCCATTTACATTACTTTTTACCTGACTCTTTCTCTAACTGTTTTAAGCAACAACATTTGATAGAATGGCGCATGCAGCATTTGTAGGTCCAAATCAGCTCATGTTGTTAACAACTCACATCTGTACTTACAATATTACAGTAAATCTAGTATTACAGATTCATAATAAACTACAGCGGGCATAGTTGCTGGAGATTATCAATGAATGCAATTTATATGCAATGAAACACCATAGAAAGTTCTATATATGCTAGTTTCCTGCAATATTGGCAAGGCTGAGTTTAGATGCTGACCTACAAATGCAAAATAAAGTATTACATGGAATTATGCTGATGAATTTGGCAAGTGAATGCAAATTATTTTCAATTTTTTTTATGTAACAAACATAAAATAAAGCCTGGCACATTAACCATAGATAGATTTACGGGCCGCCATTTTGGTGATCACCCTCGGACTCTAGATCATTGTCACTTTTACATATATTTTTCATTTCCTAGCCAAACATTTACCCGAACATACTGGAATTATATTACATTCGTCAAGTGCAAGTATTTGTTATAAATTATGCAAAATGTAAACTTTGATAAATGCTCTTAAAGACTGTATCGAAAACAAACTGAATGTAATGTCAGTCTAGTTCCTTCATTTGGCCTATTTATCGAATAGGTTACATGCCCCTTGACACAGCCTAATATGCAGCTGTAGATTACATTTTCAATTGTAACTCATAAAGTAATTGAGCCGGAAACAATATTCAACTAGTAAACCGTTGGCCTAGATAAGTTTAAGTAAACCGTTGGCTTAGATAAGTTTAGATAAGATAAGTAAGGCGGTTGCTGTTTTGAACCCCGACAAGTGAAACAACTTGCTTTCAAAGATGAAAACTTATGATGGATATGGATGTAATGTCGGTAAATAAGCACCATATTGGGTCTCTATTATTTTTTTGTGGCTTGTGCTAACGTAAGAACTTATTACACTTGGGAGAGGCGACGCGAGACACGACACAACACAACACTTATTGTTCTTACAAAACGTAAAAAGGGGTTTAAATTTACCTATTTAGTCGACCGGTTTCGGGCTAGATGTTGCCCATCTACAGGACGATGTCCGACTGGCATATTGGGTCTATTCGTGGATGCAATTTCGACTCATCATTTAGGTTTATTCTTAGTTACAATCTTCGTAAAATTTATTCTTATTATTTCTTCAGGAAGTCTGTTTTGAGCAATATTCGCCATAGTCAACACATAAATTCACAAGACAAATTCAAATTAAACTACTTCAAAATACCTGAATGATTTTCACATAAGATCGATCGGCTTCATTACAAACCAATAAAATTCCCACTAAATAGAAATTGTATTACTTTGGTTTTGTTTTTGATAAGCCATTTGAAAAACATTTTATCACATACTAATACATTTCTGTTAAAATTTTCTGCAATGCACTTATTTTACTATGTAATGTATAAATTAGGCCATAAGGGAGCATAGGAAAAAACGTGTCCCTAAAATTGGGTCTACGGTATTCTTGTGAAATCATTGCTCAATTTTCTATGTGAACAGTTAATTTATTACTGGTAACTATTTTCTGTATATCTAGAATGTATTACCAGACATATCGATTAAATTTAGCCAAATTTAGGTAATTTAAAAATCGTGAAAATCAATAAGTGAAATCATGTCAGCTAAAAGATGTAGGAAAACGAAAGCCTCACTCAAGTTTGTATCCATAAATTGAAGAATAAAGTATTAACTGCTTCAGAATAAATCGATCAACAATGATGCCAGCATGATTTTGTCGATTGTTGCTGAATTTATGTCATATTTGATGCATGGGCAGAATGAAGGAGCTAGGCCACGATCCATACATTCTATTAAAAAATTATATGAATGATTGTCCACGCAGGGGGAGGGGGTGTCAGAAATCGGTCCAATCCGGTCCACGTGGTATATGGATAACCACTTACCTTAGGGCACCTCCAATCCTGATGGGAAACTGGTATAGATCTAAAAATTTAAATCTGAAATGATTTAAATTCTTGCACCGCACTGTTCTATTTTGAGTTTTATACCACAATCTGATTTAAATTTTTGCATCTTCCAAGAAAACTGATCCAAATGATGCATGTTTTGGATCACTTTTTCGAACTTGATCTATTTTCCGTAGTAGTGCTGGCAACTATGCTAAGGAAAAAAAAAGAATCGGCTGTGTGTCAAAGCCGTCAGTTAACAAAACAAGAAAAATAAAATCGACGGCAGCAAAAAAAATATTTTGTGTATAATATTCTAGATTATTAAGATGTGGCCCTCAGAGATAATGAGAAAAAGGATCAGGTTCAAACTGCATTTGCCGAGGAAGGTGCAGCTCAGAATAATGTCGCCAAGGAACACCAATAAGCGTGAGACAAGCTGAAGGAAACAGCCGGAGTTGCCTGCCTTCTTAAAGAATAACGATAAGCGACTTCTCAAGTATCGTGCTAATGTGGAGGAAGATTATAATGATTTGCTAGATGGCGATGAAGATTCAAATCAGGACGAAGGAGTAATCCATGATGTTCTATGATGTTTGTGTACTATATTAGGGAATTGCTTTCATGGATTAGATTGATTTTCTAAAATCGACGAGAAACCAAACCCTTAAGAAAAAAAGGAAGTTCGCAAAGCTTCAGTCTTGTTTGCGGATATGTATGGTGGCTTTGACTAACATTCTAGAGTCTCACCTAATTATGTTATGAACGTATTGTTGAATCATTTGCATCAATTCTGTTCGTTTTAGGTATGCTACTCTTCAATTATGAAGCTGATTCTCAAGCGTCTAATCATCATTTAGGGTTCTTTAGGGGAGGAATCCCGAGTGTTTGCCTTCTTTGCATGCTGAAGACCACCTGCAAGCAACAAGGATGACTCCTGAGCGATGTATTGGAAAAGAAAAGATCCCGCATTTATTTATGTGACAAATTTTGAAGCAGAATCTTGTTAAAATATCGGCCTGGAATGAGAAGAATGGGAAAATAAAAGAATTAAAGGTTTTGTGACAGACTGCATTATTTGATTACAGCTTAACAATGATTTTTTTGGGGTGGTTGGGAGGAAAAAAAGAGGGGGGAGGGTTGAAATTTTTAATTTGTCAAAATTTTAAAAAGGTCTTGGGGGAGCAAAAAAAAAAAAAAAAAAAAAACCCGAATAATAAAAAATATAAAAAAAAACATACATAAAATAAATAAAAAAAAAACCCCCTTAGGGAACGTTCATTAATTATGTCACACAAAAAGTGACTTTTTATTCCCCCCCCCCTCCTTGTCACGTTTTTTGTATGGACCTTCAAATTTTTTTGTATGGATTGTCACGTTTTCCCAAACCCCTCCTCCCCCCTTACTGCGTGACATAATTAATGAACCTTCCCTTATCAGACCGTGGCAAGACAAAACGCAGAAAGATAACTGGTGTGTGACCGGATCAAGCTGTCATGGTTGCCATCTACATTTCTTTGAATACATCTATACGATTTAGATCAGCGGTGGGAAACTCCCAGTTTTGATCTAAACTTTACTGATCTAAATTTTTGAATCCAATTCATTTCGTCAAAAAATAGATCAGAAAATCCATCAGGATTGGAGGTGCCCTTATGTCATAAGTTCAACAACAGTCGACAAAATCGTGATAGCATCATGTTTATCGAATCACCCTGAAGCAGTTAAGACTTTATTCATTAATTAAAGATGTATACGTGAGCGAGCGAGATGTTTGTTATCCCACATTATTTAGATATCGTAATTTCACTGATTAAACTGACAGATTACCTTCACGATCTTCAAATCATCTAAATTTTACATAATTGCATAATAGCAATGCGTTCTGAATGTACAGAAAATAGTCACGCGTTAACTGTTCTCTTAGAAACATAAACAATGATTTAACAAGAAAACCGTAGACCCAATTTTAGGGTCTCATTTTTTCCTATGTTCCCAACTATGGTCTGATTTATTCATTACAAGCAATACACACATTGCCATTTGGCCCGATGATAGTTCCGTCAGTGGTCCGAGCTGAGTGCCTGGTGTACGACTGGCTGGGCGATGTTGTTCCCTATGTGGGTGAGGAAAATGTCGATCGTTGAATAGGCTCTGGATCTGCTCAACCGGATGGGAGTATCCGCGCCCAAGATGGTTTAATGGCCCTCATTTAGGTCCTCCTGCAGAATGGTGCCATTTTGGTTGCGCCGGGTGTACCCCCAGGTTTCGTGTTTCACGTTCATGTCATCGGCGATTATAAACTACCCCTGAATCCTAGTTAGCTTGCGGCTGTCGTTTCGTAGGACCGTTGTTGTTCCGTTAGCAAGCTGGCTTGCTTCTGACAATACGCCACGATGAAGGTGATAAGGCCGACGGCAGATTCGACTTCAACCCCGATGGCTTCGATAAATTGCAGCTGGAAGCTCGGGACCAGGTGGCAGTTGATGATGTTGCGCAGGGCGATTTTGACTCCTCCTACATCAGAGCTGCAACGATCAAGTCGCACAATCTGGTAGCCTGGAATGGAGACGTTGAATTCAGGCTTGAGGGGCTTCTCCGCAACATGCACGATGTAGATGTCCTTCCTGTTGAGGAAGTCGTCGAGCTCAATAACTTTGTTACGGATGGAACAGGCATTCCAATTTATGATGCTGATGACGCGTTTACAGTCCATACTTGAATATGAACGAACGTCATCGTCACGTATGTGGCGGCTTAGAGCTGTTCCTCCTTCGAGCGACAAGTACGATGTTGACGGTACAGTTCTTGAAAGAACTCAAACCGAATCAGCACAGATTGCTGGTATTTATAGCTAACGGCATCTCACGTCAATGCGTTGCGTTGGTGTAAGCTGCAATCAGGTTGCTTGCCTACGGTTCGTCGGAGGACTTGCTTGACGAGACTATTCAAATAGGCACCTCGATCTCACTGGAACCGCTTAGGCATGTATGTGCAGCACTGCTTTTTGGATCCCCTGGAACCCAAAAACGAGTTAAACGTGCTTGGCTGTTCACCGCTGGTTAACAACATAGTTGAAGTAAGTAATACTCTTTTATTATCAACTCTGCGCACAACTCTTCTATTATCAACTCGGCTATAGACTTCACCTTACTGAAATACCTACAATAAGAAAGATAATAAAAAACATGCTGTCATCAAAATTCATGTTTTCGCAGTATAAAAAGCAGCCACAGAGCAGCGGAGGTGTTTTTCCACAATTCAACGCTTTATCTTTGATGGGTGAGAGTCAAAATAAACTTCGACTGAAATAAACACAAAAAAAAGTATTGCAAAATTCTATTGGAAAGTGCTGGCAAATTCGATTTCAATTTTTAACTATGCCGGGCCCTGTTCCAATAGGCCAAGCTATACAAACATTAAATTGTATCGTCCTGGTAAAAACTCCTTACCTGTCGAACGCCGCTTGGATATGTAACACCTTTTCACTTAACTTTTTTCAAAACAATTTAAAACAAATACTTTTACGCGCGTATTATTTATGCCTAGTTTCCAATTTACCTTAATTGTTGTTTTAAACCTTTTTTTTACTGTGATCAAAAAAATCTAGAATGGGCTAGATTCCGTTCCTAAATCGGAGCAAAATAAAACAAAGCTTATGACAGTTATATTTTTTTACATCAGAACTGTTCGAAAACGAAACGAAAAACGCCCCGGTGAAAATGAAAAATTGCGTTTGGTCTTTTTAACTGTCAAAATTTAGAAAATACAGCGTCCGCTGAAAACGGCCTAAAGATAGTGTACGTTCAACCGATTGCTCACATTTTCGTTTGCTTAGTTATCAACCGTCCTTTCAACAGCGCTGACATCCCGCTTACGTCTGTCCGAATGCCACGAAATAGGCACCAGAAACAAAAATCCATCAGACAGATGAGTATCAAATTTCAAAACATGGCCAATCATGCAAAGATGAAAATAACACAAAACTTGTCGATGCAAGTGGCAAACATCCACTTTCGGAAGGTGCAATGGGCGAGATGCCTCGAAATATTTTCCGCCTGAGTTGAGTCCGGAAAGCGCGACAGAAGTGACAAAAGTGACACGTTTTCGACCAACCGCGACACGTCCAAAAAATTCCTTGGACGATAAACGACATCACCTCCGCAGAATCAGATCTCCTCCCGCCATACTTACCAACTGTAGATGGCCATTCGAAGAGGGTGGACGGTGATAGTTTGGCACAAATTCAGAACCAATTATCAACGGTTTGCGATCGGTTGCCGACTACTGTGTTCAGTATTTTAGACATGTAAAAAATGATCGAATTCCGTGGCGTTTCAAAGAGCGGTGTCAGAATTTCGCACCGCTGTGGAACGCGAAATGCTCCTAGACTTATCGATGGTTTTTGATCTTGGCACGGTGTATTCGATCCAGATTCAGGTTCAGCAGCAGACGCGCAAAAACGGCCTGGAACCGAATGAGAATTTCATGTTTAGGTATTGTTGCGCTGTGAGTTTTTGCGATTTCTTACAATCTCCCTTTGGGAGCTTTGCACGTAGCCGGTTATGGCATGAATCCGAAGTTTTACATGAAAAATTTATTATTCTCATTTTTATAAGTGATAAAAATCATCTCGACAGGCACGTAAAGTCCACACTGCTACTGCTTATTATTTGAATTGAATTTCCAGATTTTCAATGAAGTGAGCAGATGTCAGTACACTTGCATCTTTCATCACTGCATTCCTTAGTATTGCAACGAAACACGTGCAGTCAATCTTCCGGCGTGAATATGGTACAAACCACGCTCGTTAATATACAATTCATGAAACTATAAATATATTCTTCAGTCACTCACACCTTCCAGCTGGCGCCGCACAGTTTCAGTCCGCCCACGCCTTTCAGCCTGGTTCATTTCCTCATGGGTTTAAACAGCTGAGCGAGAATTTTAGTTACTGAAACGTAACGCTTTATCAACACATTTAAAATAAAAAAACATAATGTAACAATACTGTGAGAACACACTTACAAATTTTGAATATTACACAAACCGTTATTGGCATTTGACATAAATCGAGGAATGTAAACAAAGAGTTCAAGTAAAATTATGTCTCCCGAAATTGAAACATTCGCATGGCGACAAAAGGCGTGTTTGATTGAATTTCTTTTCTCGTTGTTTTCAACTCTTTCTGGTGATTTAAAGGACGATTGCATGTGTCGATCACAGGGCACCGACATTTACATACCTTTTTGGCAGTATTGACCAAATTCATTTAAAATCACACATCACACATGTACACACTGATCAGCAACGCTGTGAGGAAATTCAAAACTAAATTACTTAGATACAACCATAGGGATATACATAAGTCGCCTCAGTAACCTCCAGATGGCTAGGATCTTGTGAAACGAACAAAGTGAATGTCGACATGTTTACTACTGCCATTACTTTCACGACGAGTGCCTTTGTACTTTCATCAAATGCTTTATTGCAGTAGCGATCCCAATTAACGTCGGTTTTTAATAAGTTGTAAAAATAATAATGCTTTGATGACAAATTAGGAATGAACTTATGGTAATAATTGATCAGTCCAAGGAAAGGACTTCAGGTCCGTCTTATTTAGGGGCACTCTTCGCAATCATTCAAATTCATTCCTGAGATCAAAACACCTTCCAAGTATACCGAAAGATTCTCAATTCCATTTAGAACCTGGTCCACCACTTGTTGAAAGATTGAGACACTGGAGGATGCACCATGTGCTAATCTACTGCCAAAGCAAAGTCCTTTAATAGTATTTATTTTCATTTACTCCTTCGACCTTTCCGACCACGACAATTGAGTATAGACACCCTTAAGATCCTATGAACATACAATTTTGCACCCGGATAAACCAGCAAAAACCTCTTAAACTGTGGGCAACGGATATGTATTTGGGATAATGTACTTGTTAACTGAAACTTGGCAACCTATCACAAACGTATTTTCTTCATTACCTGACACTGGAGTTTAATCCTAAGTACAGCTTCCATGACAACATCGAAAACGTTTATTATGACTTCACCCATGCTGATTTCGTGGAAATGAATAACTTTCTCGCCGGCGTGAATTGGAACACGACCCTTGGAAACGGGGATGCGAATTCTGCTGACTCGACTTTGTGTAACATTTTGCTGTACCCTGTTGATCAATTCGTGCCTAAGAAACTCAACCGTAAGCCCCCCAAACCTGCTTGGTCTAATTACGACCTCAAACATTTGAAACGAGTTAAAAGGGCTACTCTAGGAAAGGAAACACAGCAAATATCGCACCGATTCTACGAGGACAATTTACGCACGCGCCATCGACGACTACAAACACCTCAATAACAGCTTATACAACTCTGCAGAGCCGTCTCAAAACGAAACCGAAAAGCTTTTGGCGGTTCGTGAATGAACAACGGAGGGAAACCGGTTCCTCCTCCACTATGACTGACGGCACCCATGAAACTGACTCTGTCACGGATATCGCCAACTTGTTCCGTAATCAGTTCAGTAGTGTCTTTTGTGATGAAATTCTAGATGCCGAGGGCCTCGAAGCTGCTACTAACAATGTTCCCCGCATGTCTGTATTTGGCGCTGCACTCACTATCCATAGTGATATGGTGATTTCAGCCGGGAAGCAGATGAAAAACTCAACTGGATGCGGTCCTGATGGTATTCCTTCAATTTTCCTGAAGCGTTGCCTTAACACACTCGCTGAGCCCCTGGCTGCGGTGTTCAATTTGTCATTAGCTACCGGTGTGTTTCCATAATGCTGGAAAGAGTCGTTTGTTATCCCAATACACAAAAAGGGATGCAAAAGATCCGTCGCCAACTATCGTGGGATTGCTGCACTAAGTGCGGTATCCAAGCTATTCGAACTAATTGTTCTCCAAAGGCTGATCCATGACTATTCACAGACTATTTCTCCTGATCAACACGGTTTTATGCCCAAGCGTTCGACGGCGACCAACCTTACCGTATTTACATCGTTCGTCATCCGTGAAATGGAACGCGGTCATCAAATAGACGCCATATACATAGATCTCTCTGCGGCCTTTGATAAAATGAACCATCAGATTGCAATTTCCAAATACGACAAAATGGGGGTTCACGATCAATTGTTGAACTGGCTCCGCTCATACCTGACTGGTAGGACTATGTCTGTGAAGATCTCAGATTATGCCTCGTCCAGCTTCTCAGTAACATCCTGCGTTCCGCAAGGCAGCCACCTTGGTCCGTTTCTTTTCCTGTTATATATGAACGACGTGAACTTGGTCCTCAGATGCCTGAAATTATCCTACGCGAACGACCAAAAGCTGTACTACGTCATAAAATGTCCAGAAGACGCCCATTTTCTTCAGCAGGAGCTACAAGTGTTCGACGACTGGTGCCGGATCAACAGAATGTCCTTAAATGTATCCAAATGCTCCACTATCTCTTTTGGCCGAAAACGTGCGATGTATCTCCACGACTACATCCTTCGAGGAACACGCTTGAAACGTGAAACAACAGTCAAGGATCTGGGAGTAATGCTCGACTACAAACTGACCTTCGACCACATTGCCTACACTGTTTCTAAAGCCTCATCGCAGTTAGGATTCATGTTCCGCTTCGCAAAACACTTCAAAGACGTTTAGTGTCTGAAGGCACTATACTGCTCTTTGGTTCGTCCTTTTTTTTGGAGTACTGTGCTGTCGTTAGGTCCCCTTTCTACCCAAATGCAGTTCAGAGGATCGAAGCCGTTCAGCGAAGGTTTATACGCTTTGCTCTGTGACATCTTCGTTCGCAAGACCCTCGCAGTTTGCCAAGTTATGAATGTCGGTGCAAGCTCATCAATCTCGAATTGTTGGAAAGGAGGCGTATGGTGGCAAAAGCGTGTTTTGTTGGTGACCTCCTTCAGGGAAACATCGACTGTTCCACTTTACTTGGTCTCTTGAACATCAACACTCGACGACGAAACCTACGTTTACAATCTTTCTTTATAAACCGGCACTCAAGGACCAACTACGGCAAACACGAACCTATACTAAGCATGTGTCGCGTTTTCAACAGCTATTAGAACGTGTTTAATTTTAATGTATCCCGTGATGTAAATAAGCGTTGTTTCCGAAGATGTATGTGTTAGTTATTGTATGTAATTCAGTTTTATGAAATTGTCATTGGGATAAACATTTTTATCTGTTGACGAATAATTAAATAAATAAATAAATAAATGTTATCTCGAACTCTAAACTTCCTGAATGGAGAAGGCCTAACAACATTTTTACGATGCCTAATCGTTGATAAAAACTAAAACACACTTGGTGGATGATTGGAAGGTGCTTGAGGCCGTTACTCGACTTTGAGAATGTAAACCTGCTGAGCATGAGGACCCTTTTGAGCTGAGGGACAAGGCAAATTTATAATTTTGCATAGGCTTGAAACCGGATGCCAGCAAAAAAGGTGACTAGCTTATAATTTTCTAATGGTATTGTTTTCCAAGTTGCTTTGTTGTGCTTTTTCATGTTTGTTCGAGAATGTGATTTTTTTTTATTGGTTTGGAAATTGATGCGAAGGAAATGCACCTGAACTCCCTGAAGAAAGGCCATAATTTGGCGCCGAAACAATTTAGCAACCGTCTGGCCCTGGGGAATTTTCTGAAGGTCATTCAACATGCACAGTAACATTATTACGGCCGGCCGGCGTTTGCTTTTCCTTTCAACCGAGTGTGTGATTCTTGATAACGGAAGAGAGCACCTTGTTGATCCTTTCTGCTGTGTTACCTGCTGCTTGCACGGAGTTTTTTTATGACCTCTTTTATGCACCTTTTCTTTTCGGTCAGGACACCGGACAGGATGCGTGCTCGTTTCTGCTCCTTTCTTCGGCCGAAATCCTAATAAGTAGGTTATGAAGTTAGGAGGCAAAATGAGAAGAGTGATTTTTTCCCTTCGTAACAGTTGTTTGACGTTTCTCTTGTAGATCGGTGATCACGATAAAACAAGGCAAAAAAAAATCCTGATCGTTAATAATACGCACTTCAGAGAAAGTCCATTTGCAATTATAGGAAGGGACAAGTCACCTGTTTGAAAAATGCTCGGCACGTTGTTTCCTGTCAACCTGGCCACGAAATTCCAGTTGGCGTATAGAATTTGTTTCTTGGTATGTACTTTGAAAGATTTTTTTCAAATGCAATCGTCTTTTCAAAGTAGCTTATGTCGGGGTTAGAGACTCTCTTTAACCCGTAACCCTAAGCAATAAACTCAACAGCTCAATTCGCTCAATTGTGTTTCCTTCAAAAGCAGCAAGTCAAAGACACAGCATTATGCTGTGAATCGTGGCCTGGACATGTACGATTTGGGTTGTTCAAAAATAATCAGACAAGATATGTTTCAAGAATGGCGTGGAACGAACGGTTTCATTAAAAGGATTGGTTTCAATTGAAAAGGATAGAAAATAATTTAAACATGAACTTAGGAATCAAGAATACTAGACCTGGTTTGCTAAAGGCTTTAATGTGCGGGAAAATCAATAACTCGATCGTTGCCTTTACACTTAAAAGTTGAAATGGTGGTAAGAATGCGCCACGCAAATATTGCAATCATTTCTTGAGAAAGCCGCATGATTAGGAAAAGGCAATTTTTGCCCATATTGATCCACAAAGCGTTTTATGAAGTATGAGGAAGCTATGCAATTGTTTGAGAGCGATTGCAACCGGATGATAATCTTACATAAGGCCTGTACTCGAAAAAAAAATGCACCAGACAAAAGTGTTCGCCAAAAATTTATTTTAAGTCGGATTTTCTTGAAACTTTCAGGGAATGAACTAATACATATGGATTATGTTTCGGCATAATTACTTTATTCAATTTCCTTTCCATCGCTGAAAGCCCGCACCTTTCCTTAAGACCCCTCATTACATTTTGTGCAATGGTGGAGCCGACCTTTTTGGTCACTTTCATCCATTCTTTCTTCAACTTCCAGCTCGTTCTTAAACACCTTGGACGATTTTCGAACTTTGGCCTTCATTATGGCCCAAAATCTTTCCACCGGACGAATCTCTGGTGAATTTGGGGGTTGGCGGTTTTTGGTACAAAAACAACGTTATAATTTCGCTGTTGATGGTTCCCGTTGTGATGTACGGTTTACTCAGTTTACCGCATTGGCATATGGCCTATTTTTTTGGCGAATTTGTCCACTTTCTTCTTCCTTAT